>CM075977.1:353172213-353241995 GCA_038087875.1 Malacoraja senta
CCCATTAGGCTCCTATTATCATCTTTTTGTTTTGTTTTTTGTGTGTGTGTGTCTGCGCTTGCGTGCGTGCGTGCGTGTGTGCGTGTGTGTGTGTGTGTGTGCGCGTGCGTGCGTGCGTGCGTGTGTGTGTGTGTGTCCTCCTCCCTCCCCTCCCCCCCCACACACACACTCAAGAGATTAGTGTGGAAAATTAGAGCTCAAGGTATTGGGGGTTGGGTATTGACATGGATAGAAAACTGGTTGGCATACAGGAAGCAAAGAGTGGTAATCAACGGGTCTTTTTCAGAATGGCAGGCAGTGACTAGTGGAGTGACACAAGACTGAGACCCGTTACTTACAATATATATTAACGATTTAGACGAGGAATTAAATGTAACATCTCCAAGTTTGTGGATGACACAAAGCTGGTGGCAGTGTGAGCTGTGAGGAGGATGCTATGAGCCTGCAGGGTGACTTGGATAGGTTGGGTGAGTGGGCAGATGTATGGCAGATGCAATATAATGTGGATAAATGTAAGGTTATCCACTTTGGTAGCAAGAACAGGGAGGCAGATTATTATCTGTTATAGGTTGAAGAAGGGTCTCGACGCAAAATGTCACCCATTCCTTCTCTCCAGAGATGCTGCCTGACCCGCTGAGTTACTCCAGCATTTTGTGTCTATTATCTCAATGGTGTCAGATTAGGAAAAGAGGAGGTGCAACGAGACCTGGGTGTGCTGGTACATTAGTCACTGAAAGTAAGCATGCAGGTTCAGCAGGCAGTGAAGAAAGTTAATGGCATGTTGGCCTTCATTGCGAGAGGATTTTAGTTTAGGAGCAAGGATGTTACTTCCGTTTCTGAATTCTTAGTACGGGTCTCTGGAAGGATTTAGCTGCCGTTGAATCAGGTTGCATTGAAACGGGGACATCTGTAGCCCGGGGATAATCTACAACTGCTGCGGGATCTAATTCTAAAGGCGGAGTAGGCAGCTTCCTACTAGGGAATTGCCTACGGGGAACCCGCTCCATATTCATAATATTGGGGCAGTTAGTAGAAGGGTTTCGGCCCGAAACGTTACCTATTTCCTTCGCTCCATAGATGAGTTTCTCCAGCATTTTTGTGTACCTTCATAATATTGGGGATTTGTTCTGATCTTATAATTTTAGCAATAGCAGGATCAGCTATTTCATATCCCCCTGCTGTCTCACCCTTAGAGAAACTGCTCTTTCTGCTACTGGAATCTCTATTCTTTAGGAAGGATTCCTTTACTTTACCACTTGGTTTCCCAATTAATTTTGGCACCCACTTCTGAGGGACCTTCCTTCTAGCTCCCTGATCCCCCACACTATCCTCTGCTGGTGAAGCAATCGTCGGAGCTCGAGAGTCCTCTCTCGATTTCCCTACTTAGGATTTAAATTTAGTGGGTGGAGTCAAAGATACCACTGATTCCACCCGAGCGCCCTGGTCGCAAGCTGCGCAAGGTGTTTCAAAACTAAGAACGTGAGAGGGCTGAGAGAAATGCTGTGACTCCGTTCCAAAAAAGTCTGCCCATCCTTTTATATATTGGGCTTCTCTCCCTTCGAGATCCACGCTAACCGCGGGACTCTTACTAAATTTGATGAGTTTAATTTTAGTCTGCACCTCCCCTTTAAGAACCATCGTAGTCATTTCCCCTTTAGTTGGCGCTCTCTCCTGCTACTGCTGCTGACTTGAAATATCTTTCTCTCCCTGTTCCGAAATACCTAAAGAAGGACCAGTTCTCTCTTCTTTAATTCTAATCCCTAACGTTGATGCTGCCATCCTCAAGGCAGAAAGCAGAACGACTTCTTTAGTTACTTTTCTTTCTGTAAATAACATTTCCCATAATACAAGAAGCCCGTTCCCTTCTACACTGTTCCCATATCCCCAAAAATTGTCTCTATAGACAATAGACAATGGACAATAGGTGCAGGATTAGGCCATTTGGCCCTTCGAGCCAGCACCGCCATTCAATGTGATCATGGCTGATCATCCCCAATCAGTACCCCGTTCCTGCCTTCTCCCCATATCCTCTGACTCCGCTATTTTTAAGAGCCCTATCTAGCTCTCTCTTGAAAGCATCCAGAGAACCTGCCTCCACCACCCTCTGAGGCAGAGAATTCCACAGACTCCCCATTCTCTGTGAGAAAAAGTGTTTCCTCGTCTCTGTTCTAAATGGCTTACTCCTTATTCTTAAATGTGGCCCCTGGTTCTGGACTCCCCAACATCGGGAACATGTTTCCTGCCTCTAGCGTGTCCAAGCCTTTAACAATCTTATATGTTTCAATGAGATCCCCTCTCATCCTTCTAAACTCCAGAGTGTACAAGCCCAGCTGCTCCATTCTCTCAGCAAATGACAGTCCCGCCATCCCGGGAATTAACCTTGTAAACCGACGCTGCACTCCCTCAATAGCAAGAATGTCCTTCCTCAAATTAGGGGACCATTAAACTTAATCTGCCATGCACCTGCCCACTCCCCCAACCTGTCCAAGTCACCCTGCATTCTCATAGCATCCTCCTCACAGTTCACACTGCCACCCAGCTTTGTGTCATCTGCAAATTTGCTAATGTTACTTTGAATCCCTTCATCCAAATCATTGATGTATATTGTAAATATCTACGGTCCCAGCACCGAGCCTTGCGGTACCCCACTAGTCACTGCCTGCCATTCTGTAAGGGACCCGTTAATCCCTACTCTTTGTTTCCTGTCTGCCAACCACTTCTATTATCCATGTCAGCACTCTAATAGAGGTTAGGTGATTTGTATTTTGTCATTTTGCGATTGTCACTTGTGTTTCTCTTTGTTTTGTCTGTATGTGTATTTTGTTATGTCAATAAATGTTGAGTTCAAAAAAAAAGAAAGGGACCCGTTAATCCCTACTCTTTGTTTCATGTCAGCCAACCACTTCTCTATCCATGTCAGCACTCTACCCCCAATACCATGTGCCCTAATTTTGCCCACTAATCTCCTATGTGGGACCTTATCAAATGCTTTCTGAAAGTCCAGGTACACTACATCCACTGGCTCTCCCTTGTCCATTTTCCTAGTTACATCTTTAAAAATTCCAGAAGATTAGTCAAGCATGATTTCCCCTTCGTAAATCCATGCTGACTCGGACCAATCCTGTTACTGCTATCCAAATGTTCGGCTATCTCATCTTTTATAATTGACTCCAGCATCTTCCCCACCACCGATGTCAGGCTAACTGGTCTATAATTCCCCGTTTTCTCTCTCCCGCCTTTCTTAAAAAGTGGGATAACATTAGCTACCCTCCAATCCACAGGAACTGTTCCTGAGTCTATAGAACATTGGAAAATTATCACCAATGCATCCACGATTTCTAGAGCCATTTCCTTAAGTACCCTGGGATGCAGACCATCAGGCCCTGGGGATTTATCAGCCTTCAGTCCCATCAGTCTATCCAACACCATTTCCTGCTTAATGTGGATTTCCTTCAGTTCCTCTGTCACCCCAGATCCTCTGGCCACTACTATATCAGATAGATTGTTTGTGTCCTCCTTAGTGAAGACAGATCCAAAGTACCTGTTCAACTCATCTGCCATTTCCTTGTTCCCCATAATAAATTCACCTTTTTTGGTCTTCAAGGGTCCTCTATTTATGTTATTACTACTACAGACTTTACCCCACCTATCGGCCAAAGTTTGTTCCCTAAAACTTTATTTAATTTCCCCGACAATTTCTTAAATTTCTCTGCTTCCTGAGGAATTTCAGGAATATTTGATAAGTCCTTCTCTAGTATATTTCCCATCCTCCTACACAATAGACACAATACAGAATGGATTCAAAGCACTCACACCTCCTCAATACTCGCTCCTTCCTTTCAGACTCCAAGGCCACTGAAATTGCTCTCACACAATGACTAATGTCTTTTTATTAGAAGCAATTGTACAAGAATAAAACATTCGGCATGTGAAATTATACAATTATTGTACAGCTTCAATTTTGACCGTTTAACCTGAAAATGAGGGAGAAGACGAGAGAAAGAACAAGAGAGGGGAAAAGTGAAAAGTGAAAAGACAGGACCCCTAGACTACCAAAGTAGTGTGGCCAAAGAGTGAATAAAGATATAAGAGAGGAAAAAGAGAAAAAAAGAAAAAAGTGGAGATATACCTGCCCCTCGTACCCCCCCCCCCCCTCGCCCACCTCGCCCAACCCATAATTGGATTTAAATCCAAATTTGTGTTGCGCCAACAATGACTAATGTCTAGCAGATTCATACCTTTCCAACACAATTGTACATTCAATCTCAGATTCAGATCAGATTCAGATTTAACTTTATTGTCATTGTGCAGTGTACAGTACAGAGACAACGAAATGCAGTTAGCATCTCCCTAGAAGAGCGACATAAATATGAGCAATAAATAATTCTATTTACGTGCATACAGTCATAGTATTTTTTCCTGGTGGGAGGAGTGTCCGGGGGGGGGGTGATTGGCAGTCACCGAGGTAGAGTGTTGAGGAGTGTAACAGCCGCAGGGAAAAAGCTGTTCCTGGACCTGCTGGTCCGGCAACGTAGAGACCTGTAGTGCCTCCCGGATGGTTGGAGGGTAAACAGTCTGTGGTTGGGGTGAGAGCAGTCCTTGGCGATGCTGAGCGCCCTTCACAGACAACGCTTGCTTTGGACGGACTCAATGGAGGGGAGTGAGGAACCGGTGATGCGTTGGGCAATTTTCACCACCCTCTGCAGTGCTTTCCGTTCGGAGACAGAGCAGTTGCCATACCATACTGTGATGCAGTTAGTAAGGATGCTCTCGATGGTGCAGCGGTAGAAGTTCACCAGAATCTGAGGAGACAGATGGACCTTCTTTAGTCTCCTCAGGAAGAAGAGACACTGGTGAGCCTTCTTGATCAGAGTTGAGGTATTGTGGGTCCAAGAGAGGTCATCGGAGATGTTGACCACCAGGAACCTGAAGCTGGAAACACGTTCCACCTCCGTCCCGTTAATATGGATGGGGGTGTGCGTGCCGCCCCTAGACTTCCTGAAGTCTACAATGAGCTCCTTGGTCTTCTTGGAGTTAAGGGCCAGGTTGTTGTCAGCGCACCATGCTGCTAGGAGCTGGACCTCCTCCCTATATGCCGACTCATCGTTGTTGCTGATGAGGCCAATCACCGTTGTATCATCTGCATACTTGATGATGGTGTTAGTACCATGTACAGGTGTGCAGTCATAGGTGAAGAGGGAGTAGAGGAGGGGGCTCAGCACACAGCCCTGTGGAACGCCGGTGTTCAGGGTGAGGGTTGAAGAGGTCTTTCCCAACCGCTAGTCAATCACTCTGCTCAATCGCTCTATTCAATTGTTCGACTTAATCACCCTTCAATCTTGCGTTCAACTTCTTATCAGTTCGATCACAATCACCTTATTCAACTTTCAGCCTGTAAACAAAGAATCAACTTTCAGCCTGTAAACAATATACATCAATGATTTAGATGAAGGGATTCAAAGTAACATTAGCAAATTTGCAGATGACACAAAGCTGGGTGGCAGTGTGAACTGTGTTGAGGATGCTATGAGAATTCAGGGTGACTTGGACAGATTGGGTGAGTGGGCAGATGCATGGCAGATGAAGTTTAATGCGGATAAATGGGAGGTTATCCACTTTGGTAGCAAACACAGGAAGGCAGATTACTATCTAAATGGCGTCAAGTTGGGAAAAGGGGAAGTACGACGGGATCTGGGGGTCCTTGTACATCAGTCTATGAAAGTAAGCATGCAGATACAGCAGGCAGTGAAGAAAGCGAATGGTATGTTGGCCTTTATAACAAGAGGAATTGAATATAGGAGCAAAGAGCTCCTTCTGCAGTTGTACAGAGCCCTAGTGAGACCACACCTGGAGTATTGTGTGCAGTTTTGGTCCCCTAATTTGAGGAAGGACATTCTTGCTATTGAGGGAGTGCAGCGTAGGTTTACAAGGTTAATTCCCGGGATGGCGGGACTGTCATGTGCTGAGAGAATGGAGCAGCTGGGCTTGTACACTTTGGAGTTTAGAAGGATGAGGGGGATCTCTTTGAAACATATAAGATTGTTAAGGGTTTGTACACGCTAGAGGCAGGAAAACATGTTCCTGATGTTGGTGGAGTCCAGAACCAGGGGCCACAGTTTAAGAATAAGGAGTAAGCCATTTAGAACAGAGACGAGGAAACACTTTTTCTCACAGAGAGGGGTGAGTCTGTGGAATTCTCTGCCTCAGAGGGCGTTGGAGGCAGGTTCTCTGGATGCTTTCAAGAGTGAGCTAGATAAGGCTCTTAAAAATAGCAGAGTCAGGGGATATGGGGAGAAGGCAGGAACGGGGTACTGATTGGGGATGATCAGCCATGATCACATTGAATGGTGGTGCTGGCTCGAAGGGTCGAATGGCCTACTCCTGCACCTCTTGTCTATTGTATATTGTCTATAATCTCCAGTCTCCCATACTAAAGCTCTTAATATTTTACATTTTAGCAGCAATCTCTCGCACTCAGAACACTTCAAGATCACAAAGACAAACAAACCCGAACCACGTAATTACAACTATAATCAAACAAGAAACTATTCCCCCGATTACAAGTAGACCAAGACACACCCCAATATAAACTACAAGCATCCACTTATTATGATGATGAATCGCACACTCTAATAAAACCTCCTCATGGCGTACTCAGTCAGCGGAACGATCCCTTCCCCGACACAGCGATCGAAGATACGAACCCTGATCGAACCACCACCATCGATTCTAACAATACTAACAATCCCGATTTAAACAAATACCATATATTCATTTCAAAGAGCACTTTTACCCCAGTTATCTAACACCCAAAATCCTGAAGCATACGCACAGACAATACAAGTAGTGTTCCGCGATCTTAACACACTCTGAATATATTTTACATACACAAAGTATTTATATAGTTCGGATCTGATAAAGATACTAAAAAAGACGATGCTAAAAGACAAATCACAAATACTCAATTTCAATTCCACATTGCGCTGTTATCAATCAGTGAACCTCTCCCTCCGATACCGAAGATTTCCCCCTTCCTAGGGTACTCTTTGCTGAAGGGTACTACTTCTTAAATTACTACTTTTCCTCCTAAATGTAACCACCCTCCTGCTAAGAATGGACTTCTATTGGGGGACCTCTATCCCTCCACTCTAAGTTCTCAGAATTAGGGGTACCTCTCATATCCAGGTACTTTTCACCAAGCAAACCAGGTTCCCGTCTCTCAGTAACTCTTCGCTATCAGGTACTAATCAACAATCGGAGGGTTACTAATCACTGTTGATTAGCCGCTATTTGGAATCGATCTCAACCACGCTATACAAACTCCGAAGTTCTATATATGCAGAATTCAAATTCAACCATACGGGCAGAACTTCAATGTGTAATTCTGTATTTGGAAACTTTGATTCTGCAAATTTAAGTTCGCTCTCGGACCAATTAGTTTTGGTGCGCACCACTCAACGTACACAGGCTCGAATTCAATTTGCTCGAACAATGAAATCTCGAATGGACTAGAGTATTCCCAGCCAATCTATACTCTAGCCAACGAGCCCGTAGCCTTTACGAGATTCCTCCTCTGTCAACCCAACCCCAGCAGGGCCTCTAACCCCAACCTGGTTTTATGCGCCCCTAACCCAAGGAAGTGCTATCACCTCCCCCCCCCCCCCGTGCTTGCTGGACTCTGTTGTACGATCTCGTTGGAACCCTTTCCCAAGCCCACGAATGATCGATCTGCTCCAACTAGCGAAATGCCGAAAATCAAAGCGAAAACCGCATAGTGGCGCCGATTTCTGCACTCGCGATCAAGACGGCTCAACACCCTTAATCGCAAACGTGTTTGCGGGTCCGTTGAGATCCCGGATGAGCCCCCAATGTAAATAGCTCGTTCTAAGCTCCCCCCAGTCTAGTTTCAGTCAATAAAATACTGAATCTTTATTTTGGATAACACAACACAAATTCCCCTATACAATACCTAACCACAGCAGGTTCGATCCTTATAACCACTGGGCAAAGTCCTTCTAGCCTCGTGCAAGCAGAGACACTCCAAAAGGTCACGCAGTCCCAAGCGTTCTTCCAGAAGATCGACATCATACCTCGTGGGAGCTACCTTTTATAGGTCTCCGAACCTTGAGGGGCCAAACCACATGGGGGTGGTGTCTTTACAAACCAATAACATATATTGATTAACACATTACATGATAGACAGTTCCCTAACCCAATAATACAGTAGCTAATACAATGTATCTGACAAAACTTCTAGATGGAAGTTAACAGAGATGAAATATGCGACATGTGCCTTGATATTCAAGAAACCCAGACAAGGCTCAACACTTAACCCAATCAACATCTAGCAAAGTAAAGCTTTGCAACATTATTTACAATATTTATTTCTGGTATGCACTGGTCCAGTTAGCTTTATGCATTTTCGACCTCATTGTAAGACCTCTGCAGATGTCTCATTCTTTCTCTGCAGCTCTTATCTAGGCTCCAGACAAACCGGCACCATTTAGCAGCTTGTCACAGTTCTGCAAAAGGCACATTTAACTTGACCAAAATGGCGTAGCAGCACAGAAGCCTTTACTCAATTTTAATGTCCTGGCATCTCAAATTTGGCCAGGATTAACACAACAAGACCTGCGTGTTCTTGTACATCAATCACTGAAAGTAATGGCCCTGTCTCACGGTGGGAGTCCACCCACGTTCCTGCTACGGGGGTGGGGGGGGTGGGGTGGGGGGGGGAGGTAGGTGGGGGGGGTGTGAGGGGTGGTGGGGGGGGGAGGGTGGGGGGGGGGGGGGGTGGGGGGGGGGTCGTGTTGGGGGGGGGGGGGTCGGTGTGGGGGGGGGGTGTGGGGGTGTGGATTTATTTATTTATTTATTTTACTGGACTTTCAAACAGCATTTGACAAGGTCCCACACAAGAGATTAGTGTGCAAAATTAGAGCTCATGGTATTGGGGGTTGGGTATTGACATGCAATAGAGAACTGGTTGGCATACAGGAAGCAAAGAGTAGTAATTAACAGGTCTTTTTCAGAATGGCAGGCAGTGACTAGTGGAGTGACACAAGGCTCGGTGCTGAGACCCGTTACTTACCATATATATATCAACGATTTAGACGAGGAATTAAATGTAACATCTCCAAGTTTGTGGATGACACAAAGCTGGGTGGCAGTGTGAGCTGTGAGGAGGATGCTATGAATCTGCAGGGTGACTTGGATAGGTTCGGTGAGTGGGCAGATGCATGGCAGATGCAATATAATGTGGATAAATGTAAGGTTATCAACTTTGGTAGCAAGAACAGGGAGGCAGATTATTATCTGTTATAGTTTGAAGAAGGGTCTCAACACAAAATGTCACCCATTCCTTCTCTCCAGAGATGCTGCCTGTCCCGCTGAGTTACTCCAGCATTTTGTGTCTATTATCTCAATGGTGTCAGATTAGGAAAAGAGGAGGTGCAACGAGACCTGGGTGTGCTGGTACATTAGTCACTGAAAGTAAGCATGCAGGTTCAGCAGGCAGTGAAGAAAGTTAATGGCATGTTGGCCTTCATTGCGAGAGGATGTTAGTTTAGGAGCAAGGAGGTCCTACTGCAGTTGTACAGGGCCCTGGTGAGACCGCACCTGGAATTGTGTGCAATTTGGTCTCCTAATTTGAGGAAGGACATTATTGCTATTGAGGGGGTGCAGCGTAGGTTCACCAGGTTAATTCCCGGGATGGTGGGACTGACATATGATGAAAGAATGGGTCGACTGGGCTTGTATTCACTGAAATTTAGAAGGATGAGATGGGATCTTATAGAAGCCTATAAAATTCTTAAAGGATTGGACAGGCTGGATGCAGGAAAAATGTTCCCGATGTTGGAGGATTCCAGAACCAGGGGTCACAGTTTGAGAAGAAAGCGTAGGCCATTTGGACTAAGATGAGGAAAAACTTCTTCACCCAGAGAGTTGTGAATATGTAGAATTCTCTGCCACAGAAGGCAGTGAAGATCAATTCACTGGATGTTTTCAAGAGAAAGTTAGATTTAGCTCTTAGCACTAAAGGAATCAAGGGATACGGGGAAAAAGCAGGTACGGGGTACTGATTTTAGTTTATCAGCCATGATCATATTGAATGTTGGTGCTGGCTCGGAGGGCCGAATGGCCTACTCCTGCACCTATTTTTCTATCTTTCTATGATAACGTTGATATGAAAATGTGCATTGCAGCCATGCCATAACATTGTACACAAAATATGTACAGCATTATCTTATTTAACATCTGATTGTAGTGTATTGCTCTCACTAAAGAAATTGTCTTCATAAGTTCTCACGTCACTTATGATGCAGTCTATATTGCTAACCTTCGAGAAAGGTGCATCTGTAAATTAGTTAAGCCTCCCTCAGGATAAATAAAGAAGCTTGAGGTCAAATAAAGTGCAATTTAGTAATATATCTTGTTTGTCCAACATTTTTCTCTGTCCCATCAATTTATGGGATTATTTGGCTAACAATAACAACGTCAATCAGTTAATATTCAAAGAAAGAGACATCAGGTAAGAAAAAAAATCATATTGCTCAATAGTCTTAGGAACCATAGATCCAAAGTTCGATGATTTGGGTTAGACCTCAGATTTGTGGCCCAACTCGCCCATGCCGACCAAGATGCCCCATCAACACTAGTCCCACATGCCTGCATTTGGCCCATATCCCTCTAAACCTTTCCTATCTATGTACCCATGTATCTGTCCAAATGGCTTTTAAATGGCTGTTATAAACCCTGCCTCAACTACCTCCTCCAGCAGCTGGTTCCATACACTCACCACAATTACTTGTTTGCAAGAAATTTCTGTAAATGATGGCTGGAGATTTCAAAATCAATACAATTCTGCATTGAAGCTGAGCACATTTATCAAAGATTTCTTCATGTCAAAGTTACCAATGTTCTGAAGTTCATCACGTCTTTATACTTCAGGCCTTTGGAATCAGTACATAAAGTTTTGCCTTGCAGTTTGGACTGTCGTCAAGACTTTTCTCTGGTGTTAATATTCAACTCAGGCTGTCCCACTGATTTACTCCCCCTTTGGTGTCTATCTTTGGTTTAAACCAGCTTCTGCAGTTCCTTCCGACATGAGTTACTCCAGCTTTTTGTGTCTATCGTCAGTTTAAACCAGCATCTGCAGTTCCTTCCTACACAATTAATTTTTTATTAATTTCCTGAACGTGAACCGTGCTGGCAAGGCCAGCATTTATTTTACGACTCTCCATACATTTGGCAAATTAGAAGTGGGCTGCTGTGCATGGTGTCAGGAAGAGAACAATGTTGGAATGCTGCCATGGGCCATGGCTCTTTTCAATGTATACCTGTAATCAATTTTATGCTCCCTGTCTATACTAAAGTGCTCTTAAAAAAAACTCCCTACACCCTAGTCACCTTTATATATCTACGTACTATCAATTTTCTGAAGAGTCTCTCCTTTCCCTCTAATTAGTGATGGAGAAGAAAGAAGCAATGAAGCAGAGGACAGCAGCATGCAGCTGATCTGTTCACAGTGATTAATTTTCACTCGCATTGAATTCTCTCACAAGCACATTAAACAGCTGTTGATGCAGGAGAAAGTCATGTGGCAAGCGTTGTCTGACAGTCAATGAACCTAAATTTGAATTTTAAAGGACATTTTGTTGACATAGGAATGGCTTGCTTCAAACTAAGTGCTCTATTGTTAGAGCTACGTGGGATTGTTAGAGTTACAATTGTCTTATTATTAAGGAATCTTGGTCATTGCAGTTGAAAGTAAAGCTGCTAAGATTTGTTTCATTTAAGAGTTACTTCATCGCACCATTTCACTCAAATCCTAGCAGCAAACTCAAAGGAAAACATTTTAACTATTGAAAATTATAACCTAAAATGATCCTCATTTGAAAATAAATAAGGCAATTTATTGCGTTATCTTGAGAGATATCAAGGAAATTAAAAATATTGTAGAGAAATACCAGGTCATTTGTAACATCTCACATATAGCAGAGAAAAAGGTCTTGTGCCTTGCGATCATTATGTGCAAGATTGTCACAGGCTTGGCTTGATATCACATCTGGTTCATACTTGAGAATTAAAAGCATATTTGACATAATAACCATATAACCATATAACCATTACAGCACGGAAACAGGCCATCTCGGCCCTTCAAGTCCGTGCCGAACATTTTTTTTATTTTTATTTTTAAATAAATAAATAAATACTTCCCCCTAGTCCCATCTACCTGCACTCAGACCATAACCCTCCATTCCTTACCCGTCCATATACCCATCCAATCTATTTTTAAAGGATAAAATCGAACCAGCCTCCACCACTTCCACTGGACAGACAGCTACCACTCTCTGAGTAAAGAAGTTCCCCCTAATGTTACCCCTAAACTTCTGTCCCTTAATTCTCAAGTCATGTCCCCTTGTTTGAATCTTCCCTACTCTCAATGGAAAAAGCTTATCCACGTCAACTCTGTCTAACCCGCTCATAATTTTAAAGACCTCTATCAAGTCCCCTTTTAACCTTCTGCGCTCCAAAGAATAAAGACCTAACTTGTTCAACCTTTCTCTGTAACTTAGTTGCTGAAACCCAGGCAACATTCTAGTAAATCTCCTCTGTACTCTCTCTATTTTGTTGACATCCTTCCTATAATTAGACGACCAAAATTGTACTCCATACTCCAGAATTGGCCTCACCAATGCCTTGTACAATTTTAACATTACATCCCAACTTCTACATTCAATGCTCTGATTTATAAAGGCCAGCACCCCAAAAGCTTTCTTTACCACCCTATCTACATGAGATTCCCCCTTCAGGGAACTATGCACAGTTATTCCTAGATCCCTCTGTTCAACTGCATTCCTCAATTCTCTACCATTTACCATGTACGTCCTATTTTGATTTGTCCTGCCGAGATGTAGTACCTCACATTTATCAGCATTAAACTCCATCTGCCATCTTTCAGCCCACTCTTCCAAATGGCCTAAATCTCTCTGTAGACTTTGAAAATCTACTTCATTATCCACCACACCACCTATCTTAGTATCATCTGCATACTTACTAATCCAATTTTCCACACCATCATCCAGATCATTGATGTACATGACAAACAACAGTGGACCCAACACAGACCCCTGAGGCACCCCACTAGTCACCGGCCTCCAACCTGACAAACAGCCATCCACCATTACTCTCTGGCATCTCCCATTCAGCCACTGTTGAATCCATCTTGCTACTCCAACATTAATACCCAACAATTGAATCTTCTTAACCAACCTTCCATGAGGAACCTTGTCAAAGGCCTTACTGAAGTCCATATAGACAACATCCACTGCTTTACCCTCATCAATTTCCCTAGTAACCTCTTCGAAAAATTCTAGAAGATTAGTCAAACATGACCTTCCAGGCACAAATCCATGTTGACTGTTCCTAATCAGACCCTGCTTATCCAGATGCTTATATATATTATCTTTAAGTATCCTTTCCATTAATTTGCCCACCACTGACGTCAAACTAACAGGTCTATAATTGCTAGGTTTACTCTTAGAACCCTTTTTAAACAACGGAACAACATGCGCAGTACGCCAATCCTCCGGCACTATTCCCGTTTCTAATGACATTTGAAATATTTCTGTCATAGCCCCTGCTATTTCTACACTAACTTCCCTCAATGTCCTCGGGAATATCCTGTCAGGACCTGGAGACTTATCCGTTTTCATCTTTTTCAAAAGTGTCCGCACCTCCTCTTCTTTGAATCTCATAGTTTCCATTGCTACTCTGCTTGTTTCCCTTACCTCACATATTTCCATATCCTTCTCCTTGGTGAATACCGAAGAAAAGAAATTGTTCAGTATCTCCCCCATCTCTTTTGGCTCTGCAGATAGCTGTCCACTCTGACTCTCTAATGGACCAATGTTATTCCTTGTTATCCTTTTGCTATTAATATAGCTGTAGAAACCCTTTGGATTTACTTTCACCTTACTTGCCAAAGCAACCTCATATCTTCTTTTAGCTTTTCTAATTTATTTCTTAATATTCTTTTTACATTCTTTATACTCCTCAAGCACCTCATTTACTCCATGCTGCCTATAATTATTGTAGATCTCTCTCTTTTTCCGAACCGTGTCCAATTTCCCTTGAAAACCATGGCTCTTTCCAATTTTTACTATTTCCTTTCAACCGAACAGGTACATAAAGATTCTGTACTCTTAAAATTTCACCTTTAAATTTCCTCCATTTCTCTTCTACATCCTTCCCATAAAACAACATGTCCCAATTCACTCCTTTTAAATCCTTTCGCATCTCCTCAAAGTTAGCCTTTCTCCAATCAAAAATCTCAACGCTAGGTCCAGTTCTGACCCTCTCCATAATTATATTGAAACTAATGGTATTGTGATCACTGGACCCGAAGTGCTCCCCAACGCTTACCTCCGCCACCTGCCCGGTCTCATTTCCTAACAGGAGGTCCAGCACTGCCCCTTCTCTAGTAGGTACCTCTATGTATTGCTGCAAAAAACTATCCTGCACACATTTTACAAACTCCAAACCATCCAGCCCTTTTACAGAATGTGTTTCCCAGTCTATGTGTGGAAAATTGAAATCACCCACAATCACTACCTTGTGCTTACTACTAATATCTGCTATCTCCTTACATATTTGCTCTTCCAATTCTCACTCCCCATTTGGCGGTCTATAATACACCCCTATAAGTGTTGCTACACCTTTCCCATTTCTCAGCTCCACCCAAATAGCCTCCCTAGACGAGCCCTCTAATCTATCCTGCCAAAGCACTGCTGTAATATCTTCCTTGACAAGCAATGCAACACCCCCACCTCTTGCCCCTCCAATTCTATCACCCCTGAAGCAACGAAATCCTGGAATATTTAGTTTCCAATCACAGCCCTCCTACAACCATGTTTCACTGATCGCCACAACATCATACTTCCAGGTGTCAATCCAGACTCTAAGCTCATCCACCTTTCTTACAATGCTCCTAGCATTAAAATATACACATTTAAGAAACCCACCACCACTTATTCTCTGTTTATTATCTTTTTCTTCTTTCTCCCCTACATTTTGGGTCCGAGTGCTTCCCTTCTCTGCCTCCTGCCTCCCACATTTTCTACCATCTTTCTCTATTTGAGTCCCTCCCCCCAACCGTTCTAGTTTAAAGTCTCCCCAGTAGCCTTTGCAAATCTCCCCGCCAGGATATTGGTTCCCCTCGGTTTCAAGTGCAACCCGTCCTTTCTGTCACACCTTCCCCAAAAGAGGTCCCAATGATCCAGAAATTCGAATCCCTGCTCGCTGCACCAGTTCCTCAGCCACGTATTGCTGCCATTTTGGCTGCACCAGTTCCTCAGCCACGTAATGCTGCAATTTTGGATGCTAACATGCCAGCTCTCAATCAGGAATCAATGACATTGAACGGTCCTTGTTCCCGATGTACACTAGCGCCATCCCCTAACTCTTTCTCTGCTGTATCGATGACTGCATCGGGGCTCCCTCCTGCACCCATGCAGAACTCATTGTTTTCATTAACTTCACTGCTAACGTCCACACTGCCCTCAAATTCACCTAGACTAATCCCAACACCTCTTCTCCTTTCTTGATCTCTCTGTCTCTATCACAGGGGACAGACTATCAACTGAAAACCTGCGACTCCTGGAGTTGTCTGGACCACACTTCCTCCTTCCCTGCCTCTTGCAAAGACGCTATCCCCCACTCTCAATTCCGCAGTCTCCGCCACATTTGCACCCAAGATGAGGCTTTCCATGCTAGGATATCCGAGATGTCCACTTTCATTAGTAAATGTGGTTTTCCCTCTGCTGCCATAGATGGATCCCTCACCCATGTCTCCTCTGTGTGCTGTAGTTCTGCTCTGGGTCCCCCCCCAACCTCGATTCACTTGTCCCCTCCTGCCCAAACCACCCCCTCCTGAGGTACTTCCTCCTGAAACCACAGGAGATGCAACACATGTCCTTACTACTCCTACCTCATCTACATCCAGGGACCCCAGCACTCCCTCCAGATGAGATAGAGGTTCAAGTGCAAATCCTCTAATCTCATCAACTGCATCCCGTGTTCCCATGTGGCCTCGTGTACATTGACAACACCAGACATAGAGTCAGCGACAATTTCGTCAAGCACTTGCGCTTGATCCGCCAAGGCCTACGTGATCTCCCAGTTGCTAACTGGTTTAACTCCCCTTCACTTTCCCATACTAACCTTTCCGACCCAGGCCTCCTCCATTGCCAGAATGAGGCCACACTCAAACTGGAGGAACAACACATCATAAACACAAAATGCTGGAGTAACTTAACGTGATAGGCAGCATCTCTGGAGAGAAGGAATGGGTAACGTTTTGGGTCGAGACCCTTCCTCAGACTGAGAGTCAGGGGTGAGGGAGACAGACCTTTCTGTCCTGGGCCTCCTCCACTGTCAGAGTCAACTCATGTTCTGCTTGGGTAACACAATAAACATTGAATTCTCCTATTTTTGGTAACCTCCGGCAACTTCTCCACTCCCTCTTACCTTTCTCCCCCACACCATCCATTCTTCCCTCCCACCCTGTGCCCCACCTGAACATGCACCTATTTCTGCCCTCCCCCTATATTCTCTCCTCTGGCTTCACAATTCATCAATCCTTTTGTCTCATACCTTCTGTTTTTTCATCTTTGGCCTTTGTCTAACCATCTGCCTATCAACGCCCCACCCCCACTGGCCTGCATTCACTTATTATCGGCTATGCTTTGTCCTGCCCCTCTATTCAGTTCTCCCCTGCCCCCCACACAGTCCGAAAAAGGGTCCCGGTCCGAAATGTGACCTATACATGTCTCCAGGTTTGCTGCCTGACCTGCTGAGTTACTCCAGCACTTTGTGGCTCTTAATCAGGCATGGCTGAACACATTAGTAAAGACCTGCCAACCAGCCTTAATTACATTGATCACCAGTTATTCACAAATAGATGTCTGGCTGATTTCATCTGGCTGTTGTTAAGATTTGTGGTGTTTGTAGTTGCTTTAAGTTAGTATATCCTCCAGGGAGTGTGTTAAAAATGCTGAGGATTTTGACCTGCCTGCACGGTTTCTGCACAAAACAAATTGCCCCAAGATGTGGGTACTTAGGTATTCATTCCCTTGGAGAATGCCACATCTGGGAGAATGGGCAGAGAAAATGAAGAGATTGCAGGTGAATTAAACAGGCACTTTGCATTGTTTAGTTTGGGAATTGGAAGCAGGGGAAGAATTCAGGAAAATAAGAGAACTGGTACTGAGTCAATTGCTGGATCTGTGAGCTGACAAGAAGTTGCTAATGAGATAATGTTGGTTTTAATTCCCTAAATGCCTTAGATTCACTGGAGATTCTATTAGATTTGAAAGTAATAATGTAAGTCCTTTATTCAAAAAGAGAAGAAATCAGAAATTTGGAAATTACAAGACAGTTACCTTAACATTTGTCTTTAGGAAAATATTAAAAGTTATTATTGAAGATGTTATACCAGGGCACCGAATAATTCAAGGTATCGGGCAAAGTCAATGTGGTTTTGTGAAAGAGAAATCTTGTTTGACCAATCAATTTCAGGCATAACATGTTCTCTTGATAAAGAAAAATGAAAACAATGAACATTCTGCTTATGAGGTTATGTATTTATTACAAGGCATTGGTGCAGTCAAGTTCAAGTTCAAGTGAGTTTATTGTCATGTGTCCCTGATAGGACAATGAAATTCTTGCTTTGCTTCAGCACAACAGAACATAGAAGGCATTGACTACAAAACAGATCAGTGTGTCCATATATCATTATATAAATATATACATACATGAATAAATAAACTGATAAAGTGCAAATAACAGATAATGGGCTATTAATGTTCATAGTTCTGTCCGAGCCAAGTTTAATAGCCTGATGGCTGTGGAGAAGTAGCTATTCCAGAACCTGGTCGTTGCAGTCTTCAGGCTCCTGAACCTTCTACCTGAAGGTAGCAGGGAGATGAGTTTGTGGCCAGGATGGTGTGGGTCCTTGATGATACTGCCAGCCTTTTTGTGGCAGCGACTGCGATAGATCCCCTCGATGGAAGGGAGGTCAGAGCCGATGATGGACTGGGCAGTGTTTACTACTCTTTGTCGTCTTTTCCTCTCCAGGGCGCTCAAGTTGCCGAACCAAGCCACGATGCAACCGGTCAGCATGCTCTCTACTGTGCACCTGTAGAAGTTAGAGAGAGTCCTACTTGACAAACTGACTCTCCGTAATCTTCTCAGGAAGTAGAGGCGCTGATGTGCTTTCTTAATAGTAGCATCAGTGTTCTCGGCCCAGGAATTTAAAGCTCTTGACCCTTTCAACCATCGACCCATTGACATAAACGGGACTGTGAGTCCCCATCCTACTCCTACCAAAGTCCACAATCAGTTCCTTGGTTTTGCTGGTGTTGAGGGCCAGGTTATTGTGCTGGCACCATACGGACAGTTGCTCCATCTCTCTTCTGTACTCTGACTCATCCCCATCAGTGATACGTCCCACAACAGTGGTGTCGTCAGCGAACTTGATGATCGAGTTCGCACTATGACCGGCTATGCAGTCATGAGTATAGAGTGAGTACAGCAGGGGGCTGAGCACGCAGCCTTGAGGTGCTCCCGTGCTGATTGTTATCGAGTCTGACACATTTCCACCAATACGAACAGACTGTGGTCTGAGAGTGAGGAAGTCGAGGATCCAATTGCAGAGGGATGCGCAGATACCCAGTTCTGCGAGTTTGGTAACCAGCTTGGAGGAGATGATTGTATTAAATGCCGAGCTGTAATCGATGAATAACAGCCTGACATATGAGTTTTTGTTGTCCAAGTGGTCCAGAGCGGAGTGGAGGGCCAGCGAGATCGCATCCACCGTTGATCTGTTGTGGCGGTAAGCGAACTGCAGTGGGTCCAGGTTTTTGTCGAGGTAGGAGTTGATTTGCACCATGATCAACCTCTCAAAGCACTTCATCAGCACTTCAACAGGCGTTAGTGCCACAGGTCGATAGTCATTGAAGCACGTCACCTTGCTCTTCTTGGGCACTGGTATGATTGATGCCCTTTTGAAGCAGGTGGGAACCTCAGACCTCAGAAGTGAGAGGTTGAAAATGTCCGTAAAAACTCCAGCCAGTTGGTCCGCACAGGTTTTTAGAACACGACCAGGTATACCATCAGGTCCAGGCGCTTTTCGAGGGTTCACCCCTCTGAAGGATTTCCTAACATGTGACTTGCTGTATCCAGTGTTGGTTCCTGTAGGAAGGATGAATTGAAAACAATTCAGAGGAACTTTGCTAAACTGATGCCAGGAATTGAAGGGTTGTTTCATGAGAAAGGTTGATTTAGCTGGGCTTGCATACACTGGAGTTTAATAGAGCAAGAGAGGACTTGATTGAAACATGCTAGTTCCTGAAGGGTTATCAGTTCAGTTTAGATTATTGTCAATGTGTTTCTGACATTTATGACAAAGCAGTTTATGACAATAGGATGTGAAGAAGATGTTTCATTTTGTGGCTAATCTAAAACTCGGTATCACTCTTTAAAAATTAGTGGTTTAAGATATTGATGAGGTAAAATGTTCTTTCTCTCAGAGAGTCTTGACTTTTTGCAACTCTCTTTCTCAAAGTGTGGTGCAAAGGTAGATTATATTATTGATAAACAAGGGGTGGGAGGTAACTATGTGTAGATAGGAATGCAGAGTTCAGATTACAATCAGATCAGATCTTATTAAATAGCAGAGCAGATCTGAGGCATTGAATGACCCACTCCTATCCCTAATTCATATGTTTAGACTGTTGGTATCGCTTAAATAGAACAGTACAGCACAGGAATAGCTCCTTTGGAATAGCTCAATGTGCACATCGAGCATGATGCCAAGGAATTAAATTGGATATTATGAACAATGACTTCTGCAAATTCAAGTAATACCTCTACCCCACCTCTCTTTCCAGAATCGGAGTGGTGAAATGATGAATTCACTATTTGGAATCCTCTAAAGTAACTCTATGTTGTACATTCTCACCATCCATATGAAACAGCCTTTGCTATCAAATATGGTAGTGAATTAAGGTATCATAAAATATTTACAACACTGAAGGAGGATATTGTGCCTGCCAATTGAAAAGAACAACACAATGATATCAACAATTGCTTCACGATCTTGCAAGTCATAGCACTTCAATTAGGCACCCAGCCACTCTTTGAATTTGGTGAGGGCTTCCGCCTCTATCTCCCTTTCAGGCATTGAATTCCATACTCCCATCACCTTCTGGGTGAAGAAATGGTTCCTCTTCTGCCCTTCAGATTCAGGGACAGTTTCTTCCTTGATAAAAAAATACATCTATTGAAGCTCGTAAACACATCATCAGTGATGTATCCTGGGGTCATTGGGTGTTTTGGGCTTTCAACATTAGACACCCTCGCCCAGGTGACCTGGCCATGGTTGATCAGACCACGATTTGTGTTCAGGTGGCATTCGCCCCTCCCCATGGACCTCTTCTCCTGATTCAGAGCCATCGCAAGACTTTCTCCGCTTCCTCTGTGGTGTTCTTGATGGCTCTTCTCCTCTCCATTTGGTTGATACCCAGTGCACTCAAGGCTTTGTAGAGTGATTGCCCTGCAAAATCTCTGCAGCCAACCTCGATGGGCATACACCTTGCCTTCCAGCCCTGCTTGCAGCAGTCTATAACCAGCTCTTCATACTTGTTCATCTTCCTCTCATGGGCCTCCTCCAGATGGTCCTCCCATGGCACTGTCAGTTCCAACAAGATGATGTTTTTGGTTGCCTCTGAGACCAGGAGGATATCTGGCCTCAGGGTGGTCGTGGCAATGTGCTGTGGGAACTTCAGCTGTTTCACCAGGTCTACGGAAAGCTGCCAGTCCTGCGCAGTCACCAGGATTCCTGACGGATTCCTGGCTGCTGTGGTTCTTGGTAGCTGCACTCCGGCCTTCACGATGGTGATCATCTGGGTGGTGGGCCGTGCTTGTCTGCAGCTGCTGATTCCCATGCTGATGGCTTAAGCAATGGGTTTAAGAACCTGGTCGTGACGCCAGGTGTACCGGCCCTGCTCAAGAGCCTTTGGACAGCAGCTCAGGATGTGTTTCAACGTCCCCTTGCCTGAGCATTGCAGGCAATCTGGAGATTCCGCTTTGCCCCAGATGAAGAGGTTCGATGGGCTGCGCAGGAACTGCCTGGACCAGGAACTTGACACGCTGTGGTTCAGCCTGCCAGAACTCAGTCCATGTGACTTTTCGGTCCGTGGCCTGCTCCCACCTTGTCCAGGCTCCATGCTGCCTCAATCCAACTGCTCTGGTACACCTCTCCTCCTCCACTCCTGGACCAGCCTGTGCCTCTCCTTCCCCTTGGCCTTGTCAAACTGGGGAGATGGGAAGATTCCCAGGCCAGCTCTTCCCCGAGTCACTGCTCCCACCAGAACTCTGTGGCGTATCTGAGACTCCGCTTGCAGCACGGCTTCGCCAGCTCTCCACTTCCTCCTAGTTTTCACCTCCACCCCTGCCTGAGCCATCTTGGGGTCGCTGGAGTCCCTGTACAGCATCACCTCTCTGGCCCGAGTCACCTTAAACTCCTCCTCCAGGAACTTCAGGGGCAGTTGGAGCTTGATGTTATTTCCATAAAGGGCAATACTGCTAAGGCTCCTGGGCAGTCCCAGCCACCTCCTGAGGAAGCTGCTGACTTTCCTCTCCAATCTCTCTACGATGGAGATTGGGTCTTCGTAGACAAGCAGTAGCCAGAGTATCCTTGGCAGGATACCATGCTGGTAAATCCATGCCTTGAACTTGTCGGGAAGCCCCGACCGGTCCACTGCTCTCAACCAACTCTCCAGCTGACAGGTTGCCTGGACTGATGATGTATCCTTCAGGCTGCTGTTAAACACCTTGCCAAGACTCTTCACTGGCCTTTCGGAGACAGTTGGGATTGGTGTCCCTTCGATGCTAAAGCGGAACCTGTCCATGACTTTGCCCTTCTTCAGCACCAGTGACCTTGATTTTCCTGGCTTAAACCTCATCCTCGCCCATCCAATCAGTTCCTCCAACCCCTGCAGGATCCACCTGCCTCCTGGCACTGACTCAGTGGTGACTGTCAGGTCGTCCATGAAGGCTCTGATTGGTGGTTGGCGCACTCCTGACTTGGTCCGAAGGCCCCGGCACTCTGGCTCAGCAGACTTGACGATCACGTTCATCGCCAAGGCAAAAAGGATCACAGAGATGGTACAGCCTGTGATGATCCCAACCTCCAGTCTGTGCCACTCTGATGTTACTGACCCTGATGAGACTCTCATGCTGAACTGGTTGTAATAGTCCAGGATGAGATCTGCCACTTGGCCCGGCACATGATGCTTGGCCATGAATGTCTGGATCAGCTTGTGCGGGATGGAGCCGTAGGCATTGGCCAGGTCAAGCCAGAGCACTGTCAGGTTTCCCCTATTCTCCCTGGCGTCTCTGATGAGCTGGGTCGCCACTTCCGTGTGCTCTAGACACCCCGGCACTCCAGATAAGTCTCCCTTTTGCACTGAGCTGTCGATGTAGCCATTGCTGGAGAGGAAGTTGGCCAGCCGCCTCGCCACTATGCTGAAGAAGATCTTGCCTTCAATGCTTAGCAAGGAGATGATCCTGAACTGATCGATTTTCTTGGAATCTTCTTCCTTTGGGATCCAGACTCCTTCAGCGAATCGCCACTGCTGCGCCACTTTCCCTCTCCTCCAGATTACTTTCAGGATCTTCCACAGCCATTTCAGTAACAAGGGTAAGTTCTTGTAGACCCTGTAGGGGAC
Source organism: Malacoraja senta (assembly GCA_038087875.1). Lineage (NCBI taxonomy): Eukaryota > Metazoa > Chordata > Chondrichthyes > Rajiformes > Rajidae > Malacoraja > Malacoraja senta. Next base: position 353,195,004 of record CM075977.1, read on the forward strand.
TCTGCTCGGGCCAGGGGCTGAGCCAGCTCTTGCTCCCTTCACAACGTCCTGGACCTCTTTCAGGAGTGGCTCTCTACTATTAAACTCCTTGATGGGTCATGGTGGTTTTATCAGGATGTTGCACTGGCCCAGCTCCTGCTGCCTGACGGGGTCACTGTAGGTGGTATGGATGTGCCGGTCGATCTCCTCCTTAGAGCAAGCCAAACTCTCACTGCGCTTCTGCCCCAGTAGTTGTTTGGTGAAGCCAAAGGGGTTGGCTATGAAGGATGCTCGCTTCCTGGCTCTTTCCTTCCTGCGTCTTCGGTGCCACTCAGCTCTACGAAGGGTCATCAGCTTCTTCCTCAGGATGGTTCGCAGCTCAGTGACGGGGGGACGTTGCTCTTTGCTGGGCTCATTGTACTGCTTCTTGAGGGACTTCAGCTCCTTCCAGATCTTGTGGATCTTTGTTGCTCTTTGTTTCATGGTGAAAGGTGTTCTGGCCGGCTTCTTCTCCACTGCTCCAAACCTTTCCACAGCTAGGCGGACAATGATTGTCGTCATCGTCCGCAGCCTTCGATCCACGTCTCCCTTCGCAGTTGCTTCTAGCACCTTGTCGACATCCTCATCGAACTGATGCCAGACTGCCTCCTTGCAGGCTTGTGGCCATTTGAGCCGAACCTTCTCTGGAGGTCTGTTCTGAGGGACTAGTTGCGCCACTTGGAGGCTTCGGGCTCTATGGGGTGCTTCCGGGCCCAGCTCCTCCTGCGTCTCACCAGGTTAAATACCTGTGCGATGTGACACTCCTTCTCCCTCCAAACACTTCATCCAATCTGGTGAATCTTCAGGCCTCAGCTGTTCTTGCAGACCCAACTGTTATCAGGCAACTAAAGCATCCTCCTCATCTAGAGTGCGTCTCTGACCTCCCATCTACCTCATTGGAGACCTTATACCTATCTTTAATCATACTTTATTGGACTTTATCTTGCACTAAATGTGGTGTGACTACTTTGTACAAATTGATTTTGGTTGACAGTTTGACCATTCTGTGGTTCGTTAGATGAGGGCACAGATGTTCAAGCGACCGACTGCCTTGTTCATTAAAGGTGCTATTTCATGGTGAGAGAGCCATCAGAAGTGATGACGTTTCCCAGGTACTAGATGTGATCTTCAACTCAGTGCCATTAATGCAGACTTGGATAGGTTTAGGTTTATGTTTAATATTGTCAGGTGTACCGACATACAGTGTAAAGCTTTGTTTCGCATGCTATCCAATCCGATCAGATAAATATAATTGTCAAACTCAAGTACAATAGATAAAGGGAAGATACAGATTGCAGAATATAGTTCTCAGCATTGTTGCATATCAGTTCCATGGAGCAGATTGGTCCACGACCTTGGTTTTGTTGAGACTGATTGCAGGATGGAGCAGTCATGATGCTTTGATAAATGATGATCAGAGTGGTGAAATTTGGTAAATTTTTCAACAGTGACGAAAGTCAACTCCGAATGTACCATTATTAAGGCTCAGTCAACAGCAATTAGTGCCTCTATGATCAGTCTCTCAAGCATCTTGGTCCTTGCCTTCAGTCACCAGAGGTCAAAGAGTGGGCCGGCCAGTGTGTACCTTAAGTGCACTCCTCTTTTGAGGTCATGCAGGGCATGGTTCAGGACACACAGGAAAAACAGGCTGAACAGGACTGGAGCAAGTACAAATCCCTGTTTCATACTATTCAAATAGTGTTAAAGTGTCACTGCTGGAGAGAACAAGACCCACAGTGGTACCTTGGAAAAGGTGAATAATCTGGATTGTCATAGCCAAACTTGCGAAAATGACAGCGAGTGTTTCCCTATTGACCTTTGTCAGATCATTGGAAACAACCCAGGAGTTCGTGTGCTATTCAATGCATTTCTCCTGGACCAGTGTCACCAAGAAGATCATGTCAACAGTCTGGGCCTGATCTGAAGCCACACTAAGTCTCTGGCAGCCTTTCTTCTGAGACAGAGCTAATCAGGCAGCTGAAGACAATCCATGCAAGAATCATCCAAAAAATGGATATGAGAAAGATACGTCAATAGGTGCCACAATCTGCTTTGCTGCCTTTATTTTTGAAGAGAAAGACAAATGCAGCATCTTGAAACCCACAGTTTGAAGAAGGGTCTCGACTTGAAACATTACCCATTCCTTCTCTCCAGAGATGCTGTCTGTCCCGCAGAGTTACTCAAGCATTTTGTGTCTATCTTCGATTTAAACCAGCATCTGCAGTTCCTTCCTACACATAGCATCTTGAAAGTCATGAGGCACAGCAAATTCTTCCCAATTGCAGGTTAGAATGTCATGGAATGCATTAGAGTCTTGGAGCCAGCTGCCTTGAATAGTTCAGATGGAAAACTGTGCATGCCTGATACCTTGCTGGAGCTGGTCTGGCTAATTGTTTCCTTGACCTCGTCTAGGGTAGGGGAGAGGAAAATGGCATCCTGTATTGGTTTCTGAGGGATCACGTCCAGGGCTGCAGTGTCAACAGTAGAGGGCCTGATGAGGAGGTTGGAAAAATGTTGCCTCCAATGCTTGATGATGCTGCTTTAGTCTTTGAGCAAGGTGATGCCATCAAAGGAGAGGAGTGATGTTGGGGTTTGGCAGTCCTAAGCAATTTTAATGGGGAAAAACTTTTTTGAGTCAGCAAAATGATGGACCTCATCTGCGTGGCTCTGCACATCATGGAAGCAATCTTTCTTTGATGTGGAGGTAACATTATTCAGTCTCTCGACAAAGGCATTCCAGGAGTTGTTTATCATCAAACCCGTACTGGTGAACCCGTTTGCTTAGGTCCAAGGATAACCATTACCAAATCTGTTGCTAAGACACAAAAAGCTGGAGTAACATCTGAAGGTCTCGACCCAAAACGTCGTATATTTCTTCTCTCCAGAGATGCTGCCTGTCCCACTGAGTTACTTCAGCTTTTTGTGTCTATCTTCAATTTAAACTAGCATCTGCAGTTCGTTCCTACACACTAAATCAGTTGCCATCTGCTTGAATTGATTCCACTTCCCAGTCAGTGGTCGATGAGCAACATGAGCAACATCTGTGTCGTCAAGGTAGAACTGGTGCACCTCCCTCACATGTGGGTGCATTGGCTTCATAGTGTTAAATGTGTCTCACATAAACTTTGGCTTCCTACGGTATTTTGGAGCAATGTGGAGGCTGGTGACAGATCTGAAAGATTAGAAAGTCAATGAATCCTTGCTTTTAAGAAGTGTGAGAATGATCATTGTGCACCAATATGACCAGTGGGTATGTTCATGGATCACACGTGCAAAGAGTCCTGTAATGAGCCGAGACGTACACACATCAAGGTACAACACATATTTATTAAAGTACACTTACAGCATTGGTCTGCAGGACGTTACAGTAACTAGCAGCTACTCAGACTGAATTACGTAGGCAAACTCCTGGTGATATAAATCGTGTAGTAGGCAGAGCTACTACTAACAAGCACTACAATTGGCTAGTAGGAAATAACCAATCTACATCTTTCCTTCTGGGAACAAAATAAAGCATAGATACGTGGATACATGGTGGCTAAACAATGCAGTAGCCCCAAGACAAACTGATACTGGTCCCATGCTCAAAACTAATTTGGGGAACAATTTTGAGAAAGATAGGATGTGCGATTTCAATTGTTTGTAATCAAACCTAGGAGCGGTATAGTAAAAAATGCCAAGTTCTGCATAACATTTACACTGTTTCTCATGCCAGAAGGTGATGTGGGTTGAATGCAACTCATTATTTGCTGTAAATTATAGCTGTAAAGCATGTCATGGAATTTAGAAAAGCTGCTTTCATTTGATTTATGGTTCTATAATTTCATCCTGCAGAGTAATCAAGAAGGAAAACTACATTATCTGTATCAAAAATGACAACCAAGAAATATGATGTGACATTAATGGCCAAATTAAACTAATTTCATTTTGACATATTGGAAGAAAGTCAATTCACATCCCATATGTTGACATAAGGAACTGCAGATGCTGGTTTACAAAAACAAAAAAAAGTGCTGGAGTATCTCAATGGGTCAGGCAGCAACTCTGGAGGACATTTCAAGTTGGGCCCCTTCTTCAGACTCCCTTTCCTGTAAAAATCACTCTTGCTGATTTTATTTATGGTAATGACATTTTATTTTTAAACTGCAGATGTCGGGAATAAACATAGAACACAGAACAGTACAACACAGAAACAGGCCCTTCAGCCCACAATGTTCATGCCAAACATGAAGCAGGTCAAACTGAACTCCTCTGCTTGCAGATGTTCAATATCCCTCCATTCCCTGCACATCCATGTGCCTATGTAAAAGCCTCTTAAATGCCACTATCGTATCTGCTTTCGCCCCTGGCAGAACATTCCAGGCACCCACCATTGTCTATGTGAAATGAATTGTCCCGCATATCTCCTTTAAACTTTCCCCTTCTCGTCTTAATGCTATGCCCTCTATTATGCAACATTTCCAGTCCAAAATAAAAACAGAAAATACAATAATGCCTAAACAGATCAGACTGCTTACATTGGATCTCCCCATGACTGTGCGGGAGGCCACAAGCAGATAGGTCAAATACATGTGGAACAGAGAATTAAAGTGGCTGACAACAAAAAGCTTGGGGTCAGTCCTGCAGGCGGAATGAAAAGGCTTCTCTAAAGCAACCCCCAATCTGCATTTGGTTTCTCCAAAGTAGAGACCACTTAGTGAACACCAAAACACAGTGCATAGATTGGAAGAAGTGCAAGTGAAATACATTACTTCGTCTAGAGGACCATTTGAATGAATGAATACTTTATTGTCACATGTGACAAGTCACAGTGAAATTCTTTGCTTACATACCCAAGGTATGCAAATAGTCGCCACATAAAGGGTGCCAACAAAGTTACAAAGTATCCCCGCGCCAGGTCCAACTTTGTTCTACCCCCACTCCCCCACCCTCCCTGCGGATCCCCCACGCCGGTCTTCCATTGTTCCTCCCCACAGCAGCAGTGTCCTCACTCCCACATGGTGCACCCTCATCCGTCGGTCGGCACCTACACCGACCACTGCACCAACCTCTCCACTATCGCCGCCAGATCCCCTGGATGGTGGGAAGAGAAGAAAGGTCATTCATTCATTCATAAATTAAAATAGTTCTGCTCTTCATCTATGAGGAGCAACATTTCTGTAAGGCTTAATGAATCTATAAATTGAATCCTTCGCAATGGCTGTGTCCCCGCTGCACTGTTTAATTAGTGGCCTTGTAAATATCAGAGTGAGGAAGGAGTAAAAGCGTAAGTCACAAACACACTTTCAAAAACAAAAACAAGCACTGTGCACTCCACTTCCTAATCAGTAAAGTGCACATTGAATGTTTTCCATATTCAAATTGCAGGTATAATTATTTTTTTTACACATGAGTAAAAATGAGCTAGTGGCCATTTCCTATTTGAATCCCACCTTCAGGAAACTGGCCACCTCTGGCCATAATCTGTGTAAGTGCATCTGATATTTTCCTAGCACCAGACCCATGTCTAATGATCCATTGCTGTGATTCCCAAGAATAATCGGATCTGCATTTTCAATCATAGAAAAATAAGTAACAAACCCCAGCAGCAAATCAGTAAAATAAAAACATGAAAGCGGTGACAATTGTGCTTGACTCTGCAGCTGGCAATCGCAACTTTCACTGCCCATCATTTTTGCTATAACATTACTGCACCCACCTCACCATCGCTATTGAAATGACTGCTTAATGTTGTGATTTCTTCCAGAGTGATGCTCTGCCTCGCAGTGGTGTGGGCGGACACACAGGTGGCAGGAAAATCCACTTAAAGAACATGAAACTAATGGGAAGAGAGGGAAAGGGTGGCAGTGGAAGCTGATGGTGGTCGCCAGATACAACAATGCCATTGTTCCTCCTTTCCCTGCGTTTTCCCTCGCCTGTCCATTCCCTCTGAGGATACTGCCTGGCCTGCTGAGATCCTCCAGCACCGATTTGATAACAATTTTCTGAATGTGCTAATCATTCATTGGTCTCCATTTTGCATTGGCATTGCATGCAATTTAATGCACTAAATAAGGCTGAAGCACAATCAGTAGACACAAAAATGTGAATTACTTTGCAGACATTTTAACTTGTCACGCATTTGAAGTAAAAAATTATACAGTACAGTGCTAGGAAACCAATAGTATGGGCACGGTTAGAGTCATAGAGTCATACAACATGGGAAGAGGTATTTCAACCTAACTCATCCCTGCTGACCAAGATGCCCCTACTAAATTAATCAATTTGCCCACATTTGGCCCATATCTCTCTAAACATTTCCTATCTGTGGTCCTGTCCAAATGTGTTTTAAATGGTGTTATCCATTTAACTATCTGCTTCAACTAGGGCCACTTTTCAACATAATTGTATAAGGGGTAAGAGTGTTGTAAAAACAAGCCTGAAGACGTTGTGTCTCAATGCAAGGAACATTCGTATTAAGGTGGATGAGTTGAATGTGCAGATAGTTATTAATGAATATGATATAGTTGGGATCACGGAGACATGGCTCCAGGGTGACCAAGGCTGGGAGCTGAACATCCAGGGATATTCAATATTCAGGAGGGATAGACAGAAAGGAAAAGGAGTGGGGTAGCGTTGCTGCTTAGAGAGGAGATTAACGCAATAGAAAGGAAGGACATTAGCTTAGAGGATATGGAATCGATATGGGTGGAGCTGCGAAATACTAAGGGGGCAGAAAACGCTAGTGGGAGTTGTGTACAGGCCACCTAACAGTAGTAGTGGAGTTGGGGATGGCATCAAACAGGAAATTAGAAATGCGTGCAACAAAGGTAAAACAGTTGTAATGGGTGACTTCAATCTACATATAGATTGGGTGAATCAAATTGGCTGGGGTGCTGAGGAAGAGGATTTTCTTGAAATGTATGTGGGATAGTTTTCTAAACCAACCATGTAGAGGAACCAACGAGTGAGCAGGCTATTCTAGACTGGGTATTGAGTAATGAGGAAGGGTTAGTTAGCAATCTTGTTCTGCGTGGCCTCTTGGGCAAGAGTGACCATAATATGGTTGAGTTCTTCATTACGATTGAGAGTGACGTAGTTAATTCAGAAACAAGGGTTCTGAACTTAAAAAAAGGTAACTTTGAAGGTATGAGACGGGAATTGGCCAAGATAGAATGGCAATTGATTCTTAAAGGGTTGACGGTGGAAATGCAATGGAAGGCATTTAAAGACTGCATGGATGAACTACAACAATTGTTCATCCCACTTTGGCAAAAGAATAAATCAGGGAAGGTAGAGCATCCGTGGATAACAAAGGAAATCAGGGATAGTATCAAAACAAAAGATGAAGCATACAAATTAGCCAGAAAAATGCAGCCTACCAGAGGACTGGGAGAAATTCAGAGTCCAGCAGAGGAGGACAAAGGGCTTAATTAGGAAAGGGAAAATAGATTGTGAAAGAAAATTGGCAGGGAACATAAAAACTGACTGCAAAAGTTTTTATAGATATGTGAAGAGAAAAAGATTAGTTAAAACAAATGTAGGTCCCTTGCAATCAGAAACAGGTGAATTGATCATGGGGAACAAGGACATGGCAGACCAATTGAATAACTACTTTGGTTCTGTCTTCACTAAGGAAGACATAAATAATCTGCCGGAAATAGCAGGGGACCGGGGGTCAAATGAGTTGGAGGAACTGAGTGAAATCCAGGTTAGTCAGGAAGTGGTGTTAGGTAAATTGAATGGATTAAAGGCCGATAAATCTCCTGGGCAAGATAGGCTGCATCCCAGATTACTAAAGGAAGTAGCCCCAGAAATAGTGGATGCATTAGTGATAATCTTTCAAAACTCTTTAGATTCTGGAGTAGTTCCTGAGGATTGGAGGGTAGCTAATGTAACCCCACTTTTTAAAAAGGGAGGGAGAGAGAAAATGGGGAATTGCAGACCAGTTGGTCTAACATCAGTAGTGGGGAAAATGCTAGAGTCAGTTATTAAAGATGGGATAGCAGCACATTTGGAAAGTGGTGAAATCATTGGACAAATTCAGCATGGATTTATGAAAGGTAAATCATGTCTGACGAAGCTAATAGAATTTTTCGAGGATGTAACTAGTAAAGTGGATAAGGGAGAACCAGTGGATGTGTTATATCTGGACTTTCAGAAGGCTTTTGACAAAGTCCCACATAAGAGATTAGTATGCAAACTTAAAGCACACGGTATTGGAGGTTCAGTATTGATGTGGATAGAGAACTGGCTGGCAGACAGGAAGCAAAGAGTAGGAGTCCTTTTCAGAATGGCAGGGAGTGACTAGTGGGGTACCGCAAGGCTCAGTGCTGGGACCCCAGCTATTTACAATATATATTAATGAATTGGACGAGAGAATTGAATGCAACATCTCCAGGTTTGCAGATGACACGAAGCAGGGGGGCAGTGTTAGCTGTGAGGAGGATGCTAGGAGGCTGCAAGGTGACTTGGATAGGTTGGGTGAGTGGGCAAATGCATGGCAGATGCAGTATAATGTGGATAAATGTGAGGTTATCCACTTTGGAGGCAAGAACAGGAAAGTAGACTATTATCTGAATGGTGGCCCAGTAGGAAAAGGCGAGATGCAACGAGACCTGGGTGTCATGGTACACCAGTCATTGAAAGTAGGCATACAGGTGCAGCAGGCAGAGAAGAAAGCGAATGGTATGTTAGCATTCATAGCAAAAGGATTTGAGTATAGGAGCAGGGAGGTTCTACTGCAGTTGTACAGGGCCTTGGTGAGACCACACCTGGAGTATTGTGTACAGTTTTGGTCTCCTAATCTGAGGAAAGACATTCTTGTCATAGATGGAGTACAGAGAAAGTTCACCAGACTGTTTCCTGGGATGGCAGGACTTTCATATTAAGAAAGACTGGATAGACTCGGCTTGTACTCGCTAGAATTTAGAAGATTGAGGGGGGAACTTATAGAAACTTACAAAATTCTTAAGGGGTTGGACAGGCTAGATGCAGGAAGATTGTTCCCGATGTTGGGGAAGTCCAGAACAAGGGGTCACAGTTTAAGGATAAGGGGGAAGTCTTTTAGGACCGAGATGAGAAAATCATTTTTCACACAGAGAGTGGTGAATCTGTGGAATTCTCTGCCACAGAAGGTAGTTGAGGCCAGTTCATTGGCTATATTTAAGAGGGAGTTAGATGTGGCCCTTGTGGCTAAAGGGATCAGGGGGTATGGAGAGAAGGCAGGTACAGGGTACTGAGTTGGATGATCAGCCATGATCATATTTAATGGCGGTGCAGGCTCGAAGGGCCGAATGGCCTACTCCTGCACCTATTTTCTATGTTTCTAACTATCTCCTCTGGCAGCTTGCTCCAAATATCCACCATCCACTGGGTGAAAACATTGTCCATTGGGTCCCCATTACATTTTTCTCCTGAATTATGTTATAGCTTTGAGTCAAATTATATGTAACCTAGAAATTAGACATATTAGAATCCAATCACTAACCTTTATTTTTAAAGTGGAAAACAATTTTTTAAAATAATGTAATTGACCATAAAGTCACGTTGAATTTTCCAAAGTGGCTGATGTAATAATTTTTCATTGGTCCACTGGGAGAAAGCACAATCTTTGCTCAGGACTTGCTTATTTTATGTGATGAACTGGTTAGGATTTGTTGTCTGATGTGTCAGGACTCATAAAGTCATAAGGCCATACGTGCTAGGAGCAGAATTAGGCCATTCGGTCCATCAAGTCTACCCCGCCATTCCATCATGGCTAATCTATCTCCTCCTCCTAACGCCATTCTCCCCATAACCCCTGACACCTTTGTTCATTGTTCTGCCTTTCTATTAATGTCTGCCATATCCACCAACTGCACTGCACCTATGACAGCCAGAGTAGAAACACGATATAAGTAGAATGATAACGTAAGAATGTTACCATTTATCAGTTTGAAAGTGTTTAAATTATATTCCTTTTTGAGACCATGCCAATACGGTGGAGTGCTGTATGACCGTAACAGTTAGGAGAATGGCGGGGCCATCAGGAACCAAAATGGAGATCTGTTGATGGGACGGGACAGGGACATGAGAGCTTTCCGCTGGAGTTAACAATGGAAGAGGACTTTATCAAATCTAAATCAAATAAGGCAGATGAGTTTAAAATAAAGTAGTACAGTACAAGAAAAGTTGACAGGACTTAATCTGGATATTCATAAGATCATGTGATAGGAGCAGAATTAGGCCATTTAGCCCATCATGTCTACTCTGCCATTCAATCATGGCTGGTCTATCACTCCTGCCATTCTCCCTATAATCTCTGAGACCTGTACTAATCAAAAATCTATCTATCTCTGCCTTAAAAAATATCCACTGACGTGGCCCCCATGGCATAGAAACATAGAAGCTTTGAAAAATAGGTGCAATAGTGAGCCATTTGGCCCCTCGAGCCAGCACCGCCATTCAATATGATCATGGCTGATCATCTAAAATTAGTACCCCATTGCTGCTTTTTCCCCTTCTGTGGCAAAGAATTCCACAGATTCACCACCCTATGACTAAATAAATTCTTCCTCATCTCCTTCCTAAAATAACAATATTCCTATATTAACTTAAACCATATGAGATCTGTCCAGTGTTTCTCTAAATAGCATTAAAAATGTCATTGTGTCAACGTAGAGGTTGTGCTGAATATCTTGAGACTTTCAAATTATTTCATACTAGACTAAGTGGGACCCGTTGGGTCCCATGTTCACACGGGAGGGCTGGTCCCCCAATGCAATATTCCACCTCTCCACCAATTCCAATATTGGTGACCAGTGGGGGGGGGGAGGCTTTCTGGAGCGCTAGTATGGGTGTGGGCCGAAGGGACTGGTTTCCAGAGGGCTAGTATGGACATTGTGCGCCGAATGGATACTTGGGCTGGAAGCTCAATCATTTAGGCCTGGTGGGCTGGCAGCTCAGTCACTCAGGCCTGGTAGGCTGGCAACTCAGTCACTCAGGTCTGATGGGCTGGCACCTCAGTCACTCAGAGCTGGTGGGCTGGCAGTTCATTCACGGCTATTCCTTGAAATACCATTTCAAGCAGAATGTAGGCTGTTTCCCAACGGCCAGTCTTTGCTCATTATTTTCTGTTGATAAACTGGCTTACGTTTGTTGTCTGATGTATCTGGATTCATTGTTCTGCCTTTTTGAAAACTCAGTTGTTAATGTCTGCCAAATCCACCAGCTGCCCTGTATGTATGTATGACAGCCTTGGTGGTATGTCAATATAAGAATGGTGGCATTTATCAATTTGAAAGAGTTCAAATTTCATTCCTTCATGATATCATCTCGATATGGTAGAGTGCTGCCTGACAGAAACAATTAGGTAAATGGTAGTCCATTAGCAACAAAATGGAGATCAATTGATGAGATAGGAGGCAAAACATGAAAGCTTTCTTTGGACTACAGAAGCATCCATTCTGCCTAATTCATCAATGTTATGCGTACATTTAAAGATGTTACCATTATATTTATCTTTCTCATTTTTTACATTACATATATGCTGTTTATGTTAGTACATAATTTTTACAGAACATATGAGAAGCATGATAGCAGGCTTTCATAGGAATATTGTAAACTCTCTCCAGCCTAGATTGCTACAATATTAAAGTGTCAGGGTGGAAGTTGAAGAAATCACTTGATGGTCTGCAGCATGGAAGTTATTATTGCTGTCATTGTGCAGAATCCAGTAAGTGACAGGGCTTATGGTGAACGTGACGGGCCTGTGCTGCAGGGCTTAACTGAATATTTCCAGACACCTGAAGCAAAATGTCCATGATTTCTCTATTAAAATTCTTCTCCCCTGCAGGCCTCATTATATTTATATTTTTCTCTCTCAACCTGCCATAAAGGAATGGAATCATGGGGCGACATGGTAGCACAGCGGTAGAGTTGCTGCCTTACAGCGCCCGAGACCCGGGTTCGATCCTGACTACGGGTGCAGTCTGTACGTTCTCCCCGTGACTGCATGGGCTTTTTCTGGGTGTTCCCGTTTCCTCCCACACTCCAAAGACATACACCTTTGTAGGTTAATTTGCATCAGTAAAAAATCAGTGCAAATTGTCCCTAGTGTGTAGTGTGCGATAGTGTAACGGGGGGATTGTCGGACACAGACTCGGTGGGCCAATGGGCCTGTTTCCTCGCTGCAGCTCTAAAACTAAAAAACTAAAACTAAAGCCTTGACTGCAGGGGCAATTGTTGAACGTCACATAATCATTATGGTGGATCTTACACCTCAAAGTCAAGATAGCTGGCATGGTGGGTTTGTTCCACAATACAAGCATAACAACACCATTCCAGGTGACATCCATTTATATGTACTAGAGGAGCTGACCATTAAAAGATTGAAAACCTTTCTTAGGAATTGTATTCATGGGGTAACTGGAGTCCAAATGAAGGTTCCCAGCAGTCCACCCCCTCCACAGATGTTGCCTGACGCACTGTGTTTCTCCAACAGCTCCTTATTTGCGCCGTATTCATGGGGAAATTGAGTGGAACCTTCAATGCCTTGTGCAATATCTGCATCAGGGGTGTTGCACTGAGTTTAAACCAAGCATGACTCCTGCCATTATATGAATGTAGTAAGGCAGATGCCATATTGCAACAATGTTGGCACCGAAAATTTGAATGTCACTTTGGGAGTGAAGTCTTGGTAATAAATCATGTCATCTCATCTTATTTCCTTCTAGTGCTCAACAACCTAAAAATGGAAAGATTTCCCTCAAGAAAATCCAATTCATTGCATTCAAGTGGCATCCACAACTTCCTTGGTGATTCTTCCCTAATTCCAGTAATGTCACAATTATACTGTACATATCTCTAATTCCTATGATTTAAAACTTAATACGGATCTATTTCAGATTATTTGCAAACCACTTCCAGTCCTTGGCAACAGAATTCAACTCTGAATCATTGTATTTAAAGAGTTCCAAGATACGAGCATTTTTGCGATGCAAATCACATAGTCACAGTTATTCAATGCAGAACAGGCCTTGCATCACACTTCCCACAACAACCATCAAACATCCATTTTATATTAATTCTACTCTCGCCATATTAATCCTAATTTTACCACATTTTCATCAACTCCCCCAGATTCTGTGGCAGACCAGGGCCAATTTACCGGGACCAATATACTATCAAAACTTCTAGTCTTTATAATGTGAAAGGAAACCAGAGCACTGGACCAGAGATGCAGTCTAGGACCAGAGGCCATAGCCACAGAATAAAAGGCCTTACCTTAAGAAAGGAGATGTGGTGGAATTTCTTTAGTCAGAGGGTGGGGAATTTGTGGAATTCATTCCCACAGGCAGCCGTGGAGGCCAAGTCAATGGATATTTTTAAGGTAGAGATTGGCCGATTCTTGATTAGTAAGGGTGCCAGCGGTTATGGGGACAAGGCAGGAAAATGGGGTTGAGAGAGAAAGATAGATCCGCCATGATTGAATGGTTGAGTAGACTCGATGGGCCAAATGGCCTAATTCTGTTCTTATAACTGATGAACTGGTGGGAACCCACATAGTCATATGGAGAACGTGCAAACTCCAGCAGACAGCATCGGAGATTATGTCTGAACCCATGTCGCTAAAATTTAGAGGCAGCATGTTTGTTAGCTGCACTATTGCCCACCTAATTTATAAAGGCTTTAATACATGCCATTGGAAGCATGCAGTGCAGACAGATTTGAGTGTCCATACGCACACAATGCTGGTACAGCACCAGCATTGAAGAATCAATGTTCAACATTCTCACTCTTAGCATCGCAAAACAGAATACTGTACGTGCTCTGCAGAATAATCAAGATTTATAGTGACACACTATGTGCTGCATGATTTGGTCATTAATAGAACACAGACCTTCACAATATCTGTGATGAGCAGCTGTGAATGAGAGTCAGAAGAAAGAAAGATGAGACAGAACAAAATGGGGGAAGAGGAGGAATAGGAGAAATAGAAAGGAAGACAATTTGAACCATGCTGAGTGTGTATGGCACGTACTGAATACACAAAAGCAAACTAATCATCTTTACGCAGTGGAAAGGCAAAACATACAGCTGTTGGAATTCTGAAAGCAGGAATATCCAGCTTCATCACCAGATCTGTTAAAAGAAAGCCAGTCCGAACTGTAACTCTGTTTCTCTGCCCACTGATGCTGCCTGCCCATTAAGCATCCGCAGCTTTCCATTCATACCGACAAAACGCCAGAAGAGGGGATGGGGATTGCAGCTTTCAATTAGCCTCAATCTATTTGACTCACACACAGTTCGTATGGCGTCTGCTTACAAGTTGGCTGTAAACATGTTTCTAAAGTAATTAGTATCCCAGTAAGATAGACACAAAATGCTGGAGTAACTCAGCGGGACAGGCAGCATGTCTGGAGAGAAGGAATGGGTGACGTTTCAGGTCAAGACCCTTCTTCAGACTAGTCAGGGGAAAGGAAAACAAGAGATATAGACAGTGATGTAGAGATATAGAACAAATGAATGAAAGATATGCAAAAAAATTATCATAATTAAAGGAAGAAGGCCATTGTTAGCTGTTTGCTAGGTGAGAATGGGAACCTGGTGCGACTTGGGTGGGAGAAGGATGAAGAGAGAGGGAGTGCAGGGGTTAGAGAAATCAATATTGATACCACTGGGCTGTAAGCTACCCAAGCGAAATATGAGATGCTGTTTTTCCAATTTGCGATAAGGGCAGAAAGGTCAGTGTGGGAATGGGAAGGGGAATTAAAGTGTTTGACAACTAGGAGATCAGGTAGGTCCAGGCAGACTGAGTGAAGGTTCAAGAAGGAACTGCAGATGCTGGAAAATCGAAGGTAGACAAAAGTGCTGGAGAAACTAAGCGGGTGAGGCAGCATCCCTGGAGCGAAGGAAATAGGCAACGTTTTGGGCCGAAACCGTTGTTCAGTGAAACAATCGGCCAGTCTAGGTTTTGTCTCACCAATGTATAAAAGTTTACATCTTGGACAACGGATACAGTAGATGAGGTTGTAGGAGGTGCAAGTGAACCTCTGCCTAACCTGAAAGCACTGTCGGGGTCCCTGGACAGTCGAGGGAGGAGTTGTAGGAACAGGTGTGGCATAGAAACATAGAAATGTAGTAAAAATAGTTGCAGGAGTAGGCCATTAGCCATTCAATATGATCATGGCTAATCATCCTAAATCAGTACCTTGTTCCTGCTTTCTCCCAATATCCCTTGATACCATTAGCCCTCAGAGCTATATCTAAAGGGCCTGTCCCACTTGGGCATCATTTGCGCATCACGCAGATGGCGCGTGAAGATTTTGTACATCCCAAAATCCTGCGGTGCCGCGGGCAACCGCGCGTCACTGCCTACGTCACCATGCACCAGGCGCGCGTAATGCGCACCATGCACGCATCACATGCACGTCACAACGCGCTGTAATGATGTCACGTAAATGACGCGCAAATGACGCCCAAGTGGGACAGGCCCTTAACTCTCTCTTGAAAATATCAAGTGAATTGACTTCCACTGCCCTCTGTGGCAGAGAATTCCACAGATTCACAACTCTCTGGGAGAAAATGTTTTTCCATTGCTCAGTCCTAAGTGGCCTACCCCTTATTCTTAAACTGTGACCCCTGGTTCTGGACTCCCCCAACATCGGGAACATTTTTCCTGCATCTAGCCTGTCCAATCCCTTAAGAATTTTAAATGTTTCTATAAGATCCCCTATCATCCTTCTAAATTCCAGTGAATATAAGGCCAGTTGATCCATTCTTTCTACAGAATGTTGAAATCATTGTTATCCCCACACTGCTGCCACCATTCCAGAGCAACACGCATCTCCTGTGGTTGCAGGGGAAGGTACCTGCGGAGGGGGTGGGAAGGGTGGGAAGGGATGTGTTAACCAGGGAGTTGTGGAGAGAATGGTCTCTGCGGAAGGCAGAAAGGGGTGGAGATGGGAAGATGTGACTCGTGGTATCCCAGCAATGTGGGTTGGGAGCTGGTGTTGAGTGGTCAATAGTTGGCGTGGACTTGGTGGGCCGATGGGCCTGTTCCCATGCTGTATCTCTAAACTAAACTGACCTGAACTGAAATAAATGATTATAAAATCAATACATGCACTGCTTACATTCGAAGCAGCATGTAGTTTGTAAACTGTGACCGCTCTATTTTCTGTGGTCATCCAGTTTAGCCCCATCATGCTTTAATTTATTGCCCAAAACAAGAAAAATATTTTTACACCTACTTACCATAGATCTGCTTTCACCAGCTGCTGTTCTCACTATATACCATTGAAACAAGGCAAAATCTCTGAAACTGGACATAAACAGTAGGATTAATTTGGACATTAGTCTTCAGACTCCACAGCCAAATCTCTTGATATTCAGATTATCTGATTGCTAAAATGTCCTAAAAAAATGTTCTTGTGCAATCGCTTTTGCCTGAAGAGTTTTCTTAATGCACCATGGAAAGTGATAACAAAGCAGAGAGCTATCTAAGGGTGCTGGGAAAACTAGATAATGTGTTTCCAATCAATTATTTTAATTAAGGGATAATGTGAAATGCAAGACAGAAAACTTATTTTTTGCATTTACTTTAAGAAATTAAAGGAGAAAAGACAAAAATCAGAGGATGGTGATTTGACCTAAAGAAATGACACATACTGTGATAATTGTTATCCCCACAGCCATGCCCCATGCCAGTATGCACACTGCAGCAGGCACCCCCACAGTTATTATTCCCTCCCAGTGATCAGTACAGAGCTAGTGTATCAAGGCAGCAATCTCACCTGCAGTTCTAACACCAGTGGTGATGGCGCCCCCTCCCTTGGATGCCACTCTGATCCCTAGTACTAGCTGGCTGATCAGGAGAAGCCAAACCTGCATTATTGGTAACAGATGGTCCCTGTGGGAGAGGTGGGGTGGGGGAGGGGGGTGTACAGGGAGAGGGGAAAAGGGGAGGAGAGGAAGAGGGGAAAAGGGGAATAGTGTGAGAGGGGGAGGAAGGGGAAGAGGGAGAGGGGAGGGGAGAAAGGGTGTAGGGAGAAAGCGAGAAGAGGGAAAGAGAGAAAGAGAGATGCCTCCCTATTAACTGTGTCCCCCTGTCGCAGGTTCAAGGAGGACTGAGCCACCGGGACAAACCAGAGACCACCAGCTCCACCATGTGGTCAAAACTGGCCAGTCAGGAAGAAACCCTAGACAACCAGCGCCTCTACCTGAGTCTAAGACTGAGTGGCCTAGGCAAGGCTGAGACTCCAGTGCCTCTTCCTGGCCACAGACATCGAGGGACTATGCCCAAAACTGAGGCAAAGACTGAGTCGCCAGGATATGTGCCAGATCTGTCCCATCATAATCATAATAATCATAATCATAGGTAGACACAAAATGCTGGAGTAACTCAGCGGATGAGACAGCATCTTCGGAGAGAAGGAATGGGCGAGGTTTCGGATCGAGACCCTTCTTCAGACTCAAGACCCGAAACGTCGCCCATTCCTTCTCTCCAGAGATGCTGCCTCACCCGCTGAGTTACTCCAGCATTTTGTGTCTACCTATGATTATGATTATTATGATTATGATGGGTCAGATCTGGCACATATCCTGGCGACTCAGTCTTTGCCTCAGTTTTGGGCATAGTCCCTCGATGTCTTTAAAACCTTCGATTTAAACTAGCATATGCAGTTCTTTCTTACACAAATAATCATAATCATACTTTATTAGCCAAGTATGTTTTGCATCATACGAGGAATATGATTTGCCATACAGTCATACCAATAAAAAGCAACAAAACACACAAAATACATTTTAACATAAACATCCACCAATGTGACTCCTCCATGTTCCTCACTGTGATGGAAGGCGAAAAAAAAGGTTCAATCTCTTATCTTCTTTGTTCTCCCGCGGTCGGGGGACTTGAGCCTTCCGTTGACGGGACAATCTAGGCTCCAGCAGCCAGCGGTCGAGCCCTCCGCATCAGGGCGATCAAGCTCCTGCATCTGGAGGATCTCAGCTCCGCGCGCAAGGTGATCGGACCCCAGGTCAGGGCTGGTTGAATCTTTGTGTGGCTTAGAGCTTCCCGACATCAGTCTTTACCCGAGACTGCGAGCTCATCGACGTTGAAATCCGTAGGTTGCAGTTGAAGCGTCGATCCCAGGCAAGGGTATGTCCACGGCCCTGTGGTGGGGCTCAAAGTCAGTCTCGAGCAAGGCTGCCAGCTCCATGATGTTGGGCCGCAGAACGACCCGAAGATACGATCTGGAAAACAATCACATCTCCGACAAGGTAAGAGATTGAAAAAAAGATTCCCCGTCCCCCTCCCCCTCCCCCCTCCTCCATCCCCCACATAAAACAAACCAGAGAACATTAACACATACTTTTAAAACATACTAAAAATAACAAAAAAGACGAAAAGACAGACAGACTGTTGGCGAGGCTGCCATCGCTGAGGGCGCCACTGTCAAGGACACCGCCACGGACTCTTCAAGCCCAAAGCTGAGCTGCCAAAATAAACCTGAGATCGCCAGGATAAATCTGAAACAGCCAGCGCATCTTCTTGAGGAAAAGGTGAACTGCAGAGGGAAACTGAGATCGCCACTCCTCCTCCTTTGAAGTCCAGGTCTAAGCTGCTGGGACTACCCCGAGATCACCAGTGCCACCATACATAGGCCCTGTCAACATGGGACAGTGCCACCATGTGGTCTTGGACTTACTTACCACTGTAAAAAAAATATATACGTGACTTCACCCGACTGAAAGTGTTGATGCGATCACTGCTAAGCCTGGCGTTATCCCAGTTCAGTGTAGAATTAACCTCACTTTTATGATGATGTTACCAGAACACAAGGGCCTGAGCTATAGGGAGGGGTTGGGCAAGCAAGGAGTTTATTCCTTGGAGCACAGAAGGCTCTTATAGACATTAATCTTATAGACATGTAAAGATCATAACAGAATTACAGTAGATGGGGTAGATGCACAGAGTCTTCAACCCAGAGTATGGGAATCAGGAACCAGAGGACATAGGTTTAAGGTGAGAGGGGTAGATTTAATAGGAACCAGGGGGCAACTTTTTCACTCAGATGATGGTGGGTATATGGATCATGGTGCTAGAGGAGATAGCTGAGGCAGGTGCTATAACAATATTTAAAATACATTTGGACAGGTTCATGTATAGGAAAGGTTTAGAGCGATATGAGTCAAATGCAGGCAGACGGGACTAGTGTAGATGGGGCATTTTGGTCGGCATGGGCAAGTTGGGCCAAAAGTCTTGTTTCCATGCTATATGACACTATGACTCTCTATGTCACTCTTCGGTGCAATAAAATTTAAAACGTCCAAAACGTGTGTTTTGCTGCAAGCATGTAATGAAATTAAACATTACAATTTAGGGCTGTATGGTGGCGCAGCAGTAGAGTTGCTGTCTTACAGCGCTTGCAGTGCTGGAGACCCGGGTTTGATCCTGAATACGGGTGGTGTCTGTATGGAGTTTCTACGTTCTCCCCGTGACCGCGTGGGTTTTCTCCGAGATCTTCTGCTTCCTCCCACTCTCCAAAGACGTGCAGGTTTGTAGGTTAATTGGCTTGGGTTTGTATACTTGGTATAAGTGTAAGTTATTCTGAGTGTGTGGAGGCTTGTGTTAATGTGCGGTGATCGCTGGTCGGTGCGGACTCGGTGGGCCAAAGGGCTTGTTTCCACACTATATCTCTAAACTAAACTAAACCAAAATAATTTAATCCTTCTGGCCTTCGTAAATCTTCTAGACTTTGCATATTTCATAACAGCCAGGATTTATTTTACCTCCAGTTTCTCCAGATTTGATTAAAATTATCTGGAAATTATCTGTCATGGACTTGTAATGCAGGCATGGTCCAATTTAGTACCAGCCTGAATGTATCCATCCATTTGTTTTCAACCAGTTCTATTTGAAGAAAAAAACATTTAAATGGTTCTGACTATTTCCCAATTCCCCCAATGTGGATGGGTGCTTAGCATCTTCCTGTTGTCCTGCTGACCCACAGTCTAATATTCTGATTAGCTCTATGACTTTGTAAAATGAAGAACTAGTGAAAACTAGATGGTATTTATTTTTAAATCCATGGAACACAATCGCATCACCTTTTGTCTGAATGTTATTTTAACCCCGGAGATGAGATAACAGTTAACCTAAGTGAGAAGAGAAACTGGCTGCAGAAGAAGCCAAGGGTCTCCTCACCTTTCCACTGGAGGACAAAAGAAGTCTAGCTGTAATGGAACCTTACTGCGTCCTGTGAGAAATGTCTGTTTCAAGAGGATGCCTGCCAAAGATGCTGAACAGAGATGTGTGACTTAAAAGTCTCTGATCCTTGTGCTGCTGAAGTAGAGCAATTAATATCAAGGGAGGGGTATTTCAGAAAGCAGTTAAAATCAAGAGCAGAGTAGTTTTGGAGAGCAGTTAAAATCGAGAATGATGTCGTTTCTGAGAGCAGTTAAATATAAAAGTGGAGTAATTTCAAAGAGCAGTTAAAATCAAGAGGTGAGTAGTTTCTACCAGGAGGGAGCTGGGGTGAGAGCAGAAAACCATGAAACAGAGGAAATGTGAGAAATTGGTTTACCACTCACAGCAGAAGCAAACCACATTACCAGAAAAAGGACATTCAGAAATGCAGAAAAATCAAACATTTTGGACCCTTGCAGTGAATTGAGATATTAATATTACCTACATGCATCAAACCATTTTCTTCTTTAAGTATCAAGAAGATAATCTATTGTTCCCGGCCCACTGCCACCCTCCCCACAGCATGTCACTGAAATGCCCAGTGACTCCCATATACTGGAGTTGCAATGCTACAACCTAGTGAGAAAAAGATCATATGATTATGAATGTGATTCTGAATATTGCTGTGAATTAACAAATGATTCAATACAACATCTCTATTCCTGATCATCAGGCTGCATTCACCAGCCACATCCCATCAAAAAAGGAATGTTCATCAGTCTGAAGAAGGGTCCCGACCCAAAACATCGGGTTCCGACCCAATAAATTCCCTCCACAGATGTTGCCGGACCCACTGCGTTCTCCAGCACAAAATGCGGGAGTAACTCTGCGGGACAGGTAGCATCTCTGGAGAGAAGGAATTGGTGATGTTTCGGGTCAAGACCCTTCTTCAGACAGACGATTTCTCCAGCACCATGTTTCTCACTAAAGGAAGAACAAATTTGTTGCTTAAGTACACTGAATGAGATCGGCAGTGACCAAATGGTTAACCAAACTTGCAATACTCTTTTGAGAAATCATTGACAAATGCAACAAGCATCGAAAGAATGATCTGGGTTGTCTACTAATCGCAAGTATGTAACACCATCTGTTTGCCATAATTAACAAAATTTAATTGGGTATTAATGAGTGCACATTTTAACAAAACATGCTGTAACATAGAAACATAGAAACATAGAAAATAGGCGCAGGAGGAGACCTTTTGTCCCTTCGAGCCAGCACTGCCATTCATTGTGCTCATGGCTGATCATCCACAATCAGTAACCCATGCCTGCCTTCTCCCCATTCCTTGATTCCGCAACAGTTAAATAAATTTGCTAAAAGCTATAAAGATAAAAATCTGAAGAGGCACATGCAGCCGGTTTTAACAGTGCTGTTGAAGACACTTTGAAATTTCATTGGGATAAATGATGGCCTTACAGTACTTAGTTTATTTTTATCTCATGGTAAACCCTTTTTAATCATTCTGGAATGCAGCCCATGCTGATAACAAGCAGAACACTGCCCATTTAAATCCTTCCAAGGATTGATATATAAATTGAAACACATTTCCATGTCTTGCTGCTTCTGTTTATTAATTTTTTTCAAGCCTTTCAACAATATTGCAGTGCAAAACCAAAATTATAGCAGGATTTAAATCATCTGGATTTATATAATCTGCATCTTGGAATAATTCAAGGTCACAACAGATTGTGCTGTCACTACAGCAGCTCCCTTACTGGATTAACCGTTTATTTTTTGTCGTTTTGGGAAGCAGTGCCTCAATTTAAATCCTTCCCAGCTAAAAAAAATAAGCCAATTAGGCAAAATCAATCAGAAAGAACATGATAAATAAGAAAATTTATTTGCCTGACAAAGAAGCAGGCAATTTCATGTAATTCTTCTTTCATGATCTTAATGTGCATTACCAATATCATGTTAGAAGCAGGGAATGTGGGGTAAACACAATTAATGCAGACGTGGATCAATGTAGAAATCAATTATTATGCAATCTAAAACAGTAGCATTTTTTGCAGGTCTGTGGACAAAGAGCAGGGGAAGGGAGCAAGCTGGATAACTCTCAAAATAACCGTACCAGCTTATCAGACCAAAAGACCAAATCATACAATAGTTAGTTAGAGTTAGATAGAGCTCCTTGGGCTTACAGAATCAAGGAATATGTGGAGAAAGCATGAACAGGGTATTGATTTTGGTTGATCAGCCATGATCATATTGAATGGCGCTGCTGGCATGAAGAGCCAAATGGCCTACTCCTGCACCTATTTTCTATGTCTCTATGATTCTGTATGATCAAATAAAAGTAAAACTTACTGTGTATGGTACAGCCAAAATGGTTTAATATTCAATGAGTCCCGGTACTGGGGTCTTAGTTTAGTTTAGTTTAGAGATATGGCATAGAAACAGGCCCTTCAGCCCACCAATTCCATGCTGACCATCGATCACCCATTCACATTAGTTCTATGTAATCCCACTTTCTCATCCACTACCCACAGACAAGGGCAATTTACAGAAGCCATTTGACCTACAAACCTGGGATGCGAGAGGAAACTCACTCGGAGGAAACAGGGAGAGCGTGCAAAC
Organism: Malacoraja senta; assembly: GCA_038087875.1. Taxonomy (NCBI): domain Eukaryota; kingdom Metazoa; phylum Chordata; class Chondrichthyes; order Rajiformes; family Rajidae; genus Malacoraja; species Malacoraja senta. Next base: position 353,217,817 of record CM075977.1, read on the forward strand.
TGCACAGGCAGGACCTGAGATCAGGATTGAACCGAGGTCTCTGGCACTGTGAGGCAGAAGCTCTACTGCTGCGCCACAGTGCCACCTATTCATTGTATATCATAATAAATAATTATATATCATCATCAACAATACTATAAAGGTTCACGGCTGCTTTCCAGGACCAGAGAACAGTCCGCCAAGGATGGGATGAAATGAGCCTGGATGGGCTGATGTAACACTGAGGCATTCCTGAAGAAGCTTAATGAGATGGTGCTGAGAAGTTGTTTCCCTAGATCGGAGAATCTAAAACAAGAAGGCATAGTCTCAGAAAATAAATGTGATTGGTGGTATTTCCTCATTCTGAGGATTGTCAACCTTATGGGTCTGTCCCACTTACACGACTTTTTCGGTGACTGCCTGCACCCATCTTAGGTCGTTGCAGGTCGCCGAAATTGTTCAACATATTGAAAATCCAGTGGCGAACAGAAAGACCCCACGACTCTTTGGGCGACTGAGGAGACGACTCACGACCATACAGGCGACACCCCGGCGACATGTCGTGGGTGGAAGCATGTCTGGTCGTGAGTAGTCGCCCAAAGTGTCACACCTTGCTCTGGTCACTGCTGGATTTTTAACATGTTGACAATTTTCGGTGACCTGCAACGACCTATGATGGGTGCCGGCAAGTCGCCGAAAAAGTCGCGTAAGAGGGACAGGCCCATTAGGAAGCCTCCAACCAGAAGAACAGTACATTCTCAGTCATGGAATATATTCAGTGGGATATCAAAGATACACTGGGCATTGGGTAGTGAAGATAATTTGAGGGAAAAGGTCAGCCATGATCCTGTTGAATGATTGACTTTGAAGGAGCATTCAGTACATTTCTGCATGAGGAAAAAATAGAATATTTACAGTTGAATAATATAGAGTAAGGTAAGTGTAAATTTAAACAGTAGTATATGCCCAATCAGGCAGAATTGTTTGTTTCCGTGCTGCAATTTCCATGCAATGCTTTCCTATTTTACATAATGCAAATAGTTAAAAGCAGCCTACATTCATTCAACAATCATCCTAATTAATAAGCACCACTGTTGACTTGACACATAAAACTCCCAAGAAATAAAGCAAACCATGCATTTTTCATTCTTCACAAGTTGTCTCTTGCATGTATCTCCTGCTAAAATACTCAATATGTAAATTATCTTTATGCAACTATATTGGTATTAGTGAGTGAAGGTTAAGTTGCAACATGCTTGATTTGCCATGAATGTATTGAGGTAGTTATTTTCTCTTGGTCACTGAGAAAAGGTCAAGCATTGGTTCAAGTAATGCTGATTTCTTGTGATTGAGTGTAACTGAAAATAGCAATGATTGTCCTTCTAATCAATGTAAAGATGAGGAAAAATTGATTGTCCAGTAATATAAGTATTCTGCCTTTTTTTTCTAATCACTGTGCTGAAGTAAGCTTCCGAGAGAAAGAATTGCAGTGATGCTGAGTTGCTACTATGTTTTAAATGTTAATAAAAGTTGGAAATAAGCATTTTAGGGAATCCCATGCACATGAAAGAAGCTCAGATGCATGTTGGTCTTTCCCATCTTATAAAACAAGAGCTATGAAAGGTGACACACTAGACTTTCCCTCAGCGTTCCTTCGCCTTTAATGGAAGTGTTCAATAAGCTGAAGAATATTTGTGACACTACCTCTATTGCATAATTCTCTAATTTCACTTTCTAAGCACATCAGCAATTTCTACTTGGTAAAAGAAGGAGAATAAATTATAGTTGATTGCAAACACATCTAATGACTTATGTTCAATAAACCATGACAATTGCCTTTGCAAGGAAGATTTTCAAGTATTTGGATGCGGCTGAAAAGTAGGAAAAGGTTATGAGACATGTTTCATTGTCATACATACCAAATTATCAGTTATCAGTCAGTTTAGTTTATTGTCACACGTACCGAGGTATAGTGAAAAGCTTTTGTTGCTTGCTAACCAGCCAGCAGAAAAAGTGTATAAAATTAAGTGAGGAATAGATCGGGTTTTGTGTCCAGAGTAGGTGAATCGAGGACCAGAGGATAGGTTTAAGATGAAGGGGAAAAGATTTAATAGGAATCTGAGGGGTAACAAAGGGTGGTGGATGTATGGAAAAAGCTGCCAGAGGAGGTAGTTGAGGCAGGGTATACCCCAACATTTAAGAAACAGTTAGACAGGTACATACTGTAGATAGGACAGGTTTGGAGGGATATAGACCAAATGCGGGCAGGTGGGACTAGTATATCTGGGACATGTTGTCCAGCGTGGGGAAGTTGGGCTGAAGGGCCTGTTTCCACACTGTATCACTCTATTACTCTATGACTCTACGACATTCATTTTGTACCACCTTCTTATTGTATCTAAATGTTTTATGAAGAAAATAGCATAATGGTTGTGATTACATGCCAATGGGAAACTTCCACTTGAAGCTTAGCAATGACTAGGCATCAGGTTATTAGTGAGTTTGATAGAAGAGCACTATCCACAAGAGTCAGAGAGTTGGGGGTGCAAATACCTGGCTGCAACAGTTGGCTAAGCTAAGTTGAAATGAGCAGAAGTGCCAGAGTCTGAAGATGGGTCCCGACCCAAAAGGTCACCCACCCTTTTTCTCCAGAGATGCTGCCTGACCCACTGAGTTACTCCAGCACTTTGTGTCTATCTTTGCCAGAGGTGTGTCTAATAGCAACAGAATTCACGAGTTGTAATAATGGGTGAAACGCACAATGTGACCTGTATGTCTTTGTACATGCAAATCATATCCTATGGAACAATGATCTCCTTAACTAAACCTTCCAATAGAAGGTAAACAGACAGTGCCACCCTACTAATCTGTTGACATCCTACCTTGATGCAATCATTCGCTGCTTTAAAATAAAATGTCATCACACTTAATTAAAAACTATATTAAAAAAATATAGCAGAATGAGCATGATCAGGTGTTATCTCATCCTCGCCATGTGATGCAAGAAACAGGCTTCAAGGCTTCATCACTACTTCTGCTAAAAGTGCCAAGGTAGCAACATTCTTCCATTATCACAGGTGCTAATTCTCAGCTGGTTCAAATTGTGCTGCTTGACATCAAGAAGTAACTGAGAACACTGGACATGGAAAAGGTTCCAAGAACATTCCCCATGATATGTTGAATGGCTATGTTTCTGAGCTGACTTTGCAGATAGCCATGTATTTCAGTAAAAAACTGCTACATAGTCATCTGGTCATCGGTTGCCCAGTTAGGCCTTGCCCACAAAAAAACAGGTAAGGACACTAGCCACAGTGATGTTGCCAGGTGTTGCATCTCCTGCGGTTGCAGGGAAAAGTACCTGGGGAGGGGGGTGGTTTGGATGGGAAGGGACGAGTTGACCATGGAGTTGTGGAGGGAAAGGTCTCTGCAGAAAGCAGAAAGGGGTTGAGATGGGAAGATGTGGCCAGTAGTGGGATCCCAATGGAGGTGGAGATAATGGTGGAGGATTAGATGCTGTGAACAGCATCTAATCCTCCAAAATATTCACCACCTCCAACTCCCTGGTCAACTCGTCCCTTCCCACCCAAACCACCCCCTCCCCAGGTACTTTCCCCTGCAACCACAGGAGATGCAACACCTGTCCCTTTCCCTCCCCCCTTGACTCCATCCAAGGACCCCAACAGTCTTTTCTGGTGAGGCAGAGGTTCACTTGTACCTCCTCCAACCTCATCTACTGTATCCGCTGTTCCAGGTGTCAACTCCTGTACATCGGTGAGACCAAAAGCAGGCTCGGTGATTGTTTTGCTGAACACCTCCGCTCAGTCTGCCTTAACCTACCTGATCTCCCAGTAGCTCAGCACTTTAACTCCCCCTCCCATTCCCAATCTGACCTTTCTGTCCTGGGCCTCATCCATTGTCAGGATGAGGACAAGCACAAATTGGAGGAACAGCACCTCATATTTTGTTTGGGTAACTTACACCCCAGCGGTATGAACATTGACTCGTTTTCCCTCTCTCTCCATCTTCTCCCCCTTCCCAGTTCTCCCGCCAGTCTTACTGTCTCCGACTACATTCTATCTATGTCCTGCCCACTCCCCTGACATCAGTCTGAAGAAGGGTCTCGACCCGAAACGTCACGCATTCCTTCTCTCCAGAGATGCTGCCTGTCCCGCTGAGTTAATCCAGCATTTTGTGTCGACCTTCAATCTAAACTAAAACTAAACTAGGTTGGTGATCTATTGGTATTGATTTATTTTAGTTTATTATTGTCACCTGTACCAAGATACTGTGAAAAAGTTTGTTATGTGTACTGTCTAGGCAAATCAAACCACATAGGAGTACAATCATACTATACGCAAGCACAATAGGCAGTGCAAAAGAGAAAGGAAACAGATTGCAGAATGTAGCATTACATTCACAGAGAAAGTGCAGATTAAAAAAAACGTGTGAGGCTGCAACGTCAAATGAAAAACCGAGAATTCATCTTTAGCATGTGAGAAGGCCATTCAAGAGTTTAATAATAGCAGGGAAGAAACTGTTCTTGAGTCTGGTGTTCTGTGTTTTCAAGCATTTATATCTTCTACCATACGGAAAAGGGGAGAAGAGAGAATGACCAGGGCATGAGTGGTCATTAGAGATTAGAGATTCCTTTATTTGTCATTCAGACCTTTTGGTCTGAACGAAATTTCGTTGCCTGCAGTCATACATATAATAATAAATGACAAAACACACAATAAACACAAATTAACATCCACCACAGTGAGTTCACCAGGTACCTCCTCACTGTGATGGAGGCAAAAGTCTTAAAGTCTCTGTCTCTTCCCGCTTTCTTCTCCCTCTGCGCTGAGGCGATCCAGGCTTCTGATGCTGTGGCCCCGCCGGGCGACGGTAAGCCAGTCCAGCGGCCGAATCCGTGCTCCGCGACGGGCCGGTTCAAACTCCGCGGCCCGGGGTGGTCGAAGCTGCCGAAGCTGCCGCCCTCCAGTCCAGCGGACGCAGCTGTAGTTGCGGGAGCCCCAGAAAAACAGGTCACCAACCTGTGACCTGCGCGCTCCCGACGATGTCGTCCACTGGGCCCGCGGTCGAGCCTCCGGATTCAGGTCGCCACCAGTGTCCTCGGTCGCCACCGCCGGAACGCCACCGCAGCCCCGAAGTTGGCCAGCCTCACGCTGGTAAGTCCTGGCTCTGCCTCCGGAGCCTCGAGGTCGGTCGGTCGCTCGCAGTTGGAGTTGGAGGCCGGCAGCTCGCAGTTGGAGTTGGAGGCCGGCAGCTCCGCCATTTTGGCCTCAGCGCAGACGGAGGCAGAGAAGGGGGATACGACAAGAAAGTCGCATTCCCCCGAAGGAAGAGACAAAAGTCATGTTTCACCCCCCCACCCCACACATACACAACCCAATAAACTAAAATTTAACTGAAACAGGACAAAAGAAAACAACAAAAAAAGTAAAAACAGACGGACTGCAGGCGAGCCGCTGCTGTACGACAGCGCCGCCATTGACTATGTTAGCTGATTTCCCAGGGCAGTATGAAGTATAGAAGGGGTCAGCAGATGGGGGGAGGCTGCTTTGCGTAATGGGGTGGGCTGTGCCCACAATCCCATGCAATATCTGTGAACTTGGGCAGAGTAGTTGCCATACAAAGGTGAGATGCATCCAGATAGGATGCTTTCTGTGGTTCATCTGTAGAAATTGGTAGGTCATTGAAGTATGCCAATTATTGAGTATTCTAAGGAAATGGAATCATTGGCATGTGGTGTCAATGTGTCAATGGTGTCACAATGGCTCAGCGGGAAAGTTGCAACCTTACACCGCCAGTGACTCGGGTTTGATCCGGTTTCCTCCCACACTCCTAAGACGTACAGGTTTGTAGTTTAATTGGCTTCTGTAAAGTGTAAATTGTCCGTAGTATGTAGGATAGAAATAGTGTATGGGGTAATTGCTGATTGACGTCGACTCAGTTGGCCAAAGAGCCTGTGTCCACACTGTAAAGTTGAAAGTCTAAAGGACAAATGGTAAAGTTTCATCTTAAAAACCTGAAGCTCTCAACCATCTCCACCTCAGCACCACTGATGCAGTCCAGGTATGTACTTAATAGGAACCTGAGGGGCAATTTTTTCACACAGAAGGTGGTGGGCATATGGAATGAGCTGTCAGTGAAGATAGTTGAGGCAGGTGCTACAACAACATTTAAAATAAATTTGGGCAGGTACATGGATCGGAAAGATTTAGAGAGATATGTGCCAAACGCGGGCAGGTGGGATTAGTGTAGATGGGGCATCTTGGTTGGCATGAACAAGTTAAGTTGAAGGGCCTGTTTCTGTGTTGTACCCTATGAATTATGGTGTTGAAGGCAGAGCCAGAATCTCAAAACAGTCATCTGACAAAGGTGTCTTTGTTATCAAGATGCTCCACAGATGAGTGCAGGGCCATGGAGATGGTGTCTGCTTTAGACCTGGCCTGGACTAAAGATCACAAGCCATGAATTTTAAACCCTTTCTTGTAGATGCAAAAACTGAACTCCATTTTTTAACTAAATCTGATTGAATAATAAAGCAAACCTAACATCAGCCATGCTGACCATGAATTAAACTGCAGACCCATTCCTTCTCTCCAGAGATGCTGCCTGTCCCGCTGAGTTATTCCAGCATTTTGTGTCTACCTTCAACTGTTATACAATTCCTGATTAAATAATGTTTCTGTGCAGGAAGACCTAGACAATATTTTGGCTTGACTGGTAGTGATCAGTAATATTTTCACCACAAAAGCAATTGGTAATGACCATCCTTAGCAAAAAAAAGATTAATGCCACAAACTCTGATATTCAATGGTATTGCCATTAAGCATCTCCCAATGCCTTCAACAACTTGAATGATATGAATGACTGAAAATAAATGGACCAGACACATAACTGCAACGGCAACTGGAGATGTGTGGGTGGTATTCAATTGGGAATTACTGCAATTCAAACTCTCCAAAGCCTCTCCACAACTTTTACTGTACATAAGAAATGTGATGTACTTGTTCTGAGGATGTCGTTATGAGCTATTTGATAAACAAGCACATCAAAGCACTTTCATCTTCTGGCACTAAATCCATAAGCAAATGTTTAGTTCTGCAGTTTGTGTGCTTGTAGTCTCCTGGAGGATAGAAGGATGAAATCCCAACTACAAACTGCATTGGTTGCACTCGGGACTTTGGGCTATGTTTATTTTTTTGCAATATATTGGGCGTTTTATTTATTGATCCTTTTTTTAATCTATATTACATTATGCATAGAGTACTGTGTTTATTAACCAGTTCTGCTGCTGTAAGTAAGAATTTGTTCTGTTTGGTGCATATGACAAGAAAACCCTCTTGACTCCATTGAATAAGTCTCCAAATGCATTTCTGTCAGCTACATAATCCCCGAAATACCCAACCACGTGGTGCTGAGCTATTTTTTCATCTTTTATTCTTTGTACAATTGCAAAATATTTGTCATAAAAAAACATAGAACAATTTATCTTATTACCCTTGTGACAGGTAGGAAGGGTGTCAGGCATATTTCAAATTAAGAAAATGAGGAATATGAGAGTGAGAGGATTTGTAAATATTAATCCAGCCAAGTGTCTAGCCATTGGGTTTATTAACATGTTTAAAGCAACCTCTACAGTGCACTGGTATGATTGCTTTAAACTTTACAGGATCTCTTGAAGGCTCAGGGCTTTTATAATTAATTCATGTAATGTGAACATTGGTGCCTAGGACAACATTTACTGCCCACCCTAAATGCTTTGCAACTGAGGAAGTTAAATAGATAGAGATACAGCATGGGAACAGATCCTTTGGCCTACCATATCCATACTGACTATCATCCACCTGTTTACACGAATCATACACTAATCTAATCCAATATTATCTCCATATTGATATTAATCCCCCTTTTTTCTACCAGTCATCTACGCACAAGTGGTAATTTACAGCAGCTAATTAAACTACCAACCCACAAGTCTTTAGTATGCCAGGGGGAAACCAAGGAAACTTCACACAGACAACACCCAAGGTCAGGATTGAACCCAGGTCTCTAGTGCAAAGATGCAACAGCGCTACAAACAATGAGACAGTGCACCACAGTGCAGCTTGGAGCTGTGTTAGGAATTACATACATCCTACTCTGAAACACATTAATAAATTAGATTAGTCTTACTGATCAAATTACATAGCAAAATGACAAGCATGCACGCATGTCAAACATAGTGAAGTATACACATTAAGCAATGGGATATTAAATTGGATGCAACAATGATTCATCTGCCCAGTCAAATTGAACATGTATGTGTCTAATATGATGTGTGAACCAGATTTGAACACAAAGAACCTTTATATCTGAGGTATGAATTGAGCTGAAAGAAGGTTCATTCTGCAGTACAGGATTAAGAGCAGACCTAGAAGTATTGCTTCAATTTGAGCTGGTCTCTTTTACTCTATGAAATGCAGGGCCCTTGGCTGAGTGTTAATTTAGTCTTTGGCATTATCAGGAGCAGGAGGCAAAAGCAAAAATAAGGGAAGAAGATTAGATTTTACTTCGGAGTCACGTGAGTGACTACGTGAAGAACCCGCTCAGTGCGCAGGCGCGGCATTACGCCAGCAGTGCAACAGCGGCGGCAGCTGGAGGAAGGCTCTCCGGCTGCAGTTTAAAAAACGGACCGTTGGGTAAGTATACTGAACTAGTCTAACGGAGAAGGAGAGTATGGGTGTTCTTACAAAATAAGTACACTGAAGAAAAGACTCTCCAAAAGAACTGCCCCCAGCTCAACTCCACCAGAGGAGCATTCAATCTCAGGGGGGCAGCAACAGGCGGCGGGAACGCACATAGAGCGCTCCGCTATCCCCGAGACCGAGCCAAGCCCAGTGCCGCTAATGCCTGAACAGCGGACAGGGAGGAAATCCATTAGGAAAAGTAACCGGCCAGTAATTTCCGATTCGTCAGAAGGGGACATGTCTCCACCTAAACGGAGGAGACAGCCGCCAGAGCTTACAACAGCTCTTGGAGCAGATGCTCCAGCGGGATACGCAGAAAGAGCGTTCTCGCGGAGGTAGGTCAGGCGCCTCCTCCACAGTGTCTTGTGCACTGCCCTATGCTCCCTCATTACTGGAGGCTAGCATTGGTGACCAGGGTTGGGCTGGTCTGGAACAGGGGCTGGCGGACGAGTTCGGCAGTATGCAAGGGGTGCAGGAGCAGGAAGAGCTGCTGGGTGTCGTGGACCGCTATGTAGCAACCCCACGTGCTGGAAGACCGCTGGAACCAAAAATGGCGGCCAGCATCAATCATCTTTCCAATAAGCCCTAGCAGGAGAAGGTGCTTCTTGAGGCGCTCAAACTTTACACAGCACCAGAGAACTGTGAGGCCCTCAGAGTGAAGACTGTGAACAGCCAGATCTGGGGGCACGTGGAGTCAAACATTCGTAACCATGAACTAAAGCTACAGCGGATCCTAAGGCTCCTGACATCAGCCATTACAGCCTTTGCTCGTTCTCTGGAAAGCACGGAGATGGATACCTGCCAGCAGGATGAGCTGGCACTGATGTGCAACACACAATTTGAGATCAATAATCTCCGGCGGGAAAACATAAGACCTGCCCTCAATCCCAAATTTGCTGGGTTGTGCAGAGCCCCAGCTGCAGAGACGGACGCTCTGTTATTTGGGAAAGACCTCAACAAAAAACTGAGGGACATGGAGGAAGCAGCGAAAACTTTTGGCCTCATGAGGGCAGGCCCTGGGACGAGCAAACCAAGAGCTACAATACCCAAGCAGCAGCACCCCATGGCATCCACCAGTCGACATCCTCAATATGGGACTGGTGAAAGCTCGGGGACCGCATTTTATCCCCAAAGATCTTTTTTAGATCAGGGCCCACAGCGGACCCCATGGAAAATGCGCCACCCCCCAACATCGCCAGCACGTCAGACAAGCAAAGCCTACAAAAACATCAGGAAACAAAAGAAACACCAATAACCATGGAGGTAGGTGGGTCTGGTTCCTGCCAGCATATAGAGAATAAGGGTGCTTTACTAACATGGGGGAGATTACACTGGTTTAAAGAAGCATGGGTTACTGTCACGTGTGACAAGTATATACTCAACAGCATTAGTGGAGGGGTCATCCAAAAGACCAAACATGAACCTTTGGAATTTGTATCAAATATATTCACTAAAACCAAAAAAGATGGTGGATGACTTAACATCACTAAATAAGTTTGTTGAGTATATACATTTCAAAATGGAGACATTTGTTACTGCCAAACAACTGATTTCCAAAGGATACTTCATGGCAAGCATTGATCTTAAAGATGCTTACTATCTAATACCCATACACAAGGATCATTGCAGATACCTAAAATATATCTGGTTGGGGCAGCTGTGGCAGTACAAAGCATTGCCCAATGGGCTAACTTCAGCCCCAAGATTATTCATCAAAATATTGAAAATAGCCATGGCAAGACTAAGAAAACAAAAACATATTGTCATGGCATACCTGGATGATATTCAGATAGTAGGGAAAACGATGGAATTGGCTGTGGCAGCAGTATCAGCTACAAAACAGCTCCTTGAAACTCTGGGGTTCGTCCTACATCCAGATAAATCTAAGTTGAAGCCATCCACTATCATGGACTACCTGGGCTTCACAATTAACTCAGTCCATATGATTGTTACCTTGCCAAAGGAAGAATTTTTTTTTTTTTTTAAATGGTTGCAGTAGCACAATCATGCAACAATTTAATGGTCAACAAACGACCAACTATTCGACAAGTACCAAGAGTGATTGGGAAAATGGTAGCAGCATTTCCAGCTACACAATTCGGACCTTTGCATTATCAAAATTTACAAACAGCAAAGGTACAGGCACTAAAACGACATACAGGTCACGATGTTCGTGTCATGCAATTACCCACTGAAGCAATATCAGCTACAGTGGTGGGCAGAAAATGTTTGGCATAGTTTCAGCTCTATCATCATCACTAACCCTACTTTAGTTCTTCAAACAGATGCCAGTGCTCAAGGCTGGGGAGCAACTAACTCCATATCCAGCACAGGTGGTAGATGGACTAACCTAGAGTCATCATTACTACTGACACTGGGCATTAACTATCTAGAGATGTTGGGCGCCTTTTATGGGTTAAAAGCATATGTATCTAATATGCAGCACTTGCATGTTCGGTTACAGATTGAGAATACTACGGTGGTGGCTTATATTAACCATATGGGCGGCATAAAATCATTATCATGCGACAAATTGGTCAACGTGATTTGGTTATGGTGTGTCGAAAGACATATTTGGCTATCAGCTACTTATCTACCAGGTAAGCTAAACACAGTGGCAGACACCAGGTCACGCAAATTCAATGATAACATCGAATGGATGTTAAACCCTAAAGTATTTGCTAAAGTTATTAAGCAGTATGGAACGCCAGATATCGATGTATTTGCATCAAGACGAAATCACCAGTTACCTATGTATGTCGCTTGGGAACCAGACCCAGAGGCAGCAGCGATAGATGCCTTCACGCTGGATTGGGGAAATGTCTTCTATGCTTTCCCTCCCTTCTGCCTCATCAGTCGGGTTCTTCGCAAAATACAGATGGACTCTGCTTCTGGAATTTTGATGGTGCCCGACTGGCCTACACAGCCATGGTTCCCGGTTCTACATGACATGGTGGTTGAGTCACCAATGGTCTTTCCCAGTGATCCAGGATTATTAACTCACCCAGTATCAGGCATAAGCCACCCATGCCATGAGAAAATTAAACTGCTGGGTTGCAGGTTTTGAATAGACCTTACCTGGAACTGGGATTGTCCGAACGAACCATCACCACCATGTCGGCATCCCTTTGAACATCCACCAAGAGGCAGTACTTAATCAGCATAACAAAATGGGAGAAGTACTGCCAGGAAACAGGGACAACGTATGCAACAGCCACAGCCACCAACGTACTGGAATTCCTGGCCCATCTACACCATGATGAAGGGATCAGTTACAGTGCCATCAACACAGCACGAAGTGCTCTTTCTGCTTATCTCAAACCAGCAGGACAACAGGCAATGGGATCCCATCCACTGGTGGTAAAACTGATGAAGGGCATTTATAATATCAAGCCCCTAAACCCAGGTATACCCATATTTGGGATATCAGTGTGGTCCTGACATACCTCAGGGAATGGCCACCAGCCAGATCCCTCAGCCTCGAGCAATCCACACTAAAGACGCTCATGTTGATGGCACTCGTATCCGCTCAGAGGGTCCAGTCACTACACAAGTTACGGCTGGACAACATGGTGACCACCCCAGATCAGATCACATTCATCATACAGGGTCTGGTGAAGCAAAGCAGGCCAGGAACAGCTAATCCACTGGTGGTATTCCGGGCCTACCCACAAGAGCCACGGTTGTGTGTCGTGACCCATCTACAACATTACATAGACACAACCCACAATATCAGAGGGAGTGAAAAAGCCTTATGGGTCAGCCACAAGAAACCTCATGGCCGGGTAACGAGCCAAACCATTTCAAGATGGCTCAAACAGGTACTGAAGGCTGCCGGAATAGATACTAATACATTTAAATCTCATTCCACTAGGGCAGCATCTACATCAACCGCCGACAGAATGGACATACCGGTTGACCATATTCTGAATACAGCAGGATGGTCGAGGGAAACGACATTCAGAACTTTTTATAATAAGCCGTTGATGAAACCTGATTTATTTGTAGAGAAAATATTACAAGCTGCAAATATTTAATTTAAGCCCGGGGGAGCTATTTAATTTTGTTATTGTTAATAAATACCTTTTTTGTTTCTTGAGAAACAGATTCATTGGTTGATTACGATAACACTTCCTCCCTCAAGAACTTCGGGAGTGAGTGAAATAAAACTGTTACACGGTTTGAAATCACAGAGCTTTGAAATCTTCACGTAGTCACTCACGTGACTCCGAAGTAAAATAGTAAGATTAAACGAGAACTTACCAGTTTGAAGTTTGATCTGTATTTTATGAGGAGTTACGATGAGGGATTACGTGCCCTCCGCTCCCACCCTCATTATATGGATCAAACTAATAAATTGATGTCTCCTTTTCTTTACTATGTTTACTTCAAATACCTGTGTCTATCTGTGATTCCACACCGCTGCTTGGAAGTATGCCGCGCCTGCGCACTGAGCGGTTTCTTCACGTAATCCCTCATCGTAACTCCTCATAAAATACAGATCAAACTTCAAACTGGTAAGTTCTCGTTTAATCTTACTATTTTATTGCCTTCCATCACAGTGGGGAATGTGGGGAATCCGCTGTGGTGGATGTTTATATTAACTTTGATGTAGTTGTGTGTCTTGTTGCTTTTTTTTAGTATGGCTGTATGGTAATATGATTATCACTGTACCTTAATTGGTACACGTGACAATAAAAGACCGTTGAAACCTTTCAAATCAAAGGAGTGGGGAGCGCAGTCTTTGGCCAAGAGTAACAAACAGTCTGACCTCCATCTGTCAAAGCAGCAATGTATCCAGTGGCTCAGATTATTAAAGCAACTGCTCACTGACCTCTGCCACTCAATTCTGCTGCTGAACGATTGCCAGAGTGAAGTGAGGCAAGCACTGCAACATGAGGCAGTGACAGGTTCAAATATCCAACCAAAAGTACAATTTAAATCATTCCCTGATCTTGCATTACTCCAGTAAAATTCAGAGCAAGTGGAACCAAGCTAAAAATAATTCATTTATGGCACCAAAATCTTAAATTGGAGTAAGTAGAACATCCCACATTTACTTGTTAGAGCCCTAACATTAGCCTGTGGGCTTCTAACTGGTATCCAAAACCACTCCAAAGTTGATCTTGAAGTTGAGGCTTTAGACCTGTGAGTGCTCATACTCTAAAAATAATATTAAATAAACATTTTAAAATATTTTCCCATTACACCCAAAATTCCACTATTATAAATAGTCTTACGGACAAATTGATGTTAAAGGATATTCCTTTTCGTGCTGATGGTGTGAAATTCAACCAACACATATTACTGATGCAAAGATGAGTGAATTTTATGCATGAATTTAATTTACATTAGACAGATAATAAAATAATGTCATCTTTTTTTTTAACCTGCAGTACCACCTCCTGCAGTAGTTTTACAACCTATTCAAAGTAAAAAATCCATAAAACATTTGTATTTTGGGTCATATCATCCGTCACCCTGTGGGCATTCCATCATCTTAAAGAACTCCACTCACTTCCTCAAACAATTCAAATGATTATGGGGTCCACCATTCCAATGATACTTTGGTATTTCATTGGCCAAATCTGAGTTTCTCTTTTTTAACAAATGACTGAAGGCAAAGACAGACAAAACTAGCTAGCACATAAAGTCATAGTCATACAGCCTGAAAACAGGCCCTTCTGCCCAACTTGCCCATGCCGACCAACATGCCCCATCTACACACATCTCACCTTCCTGTTTGGTCCATATCCTTCTCAACCTATCCTATCCATGTACCTGTCTAAATATTTATAAAACTTTGTGAAAGTACCTGCCTCAACTACTCTGGCTGCTCATTCCATTTACCAAATCACACTTCATGTAAAAAAGTTGCCCCTTACATTCCTATTAAATCTTTCTCCATTTACCTTAAACCTATGTCCTCTGGTTCCAGACTCCCCTACTCTGGGTAAAAGACTGTGAATTTACCCTATCTATACCTCCAATTATGTTATCCACCTCTAAAAGATCACCCCTACGCTTCAAGGAATATAGTCCTAGCCTGCTCAACCTCTCCCTATAGCTCAAGCCCCTGAGTTCTGGCAACGTACTAGTAAATCTTCTCTGCACCCTTTCCAGCTGAACAACATCATTCCTATACAGGGTGACCAAAACTGAATGCAATATTCCAAATGTGGTCTCACCAATGTCTTGTACAACATGATAAGTACAGATCAGATAATAAAATACACAAAGACAAATCAAGCCAACGTCCATTAATCAAATGTACCATGCGTAAATACAATCGTCAAACTCATGTACAATGAATAGCGCAAAGGGAAAGGTACAGAGGGCAGGATATAGTTCTCAGCATTGTAGCGCATCAGTTCCATAGATAAAATCCAATGTCCTTACTGACATGAAGTGCACAGCAAAATGCAAGTTGAGCTTGATATCAAATCATTGATAATCCCAAAAGGTCTGATTAAGAATCATTTTATATGGTAGGAAATTTAAATAAAACATTAATTGTGATTTAATTAAATCAGGGGTACAGTAGGGCAGCACAGTGGCGCAGCTGGTAAAGCTGCTGCCTCACAGTGCCAGAGAATTAGGGTTCCTTCCTGACCTCGGATCTGTGCGGAGTTTGTACATCATCCCTCTGTTCACCCGGGTATTCCTGGGTGTTTCAGTTTCCTTCCACATCCCAAAGACGTTCGGGTTGGTAGGTTCATTGGTCCCTTTAAAATGGCTTCTAGCGTATAAGGAATGGATGTGAAAGTGGGATAACTTGTGTGAATGGATGATCAATTGTTGGTGTGGGCTCGTTGGGCTGAAGGGCTTGTTTCCATCTCTAAACCAAATAAACTAGAAATATCATGTTTTCGTTGATTGCAGTTTGTCACCCATGGTGGCTCCAGCAATGGCTGCCTCGCCAACAGTCTGTCTGTCCCTTCCTTGTTTGTGTCTGTTTTGTATGTGTTTTTGTGTTCTTTAGCTTGTTTTGTGTGGCAGGTGGGGGGAGGGGGGAAGTTGGGGAAAACTTTTTCTAATCTCTAACCTCGACGGAGATGCGATTTTTTCTGTATCATATCTCCGTCCGCACTGCGGCCTAACATCGTGGAGTTGCCGGCCTTTGTTGGAGATTGACCGTGAGCTCCATTGCGGTAGCCTCCGGACTTACCATCATGGAGCTCGCGATCCCTGCCAGGGGGTCGTCTTTGGGGCTTCAACCGTGGGCGCCTGCGAGACTTTAACATCGCGGTTTCCGCGGTCTCTGGTAGAGACCGACATCAGAGACTCCAAGCCGCTGGAGTTTCGACCTCCCCAACGAGGGAGTTTCCATCGCCCCGACGCAGGACTTTCGATCGCCCAATGGGGGCTTCGACCACCACCTGTATATGGTTCGACTGCCCCCACCACGGGAGAATAAAGAGGAAGGAGATTGGCCTTTATTGTCTTCCATCACAGTGAGGAACATGAGGGATCCACTGTGGTGGATGTTTATATTAACTTTTATGTACCTGCAGTTGTGTGTCTTGTTGCTTTTTTTAGTATGGCTGTATGGTAATCTGAATTTCAATGTACCTTAATTGGTACATGTGACAATAAACTGACCGTGAACCTTGATCTTTGAAAACAACGTGCACAATACAAATATTTGTCATCATTACAGTTATGTGAATGAATGAATGAATGAATGAAAGAATGAATGCATGAATAAATGCATGAATAAATGAATGATAATGTGCCAACTCGTAACATTATTGTCTAGGTCACCAACAGTGAAGAATGGCCTCTCACACAAAGGGCCAGTAAATTCCACTGAGTCGATGATTCACACTACTGAGCCATTGACCTTCTGACATGACTAGCCAGTGAGTGCCTACCGTTACCATTGTAAATGCTAGTGGTAGATTGATTGATATAGCCCATTGTATGTTTGCAGTCCAGACATGGACGTCATGTGGCTATTTTCCTATATTTTGAAATGAAAGCAATTATGGAATAAATCAGTAGCTGTAAAACTATGTTATGCACTTTGAAATTTTGAGTAATTGAGAGTGATGAGGAACTGGCACAAAGCGTGGTTGAGGCAGGGCAGGCTTGAGGGGCCGACTGCTGCTTCTATCTTCATATGTTCTTGTGACTATATTTGAATTGAATTGAACTGAATAAACTTTTATTAGCCAAGTATGTATACTGTACATATAAGGAATTTGCCTTGGTGCTTTGCTAGCAAAAGGATAAAAGCACGATCTACAGCAGACAATTAAAAATAAAACATTATAATTTAAACGTGAAAATAAAGTACCAGAGTAAAAAGAGGCTACAGACTTTTGGCTGTTGAGTAGAGCTACTGCTCGTGAAAAAGGCTGTTTTTATGTCCGGGGAATGATGAAAGGATTTCCCTGTTTAAAAGTTGAGGTTGTAACTCTTTAATCACACAAAGGAACAAGTCGTTTTACTTTCTTCATATGGTGTAGATTCTTCAATAATCTCAGCAAGATAAATGTGAGTTCTGCGCATGATGCACAAAATATTAATGTTTAAATTGTTGTAGGTAAGTAAGAAACAGCAGAAAATCATTACTTAATGGTAATAGAATGCCTACTGAGCTCTCAATGTGATCTTTTTGGAGAAAGCTTTTTGCAGCAATAAGACAAAATGTAACTTTCACAATGTATAAATGGACACATTTTTTGAACCTACTTTCATGCTCATTATCCTATCATTTTTATCTATATAATTAAAACTCAAACCTTGACCACTTCCTGTTTGCACTGCATATTGATTTTAGAAAAAATGCTACCACTTACGGCTATGATTTTTGGTCATCTTACTCAGAGTCCCCCTCCACCGCGCAGGACAAGAAGATTTTTCCCATTTATGAAAAATAAAAGACTTATTAATGTTAAAAAATGTTGAGATTCTCTCTCCTGTCAATCACGCCATGAAGGCCATGCCCCTTCCGGTGGGAGGGGGGAAGGGACTATAAAACCCGGAAGTGTGGGTGTGGCTCAGTCTCTGCAAGATGGGGAGCGAGAGGTCACGACTGTTTGAGCTGTGAATCAATTGAAAACACTGAATGTCTACTGAACTGTGAGTGTGTTTTTTATGTGTTTTTTATATAGTTTTGTGGTGTTTATGTGGTTTTATGGTGGTTTTATGGTGGTTTCACCCTGCTTGAAATGGTATGAAACTGCATTTGAATTTTGTGGCCCTCCACCCTGCTTGAAATGGTATGAGTGCATTTGAATTTGGTGGGCTTGCACACTGCTTGAAATGGTATGAGACTGCATTTGAATTTGGTGGCCTCGCAGCCTGCTTGAAATGATATGAGCCTGCATTTGAATGTGGTGGCCTTGCAGCCTGCTTGAAATGGTATGAGACTGCATTTGAATTTGGTGGCATTGTAGCCTGCTTGAAATGGTATGAGACTGCATTTGAATTTGGTGGCTTGCAGCCTGCTTGAAATGGTATAAGACTGCATTGGAATTTGGTGGCCTTGCGGCCTGCTTGAAATTGTATGAGTGCATTTGAATTTGGTGGCCTTGCAGCCTGCTTGAAATGGTATGAGACTGCATTTGAATTTGGTGGGCTTGCAGCCTGCTTGAAATGGTATGAGACTGCATTTGAATTTGGTGGCCTTGCAGCCTGCTTGAAATGGTATGAGACTGTAATTGAATTTGGTGGGCTTGCAGCCTGCTTGAAATGGTATGAGACTGCATTTGAATTTGGTGGCCTTCCAGACTGCTTGAAATGGTATGAGACTGCATTTGAATTTGGTGGCCGTGCACCCTGCTTGAAATGGTATGAGACTGCATTTGAATTTGGTGGCCGTGCACCCTGCTTGAAATGCTATGAGATTGCATTTGAATTTTGTGGCCTGGCACCCTGCTTGAAATAGCATGAGACTGCATTTGAATTTGGGGGCCTGGCACCCTGCTTGAAGTGGTCTGAGACTGCATTTGAACATGGTGTCATGGCACCCTGCTTGAAATGGTATTTATTAGAAACATAAAAACATAGAAAATAGGTGCAGGAGGAGGCCATTTGGCCCCTCGAGCCAACACTGCCATTCATTGTGATCATGGCTGATCATCCCCAATCAATAACCCGTGCCTGCCTTCTCCCCATATCCCTTGATTCCACTAGCCCACAGAGCAAGTGGAATCAAGGAATCAAGGAATAGCCATGAGTCAACTGCCAGCCCACCAGCCGTGAGTGAGTTGCCAGCACACCAGACTTGAGTGCCTGAGCTGCCAGCCGAAAAATCCATTTGGCCCACAATGTCCATACTAGCCCTCTGGAAACCAGTCCCTGCAGCCCACAACACCCATACTAGCGCTCTAGAAAGACCCCCCCCTCTCCCACTAGCCAGCAATATTAGAATTGGTGGAGAGGTGAATATTGTGTTGGGGATCCAGCCCTCCCGTGTGAAGCTGGGACCCAATGGGTCCCACTTAGTCTAGTAAGTATATAAAATTATGGGAGGCATTAATAGTGTAGACTGTGAGAATCTTTTACCCAGGTTGGAAATGGCAAGACAAGAGGGCTTAGTTTTAAAGTGAAAGGGGCCAGGTTTAATGGAGATAGGCAGGGCAAGATCATGTTCATAAGTTATAGAGGCAGAATTAAGCCATTCAGCCAATCAAGGCTACTCTGCCATTCAATGATGGCTGACCCACCTTTCCCTTTCAACCCCATTCCCCTGCCTTCTCCCCATAACCTCTGACACACTTATGAATCAAAAATCTGTCAATCATCGCCTTAAAAAATAACCATTGACTTGGCCTCCACAGCTGTCTGTGGCAATGAATTCCACAGATTCACCATCCTCGGACTAAAGAAATTCTTCCTCATTTCCTTTCTGAAGGGTTTTTTATTACCCAGAGAGTGGTGGGTGCATGGACCCATGGGTGGTGGTGGAGGCAGATACAGTAGTGGCATTTAAGAGGCTTTTAGATGGGCACATGGATATGCAGGGAATAGATGTACAGGGCTCGAAATTAGCGGTTGCCCGGGTGCCATTGACCACAGAAAGTGCCCCGGGCAACCTAAACGGCAACTCATTTTGCCCGGCTTGGCACCCAAATACTGGTTTATACCGGTAGACGCAAAAAACTGGAGTCAGGCAGCATCGGCGAATAGGAACTGATGTTTCGGGTCGGCGGCTGTATTCCTCTAGTATCTTTGATTGTGGGCAAAGATACTAGGTGCGTGGTGACGAAGGGTCGGGGCGAATGACGGGCCCCGAACAGCGGCAACAGCGGCCGCGACAGCGGCTCCACTGCCTCCTCCTCCCGCACCCCGCCCGGCAAAAGGAGGCCTCCCTCTCCCTGCCTCCCCCCCCCCCTCCCCCCCTCCTCCCGGCCTCGGCGTGCGAGAGGGGTTGGTTTCGAAAGCGCCTTTTGCTCCTATTGCCCTGATAACGGTCGCTGCTTGCAACTCCGCTAACGGCGCTTTCAAAGCAACCCCTCTCGCACGCCGAGGCCGGGGGGAGGGAGGGAGAGAGAGGGGGAGGCCTCCTTCCACCGTCTGAAGCAGCTGCACCAAAGATCCTACAGCTATAGGATCTTTGAGCTGCACCGCTCGGCCCCGCACCTTGCTGTCGGAGGCGGCGGCACTTTGGCGTTGGACAGGGACGGCCAAGGCAGCGGGGCGATGTTGTCCGAGGAGCGCTGACCCTCCTTCCTCCCCACCTCCTCTGCCCCTTCCCCCCCCCCTCTCTCTCTTGTACGCTCCCCTCCACCCCTCTTATCCTGGGACCCCTCCTCTCCATCCCGCACTGATCCCATTCCCTCCTCTATTCAGTCCTCACTGACATCCCCTGTGCTCCCCTCCCCATCTATCCCCCCCCCCAATGTATTCATCACCCTACCCACCTCGCATTGATTCTCCTGCCACCCCCCCATCCATCCTACACTGGTCCCCCCATTCATCCCGTACTGACCCACCCTCCATTTACCCTGCACCAATCCCCCCATCCATCCTGTAGTGATCTTCCCATTCATCTTTTACTGATCCCTATTCATCCTGTACTGAACCCCTCATTCATCTTGTAGTGATCGCCCATTCATCCTGCATAGACCCTCTGATCCACACTGACCTGACCCCCCCCCCATTCATCCTGTACTGATCCCCCCCCCATTCATCCTGTGCTGAACCCCCCCATCCATCCTGTACTGATCCCCCCATTCAAGAAGAATGGGGGGAACAGTCTGAAGAAGGGTCTCGACCCGAAACGTTGCCTATATCCTTAGCTCCATAGATGCTGCCTCACCCGCTGAATTTCTCCAGCATTTTTGTCTACCCCCATTCATCCTGTACTGAACCCCCATTCATCCTATACTGAGCCCCCCATCCATCCCATACTGATCCCCCCATTCAACACCACTGACATCCCCCGTGCTCTCCCCTCACAATTTTACATACTCCAACCAACACGTACTAATTCACCTGCCTCAATCCATCTATTCTGCACCGATTGCCTTCTCAACCTCCCTCCCCCCCCCCCCGCCATCTATCCAGCCCGCACTGATTCACACACCCCCTGACCCTATTGTGCTTCATGGTCTTCAAAGCGAACATTGATTATGTTTGATAACTGAATGTAATCAAATGTGTTTTAATTCCCAATGTTATTATTTGTTTTGACACCTTTAAACATATTACCAAAAGAACATTTGCTGCAGTTATGTCCTTTGGCCATCTCTTGTCAGTTAGTGTAATGTTTAACCTGTCAGGTGGGTATAGTCGGTTTTAACAGCTATTATCATAAAATGCCTTTAGAAATGTCCTTGCAACCTGTATATTTAGTTATGGATAAATTATGTGGGAAGCCAGAGTGTTTCGGTGCCATTAGCAATAACGACCCATGCTATGGCCATGTCATGGTAATTTTCGGTCCTTCACAGAGAACATGCTTGCATCAATCTGTAGTGTGTATGGTTAATCATATATGTTACCATGGTCAAGGATTTATTGACGCAGGTTGATCATATGCTGAATAATCTAACCACATTTTTGTTTGGAAGTGGAAAGAACTAATAGAAATTGCATTAATTGCAATGTGTAAAAAGAGTAGAGATATTGTATTATAATTTCGCTGCATGTCATTGTGGTATATATCATGTCTTGATTGGTGAATATGTTTAGTTTGTGAGTTATTTGAAGCAGAAATAATATGTGAATGTAGACAAAAGTGCTGGAGAAACTCAGCGGATGCGGCAGCATCTATGGAGCGAAGGAAATGGGCAAAGTTTTGGGCCAAACCCCTTCTTCAGACTGATGGGTTTCGGCCTGAAACGTTGCCTATTTCCTTCGCTCCATAGATGCTGCTGCACCCGCTGAGTTTCTCCAGCACTTTTGTCTACCTTCGATTTTCCAGCATCTGCAGTTCCTTCTTGAACATAATATGTGAATGCTTCATTGAGCATAATTCCGACTGGTAACTACGCACTTCTTCCGAGCACATTATCGCACGCGTCATGCAAACCGTCTTCAATGACCACCTAAACTGTCATTTGGCAACCTAAAAAGCTGTCAAGGTTGCCCGGCTGGCAACAGGGAAAACAAGTTAAGCGAGAGCCCTGATGTATATGGATCACGTACAGGCAGAAGAGATTATTTGAACGGCATCATGTTCGGCATGGACCTGGTGGGCCAAATGGCCTGTTCCTGTGCCATACTGTTCTATGGTCTAGATTTATGACAGGATTAGTTTAGTTTAGTTCAGTTTAGAGATACAGCGTGGAAACTGACCCTTTGGCCTACCGAGTCCATACTAACCAGCGATCCCCACGATTCTACACACACTAGGGACAATTTACATTTATACCAAGCCAATTAACCTACAAACCTGTTCGTCTTTGGAGTGCGAGAGGAAACTGAAGATCTCGGAAAAAAAACACGCAGTCACGGGGAGAACGTACATACACCACGTAGTCGGGATCGAACCCGGGTCTCTGGCACTGTATGTGCTCTAAGTTGCCCGGGTTTTGGTTCCTAAGTTTTAGTCTTAACATTTATTTATTGGTGATTTAGAAATCATTTGAAAATGGCATCAAGCCAGTTCCATCATGCAGTGAGATCATAGTTGATCTTTGACTTTAGTCCAAATAAATTGTATTGTATTGTATTGTATTGTATATCTTTATTGTCATTTCCTGAGTATTCGCATACCCAGAGGAAAAAAAAACGTTCCTCAACCAGTGTCCATTTCAATGTGCAATAAAAAATAAATAGAAGTAAAAATACATATATCATGAACAAATTAACACTCTACTCTACTAAACATCAACAGGCGTTCCGATCGGCAGCGGCACGACAGTGGCTCTGCTGCAGTGTGTCCAGGTTGGTGGTTGGTGCACGATACTTTGGCAGGGGGCAAAGTCCGTTTATCAGTCTGTTCCTTATTGTTCAATAACAACATTACAAAAATATTCAGATCAATATTTAAACTATTATTGACAGAGCATCTATTTCCGCTCACAGAAGAGTTCCATTCATAACTGAGTTGTACAAGACCTTGATGAGGCCGCACTTGGTGTATTCTGTTCAGTGTATCTCCCTTGTAAATAAGTACATTGTAGGCATTACTCCAGATGTGTTGTCACTAGCACTCCATAATATTGTAGTAAAGCTTCCCTGTTCTTTATCCTTTGTCCTGCCCCTCCTTTCTTTCAGCTTCCTCCTCCACCGGCCCCCAGTCAGTCTGAAGAAGGGTCCTGACCCAAAAAGTCACCTATCCATGTTTCCATGAGATGCTGCCTGACCTGGCATTCTGTGTCTTCTTTTGTAAACCAGCATCGGCAGTTCCTTGTTTCTACATTTCCCTATTTTTTCCATTCATCTTGCAAATGCCAGCATTTAATTTGCATTGCTAATAAATGATTGTACTGGCTTTCTTTCAGCTTTTCCCCCTCCTCCCCCCTCCCCGCCCGGCCCCACAATCAGTCTGAAGAAGGGTCCTGACCCAAAATGTCACCGACCCATGTTCTCTGATGATGCTGCCTGACCTGGTGAGTTACTCCAGAACTCGGTGACTTATTTTGTAAACCAGCATCTGCACTTCCTTATTTCTACATTTCCCTATTTTTATATTCATTCCTCTTCCATTTAATTTGCATTCCTAATAACTTATTGTACCTGCCTGCTAATCCTCTGTGTTTCTCTTACACTGCAGTATTCTGTAGTCAATTCGTAATTGGTTGCTCTCATCCTTAGCTTCAGGTGCATTCCTTTGCGAGCATCTGAGAACAGCATGATAAACAATTACCAGGTGTTGTGTTCAGCGTGATACGCTGAGAAAGGAGCTCTTGTCAATAAATTAAACAACTGACCATCATACTTTTCACTATTTGTTGAAACATGACCTAGAAAAAAAGCGTTTCTGCTGTGTGCAGATGGAGAATATTATGAAAGACCTTGATGTAAGAGCAGCAGTGAACTGGACTCCTGACAACAACATTG
>CM075977.1:353242195-353323189 GCA_038087875.1 Malacoraja senta
AGGACATAGCTTTAAGGTGAGATGTAGAACGCTCAAGGAGCCAGGAGTGGTGGTGAAAGCAGATATGATATTTTGATATTTCAAAGTTGTTCAGATAGGCACATGGATATGTGGGAAATGGAGGGATATGATGATGTGCAGGCAGAGGAGATTAATTTAACCGTCTCCTGTTCAACACAGACATTATGGGCCAAAGGCTTGTTCCTCTGCTGTACTGTTCTATGTTTTGTGCTCTATGCTAATTGTCATCTTATTTGTATTGCAAACTGTGCAGATGGAAGCAGTAAATTTAAAGAAATTATAGGATGAAAAGGAACAACTCACCAGTGCCTCCACTAGATAATGGCTCCTCTTGCCTAAGTCATATAAAGCCTCAACATATTTTCCTGACGCTTGACTAATGAATGCAAGCACACCATATCCTTCTTTACCACTCTATCTACTTGTGTTGCCACTTTCAGGGAGCCATGGACTTGAACACAAAAAATCCTCTGTACATCAATGCTGTGGAGGGTCTTGCCAATAACTATATACTTACCCTACACATTCGACCTCCCAACATGCAAAATCTTACATTTCATCAGATTAAACTCCATCTTACTCATCTGTAACAGATCTCAGCAACTCACAAGCAGAAATAGAGTGACGTGCTAGTTTCCCAATTTGAAACTAAGCTGAAAATTATATGAGAGAGAAACTAGTGAACTGGACACCCACCCCAGCTCACAAGCACCTGAAAATCAAAAGATAGAAACACTAAGAAAAGAAAGAAAGGATATACAGAAGTTGAAACTAATGGACACGGAAGAAGGGTCTCGACCTGAAATGTCACCCATTCCTTCTCTCCAGAGATGCTGCCTGTCCCGCTGAGTTACTCCAGCATTTTATATCTATCTTTGGTTTAAACCAGCATCTGCAGTTCCTTCCGACACTGGATTAAAATTGTGATAATACAAGCAGAAATCAGAGTGACATTAAAACTCTTTCTATCTGTCATGTCAAGGAACAAAGAGGCAATGAAATGGAAATAAAGATCTTGAAGATCTGCAAGGAAGTTTCCAAAATGAGGCATTAATCCGAGGAGAATTGCCACATTACAGCGAAAGGGTCAAATTGATTTTGTTGGATTAGTCCGATGAAAAACAAAGCTTTTTCCAATCTTGTATTTACCTGGTTTCTATCCTTTTGAAATGATATTTTAATACATTGGATAATTGAAAAAAATAAATGCATGGATTACTGCTTATCATTCCATCTGCTAGAAAGAGAATTTGGTGATAATGCCAGAATAGACTTCCTGCAAAAATGGAATAGGATTAAAATCTACTGTTCTATAGTGGTTGTAGGCTGCAGAGTAATCAACTAATTGAATTATTTCACTGAAATGTAATACCGACTAAAATTTTAGGAAGAAATGAACAAAAGTGAGTTTAATTTGTCCCTATTGAATTTAAATCTCAGGAAATCTCAGAAAATGCAGTGGTGAGGAACAGCAGATGGCATTCCTCAGAAGTAGGCCAGAAAATCAGCTGGTTCATATTCTCTGATATTGGCATTACATAGATACATAGAAAATAGGTGCAGGAGTAGGCCATTCGGCCCTTCGAGCCTGCACCGCCATTCAATATGATCATGGCTGATCATCCAACTCAGTATCCCATACCTGCCTTCTCTCCATACCCCCTGATCCCTTTAGCCACAAGGGCCACATCTATGTCCCTCTTAAATATAGCCAATGAACTGGCCTCAACTACCCTCTGTGGCAGACAGTTCCAGCGATTCACCACTCTCTGTGTGAAAACGTTTTTTCTCATCTCGGTCTTAAAGGATTTCCCCCTTATCCTTAAGCTGTGACCCCTTGTCCTGGACTTCCCCAACATCGGGAACAATCTTCCTGCATCTAGCCTGTCCAACCCCATAAGAATTTTGTACATTTCTATAAGATCCCCTCTCAATCTCCTAAATTCTAGCGAGTATAAGCCAAGTCTATCCAGTCTTTCTTCATATGAAAGTCCTGACATCCCAGGAATCAGTCTGGTGAACCTTCTCTGCACTCCTTCTATGGCTATAATGTCCTTCCTCAGATTTGGAGACCAAAACTGTACGCAATACGCCAGGTGTGGTCTCACCAAGACCCATATAACCATATAACCATAACAGTACGGAAACAGGCCATCTCGGCCCTTCAAGTCCGTGCCGAACATTTTTTTTTTAAATTAAAAATAAATACTTCCCCCTAGTCCCATCTACCTGCACTCAGACCATAACCCTCCATTCCTTTCCCGTCCATATACCCATCCAATCTATTTTTAAAGGATAACATCGAACCTGCCTCCACCACTTCCACTGGAAGCTCATTCCACACATCTACCACTCTCTGAGTAAAGAAGTTCCCCCTAATGTTCCCCCTAAACTTCTGTCCCTTAATTCTCAAGTCATGTCCCCTTGTTTGAATTTTCCCTACTCTCAATGGGAAAAGCTTATCCACGTCCACTCTGTCTAACCCGCTCATAATTTTAAAGACCTCTATCAAGTCCCCTCTTAACCTTCTGTGCTCCAAAGAATAAAGACCTAACTTGTTCAACCTTTCTCTGTAACTTAGTTGCTGAAAACCAGGCAACATTCTAGTA
Source organism: Malacoraja senta (assembly GCA_038087875.1). Taxonomy (NCBI): domain Eukaryota; kingdom Metazoa; phylum Chordata; class Chondrichthyes; order Rajiformes; family Rajidae; genus Malacoraja; species Malacoraja senta. The sequence continues at coordinate 353,244,826 of CM075977.1, forward strand.
AATCTCCTCTGTACTCTCTCTATTTTGTTGACATCCTTCCTATAATTAGGCGAAAAAAATTGTACTCCATACTCCAGAATTGGCCTCACCAATGCCTTGTACAATTTTAACATTACATCCCAACTTCTATATTAAATGCTCTGATTTATAAAGGCCAGCACACCAAAAGCTTTCTTTACCACCCTATCTACATGAGATTCCACCTTCAGGGAACTATGCACAGTTATTCCTAGATCCCTCTGTTCAACTGCATTCCTCAATTCGTTACCATTTACCGTCTACGTCCTATTTTGATTTGTCCTGCCGAGATGTAGCACCTCACATTTGTCAGCGTTAAACTCCATCTGCCATCTTTCAGCCCACTCTTCCAAATGGCCTAAATCTCTCTGTAGACTTTGAAAATCTACTTCATTATCCACAACACCACCTATCTTAGTATCATCTGCATACTTACTAATCCAATTTTCCACACCATCATCCAGATCATTGATGTACATGACAAACAACAGTGGACCCAACACAGACCCCTGAGGCACCCCAATAGTCACCGGCCTCCAACCTGACAAACAGCCATCCACCATTACTCTCTGGCATCTCCCATTCAGCCACTGTTGAATCCATCTTGCTACTCCACCATTAATACCCAACAATTGAATCTTCTTAACCAACCTTCCATGAGGAAACTTGTCAAAGGCCTTACTGAAGTCCATATAGACAACATCCACTGCTTTACCCTCATCAATTTCCCTAGTAACCTCTTCGAAAAATTCAAGAAGATTAGTCAAGCATGACCTTCCAGGGACAAATCCATGTTGACTGTTCCTAATCAGACCCTGCTTATCCAGATGCTTATATATATTATCTCTAAGTATCCTTTCCATTAATTTGCCCACCACTGATGTCAAACTAACAGGTCTATAATTGCTAGGTTTACTCTTCGAACCCTTTTTAAACAACGGAACAACATGCGCAGTACGCCAATCCTCCGGCACTATTCCCGTTTCTAATGACATTTGGAATATTTCTGTCATAGCCCCTGCTATTTCTACACTAACTTCCCTCAATGTCCTAGGGAATATCCTGTCAGGACCTGGAGCCTTATCCTTTTCATATTTTTCAAAAGTGTCCACACCTCCTCTTCTTTGAATCTCACAGTTTCCATTGCTACTCTGCTTGTTTCCCTTACGTCACATAATTCCATATCCTTCTCCTTCGTGAATACCGAAGAAAATATATTGTTCAATATCTCCCCCATCTCTTTTGGCTCTGCAGATAGCTGTCCACTCTGACTCTCTAATGGACCAATTTTATTCCTTGTTATCCTTTTGCTATTAATATAGCTGTAGAAACCCTTTGGATTTACTTTCACCTTACTTGCCAAAGCAACCTCATATCTTCTTTTAGCTTTTCTAATTTCTTTCTTAATATTCTTTTTACATTCTTTATACTCCTCAAGCACCTCATTTACTCCATGCTGCCTATAATTATTGTAGATCTCTCTCTTTTTCCGAACCAAGTGTCCAATTTCCCTTGAAAACCATGCCTCTTTCCATTTTTTACTATTTCCTTTCAACCGAACAGGGACATAAAGATTCTGTACTCTTAAAATTTCACCCTTAAATGTCCTCCATTTTTCTTCTACATCCTTCCCATAAAACAACATGTCCCAATTCACTCCTTTTAAATCCTTTCGCATCTCCTCAAAGTTAGCCTTTCTCCAAACAAAAATCTCAACCCTAGGTCCAGTTCTGACCCTCTCCATAATTATATTGAAACTAATGGTATTGTGATCACTGGACCCGAAGTGCTCCCCAACGCATACCTCCGCCACCTGCCCTGTCTCATTTCCTGTACAACTGTACAACTGCAGTAGAACCTCCCTGCTCCTATACTCAAATCCTTTTGCTATGAAAGCTAACATACCATTTGCTTTCTTCACTGCCTGCTGCACCTGCATGCCTACTTTCAATGACTGGTGTACCATGACACCCAGGTCTCGCTGCATCTCCCCTTTTCCTAATCGGCCACCATTTACATAATAGTCTGCTTTCCTGTTTTTGCCACCAAAGTGGATAACCTCACATTTATCCACATTATACTGCATCTGCCATCCGCATTAGTGTCATCCGCAAACTTGGAGATGTTGCCTTCAATTCCCTCATCCAGCTCATTAATATAAATTGTAAATAGCTGGGGTCCTAGCACTGAGCCTTGCAGTACCCCACTAAGCACATAGATACATAGAAAATAGGTGCAGGAGTAGGCCATTCGGCCCTTCGAGCCTGCACCGCCATTCAATATGATCATGGCTGATCATCCAACACAGTATCCCGTACCTGCCTTCTCTCCATACCCCCTGATCCCCTTAGCCACAAGGGCCACATCTAACTCCCTCTTAAATATAGCCAATGAACTGGCCTCAACTACCCTCTGTGGCAGAGAGTTCCAGAGATTCACCACTCTCTATGTGGAAAAGATTTTCCTCATCTCGGTCTTAAAGGATTTCCCCCTTATCCTTAAGCTGTGACCCCTTGTCCTGGACTTCCCCAACATCGGGAACAATCTTCCTGCATCTAGCCTGTCCAACCCCATAAGAATTTTGTACGTTTCTATAAGATCCCCTCTCAACCTCCTAAATTCTAGCGAGTATAAGCCAAGTCTATCCAGTCTTTCTTCATATGAAATTCCTGACATCCCAGGAATCAGTCTGGTGAACCTTCTCTGCACTCCCTCTATGGCTATAATGTCCTTCCTCAGATTTGGAGACCAAAACTGTACGCAATACTCCAGGTGTGGTCTCACCAAGACCCTGTACAACTGCAGTAGAACCTCCCTGCTCCTATACTCAAATCCTTTTGCTATGAAAGCTAACATACCATTCGCTTTCTTCACTGCCTGCTGCACCAGCATGCCTATTTTCAATGACTGGGAGATGTTGCCTTCAATTCCCTCATCCAGTTCATTAATATAAATTGTAAATAGCTGGGGTCCCAGCACTGAGCCTTGCGGTACCCCACTAGTCACTGCCTGCCATTGTGAAAAGGACCCGTTTACTCCTACACTTTGCTTCCTGTTTGCCAGCCAGTTCTCTATCCACATCAATACTGAACCCCCAATACCATGTGCTTTAAGTTTGTATACTAATCTCTTATGTGGGACCTTGTCAAAAGCCTTCTGAAAGTCTAGATACAACACAACTACTGGTTCTCCCCTATCCACTCTACTAGTTTCATCCTCGAAAAATTCTATAAGATTCGTCAGATGATTTACCTTTCGTAAATCCATGCTGACTTTGTCCAATGATTTCACCACTTTACAAATGTGCTGCTATCCCATCTTTAATAACTGACTAGCAGTTTCCCCACTACCGATGTTAGACTAACTGGTCTGTAATTCCCCGTTTTCTCTCTCCCTCCCTTCTTAAAAAGTGGGGTTACGTTTGCTACCCTCCAATCCTCAGGAACTACTCCAGAATCTAAAGAGGTTTGAAAAATTATCACTAATGCATCCACTATTTCTGGAGCTACTTCCTTAAGTACTCTGGGATGCAGCCTATCTGGCCCTGGTGATTTATCGGCCTTTAATCCATTCAATTTACCCAACACCACTTCCCGACTAACCTGGATTACACTCAGTTCCTCCATCTCCTTTGACCTGCTATTTCCGGCAGATTATTTATGTCTTTGGCTATATTTAAGAGGGAGCTAGATGTGGCCCTTGTGGCTAAAGGGATCAGAGGGTATGGAGAGAAGGCAGGTACGGGATACTGAGTTGGATGATCAGCCATGATCATATTGAATGGCGGTGCAGGCTCGAAGGGCCGAATGGCCTACTCCTGCACCTAATTTCTATGTTTCTATGTTTCTATGTCTTCCTTAGTGAAGACGGAACCAAAGTAGTTATTCAATTGGTCCACCATATCCTTGTTCCCCATGATCAATTCACCTGTTTCTGACTGCAAGAGACCTACATTTGTTTTAACTAATCTCTTTCTCTTCACATATCTATAAAAACATTTGCAGTCAGTTTTTATGTTCCCTGACAGTTTTCTTTCATAATCTATTTTCCCTTTCCTAATTAAGCCCTTTGTCCTCCTCTGCTGGTCTCTGAATTTCTCCCAGTCCTCTGGTATGCTGCTTTTTCTGGCTAATTTGTACGCATCATCTTTTGCTTTGATACTATCCCTGATTTCCCTTGTTATCCACGGATGCACTACCTTCCCTGATTTATTCTTTTGCCAAACTGGGATGAACAATTTTTGTAGTTCATCCATGCAGTCTTTAAATGCCTTCCATTGCATATCCATTGTCAACCCTTTTAGAACTAATTGCCAGTCAATCTTGGCCAATTCACGTCTCATACCCTCAAAGTTACCTTTCTTTAAGTTCAGAACCGTTGTTTCTGAATTAACAATGTCATTCTCCATCCTAATGAAGAACTCAACCATATTATGGTCACTCTTGCCCAAGGGGGCACGCACAACAAGACTGCTAACTAACCCTTCCTCATTACTCAATGCCCAGTCTAGAATAGCCTGCTCTCTCGTTGGTTCCTCTACATGTTGGTTTAGATAACTATCCCGCATACATTCCAAGAAATCCTCTTCCTCATCACCCCTGCCAATTTGATTCACCCAATCTATATGTAGATTGAAGTCACCCGTTATAACTGTTTTGCCTTTGTTGCACGCATTTCTAATTTCCTGTTTGATGCCATCCCCAACTTCACTACTACTGCTAGGTGGCCTGTACACAACACCCACCAGCGTTTTCTGCCCTTAGTATTTCGCAGCTCTACCCATACCGATTCCACATCCTCCAAGCTAATGTCCTTCCTTTCCACTGCGTTAATCTCCTCTCTAACCAGCAACGCTACCCCACCTCCTTTTCCTTTCTCTCTATCCCTCCTGAATATTGAATATCCCCGGATGTTCAGCTCCCAGCCTTGGTCACCCTGGAGCCATGTCTCCGTGATCCCAACTATATCATAATCATTAATAGCTATCTGCACGTTCAACTCATCCACCTTATTACGAATGCTCCTTGCATTGAGACACAAAGCCTTCAGGCTTGTTTTTACAACGCTCTTACCCCTTATACAATTATGTTGAAAAGTGGCCCTTTTTGATTTTTGCCCTGGATTTGTCTGCCTGCCACTTTTACTTTTCACCTTGCTACCTATTGCTTCCGCCCGCATTTTACACCCCTCTGTTTCTCTGCTCACCCATTTAAGAACCCCACCACCTCTTATTCTCTTTTTATTATTGTTTTCTTCTTTCCCCCCTACATGTTGGGTCTGAGTGCTTTCCTTCTCTGCCTCCTGCCTCACACACTGTCTAATAGCTTTCTCTATTTGAGTCCCTCCCCCCAACCATTCCAGTTTAAAGTCTCCCCAGTAGCCTTTGAAGATCTCCCCGCCAGGATATCGGTCCCCCTCAGGTTCAAGTGCAACCCATCCTTTTTGTACAGGTCATATTTTTGGTTTTGATTGTCACGTATAACAAAATACAGTGAAAAGCTTTGCTTTGCATGCTGTCCAAGCAAATCATTACATTCAGTATACGAGTACAAAGGGAAAATAAATACCGAATATAGTGTTAAGTGTTAAGGGCCTGTTACACTGTGGGGACCTAAATTGTGAATTTAGGAGAGTGTCATGGTCTTGTTGTATCGCCGAAGTAAAACACCTCCTATGACCTCCTACGACCATGTAGAAGACCTCATTCGACCTCCTTCGACTATGTGCGGCGGCGCGGATTACTGCAGCGGCCCCTACAGCCCGTCTGTCTTTTTATTTTATTTTTGTCTAGTTAAATGTAGTTGTTTGTATTTTTTTGGTACTGTTTTAATTGTGTATATGTGGGGGGCGGGGGGGGGGGGGAAACTTTAAAAAAATCTATTCCCTGCACGGGAGACCCGACCTTTTCCCTGTCGGGTCTCCGTTGTCGTTGGGGCCTAGCTCCGTGGAGCGGCCTCCGACCGGGACGACCTGGGGGCTCCAGTCGCGGAGCCTGTGGAGCTGGCCATCCTCGGAGCGCAGGGAGCGGTGGTGACTCGTTGCTGCTCACTCCGGAGCTCCAGCTGCAGCTGCAGACCCGTGGACTGGGACATCGGGAGCTCGCGGGTCCGGGTGAGAGACCGCTTTCCGGAGCTCGCGCAACGCAACTTCTCCCGCCCGTGTCGCGGGGTTGGAACGACCCGGAGCGGGGCCGTAAATCGCCCGGCGCGTCTTTAATGGCGGCGGGATATTCCAGCGCCCGCCGGGGCTCCAACTTTGTGACTTTTGGGCCCGGAGCGAGGCCGTACACCGCCCAGCGCGGCCTCAACGGCCGAGGGACTTAACATTGCCTGCCTGGGGCTTCAACATCGGGAGAAAAATGGTGCAGGTGAGAGAAATGACTTTGCCTTCCATCACAGTGAGGAGGAGATTCACTGTGATGGATGTTTTTCTGTAAATTGAATTGTTTGTGTGTCGTGTAAGAATTGTTTTGTTTGTATGGCTGTGGAAACGGAGTTTCGTTTGAGCCTCTTTGAGGTTCAAATGACAAGAAATAAATCAATCAATCAATCAATGTTGAAGACTAGCTTCGACTATCTACGATTTACTCGCCGATGCTCTCGGGAAAATTGGACACCGAATAGTGGAGAGTGAAGACGACCACCTTCGATTACCTTTGATTGCGTTTGATTACCTACGAATAACATGCCGACATACTACGACCTACTTCGACTAAACCTACGAGTAAATAAATATCGATTTTTTTTCCATGCCGACCAATTTTTACTCGCGGACAATTTTCAGCATACTAAAAAATTCTCCTCGACCAAACTGAGGCCGCGAGTAAGCGGGAACATCTCTCGAGCATGAAGAAGAGTTACAATGACCTGCTAGGACCACGTGTCGACCATGCTGCGAGTTTGTGATGAGCACAAACTCTTCTAAACTCGCAAATTAGGTCCCCACAGTGGGACAGGCCCTTGACAGAGAAAGGGCAGATTTTGAAAAATATATATACAAGGACTACAGGTTAGATTGGAATATACGGAATTCGTCACTAGCATATGACAAGTCTGTTCCAGAGTCCGATCACAGCAAGAAATAAACTGTTCTTAAATCTGGTGATACATGCTTTCAAACTTTTTTATCTTCCACTTAATGGGAGAGGGGAGAAGAGAGAATGATCTAGGGGTGAGTGTTTTTTGATTATTGCGTCTGCTTTCCAGAGCCAACATGAAGTATTAATAGAGTGGGGGATGGGGGTGAAGGCTGGTTTGTGTAATGGACTGGGCTGCGTCCACCACTCTCTGCAATTTCTTCTTGTCTTGGGCAAAGCAGTTGACATATTAAGCTGTGAGGCATCCAGTTAGGATGCTTTCTATGATGCATCTGTAGAATTTTTTTTTTTAATTTAAAAAAAATATATTTTAATTTTATTAGAAGTAAGTACAATTGTATACAATCGTATTTTCATAATACCTTTTATGTACATCTTCTTATTTAAATTTTTTTTTGAAATAAAGAAGAAAAAGAAAAAAGTTAGGTAATGAAAAATAGAAAAATGTGAGATATATGGTGTGTGAAAAAGAAAAATAAAGAATGAAAAAAGAAAGTTGAGACATAGAAAATAGAAGAAAGAGAATAAAAGAAGAGAAGAGAAGAAAAGAAAATAGAAGGAGATAATTTATAATCTTGACCATCCGCAGTCACGGATTAGCTTTTACACCTGTGTTGCACCATATGTTTCCAAAAAGACGACAAATGGAGACCAACTCGTTATGAATTGGTCAAATGTATCTATTAGGAGGAATCGCATTTCCTCAAGATGTGCGGTATCCAACATACTTGCAATCCACATTTTGAGCGTTGGTATTGGTGTATTTTTCCAAAATTTCAATATTAATTTTTTTGCTATTATTAAACCATAATTAAAAGTTGACTTTTCAGATGAGCTCAATTTGTTCCCGTCTTCCATTACCCCAAATATAATCAATTCATTATTGGGTTCCATTTTTGTCTTAAATAATTTTGTAAATATTTCGAAAATATCACTCCAAAATCCATGAAGTTTTAAACAAGAAACAAAAGAGTGTGTTATAGTTGCGTCTTGGGTTGCATCTGTAGAAATTGATAAGGATTTTTGGTGACCTACCAAATTTCCTTAGTCTTCCAAGAAAGAAGAGCCATTTGGTGTGCTTTCTTGGCCAGAGTGTCAACATCGTTGTCCATACCAAATTGCAGGTGATATTTATACCTAGAAACTTGTCACTGTCGATGATATTCACTTGCAACATTGACACAAACTGAAGCCACCCTCTTTCCTGAAGTCGATGATAAGTTCTTTCTAATTACATTGAGGGAGAGGTTGTTGACAGCATGCTACCAAACTCATTGGTTCCTTCCTGCACTCCGTCGCCTCATTATTTGAAACCCGTCCCACGATGGAGGTGTCATTTGCAAACTTGTAAATGGAGATAGAGCTGAATTCAGCCACACAGTCTATATATAGGGAGTATAATAAAGGGCTGAGGGGACAGCATTGCATATGACATTGAAGGAGACCATTTAGCCAAATTAGTCTATTTTGGTTTTCAATGTAATCCCAGTGCCTATTTATTTCCAACTAATCTATTTTTCACAAATGTCCATCTACTCTCTGATTTCACCTAGGGTGCACCCACACTGGGGATAATTAGACTTCAGACTTTAGAGATACAGTGCGGGAATAGGCCCTTTGGCCCATCGAGTCTGCGCCGACCAGCAATCACCCTATACATTAACACTATCCTACACACCGGGGATAAATTACAATTTTAACAAAGCCAATTAAACGGTACACCTGTACGTCTTTGCAGTGTGGGAGAAGACCGGACCACCCGGAGAAAACCCACGCAGTCACAGAGAGAATGTACAAACTCCAAACAACCCAGAGTTAGGATTGAACCCGGATCTCTGGTGCTGTAAAGTAGCACAGTACAGATAAAGTCACAAAATCACAGAGTGATACAGCGTGGAAACAGGCCGTCTGGCCCAACTTGCTCACGCAGGCAAACATATCCCAGCTGCACTAGTCCCACCTGCCCATGTTTGGCCCATATCCCTCCAAACCTGCCCTATATATGTACCTATCTAACTGTGTATGGAGGATCTGCAGATACTGGTTAAAACCAAAGATAGTCACAAAATGCTGTAGTAACTCAGTGGGACATGCAGCATCTCTGGAGAGAAGGAATGGGTGACGTTTCGGGTCAAAGTCTGAAGAAGGGTCTCGACCCGAAATGTTACCCATTCCTTCTCTCCAGAGATGCTGCCTGTCCCGCTGAGTTACTCCAGCTTTTGGTGTCTAGCTGTCTAACTGTTTCAAATGCGAAAGATAATGCTATTTTTCTTTAAATTTTGACAAGCAATTTTAACTTTCTAAATTATTTGCTGCATTTTAAAAGATCTTTGTTTCTGAATGTCAGAGATGTTTAGAAACGTTCAGAGCTTTGACAGCTATTGAAGCTGCCAGAAATATTTCACGATTAAAGCCCCAATAGACCAACGCATTTAAGGGCAGGCCCACATTGATTTAAGACCAGGTACATTTGGGCATTTGGGTCACTGTAAACTGCAATCCAAGATAGTGCCAGCAGAATTTGCCCCAATAGTTCAGACTATTGCATATTGGCACAAGCTCAAACTATGAGGAATTACAACTGTGATGGATGGGCAAAATGAACAACAGTGTATCTCTATTCCATTAAATATCTTATTCCAGGAATTATTTTCTAATGAAAAGGAAAAGTAAGTATTGTATGAAATGTGGGAAATCCATTACCAAACATTTTGCCAATACATATGAAAGTCATTTGCTATATGTACACACCCCTAGAGATTATAGTGATTGTTATACAATACCCTTTATCTAAAAATATATCCTTAATTGTGTTTCATATTACATATCAAGTGGGTACTTGTCTTTGACAACTTTCACTTAAGATGTACTACTTTGTCAAATAAAATCAACCTCAGCAAACCAAGATTTGTGGAGAGGGTTGTTTTAATTGAACCTCATCCATCACACAATTTTCCAAAGACTATACTTGAAAACTGCCCACTGCAAAATAAAATAACTTTAATGCAATTTAAATCAGGTCAACAAATGAAAAGTGCAGTGATAAATGGGAAAATATACCAACATGAATATTGACTATTAAATGCAATTTCAGACGTATTGAATGTAAACCCCTTTTTTGTATTTTTCATCAGATCGTGACCTAACAACATGAAATGCTAAAAAAAAAAAAATCACCTCTTTCATCTAAGCTTCTTTGAGGAATATCCAAACAATGTTCCGGGGACAAAAGAAAGGAAATTTGTAAAAACTTCACAGTGATAATCTATAGTTATCTATATTTAATCTGTTAGAAATATAGGTTGGTTTGCCAGTCTTGGTGTAACATTAAAATGGGGCATATCTTCCTGAGTATAAGGAAATAGAAGGTCTCATGAGTATATGAGTCAAGAAGTGATGATTTAGAAGACTTTGGTTAGGGCTGCATTTGGAGCATTGTGTGCAATTCTGGTTGGCCCATTGCAGGAAGGATGTGGAGGCTTTGGAGGTAGTGTTGTTCACCAGTGTGTGTGCTGTAAATTTGACACCAGCACTGCTATTTGGAGCTCCATATTCCAGCACAGTCCTTACCCTCACATTGCCTCTAGGTGATGCTCAGTACCTCACCATCTGGGGGTCCACCTCTTCCATATCTCTAAATTACCTCAAAACCCAATTACATAGTGCTGCATTTTTCAGAATATCTCTATTTTTTTTTTAAATTTCTGTGGACAGGATGATGTAGATCCATGTAACTCTCCTTTTGGCGCATTGCTGGGAAGCCTGGTCCATGTTATCCTGGGAGCACCCATTAAAGAGTCTTCCCAGTACAAAGTCAAACTAGGATCCTTGATAGAGAAATCAGTTGTTTTCCTTGAATCATTCACTGCTGCTCATTTTCTGTTATCCAGGAACTGTGCCGGAATTACATCCATATGCTTTACATTTTGACTGAGAGCATTTTTTTGACAACAATTTTAATGGCTGTTTCATTTGTAAGGTAAATTATAAATTTCCTTATTACTTTTCTATGTTCGTGACACGAATATGATTTTCTCAAATGGCAAAGCATATGTCATAAGGTCATAGACTGGCAATTGATTCTTAAAGGGTTGGCAGTGGATATGCAATAGAAGGCATTTAAAGACTGCATGGATGAACTACAACAATTGTTCATCCCAGTTTGGCAAAAGAATAAATCAGGGAAGGTAGTGCATCCGTGGATACAAGGGATATCAGGGATAGTATTAAAACAAAAGATGAAGCATACAAATTAGCCAGAAAAGCAGCCTACCAGAGGACTGGGAGAAATTCAGTCCCAGCAGAGGAGGACAAAGGGCTTAATTAGGAAAAGGAAAATAGATTATGAAAGAAAACTGGCAGGGAACATAAAAACTGACTGCAAACGTTTTATAGATATGTGAAGAGAAAAAGATTAGTTAAAACAAATGTAGGTCCCTTGCAGTCAGAAACAGGTGAATTGATCATGGGGAACAAGGACATGGCAGACCAATTGAATAACTACTTTGGTTCTGTCTTCACTAAGGAAGACATAAATAATCTGCCGGAAATAGCAGGGGACCAGGGGTCAAATGAGATGGAGCAACTGAGTGAAATCCAGGTTAGTCGGGAAGTGGTGTTAGGTAAATTGAATGGATTAAAGGCTGATAAAGCCCCAGGGCCAGATAGGCTGCATCCCAGAGTACTTAAGGAAGTAGCCCCAGAAATAGTGGATGCATTAGTGATAAATTTTCAAAACTCTTTAGATTCTGGAGTAGTTCCTGAGGATTGGAGGGTAGCTAATGTAACCCCACTTTTTAAAAAGGGAGGGAGAGAGAAAATGGGGAATTACAGACCAGTTAGTCTAACATTGGTAGTGGGAAAATGCTAGAGTAAGTTATTAAAGATGGGATAGCAGCACATTTGGAAAATGGTGAAATCATTGGACAAAGTCAGCATGGATTTATGAAAGGTAAATCATGTCTGACGAATCTTATAGAATTTTTCGAGGATGTAACTAGTAGAGTGGATAAGGGAGAACCAGTGGATGTGTTATATCTGGACTTTCAGAAGGCTTTCGACAAGGTCACACATAAGAGATTAGTATGCAAACTTAAAGCACACGGTATTGGGGGTTCAGTATTCATGTGGATAGTGAACTGGCTGGCAGACAGGAAGCAAAGAGTAGGAGTAAACGGGTCCTTTTCAGAATGGCAGGCAGTGACTAGTGTGGTACCGCAAGGCTCAGTGCTGGGACCCCAGCTATTTACAATATATATTAATGAGCTGGATGAGGGAATTGAATGCAACATCTCCAAGTTTGCGGATGACACAAAGCTGGGGGGCAGTGTTAGCTGTGAGGAGGATGCTAGGAGGCTGCAAGGTGACTTGGATAGGTTGGGTGAGTGGGCAAATGCCATGGCAGATGCAGTATAATGTGGATAAATGTGAGGTTTCCACTTTGGTGGCAAAAACAGGAAAGTAGACTATTATCTGAATGGTGGCCGATTAGGAAAAGGGGAGATGCAACGAGACCTGGGTGTCATGGTACACCAGTCATTGAAAGTAGGCATGCAGGTGCAGCAGGCAGTGAAGAAAGCAAATGGTATGTTAGCATTCATAGCAAAAGGATTTGAGTATAAGAGCAGGGAGGTTCTACTGCAGTTGTACAGGGTCTTGGTGAGACCACACCTGGAGTATTGTGTACAGTTTTGGTCTCCTAATCTGAGGAAAGACATTCTTGCCATAGAGGGAGTACAGAGAAGGTTCACCAGACTGATTCCTGGGATGGCAGGACTTTCATATGAAGAAAGACTGGATAGACTCGGCTTGTATTCGCTAGAATTTAGAAGATTGAAGGGGGATCTTATAGAAACTTACAAAATTCTTAAGGGGTTGGACAGGCTAGATGCAGGAAGATTGTTCCCGATGTTGGGGAAGTCCAGAACTAGGGGTCACAGTTTAAGGATAAGGGGGTAGTCTTTTAGGGCCGAGATGAGAAAAATATTTTTCACACAGAGAGTGGTGAATCTGTGGAATTCTCTGCCACAGAAGGTAGTTAAGGCCAGTTCATTGGCTATATTTAAGAGGGAGTTAGATGTGGCCCTTGTGGCTAAAGGGATCAGGGGGTATGGAGAGAAGGCAGGTACAGGATACTGAGTTGGATGATCAGCCATGATCATATTGAATGGCGGTGCAGGCTCGAAGTACCGAATGGCTTACTCCTGCACCTGTTTTCTATGTTTCTATGTTTCTATAAGGCGTAGGAGTAAGAATTATGCCATTCAGCCCACCAAGTCTATTCTGCCATTCAATCATGACTGATCTATCTCTCCCTCCTAACCCCATTCTCCTGACTTCCCCCCATAACCGATGACACCTGTACTAATCAAGAATCAAGAATCTATCTGCGTGGTTGTATCTGTGTGGAATCTCTCTATATGGTTCTTTGATAATTATCCCAAAGAAAACCAGTTTGTGAAATCACATTAAATTGTTTCCACAACATCTGTGGTTAGCTATAAACGTTACTCATCAACTTCAGTGTGCTGGGATATAGGTTCTTACATAGCATTTTCCATAAAAGATATATTTCAATTATTCACTTGCACATGCACCATTATCCACGTATTATCTGAGATCTGGCTTTTCTTCTTTCGTGTCTATCTTCCATGTTTTAAACGTTGACTTCCCTGTCATCGTCCGTACTGAAAAGGACGCAAGCTTCCGGCGACAATTAGTGGGAGCCATCACTTATTGCAATAAATACAATTGATATAAAATTCACAAATCTTTGTGTATTCTTCATTTATTAAATTTGCTTTGTGCAAAGCCGACTGTTTAGGTTCTGCAATGAAAAGATCTATGACAATCTGGGAATCTTATTCCTTAAGCCAGGTGTTAATGCTTGAGGCTTGTAACCTACTAAAATTTTCATTTGCTTGCAAACAGTAACAGGGTCACTAAGTAACTACTGTATCCTGTAATTTGTTTTTCATTGATTTATCCTGTATGCACACATGTGATGACACTGTTAGTGCTGACTGCGCAAAGTAAAAATCTGTTGACGAGAACAGAAGTAAAACTGGTGCTAAAAAAATACCATGACGTTGTCTTGAAATGACACTAAGAATAATGCAATTCATATCTCCCATTTTGTCCCATGATAGGAACACGGTTATAGCCCTTTAAAAATAGATTTATTACATCTCATATCTCATGCAACCAAAGAGTAGCACAGAACCATTATTTATATTGATTGATGAAAACCTACAATACTAACTCCGTCTTCAGTGTTCATCTTGATCCGGAGGCTAACGTCTTGAGCTGAAGATCGGTTTGCTGTTGTTTTCCAAATTCAACGACCTTCCATATTTTGGAATGCATATAGCACCGCCATTCAATGTGATCATGGCTGATCATCCCCAATCAGTACCCCGTTCCTGCCTTCTCCCCATATCCCCTGACTCTGCTATCTTTAAGAGAATAATCTAGCTCTCTCTTGAAAGTATCCAGAAAACCGGCAGAGAATTCCACACACTCACAACTCTCTGTGAGGAAAAGTGTTTCCTCGTCTCCGTTCTAAATGGCTTACCCCTTATTCTTAAACCGTGGCTGGACAGTAGACAAAAGTGCTGGAGAAACTCAGCAGGTGTGGCAGCATCTATGGAGCGAAGGAAATAGGCAACGTTTCGGGCCGAAACCCTTCTTCAGACTGATGTAGGGTGGGGGGGGGGGGGGGGCAGGAAGAAGAAAGGAAGAGGAGGAGCCAGAGGGCTGAGGGAGAGCTGAGAAGGGGAGGTGACAATAAGGGCTACCGGAAATTGGAGAAGTCGTTGGGGTATAAACTGCCCAAGCGAAATATGAGGTGCTGCTCCTCCAATTTCCGGTGGTGCTCACTTTGGCCATGGAGGAGACCCAGGACAGAAAGGTCTGATTTGGAATGGGAGGGGGAGTTGAAGTGCTGAGTCACCGGGAGATCAAGTAGGTTATTGCGGACCGAGCGGAGGTGTTCGGCGAAAGGATCGCCAAGCCTACGCTTGGTCTCACCAATGTAGATCAGCTGACATCTAGAGCAGCGGATGCAACAGATGAGGTTGGAGGAGGTGCAGGTGAACCTCTGTCACACCTGGAACGACTGCTTGGGTCCTTGAATGGAGTCGAGGAGGAGGTGAAGCGACAAGTGTAGCATTTCGTGCAGCTGCAAGGGAAAGTGCCCGTGGAGGGGGTGGTACGGGTGGGAAGGGAAGAATTGACCAGGGAGTTACGGAGGGAGAGGTCTTTGCAGAAAGCAGACAGGGGGGGAGATGGGAAGATGTGGCGAGTGGTGGGGTCACGTTGGAGGTGGCGAAAATGACGGAGGACTATTTGTTGTATGTGACGGCTAGTAGGGTGGAAGGTGAGGACTAGGGGGACTCTGCCCTTGTTACGAGTGGGGGCATGGGGAGGGAGCAGTGTTACGGGGTATTGAAGAAACCCTGGTGAGAGCTTCATCTATAGTGGGGAGGGGAACCCCCGTTCCCTGAAGAATGAGGACATTTCCGATGCCCTGGTGTGGAACACCTCATACTGGGAGCAAATGCGGCGTAGACGGAGGAATTGGGAGTAGGGGATGGAGTCCTTGCAGGAAGCAGGGTGGGAAGAAGTGTAGTCTAGATAGCCATGGGAGAGTGGGTTTATAGTGGATGTCGGTCAGAAGTCTATTACCTGAGATGGAGATAGTGAGGTCAAGAAATGGTAAGCAAGTGTCAGAAATGGTCCAGATGTATTTGAGTGCCGGATGGAAGTTGGTGGTGAGATGGATGAAGTCAGTGAGTTGTGTGTGGGTGCAGGAGGTAGCAGCAATGCAGTGGTCGAAGTAGCGGAGGTGGAGGTCGGGGATGGGGCCCTGGTACGTCTCGAACAAGTTCGACGTACCCTACAAAGAGGCAGGCATAGCTAGGGTCCATGCGCATGCCCATAGCTATACCTTGTATTTGGAGGAAACGGGAGGAGTCAAATGAAAAGTTTTTAAGGGTAAGGACCAGCTCCGCTAGGCGGAGGAGAGTATCTGTAGACGGGGATTGGATCTGTAGACCAGTGGCCCTTAGTACTGGATTCCCCCAACATCGGGAACATGTTTCCTGCCTCTAGCGTGTCCAAACCATTAACAATCTTATATGTTTCAATAAGATTCCCTCTCATCCTTCTGAACTCCAGAGTGTACAAGCCCAGCCGCTCCATTCTCTCAGCATATGACAGTCCCGCCATCCCGGCAATTAACCTTGTAAACCTACGCTGCACTCCCTCAATAGCAAGAATGTCCTTCCTCAAATTAGAGGATCAAAACTGCACACAATACTCCAGGTGTGGTCTCACTAGGGCCCTGTACAACTGCAGAAGGACCTCTTTGCTCCGATACTCGACTCCTCTTGTTATAAAGGCCAGCATGCCATTCGCATTCTTCACTGCCTGCTGTATTGAAGCAAGTCAAACCTATACGGGTGAGAAATATTTAATAAATGAATTAAGCATTTGCATTAGATTATTGCGAAAAACTGAGCATGTTGCAGCTAAGCCCAGTGTTAATCTAGTTGCTATAAATGAACATCCATTTGACTTAGGGTTTCTGCAGTCTTAAGTTTTAATTAGGAAAAATGTGATTGCACATACAAACACATTAGGCAAGAAATTATCAATTGTTAATCAGGCCAGTCCCAAATTGTTATGATATAAGAATGGAGTCAGGGGGTTAGAGTTCCAGAGGAATTCAGTTACATTTTACCATATTATTTTTTGTTCTTTCATGCTGTATCTGGGAAGGCCAGCATTTATTTGCCATCTCCAATTGTCCTTCAGAAGGTAATAGTGTGCTGCCTTCCTGTACTGCTCCAGTCCATGTTTGAAGACACTCTCACAGTGCAATGGAATAGAAAAATCAAAGATGTTCAGGTCAAGATGTTCCCATGCACTCGAAGGAAGCTTGAAGTTTTTCATGCTCTAACCTACCTGCTGCTCTTGCCTAGGCAGTGGAGATCATGGGCTTGGGAGGTACTATTGATGAAGATTTGGTGAATTACAGTAGTGAATATTGTGATTGAGTCACACTGCAGCCAAAGTGTGCTGGCAGAAGAGGGAATGAATGTATAAGGTGGTGGTTGGTGAACCAAACAAGCAGGCACATTTGAGATGGAAAATATTCAATTTCTTGAGTGTTGTTGCACTGCAAGCATCTACCAAGATAAGAGTAAAGTTTTCCATCGCACTCCAAACTTGTGCTTGTAGATGCAGGATGTCTATACAGATAGATATAAATAATTAACTTACTGGGGCAGAAAAGATCATGCTAAATTACTTAAAGCCAAATCCTGATTCTCTATTTTCTTTTTAATCTCATCTTTATTTATAGCTCACGTGACAATTTATATCAACTAAATGTCATCATAAGCTAACTGGTTCACTGGGTATAGAGGAAACTTGCAGGATAGCTCTTCAACAAAACTGAAAGACAGAAACAAGTTTGTTTAGATAGTAGAGGATAAATTCGTTGAACCAAGGTAATTTATCCAATAGGTTGAGGCAGCATAAGTTAACGTACCAGCTAAAATCAGATTAAATATGTTTGTGTTTGCAAAGCCCTGTTAATATCTAGGAAGCTCCTTAGGATTGAGAATGTCTTCCTTTCCAGTTTTGTGAAGTGATGCGACCAATGTGGGAACACACACTCTTCCACAGATGTGGCAGTAGGTGTCCGATGGGAAAGGGTGGATAGGAAGTCTTAGAAGGTGATGCACTCCATCCACTTGTGCAAAGCTCAGGTGTGTACCTGCAACATGGTTGCAATACCATTCAAAATGTTCCTTCTCCAAAAATGAACAGTTGACAGAGTTGCCCAGCACAGCTGTTGCACTTCTTCACGGAACCTTTCATTATACTGTTGTATTATTTTCTCTTTCCAGGACATCACTTGGAATGGAATACTTTTTTGGAGTCTACAACCCAATTGCAAAAACACAGAATTATGTAATTTTAGGTAAGCCACATCCCTTGTCACTTTCTCTCTCCTCCTACCTCTCTTGGTCCAATTGTTTTTCCCTCTCTCTCTCTCTCTACACACTATTCCCACTGGACCTCCTTCCCCTACTGCTCACCTCTCCCCCCCCCCCCCCCCCCCCCCCCCCACCGCCCCTACACCTCCATATTCAGTTTCTTTGCTATCATACTCCAGAATCTGTGGCTTGTTGTTCTCCGCTTGTCACCTCCCAACATCTGATGTTATCTCCACCCTTCCCTTCGCCTCCTGAATGTCATCAACACCTCCACACCTGTATTCACCTAGTACTTGCTAACTCTTACAAGTGGACCATGAGTCTTGTGCCAGGCTTGAGATCTTGATGTCCAATGCTCTTTTCCTCAATCAACCAAAGGCTGCACTGGTACTTTGAAAGTGCTGTCTGCCTATTCCTGATTGGTGGCTCTCGAGATATGGGAAGGGGTTTACCTTTTCCAGCATCTTATCATGAACCTTATTGGGCCAATGGCACATCCATGTATTACACCTGTCTTCATTGAGATTTGTTTTATCATGGACTCCTTGGTTAGTATTATGACTTGGATGTTGTGGAGATATGTTTCTGTGGGCAGTTGAATTTCACAGTGTGGATTCTATACTGGAGGAACAGTGGTCATAATCTGCACCGTCCAACATTGCCAAAGTAAATGTAGGGAGCAGCACTAGTCACTGTACTTCACCTTCTTTAACCTCACTAAAGCCTTTTAGTCAATCAACCAGAACAGACAATGAGTGTGTAGGATGGAAATGCAGATGCTGGTTTAAACCGAAGATAGACACAAAAAGCTGGAGTAACTCAGCGGGTCAGACAGCATCTCTGGAGAAAAGGAGAAACGCTAAAAGAAGATATGAGGTTGCTTTGGCAAATAAGGTGAAAGTAAATCCAAAGGGTTTCCACAGCTATATTAATAGCAAAAGGATAACAAGGAATAAAATTGGTCCATTAGAGTGTCAGAGTGGACAGCTATCTGCACAGCCAAAAGAGATGGGGGAGATATTGAACAATTTCTTTTCTTCGGTATTCACCAAGGAGAAGGATATGGAATTATGTGAGGTAAGGGAAACAAGCAGAGTAGCAATGGAAATTATGAGATTCAAAGAAGAGGAGGTGCGGACACTTTTGAAAAATATGAAAATGGATAAGTCTCCAGGTCCTGACAGGATATTCCATAGGACATTGAGGGAAGTTAGTGTAGAAATAGCAGGGGCTATGACAGAAATATTTCAAATGTCATTAGAAACGGGAATAGTGCCGGAGGATTGGCGTACTGCGCATGTTGTTCCGTTGTTTAAAAAGGGTTCTAAGAGTAAACCTAGCAATTAGAGACCTGTTAGTTTGATGTCAGTGGTGGGCAAATTAATGGAAAGGATACTTAGAGATAATATATATAAGCATCTGGATAAGCAGGGTCTGATTAGGAACAGTCACCATGGATTTGTGCCTGGAAGGTCATGTTTGACTAATCTTCTAGAATTTTTTGAAGAGGTTACTAGGGAAATTGATGAGGGTAAAGCAGTGGATGTTGTCTATATGGACTTCAGTAAGGCCTTTGACAAGGTTCCTCATGGAAGGTTGGTTAAGAAGATTCATTTGTTGGGTATTAATGGTGGAGTAGCAAGATGGATTCAACAGTGGCTAAATGGGAGATGCCAGAGAGTAATGGTGGATGGCTGTTTGTCAGGTTGGAGGCCGGTGACTAGTGGAGTGCCTCAGGGGTCTGTGTTGGGTCCACTGTTGTTTGTCATGTACATCAATGAATAGATGATGGTGTGGAAAATTGGATTAGTAAGTATGCAGATGATACTAAGATAGGTGGTGTTGTGGGTAATGAAATAGATTTCAAAGTCTACAGAGAGATTTAGGCCATTTGGAAGAATGGGCTGAAAGATGGCAGATTGAGTTTAATGCTGATAAATGTGAGGTGCTACATCTCGGCAAGACAAATCAAAATAGGACATACATGGTAAATGGTAGCGAATTGAGAAATGCAGTTGAACAGGGGGATCTAGGAATAACTGTGCATAGTTCCCTGAAGGTGGAATCTCATGTAGATAGGGTGGTAAAGAAAGCTTTTGGTGTACTGGCCTTTATAAATCAGACCATTGAATATAGATGTTGGGATGTAATGTTAACATTTTACAAGGCATTGGTGAGGCCAATTCTGTAGTATGGAGTACAATTTGGGTCGCCTAATTATAGAAGGATGTCAACAAAATAGAGAGAGTACAGAGGAGATTTACTAGAATGTTGCCTGGGTTTCAGCAACTAAGTTACAGAGAAAGGTTTGAACAAGTTAGGTCTTTATTCTTTGGAGCGTAGAAGGTTAAGGGGGGACTTGATAGAGGTCTTTAAAATGATGAGCGGGTTAGACAGAGTTGACGTGGATAAGCTTTTCCCATTGAGAGTAGGGAAGATTCAAACAAGGGGCATGACTTGAGAATTAAGGGACAGAAGTTTAGGGGTAACATTAGGGGAACTTCTTTACTCAGAGAGTGGTAGCTGTGTGGATGAGCTTCCAGTGGAAGTGGTGGAGGCAGGTTCGATTTTATCCTTTAAAAATAGATTGGATGGGTATATGGACGGGAAAGGAATGGAGGGATATGGTCTGAGGGCAGGTAGATGGGACTAGGGGGAAGTAGAAGAAAGAAGGGAAAAAATAAAAGGGAAAAAAAGTGTTCGGCACGGACTTGAAGGGCCGAGATGGCCTGTTTCCGTGCTGTAATGGTTATATGGAAAAGGTCTGAAAGGTCACCTATTCCTTTTCTCTAGAGATGCTCTCTGACCAGCTGAGTTACTCCAGCTTTTTGTGTCTATCTAAGAATAGACAATGTAGCAGCTTCCTCCAATTCAGCCACCTGCAGAAATTCATCTACATCCTGTGTCTTTCACACAATTTTAAGATGAACCCTGGCTGTTCACTTGAAATGTTGAATTTGCATGAGGTGAAAAGTGGAGTTAGCATAACCATTTGGGCTGCTAGGCCCCGTGGACAGAATAGTCTCCTTATGTACCATGCATTTCTGTCCTTTCATGATGTTCATGTGATTGTTTCAAAATTCATGACCATGCTAAAGCACACACTACCCTCTGGTGTCAACTCCTATATTATTTAGTTAATCACATCAGTCCACCCAAAAAGCATCTGCAGTTTCTTCCTACACAAGTTCTTTATCATTTGGATCAACATTTCCATTCCAGAACCATTACTGAAATTCATTACACTCCCCCACTAGGGTCTATCTGCCCATCACTCACGTATGTAACCAGCTCGGTTTCCTCTTGCTTGATTCACTTTTCCTCTAACCACCTTCCCATAACTGGTTTCCTCGGCCCATCCACCTCTGACTCTACATGCCCCCTCTCTATCCCACCTGCTTCCATTTGCATATCTCCCTCTTCCCCACCGCCCCACCTCTACCCACATCAGCAGTGTTTTGTGTCTCAGATATTTTCTTGCAGGTGGATTTGTGGAAGTCACTGGAAGGTAACACATTTTTGTTAATATCTTTCACTTTCAGATGGTGACTGATTGAAGAGTCTGCTCCCAAACGCAATATTCCACCACTCACCCATAGCCCCTAATTGCGCAGGTGCGCATTTCCCCGGGATATGGGGGGGGTGTGTGGGGGTGGGGGTGTGGGGGGTGGGGGGTGTGTGTGTGGGGGGAGGGGGTGTGTGGGGGGGAGTAGGGGGTGTGTGTGTGGGGTGGGAGGCGGTGTGTGGGGGGTGGGTGGGTGTGGGTGTGGGGGTGGTGGGCTGTATGGGGGAGGTGTGGGAGGGGGTATGTGTGGGGGTGGTGTGTGTGGGCGGGGGTTGGGTGTGTGTGGGTGGGGGATGGGTGCAGTGGGTAGGGGGCTGTGTGTGGGCGGGGGGGTGTGGGCAGGGGAGCTTGCAGGGGGGAGGGGTGTGTGGGCGGGGGGATTGTGTGGGAGAGAGGGGTGTGTGGGCGGGGTGGAGTTGTGGGGGGAGAGGGGTGTGGGTGGGAGGGGGTTGTGAGCTTGGAGAAAAGGCGGGGAAAGAGCCATGGGGGAGAGGGGGGCATCACGGGGGAAGAGGGGAGGAGCCAGCGAGGGGGACCAGAGGGGTAGTGGCTGGAATTGGCGGTGCGATGGGCACTGGTCGCTGGTCGTTCTCCTCTGCCGGGATCAGAGCTTCCGTTTTCCATTTGGCGACATCGGCTACATCTCCAACTCTGGGCTGGGCTGGGCAGGGTCTCCGATGCTGGGCTGGGTCGGGTCTCTGATGCTAGGCTGCTTGGGGCTGGGCTGAGCTGCTTCGGGTCCCTCCGAAAGTCTGATTGGAAACCTCCTGCGGCCACCCTCAGCCCCAGTAAAGACACGATGGTGCAGAAAGTAAGCATGCAGGTACAGCAGGTAGTGAAGAAAACAAATGGCATGTTGGCCTTCATAACGAGAGGAGTTGAGTACAGGAGCAAGGAGGTCCTTCTGCAGTTGTATAGGGCCTGAGTGAGACCACACCTGGAGCATTTGGTCCCCTAATTTGAGGAGGGACATTCTTGCTATTGAGGGAGTGCAGCGTAGGTTCACGAGGTTAATTCCCGGGATGGCTGGACTGTCATATGTTGAAAGAATGGAGCAACTGGGCTTGTACACACTGGAATTTAGGAGATTGAGAGGGGATCTTATTGAAACATATAAGATTATTAAAGGATTTGACACGCTATAGGCAGGAAACATGTTCCCGATGTTGGGAAGTGCAGAACCAGGGGCCAGAGTTTAAGAATAAGGGGTAGGCCATTTAGAACGGAAATGAGGGAAAACTTTTTCACCCAGAGAGTTGTGAATCTGTGGAATTCTCCACCTCAAAAGGCAGTGGAGGCCGATTCTCTGGATGCTTTCAAGAGAGTTAGATAGAGCTCTTAAGAAAGCGGAGTCAAGGGATATGGAGAGAAGGCAGGAACGGGGTACTGATTGTGGATGATCAGCCATGATCACAGTGAATGTCAGTGCCGGCTTGAAGGGCCGAATGTCTACTCCTGCACCTATTGTCTATTGTCTAACTCACAGCTCAGATAGCATCTGTAGAGGGAACGGACACACAATGTTTTGGGTCGGGACCGTACTTCAGAATGTGGGAGTAGGAGAGAGAAAGCTGGAAAAGAGAGGTGAGGACGGGACAAAACGTAGCAAGTGATAGGTGGATGTAGGTGAGGGGAGAATTTAATTGGCAGGCGGGTGGAAATAGTGAAAAAGGTCGGAGTTGAACAGTGGACAAAAGTGTGTCAGGAGAGGAGAAGAGGGAAAGGGGAAAGAATGGAATAAAAGGGAAACGGGGGACAAGGTAAATGATGAGTGTATGGAGCAGGGAAATGAGCGGTATGATTGGGGTGGTTGATGACTTTTAAAAAGCTTTTGGACAAATATATGGATCGAAAGGGTTTAAACGGCTATGGGCCAAATGCAGGCAAATTGAACTAGCCTATTAAGGCCACCTTGGTTGGACATAGACACGGTGGGCCAAATGACTGATTGCAAGTTCTATAACTCTGTCTTTCAACTTTACAACCCCTGCAACAGATTTGCCAGAGGAAAAAATAACTGTTTTCTGAATCTTAATGTTTGGCTTTAGTTGTAATACTTTTGCTGATGGAATTTAACAAACAATGCATGTACCATTAGCTGTGAATATATTTGTTTGAAAAAATGAATGATGAATGCTGATTGTCACTGTTAAATCTAACTGGTATAATTGAAATTATAGTTCAAATTCCTTTTTATGCCATCTTGGTCCACCAACAATTGCTACAGTGCTTGCAATTTAGATTTGGCAAATATTGTCAGATTAGTCTACGAGTTTAATTACTGAATATCCTTATTTGTTTCAGCTCTGGCAGGAAGCCTGGCTGACTGCTTGCTGCATATTTTGCACTGTAATGCTGAGCCCTCACTATTATAGATTGTGAATATCAGGACATCCCAACAAGTACATTCAAAGTGTAGACATGTCAGAAGCACTGGATGAACAGTGCTTTTTTCAAATGTGCATGAGCACCATCCTCCAACTCTTTCTCTGATACATCGACAACTGCTTTGGGGCTGCCTCCTGCACCCATGCAGAATTCATTGACTTAATTAATTTTACCACTCGCTTCAAGCCTGCCTCAAATTGACTTGGAATAAGCATCTGAAGAAGGTTTCTACCTGAAACGTCGCCAATCCATGGCCCAACATAGCCCAGAGTGTACAGATTCTGGAGAAAGGGAACAACATTTAGTGAAAGATAACATTAAAATCCGATAAAGTCCAATTAAAGATATTTCATAGGTCTCCAATGAGGTAGAAGGGAGGTCAGGACCACACGTTAGCTGATGAGAGGACCATTCAGTTGCCTGAAAACAGCTGGGAAGAAACTCTGGAGGTATGCATTTTCAAACTTCTCTCTGTCTTCCCTCTTGCTTGATGGAAGAGGGAAGAAGAGCGGAAGACCGGGTTGAGACTGGTCCTTGATTATGCTGGTGGCCTTGCCGAGGCAGCATGAAGTGTACATGGAGTCAATGGAAGGGAAGCTGGTTTGTGTGATGGTGTGGGCTATGTCCCTACATGCTTGGAGAAATTTACAGAGGCCAGTTGATCTATAAAATCGCAAGTTTTTGTGATGTGAGAAGAAACCAGAGCACCCGAGCGAATCCATGCCATCACAGGGAGAACATGCAAATGCCACACAGACCATACCCACGGTCAGGATCGAACCCAAGTTTCAGGCGCTGTGAGGCAGCAGCTCCACCAGCCGTGCCACTAAGCCACACTCAGATTTATCTCAGACCTTGTTTCACATTACAAAATATAGTACTGAAAAATCAGAGTTCACTGCAGCTGTCCCCCTGCTTTGAATAAACACAAAACCAATAGCGTCTGTGCAAGATTTAACAAGATAACTGGTTACAAAGTCCACTCCAAGAATTTGCAACTTTTTGTGCCACCTTTGCATTTGTTGAGGGGTAGAAGATCACCTTATTCATAAACAGCAGTTTTTTAGAACAATAGTGGAAACAAAGAACTATCAGCAGCTAGATGTGCAGCTGAATTTTGTTGTGGCTCGGTCACAACTTCACAGCTGGTTGCTATGCTCCTGGCATAAGCCTTAACATTTTAATGCATCATTAAGGGCAGATTACACATATTCTTCCAAGGAACTGATACATTCAGTTTTTTGCAAGTAAAGGCTCTCTTGCAGCTGCCTATTTACTAATTTTGCAAGTTTTGAACCAACATGCATGCTGGTAACTCAAACAAATTTAGAAGCTAACTTAACTGCAAATGTCTGTCCTTATAAATAATATATAAATAGCTTTACTCTTTAAAATGATTGCAGTTAATGTCATGCAATAATCAGAGAAAAGTAACTCCACCAAATCTCAGCAAGCAAAAGGTGTCATTATTGATGTACATTACATTGTGCAGTGTACTGAATTGTACCTCATTGATGATTGGCAAATTCAAAATTATCCCCCAAAAATCATTTCTTCTGTCATTCATAAAAACACCACCTAAACTTTAAAGTGAAGCATAATACTATTGTTTGTCCAAAGAACAAGATTTTTATGCTGTAATTGTCACCTTCATATCAAGTCAAGAGTAAAGTCAAGAAACAAGAGTCAAGAGTCTATTAAAGAGGCACAAATGTATAATTATAACATGCAGTAAAAATGGAACAACGCAACGCAACAACATAATAGGTCTGTAAACAGTACTCATAGATAATATAATAAATAAAATATAGTTTAATAAATTAAACAAAAATCAATATTTGGTGCAAACCAAAATGGCAAAAGTCTCTGGTGCAACCAAGAGTTTGTTGTTCGTAATTTAGTTGGTGTTTATATGGTTCAAGAGCCTGATGTTTATTGGGAAGATGTTGTTCCTGAACCTTGAGGTCATGGTTTCAAATTCCAATAGCTTCTTCCATTGGTAGATGTGAAAATGAGAGTGTGTCTAAGTTAGTATGGGTCCTTGATGATGCTGACTACCTTTTTAGAGGACTGAAATTGGAAGAAGTGATGGGAAGGTAGAGGTTAGGTACGGTAAGTCTCCAGGAAGGATAGCAAGGAGAGGTGAAGGCATATGAAGCTGATGGACTGTAGTGTGTTTATTTCAATACAAGGAGTATTTCAGAGCAAGTATAGTGGACTCATTTAGTACCTCACTTACATCCCCAGACCAAGACAAATTCCCTTCTTTCTCCTTGAGCAGTCCTACCTTTTCCCACTTATGGTAGACACAAAATGTTGGAGTAACTTAGCGGGACAGGCAGCATCCCTTCAGAGTATCGACCCAAAACGTCACCCATTCCTTCTCTCGAGATGCTACCTGTCCCGCTAAGTTCCTCCAGCATTCTGTGTCTCTCTTTGATGTAAACCAGCATCTGCAGTTCCTTCCAACTAAAACACATGAGTTGTGATCACTATCCCCAAAATTATTTCCCACTGAAACTCTGGTCACCTCATTTCCCACCATGAGGTCCAGTGTGGTCCCTTCCACATACGGTTTTAAGAAACCTTCTCTGATGCACCTTACAAATTCTGCCATATCTTACCTTTGGCAATGAACAAGTCCCAGTCAATGTTGAGAAGTCAGTCACCACAGTGGTGCAGAGGTAGAATTGCTGCCTTACAGCGCTTGCGGTGCCGGAGACCCGGGTTCGATACGACTACAGGTACTGTCCTGTACGGAGTTTGTACCGCATGGGTTTTCAGTGAGATCTTCAGTTTCTCTAACACTCCAAAGACATACAAGTTTGTAGGTTAATTAGCTTGTATTAGTGTAAATTGTCCCTAGTGTGTGTAGGTGTGGGGGGGGATATGCGGGGATCGCTGGTCGGTGCGGACTCGGTAGGCCGAAGGGAGTTTCCACGCTGTATCTCTAAATTAAGCTAAACTATTGAGACAACATGTTACTTTTATACCTTTCAGTAATCTGGCATATCCATCTGAAGAAGGGTCTCGACCCGAAACGTCACCCATTCCTTTTCTCCAGAGATGCTGCCTGTCCCGCTGAGTTTACTCCAGAATTTGTGTCTATCTTCTGTTCCTTTATCTCCTGCTTGCTAGTAGGGTACTGTTGTACAATCTCATTGAGGTGTTGACCTAACAGAACCCTGATTAGTACAATTCTTCCATCTCTTTTGCCTCTTGATTATGTCTGAAACACCAAAATCCCAGAACATTGAGCTTCCAGTTGTGTCCCTCTCACAGCCACATTTCCACAATGACCATCATTGTGCCGAGGAATGATCCAGGCTCTTACGTTTATCTACTTTCTCTATAATACTTGCATTGAAAAAATTACACTTCAGCCCATCAGCAGCATCACCTCGCCTGCCTGTCCTTCTGAGACTTGCTGGTCCTAACCGCCACCTTCCCATCATTCTTTCAATTTCTTACTCCGGTTCCTACCCCCACCTCTCTAAGTTAAGTCCTCCCTGCAAGGATATTAGCCCCCCCCCCCCAGATGCAACACATCCCTCATATTGTACTGTTCTCTTAAACCCCTGTCTCACGGTGCGAGCTGACCCACGAGGTACCCCGAGCTTAAAACAAATTTAACTCGTGGTAATCACGTACGATTAACGTAGCGGGAACGTCGGAACTCGTGGACGCAACTTAGCGACTCGTGGCGCTAACGGCAGGTACCCGTGAAACTTGTTAACGCTTGGAAAAATTCAAACATGTTTAAAGTTTTCCACGAGTAAAATGTACTCTTGAGGTTAAAAATTGAAACATTTAACACGTTGTAAGAACGTAGTGGCCCGTGCGTTTACCTTAGTGACTCGTGAGTCTACCGTGGGAACTCAGCGGGCAGGCAGCATTTCTGGATAGAAGGAATGGGTGATGGGATGACATTTCCAAATTGGGGGGGGGGGTGGGAGGGAGAGGAGGAGAGTGGAGGGAGAGGGAGACAGATGGGGGGGGTCTTCATTCACTGGCGGCAGGTGCCTGTCACTGAAACAGGCAGGTGAGATTTCACATCCACCTTGTGCGTGTGTCTCTCTCTCCCTCCCTCCCTCTCACACAGGCTGAGTGACTGCCTCTGTGAGTGTACGTCTCTTTTTCCCCCTCTCCCTCACACAGTAAGACCGAGGTAAGTCCATCTGTGTCTCCCACAGTAAAACTCTGCTTTGTGTGTATATACGTCTCCCCCATTTCTCTTTTTCTCCCCCCCCTCTCTTTCTCCCCCCCCACCTCTCTCTTTCTCCCCCCACACAATAAGACCGATGTATTCTGCTTAGTCTCTCTTCCCTCCCATAGATAGACCGAGGTCCTGTGCGCTCTTTCTCTCCCCCAGTCACGCCGAAGTACACCACTGTCTCTGTTCCTCTCTCTCTGTCTCCCTCTCCTTCATAGTCAGAGGTCCACACTGTCTGTGTCTCTCTCCCCTACACACACACACACAATGAGGTACACACTGCCCGTTGTGTGTGTGTCTGCCTGTCTCTCTCTCCCACAGTTAAAGGTACTCCACGCTGCCTGTGTGTGTGTGTGTCTCTCTCTCTGTCCCACCCCCACACAGTCAGTCAGTCAGAGGAACTCCACACCCGTGTTGTGTGTGTGTGTGTGCGCCTGTCTCTCCCTATCAGTCAGAGTGAGATACTCCTCCCGCAGTCTCTCCGCGGCCTCTCCCGGGCAGGGTGCATCTGCCTCAGGCTGCCCAGGCAGTCAGACACGACTCCGGTGGCGGGCTCCATGCACAGCTCCTGCCAGCCAGCTGGGAGCGGCGACGGAGGACAGGGGGAAGTTGGCCACCAGCGGGACAGTCTCGGCTCTCCATGCAGTCAGAGTCTCGCTGGATCCTCGTAATCCTCTGCCTGTCAAATGGGTGAGTTTAACCTGACCCCTCCCTCCACCTCAACTCACGCATGAGCAGCTCAGGAGGCGAACCCTGAGCTCCGTCTCCCAACAATCTGATGTGCGCATCCGTGCACATTCAAAGATTTCATCTCCAGTCTCCCCGCAGTGTGTAGACCTGGCAGTATAATTCAATTAAAATATAGCAAACCTCCGCCTGCTGGTCTTCTAACTACGTGATGTGTGTTTCAAACAAATCATCGGTATAACTGCTCTGGCACTGGACGGTGCGCATTTTCCCTTTGTAGGTCACATCAATAGATGCGGCCGCGCTGAATTCTATCTTTAACTCAAAGCCGCAGGATGGAGATGTTGCTTATTAAAACAGACCTTCATTGAAGGTTGGCTCAAGAGTAACTCGGGACAGGAACTTTGTTAACTCGAGAGACGAACTTGGAACATCGCAGAAATGACAGTTAACGGCAAACTTGAGTCATACCCGTGGAACTCGGTTAAACTCTTGATCATACACTTGGAATCTCGTGCACAACCACGAGTCTTTCGCTCGGGGTACCTCGTGGGTCAACTCGCACCGTGAGACAGGGCTTTAGAACCTTACCACTCTATGATGCCTTGTTTTATTTTATCAGTCCTAAAACTCTGGAGATCGGTTTCAAATTTTACTAATGAAGCTCCTGAAGTATTTTAGGATACACTAATATTTAGGGTCAACTTATAAATAAAAGTAGCTGTTATTCCACCCTTGATCTGGAACTGATTTAGCTTGAAATAGTGGTTTAACTGTTTCATTTTATGTCACTTACCTCTAGAAAAGCTTGCTATTAAGATTACAGACTTCAAGATTTTAGTAAGAATTCTTAATTATACTATATTCCAGCAGTCTACTGTCATATTGTTTTCTTTACTACTCATGAATACAACTGAATATGGTGCCCAATGAACATTGCTTTACGACCATAAAGATATGGCCACACATGCTGGCCTGCTTTGAGGATAGCTGGTCAATAATAACAGTACATTAAACCTTGAGACAACGAGGTCCATTTACCTTTGCTCAAGCCCCCCTATAAACATAGAACAAGCCTTTCATGCCTGCTCCACCATTCAACATGATCATAACTGAGCATCCTCAAGTATCCTGTTTTTTTGTCTTCTCTCCATGTTCCTTGATTCCATTTGCAAGAAGAAATATACCTTGCTCCTTTAAGTCATACAGTACAGAAACCATCCTGAGGTTCACAGGTCCTTCCGAATACCTTTAATTAATTTGTCTGCACTGTGTTATGTGGTAAAGAATATTAAAGGATCATCACATTTTGGGTGAAGAAATATTTCCTAATCTTAGTTCTAAACATATCCAATATCCTGAGGTTACTTCCCAGTTCTTAATTCCCAAGGCATCAATTATGTCCTCCCAGTATCTAGTCCTGCTGGAATCATTTAAATTTAAAGATCCTCATTCTCTACTCCAGTGAAAATGGCCTTAACTGACCCAGTGCCTCCTCAATCAGTCTAGTGAACTTTTGTTGCAATCGCACCAAAACAAGAACAACTTTACAAAAGAAGGCCAAAGCCACACAAAACTCCAGACAGCATCTCGCCAAGATGCTGGGCAGACATCCGCGCTCCTTCACTCAAATCATCTTGCGATGAAAAACATTATCTGCCTTCCTAACTGCTTGCTACACCTCCAACAACTGGCGTATAAATTCACAAAGGTTAGATTGTACTTCTTTTTTAACTAATCTATCACCATTTAAATGTAAAAAACATTCCACTTTTAGAACCATACATTTAATTATTGTTAAACTACACCTGTTATGCATTTGCTGACTTACCCAACTCTTCTAAAATCACATGTGGAGCCTCTTTGGAAAGTGATGATTCTGTGTCATATGAGGCAAGAGATAAGAGCCGAGACCGCTTAACATTTGGTCTCCACATCAGGTTGTCATTTAGTTTTTTGTTTTTTTAATTAATTTACTGAACTGTTTTTGTTTATTATTTTATCTATCGAGTAGTGAATTTACAGACCTGTTATGGTGCTGCAAGTAAGAATTTCATTCAACCGTTTCAGTACATAAGACAATGAACATCTGACTCATGGTCTTAATGTTGAAATTACACAGGAGTGATATAAAACTGGAATTCTACTAAGCTACTGAGTATCCTGCCGGAATGAAAACAATCCTTTTAAACTGGGTGTTAGAGCTTGTGAACTCTTTCTTCAAATTGGAGAATTTGTACAACTAAAAGATTTACGGTAACTAAAATTCACATTCCTTGGCTTCAATGTGACTGAATGGTTTTCGGCAAAGTATATCAGTTTAAATCACACATAATCTACTTTAGTCAAAGGTACACAAAAATGCTGGAGGAACTCAGCGGGTGCAGCAGCATCTATGGAGCGAAGGAAATAGGCAACGTTTCGGGCCAAAACCCTTCTTCCGACTGATGGGGGGTCAACTTTAGTCATTCTGTCTCAATCACAGCAAGCCATCCCCGACCACCTTCATTTATATTCAACCACCCCAACAACTCCACTTTATTATTGAAGAAAAGTTCACGTTAAATGTATTTCTTGCATTTCATGGTCTCTTCCCAGATTTGTGGATTAGGTCTGAAACGTTGTCAGACCCATTAATGATCCTTCTGCATGATTGTTTTTCATCTATTGGGTTATCCCTCCCCATTCCAAAGGCACCATTTCAATTAGGTTAAGTCAATTTATGCAAAAGTTCAAAGAATCTGAGTCTTTCCATTTCACAGTGCTTTATGAAATTCACATGCAATCAATTCAATTTTTAGATTTTCAATAATGAAAACACAATACTTAAGCAGTACATTCTACCCAACTATTACAAGCAATCATTGTTACTTGATTGAACCACAATAAAATCACCCACCTCATTTGGGAATTTTTAGTTTGAAGCATTTGTTTAGGCAGTATACAAAGAACATAATTACAGATTTTGAAACCATAAGTGTGGTGCTGTTCATTATAATCTATAATATATATTTTAAATTAATTCAAAGTTAGAAGAGATTTTACATTCAGCTTATCTTAATTTCCACTGATTTTGGTCTATTGAGCAAAAACCGAACAAGAAGGTCCAGAACCTCATCATTGAACCCTTTTATATCTTCTCCCTCAATAGACTCATACAGTCGCATACTCTCCGTCCCCCAGCAAATGTTCTTTCGGAGATTATGCTGATCTGCCCGAACCGTCAGTGCTAAAGTGTTCAACTGATAGCAAAAGAAGGAGAAATAAATCCCATCTGTAATTACAGCTTGAGAGACAAATGGGCAGATCACATCTGCCTCACTCCAGAATCCTGAAAGAGAGAAAACATGTATTTGCAAAGATAAACAAAACAGATTTCAATCAAATTATAGAACATGTGTCCTTCGTGTTTTCAAAATTTAATTTTCCCTTTGTGTTCTTTTTTAAATGATTGTTTATGATGCCAAATGCTAATCTTTGAGAAATTAGTACTAACCTTGATAGGCTGCTTGTGCTCCAGTCCAAGCAAACAGACTTGCGATGCCAGCAGCTCGTAAACGCACTTCAATTTGATCAGCCAGTTTGTCTTTTACAAGTTTTTCTCGTCTCAGTTTTTCAGAAGCAAAGTGAAACTGCGTATGCCCATAGCAAGCAGGATCAGCAACCTTTGAACCTATGAATCAAAAGCATACAACAAAAGGTCTTGCATTAGCTCATGGAAAAAATTAAACAGGGATTTAGTGGAATTCCATGTCTCAAACCACATAAAGACTACTTCCAAACTATTCTTAAATCCAGACAATATTCAACTTCGTAAAAGCAAGTCGTAAAATAAAATGGATGCAACTCATCTAGAAATCAGTATTGTCCTTACCAATGAAAATGTTATTATCATATTGTCTTTGAAACAATGGGAGTCGGCTTGGTTCCATATGAATAACAGGAACATCTTCAGGGATTGAATTTTCCAATGGCACAAACTAAAATGGAAAAACAGAATTTAAAAAGCATTTTTCAAAATTACATTGTACTTTCAAGGATAACTTACAAATTAATATTAACCATTTATCAATTAAAGCATAACTCTGTCAGTCCAGAAATAGTATACAGGTAGGTCTGCTGTGAAGCGTTTCCATGACATGAATTGGATATCATGGAAGTGATAAAATAGGAAACACTATTTATATTACGCAGGTTGTATTGGTTATAATGTGATGTCAATTAGGACAGAGAACTGCTTAAATATTACATTGGAAATTGAAAACCATAAAAGCTGCTGGATTTAAACAGTATAGGAGATTCCCCCCCCCTCCCAAAAAAATCCTTTCCATATAAACTCCCCACTGTAATCAGATACCAAGTTTTCTCAAGAACATAACTGTTGCTTTAACCGCAGGAAGTCATTGCAATTTACAAGCATTCGCTTCTCATAGTCATACAGCATGGAAACAGGCTTTTCGGACCAACTTGCCCATAACAATCAAGATACCCATCTTCACTAGTTCCACCTGGCTGGGTTTGGGCCCTATCGCTAAGACTTTCCTATCCATGTACCTGTCCAAATGTCTTAAATTTTGTTTATTGTACATGCTTCAACTACCTCCCCTGGCAGCTCATCCCATATACTAATTGCCCTTCAGTTGAAAATGTTGCCCCTCAGTTTCCTCTCAAATCTTTCCCCTCTCACCTTAAACCACTGTCCTTCGGTTTTTGATTGTGTAAAAGACACAGTACATTCACCCTATCACCCTCGTGATCTTATACAACTCCACGTTCACCCCTCAATCTCCTGTGCTCCAGGGAATAAAGTCCTCGCCTATTCAGCCTCCCCCTAGAGCTCAGACACACACGTCCTGGGAAAATTCTCATAAATAGTCTCTGCACTCATTCCAGCTTAATAAGACCCATCCTAATAGCAGGGTGAGCAAAACTGAACAAAATACTCCAAATATGGCTTCACCAACGACAGTATGGACAATACATCAATTAATTGGATTAGCAAGTTTGCTGAGGATACAAAAGTGGATGGTTTTGCAGATAGTGAAGATGGTTGTGAAAGATTGCAGCAGGATCTGGATCGAGTGGCCAGGTGGGCTGAGGAATGCTTGAAGGAATTTAATACAGAGAAATGTGAAGTGTTGCATTTTGGGGCGTCTACCAAGGGCAGGACCTACACAGTGAATGGTGGGCCTCTGGGGAGTGTAGAGCAGAGGGATCTAGGAGTGCAGGTGCATGGTTCCTTGAAGGTCGAGTCGCAGGTAGCTAAGGTGGTCAAAAAGGCTTTTGGCACATTGGCCTTCATCAGTCAGAGTATTGAGTATAGAAGTTGGGAGGTAATGTTGCAGTTATACGTTGGTGAGATCGCATTTAGAATATTGTGTTCAGTTCTGGGCACCATGTTATAGGAAAGATATTGTCAAGCTTGAAAGGGTTTAGAGAAGATTTACAAGGATGTTGCTAGGACTAGAGGGTGTGAGCTATAGGGAGAGGTTGAGTAGGCTGGGTCTCTATTCCTTGGAGCGCAGGAGGATAAAGGGTGATCTTATAGAGGTGTATAAAATCATTAGAGGAATAGATTGGGTAGATCCACAGAGACTCTTGCCCAGAGTAGGGGAATCAAGGACCCGAGGACATAGGTTCAAGGTGAAGGGGAAAAGATTTAATAGGAATCGGAATGGTATTTTTTCACACAAAGGGTGGTGGGTATATGGAACAAGCTGCAAGATGAGGTGGCTGAGGCTGGGACTATCCCAACGTTTAAGAAACAGTTAGACAGGTACATGGATAGGCCAGGTTTGGAGGGATATGGACCGGGCACAGACAGGTGGGACTATGTTGGCCGGTGTGGGCAAGTTGGGCCATGTCACTCTTATGGCAGTTCCACAATGATACTCTCTTAAACAATGTAACATAGTGCCTTTGTTTAAGAAGGAACTGCAGATGCTGGAAAATCGAAGGTAGACAAAAGTGCGGGAGAAACTCAGCGGGTGAGGCAGCATTTATGTAGCGAAGGAAGTAGGCAACATTCCGGGCCGAAACCTAGGGTCTGAAGAAAGGTTTCAGCCCAAAACGTTGCCTATTTCCTTCGCTCCATGAATGCTGCTTCACTCACTGAGTTTCTCCAGCACTTTTGTCTACCTAACATAGTGCCTTTAGTATTTTTAACTAGCAGTAACAAAAACAAACTTATTGCTAATGAAACATTAAACATTATCATTTGAGGGCCTATATCAATTACCAATGTTTTCTGCCTCCAAACTTCAGCCAAACTAAGGGGAGAGAAAACAAAACAACAATAAAAGGTATTGGGCCTTGGCTCAGTGGTAGCGCTCTTAAATCAGAAGATTGTAAGATTAACCCATGCATCAGAACCACCAAATGTAGTAGGTAGTTTCAGAGATGTGATTTTTTTGGGCAAGACATTCATCCACTTAACTGATTCCCTCCATTATATTGAGGAAAGGTGCATTACACAACAGCCACTGAAAGAACCCTAAATAATGACAGCAATTTAAAAATTTCTGCTTCAAAAT
Source organism: Malacoraja senta (assembly GCA_038087875.1). Taxonomy (NCBI): domain Eukaryota; kingdom Metazoa; phylum Chordata; class Chondrichthyes; order Rajiformes; family Rajidae; genus Malacoraja; species Malacoraja senta. Next base: position 353,280,332 of record CM075977.1, read on the forward strand.
GTTGTCAAAATCTAAATATTGCTGTTCGTTTCACGAAGTAATAATAAAGACTAACACTTCATCACGATGAAAGTTAGCAAGTTTACTAGTAAGGCCTATCTAGCTAACAAAGTAATTAAGGGGAGGCCTTACCAATACAATGATGTCTTACCGATAATGAAGCAGACAGGTTACTTGTACCATTCATTTGAGATGTATCGCATGAAAATATCCTGTTGCCCTCGCATTAAGAATCAAGTCTGCACACTAACTCTTGCATTCTGATTGGTGACCGCAACAGTTTCTAGCTAACAATAATTTGCAAATAAAAACAAACTGAAGATTTGCATGAAACACTAAAACTATTACCTCAGAGAGCTGTCGAGGAACCCGAATTTGGCACCAAGGTTTGTCTTCAATCTGGAAACGAATAGGGTCAACCTTCCTTTTCCGGTGTCCCCGTGGAACAGTTCGTTCACCCCGAGACCAGTAAAAACCAACTTGTGGTTCGCGATCTATGCCAACACATAAATGCAACAACATTGTTTAATGACAGTTTTATCCAGCCTCACTGCCACTCAGAAAATTGCAGCAGAGTAGTGCAGCGTTAGAGTTGCTGCCTTAAGGGCCTGTCCCACTTCACACGGTATATGAACACACTGATCTGTTTTGTAGTCAATGCCTACTATGTTCTGTTGTGCTGAAGCAAAGTAAGAATTTCATTGTCCTATCAGGGACACATGACAATAAACTCACTTGAACTTGAACTTGAATTCTCCCGAATCATTCATGAATTCTCCCGAGTTTTCCCCTTGATTCAAACTCGCAGAATGTTCGTAACGGGTCCGTACGAGTCCGTAGATATATTGTAGCGGCTCGTTATGCCAGCCGTAGGTACTCGGGGCATCAGGTAACTCGGAACGTTTTTTCCAGCCTGATAAAAAATGTCCACGAGTAAAAAAATGTCGGGAGGATGCCCCGAGTACCTACGGCTGGTTTACGATATATCTACGGACTCCTACGGCTCCCTACGGACCCATTACGAACATTCTGCGAGTTTGAATCAAGGGGAAAACTCGGGAGAATTCATGAATAACTCGGGCGAATTCGTGAATTTCCTCGTAGAGTGGGACTGGCCCTTTACAGCGCAAAATACCTAGGTTTGAATGCCTACATGTGCTGTCTGTACGGAGTTTGTATGTTCTCCCTGTGACTGTTTGGGTTTTCACCAGGTGCCTGGTTTCCTCCCACATTCCAAAGAGGTACAAGTTTGTAGATTAATTGGTTTCTGTAAATTGTCCCTAGTATGTAGGATAGAGTTAATGTACAGGTTGATCGCTGGTTGGTGTGGGCTTGTACGGCTGATGGGCTTGTTTCCTTGCTTTATCTCTAAAGTCTAAGTCTAAAATGTAATGGTATTCCTTGCCAGACGTGCAAGATGTGTTTGCTTTTCCGAGTCATTTTATTGGCAAAATTCTGTCAGAATTATACAGCCAAATAGAGTATTTAATATAGCTAAGTACCTGTTGGCAATGTTTGTAAAGAATCACAATCACTGTTCTTAATAAGGAAATTCCACTATGCTATATGATAAACTCTTTCCATTCAAGTTTAAAACTATATTCAAACAGAATATAAAACTATATTCAAACAGAGTTAGATAGAGCTCTTAGGGCTAGCGGATACAGAATCAAGGGGTATGTGGAGAAGACAGGAACTGATTGTGGATGATCAGCCTTCATCACATTGAATGGCGATACTGGCTCGAAGGGCCTACTCCTGCACCTATTGTCCATGTATCTAGGTATCTATGTAAATCTCATGTACTTATTAAAACAATTTTTTATTCCGTCCGTTCTTTAAAGGAATGTTACTAAAGATTCAGATTATCATCAGACTTGAACATGTTTATTAAAGCATGTAAGAAACCCTAATTAACATACTTAAAATTACCCAGATGCCCAAATCATTTCAGATTGACTTCCTTTTAAAAGTAAACCTAAAAATGCATGCATTTTAGAACATAAAAAAATAGGTGCAGGAGTAGGCCGTTTGGCCCTTCAAGCCAGCCCATTCAATATGATCATGGCTGATGTCTAAATTCAGTACCTCTTTCCTGCTTTTCCCCCCATATCGCTTGATTCCTTTAGACCTAAGAGTTAAATCTAACTCTCTCTTGAAAACATCCAGTGAATTGGCCTCCACTGCCTCCTGTGGCAGAGAATTCCACAGATTCACAACTCTCTGGGTGAAAAGGTTTTTCCTCATCTCAGTCCTAAATGGCCTACCCCTTATTCTTAAACTGTGACCCCGGTTCTGACCACAACATCGGGAACATTTTTCCTGCATCTAGCCTGTCCAATCCTTTAGGAATTGTATGTTTCTATAAGATACCCTCTCATCCTTCTAAGTTCCAGTGAATACAAGCCCAGTCAACCCATTCTTTCATCATATGTCAGTCCCACCAATTTAATTATTAAACCAATTAAAAAAACAATTAGCGCTGCACTCCCTCAATAGCCATAATGTCCTTCCTCAAATTAGGAGACCAAAATTGCACACAATACTCCAGGTGCAGTCGCACGAGGGCCCTGTACAGCTGTAGTAGGACCTTGCTCCTAAAAACTTTTTGGAAGGAAAAAATGCAGCTAAAGAATCATTCAGACGGAAGCCGGTTACGGAAATGGGGCCGAAAATTACCCATGAATCTGCCCATGACCGTACTACGTCTTTTTCGTCGAGTGATCTATCTTGCTTGCTATAAGATCTTTGGTTATTGGAGGGTCTAATAATAATAATAATACATTTTATTTATGGGCGCCTTTCAAGAGACTCAAGGACACCTTACAGAATTTAACAAGTAAAAAAACATATAATCGGAATAAAATAAATAGTAAAGACATCACCAATACACAAATTAAAGACAGAATTCGATCCAAATACAAAAAAATCAGAAACACAATGTGAAGAGTTCTCGTCGGGTGCTGTTGCCCCGGCGTCGGGAGAGTCCTCTCAGCAGCTGGGCCACCTGGAACGGCCGCTTCCTTACCGGAGTCCGCGGCTTCCGAAGCCGACAAGGCCGCGCCGGTTTGGAGCTCCCAGGCTCCCGATGTTGAAGTCGGCGCCGCCCGCTCCACAGCCCCGCAGCCCAGAGGTGTTGACCTCGGCAGTCACAGCTCACCGGAGCTCCAGCGCGTCGATCCAGCGTGGCGACCCAGGCAAGGCATCGCCCGCTCCGCGATAGCGCTCCAGCGCTATGCCGCCACCGAAGCAGAGGTGCTGGGCGGTCCCCGCCAGGAAACGGCGCTCCACGCCCGCTGGTAGGCCACGAGGACGGGTCGACGGTGCAGCCCGGAGAAAAAGCTGCCTCACCGACCAGGTAGGGACCTAGAAATATAGTTACCCCCTTCCCCCTACATTAAGAAGTCTATTTCTCCCACAAACAGAACACAGGACTCACTAGAACTACAAAAAAAAAGTGAATTAAACGGACGACTGTGATTAGCAGCCGTTCCCCAAGATGGCGCCTCCCCCACCTGTAGTACTGGCAGAAGAGGGTCTCTTCTTAATACAGAAAAACCGGCCTCCGCACCATGGATCCCATAGTGCAAAGATACTAGTGCGGAGACGGAAGCCGGTTACGGAAACATCCTCGTAAAAATAAGTTATTTGGTAAAAATCTTCTCCTCATTTTCAGAATTATAATTTATTAACACAAACTGTTCCCCCGCAACATTGATTACACTGCGAGTCGGGTCGGGTTACTGAAATGGATGAAAAAAAGGCCCACGTTCCGCTCCGTTGCGTAATACACGTCAGCCCATTGCATTTAGAAGAAGTGGTCTATCTATGGGATCTTTGCCAATAACCATGAAAAACAGAACAGGACAAATATCCAGGAAAGAAGAGTGGGACTAATTAGGCTGCCGTATAGAGGAAGTGGCATTAACTCATTTGACCAACAAGCCTTTTTCCTCTGTCAATTCAATCCTCTCGTGGATGGATTCCAGATCAGGATATGCATAGTTGCTTGAATGTATCACAGAATAGACTGAGACGGATCGATCTGAGAACTGAGATGCTGCCTGCCTGGGTCACTCCAGGACTTTGTTCTACGTGATATTCAACATTTGCAGTTCCTTGTGTCTGCAGATGATAGTGGCCATTACTCTTTTGCTTCCACTCTCCACCCCCCATCACCACCACTCTTCGCTGGGTACATGTCCCATTGCTGGTATGGAGAACGTCAACTCTCTGGGTGTTGACAGCTGATGGTCCATTCCTAAGTAGAGTTGAACTAACTTTGTGAACATTTGACTGAAGAAGTCCAGTTTGAAATGCCAGTTGGGTCCATGTCCTACTGCCCTCTAATCCCCGATGTGGACCAGCTATGCGCCAGTGCCAGTCAGCCCCCAGAACCCGCCAGCTGCCACAGCCAGTAAGCACGAGTTGGCCGGTTTGGTCTGTGCCCTACTGCCCTCCAAACGTTGGTGTGGGCTGGCTCGGCCGGTGCCCTTCAAGGGCCAGCTTGGTCTGTGCCCCACTGCCCTCCAATCCCTGGTGGGGGCCAGCTTGGTCTGTGCCCCAGTACCCTCCAATCCCCGGTGTAGGATGTCTCAGCCAGTGTCCCATTGCTCTCCAGTCCCCAATGAGAGCCTGCTGGGTCTGTGCTTCATTGCCAGTCAGCACCAAAGATACTAGAGGAGCACCCAGTGTGGGCTGGCTGGGCCTGTGCCCCATTACCTCCAATCCCCAGCATGGGCCAGCTCAGCCTGTGCCCTCTAAGGGCGAAGACCAGCTTGGCCTGTGTCCCATTGCTCTCCAATCCCCAATGTGGACAATCTCGGCCTGTATCCTATCCTAATGCAGGTCAGCCCTAGTGTGGTCGGACCTGCTAGGCCTGTACCCCAATGCCGATCAGCCCCGACCGGTGTCGGGCTGCAGAAGCTTCACGCAGTGTAACCGGGGGCCGAGGGGGGGATGGGCGGCAGCGGCTTCTTACCCAGAGTGGCGAGGCCAAGCAGCGGGTTGCGGTCGGCCAGGCTGCCGACGAGCAACGGCACCAGGTTGCCGATGAGGGGCAGCGCCGTCTGCTCCCGCTCACGGTACAGGAAAGGCGGCCGCCTCTTCAGGTAGAACTGCTCCTGCAGCACGGCCTCGGACACCAGCGAGCGCAGCTCGGCCAGCTGGGCGGCCGGGAGCGAGGCCGGGAGGCCGGCGGGGAGTCCAGGCACGAAAGCGGTCTTGGTGAAGTGCTGGTACCAGCGGTCCGCCCCGATCGCCGTCGTTTGCGGACAGACCACGTACTTGAGCCGCTGGAGCTTGGTGAGCAGCTGCAGCTTGTCGGCCGGCGCCGGGCTGGCGTGAATCCGCTGGTAGAACTCCTCCTCCCGCCGTCGTTTAGCCGCCTTGCTTTTGGCGGTCCTGGACGGCAGCAGCGGCGGGTAGGTGGCGGTGGCGGGAACCGGGGCCGTAGCCGAGCACAGCGCCGCGCGCCCGCTGCTCAACTGCCGCCCGTTAATCACATGCGCCGCCAACGGTAACGGCAGCCTCACACGCGCCGCCAATGGTAACGGCAACCTGCTGCGCGCCGCCGCCATCTTCAGTCCGACTGGGCCGCGCACCGGAACCCGGCGTCGTCGACAACAGGAGCGATGGTATTGGTGGCCCAATCGTTGAGCAGCAGCTGCATCAGGCCACGCTGCGGGTTAACGTGAAGCGGAGCTGGCGTCTGCTTGCGTGCAGCCAATTCAAGAGACAAGAGTTAAGAGTGTTTTATTGTCATATATGTCCCAGATAGAACAATGTAAATTCTTACCTGCAACAGCACAACAGAATATGTAAACAATGCAATAAACAAGACGAAAAAAGTTCAGTGTGTGTATATATACACGTATTTATTATATATATATATATAAATACACACACACATATAGAAACAGAAAAATAGGTGCAGGTGTTGGCCATTCGGCCCCTCGAGCCAGCACCGACATTCAATATGATCATGGCTGATCGTCTAAAATCAGTACCCCATTCCTGCTTCCCCCCCATGTCCCTTGATTCCTTTAGACCTAAGAGCTAAATCTAAATCTTGAAAACATCCAGTGAAACATAGAAAATAGGTGCAGGAGTAGGCCATTCGGCCCTTCGAGCCTGCACCGCCATTCGATATGATCATGGCTGATCATCCAACTCAGTATCCTGTACCTGCTTTCTCTCCATACTCCCTGATCCCTTTAGCCACAAGGGCCACATCTAACTCCCTCTTAAATATAGCCAATGAACTGGCCTCAACTACCTTCTGTGGCAGAGAATTCCAGAGATTCACCACTCTCTGTGTGAAAAATGTTTTCCTCATCTCGGTCCTAAAAGATTTCCCCCTTATCCTTAAACTGTGACCCCTTGTTCTGGACTTCCCCAACATCGGGAACAATCTTCCTGCATCTAGCCTGTCCAACCCCTTAAGAATTTTGTACGTTTCTATAAGATCCCCCCTCAATCTTCTAAATTCTAGCGAGTACAAACCGAGTCTATCCAGTCTTTCTTCATATGAATGTCCTGACATCCCAGGAATCAGTCTGGTGAACCTTCTCTGTACTCACTCTATGGCAAGAATGTCTTTCCTCAGATTAGGAGACCAAAACTGTACGCAATACTCCAGGTGTGGTCTCACCAAGACCCTGTACAACTGCAGTCGAACCTCCCTGCTCCTATACTCAAATCCTTTTGCTATGAATGCTAACATACCATTCACCTTCTTCACTGCCTGCTGCACCTGCATGCCTACTTTTAATGACTGGTGTACCATGACACCGAGGTCTCGTTGCATCTCCCCTTTTCCTAATCGGCCACCATTCAGATAATAGTCTACTTTCCTGTTTTTGCCACCAAAGTGGATAACCTCACATTTATCCACATTATACTGCATCTGCCATGAAAGTGGATAACCTCACATTTATCCACATTATACTGCATCTGCCATTATACTGAACTGGCCTCCATTGCCTTCTGTGGCTGAGAATTCCACATATTCACAACTCCAGGTGAAAAGTTTTTCCTCATCTCATTCCCCTTATTTGGTGGAAATCTCGGGTGGAGGGGACGTGTGCCCCCCCCCACCCACCCCCATGATTTGAGAGTTGGGAGACAACCCCCCTATGTTTTCTTGTATGTCGAAATGTAACTTAGGCCTATTCTCCAGCCCCTTTACCCTCCTAAGTGCTCCCACCCACTATAAGGAAGCTAGCGCTACAATCTTCCCAATTAGACAATAGGTGCAGGAGTAGGCCATTCGGCCCTTCGAGCCAGCACTGCCATTCAATGTGATCATGGCTGATCATCCCCAAATCAGTACCCCGTTCCTGCCATCTCCCCATATCCCCTGACTCCGCTGTCTTTAAGAGCCCTATCTTGCTCTCTCTTGAAAGTATCCAGAGAACCGGCCTCCACTGCCCTCTGAGGCAGAGAATTCCACAAACTCACAACTCTATGTGAGAAAAATTGTTTCCTCATCATCGTTCTCAATGGCTTACCCTTTATTCTTATAATGTGGCCCCCTTATAGAAACATAGAAACATAGAAATTAGGTGCAGGAGTAGGCCATTCGGCCATTCGGCCCTTCGAGCCTGCACCGCCATTCAATATGATCATGGCTGATCATCCAACTCAGTATCCCGTACCTGCCTTCTCTCCATACCCTCTGATCCCTTTATCCACAAGGGCCACATCTAACTCCCTCTTAAATATAGCCAATGAACTGGCCTCGACTGCCCTCTGTGGCAGAGAGTTCCAGAGATTCGCCACTCTCTGTGTGAAAAAAAGTTCTTCTCATCTCGGTTTTAAAGGATTTCCCCCTTATACTTAAGCTGTGACCCCTTGTCCTGGACTTCCCCAACATCGGGAGCAATCTTCCTGCATCTAGCCTGTCCAACCCCTTAAGAATTTTGTAAGTTTCTATAAGATCCCCTCTCAATCTCCTAAATTCTAGAGAGTATAAACCAAGTCTATCCAGTCTTTCTTCATAAGACAGTCCTGACATCCCAGGAATCAGTCTGGTGAACCTTCTCTGCACCCCCTCTATGGCAATAATGTCCTTCCTCAGATTTGGAGACCAAAACTGTACGCAATACTCCAGGTGTGGTCTCACCAAGACCCTGTACAACTGCAGTAGAACCTCCCTGCTCCTATACTCAAATCCTTTTGCTATGAAAGCTAATATACCATTCACTTTCTTCACTGCCTGCTGCACCTGCATGCCTACTTTCAATGACTGGTGTACCATGACACCCAGGTCTCGCTGCATCTCCCCTTTTCCTAGTCAGCCACCATTTAGATAATAGTCTGCTTTCCTGTTTTTGCCACCAAAATGGATAACCTCACATTTATCCACATTATACTGCATCTGCCAAACATTTGCCCACTCACCCAGCCTATCCAAGTCACCTTGCAGTCTCCTAGCATCCTCCTCACAGCTAACACTGCCCCCCAGCTTAGTGTCATCCGCAAACTTGGAGATATTGCCTTCAATTCCCTCATCCAGATCATTAATATATATTGTAAATAGCTGGGGTCCCAGCACTGAGCCTTGCGGTACCCCACTAGTCACTGCCTGCCATTGTGAAAAGGACCCGTTTACTCCTACTCTTTGCTTCCTGTTTGCCAGCCAGTTCTCTATCCACATCAATACTGAAACCCCAATGCCATGTGCTTTAAGTTTGTATACTAATCTCTTATGTGGGACCTTGTCGAAAGCCTTCTGGAAGTCCAGATACACCAAATCCACTGGTTCTCCCCTATCCACGCTACTAGTTACATCCTCGAAAAATTCTATAAGATTCGTCAGACATGATTTACCTTTCGTAAATCCATGCTGACTTTGTGCAATGATTTCACCACTTTCCAAATGTGCTGCTATCCCATCTTTAATAACTGACTCTAGCAGTTTCCCCACTACCGATGTTGGACTAACTGATCTGTAATTCCCCGTTTTCTCTCTCTCTCCCTTCTTAAAAAGTGGGGTTACGTTTGCTACCCGCCAATCCTCAGGAACTACTCCAGAATCTAAAGAGTTTTGAAAGATTATTACTAATGCATCCACTATTTCTGGAGCTACTTCCTTAAGTACTCTGGGATGCAGCCTATCTGGCCCTGGGGATTTATCGGCCTTTAATCCATTCAATTTACCCAACACCACTTCCCGACTAACCTGGATTTCACTCAATTCCTCCAACTCCTTTGACCCGCGGTCCCCTGCTATTTCCGGCAGATTATTTATGTCTTCCTTAGTGAAGACAGAACCAAAGTAGTTATTTAATTGGTCCGCCATATCCTTGTTCCCCATGATCAACTCACCTGTTTCTGACTGCAAGGGACCTACATTTATTTTAACTAATCTCTTTCTTTTCACATATCTATAAAAACTTTTGCAGTCAGTTTTTATGTTCCCTGCCAGTTTTCTTTCATAATCTATTTTTCCTTTCCTAATTAAGCCCTTTGTCCTCCTCTGCTTGAATTTCTCCCAGTCCTCCGGTATGCTGCTTTTTCTGGCTAATTTGTACGCATCATCCTTCGCTTTGATACCATCCCTGATTTCCCTTGTTATCCACGGACGCACTACCTTCCCTGATTTATTCTTTTGCCAAACTGGGATGAACAATTTTTGTAGTTCATCCATGCAGTCTTTAAATGTCTTCCATTGCATATCCACCGTCAACCCTTTTAGAATTAATTGCCAGTCAATCTTGGCCAATTCACGTCTCATACCCTCAAAGTTACCTTTCTTTAAGTTCAGAATCATTGTTTCTGAATTAACAATGTCACTCTCCATCCTAATAAAGAACTCAACCATATTATGGTCACTCTTGCCCAAGGGGGCACGTACAACAAGACTGCTAACTAACCCTTCCTCATTACTCAATACCCAGTCTAAAATAGCCTGCTCTCTCGTTGGTTCCACTACATGTTGATTTAAATAACTATCCCGCATACATTCCAAGAAATCCTCTTCCTCAGCACCCCTGCCAATTTGATTCACCCAATCTATATGTAGATTGAAGTCACCAATTATAACTGTTTTGCCTTTGTCGCACGCATTTCTAATTTCCTGTTTGATATCATCTCCAACTTCACTACTACTGTTAGGTGACCTGTACACAACACCCACCAGCGTTTTCTGCCCCTTAGTGTTTCGCAGCTCTACCCATACCGATTCCACATCCTCGAAACTAATGTCCTTCCTTTCCATTGCGTTAATCTCCTCTCTAATCAGCAACGCTACCCCACCTCCTTTTCCTTTCTCTCTATCCCTCCTGAATATTGAATATCCCTGGATATTCAGCTCCCAGCCTTGGTCACCCTGGAGCCATGTCTCCGTGATCCCAACTATATCATAGTCATTAATAGCTATCTGCACATTCAACTCATCCACCTTATTACGAATGCTCCTTGCATTGAGACACAAAGCCTTCAGGCTTGTTTTTACAACACACTTACCCCTTATACAATTATGTTGAAAAGTAGCCCTTTTTGATTTTTGACCTGGTTTTGTCTGCCTACCACTTTTACTTTTCACCTTGCTACCTATTGCTTCTACCCTCATTTTACACCCCTCTGTCTCTATGCTCACACATTTAAGAAACCCTTTCCCTTTAACTCCATCCTCCACTATCCCATTCGACACCCCACCCCCCTTATTCAGTTTAAAACCACCCGTGTAGCAGTGGCAAACCTGCCAGCCAGAATGCTGGTCCCACACCTGTTAAGATGCAATCCGTCCCTTTTGTACAGTTCCCCCTTACCCCAAAACAGATCCCAGTGATCTAAGAATCTAAATCCCTGCCCCGTGCACCAGTTCCTCAGCCACACGTTCTGGTCCCGTGTCTCCCTGTTCCTGCTCTCGCCAGCACGAGAAACTGGAAGTAAACCGGAGATAACAACCCTGGAGGTCCTGCTTTTCAACATTTTTCCGAGCTCTCTAAAGTCACGCTGCAGAATATTCATCCCCTTCTTTCCGACATCGTTTGTGCCGACATGCACTACCACTTCCGGATGTTCACCTTCGCCCTTGAGGATTTTCTGCACTCTGACCGTGACATCCTGGATCCTGGCACCCGGAAGGCAGCACACCATCCTCGCATCCCGTCTGTTGCCGCAGAAACCCCTGTCCGTACCTCTCACAATGGAGTCTCCCACTACAATGGCGTTGCCTGCCTTAGGCCTTTTTGGTTTTGGCTCAACAGCCCTATTCGCATCGCAAGCCAGTCCGCCGCCTAGTGTAAACACGTCTTCTGTCCCAACAGCTTCTAAGCGGGTGAACCTGTTCACAAGAGGTACAACACCCGGGGACGTTGGCATTCCATGCTTCCCTCCCTTTCTCACCGTCTCCCACCTTCTCTCTTCCAGTACCTTAGGTGTAACAATCGTACTGTAGGACTTGTCGAGGAACGACTCCGTTTCTCGGACGAACCGGAGGTCATCCACTTGCTTCTCCAGTTCCTCAACACGGCCCTTCAGGAGCTCTACCTGGATGCACTTCTCGCATTTGTAGCAGCCAGAGGCACCAGCGGTGTCCTTGACCTCCCACACACTGCAAGCATCGCACTGAATCAGCTTGCCTGACATCTCCTTCTTTCGTCTCTACCTCTCAAGCGTATTGCGTGGTCTCCTCTCCTCAGCCTCCTCTCCTCAGCCTCCTCGCCGAAGACTCTCGAGCCAAAGACTCACACTTTACTCACAGGGCACTTCCCTCACAAGGCCGCTCACTCACTGCCGTTCGCTAAGAGCCGTCTTGCTTAAATTGACGGATATGTTTCAATAAGACTCTCTTCCTTCTAAACTCCAGCCGTTCCATTCTCTCAGCATATGACAGTCCCACCATCCCGGGAATTAACCTTGTAAACCTGGAGTAAAGCCTGGAGTATTGTGTGCAGTTTAGATCTCCTAATTTGAGGAAGGACATTCTTGCTATTGAGGGAGTGCAGCGTAGGTTTACAAAGTTAATTCCCAGGATGGCGGGACTGTCCTATGCTGAGAGAATGGAGCGGCTGGGCTTGTACACTCTGGAGTTTAATAGGATGAGAGGGAATCTTATTGAAACATATAAGATTGTTAAGGGTTTGGACACGCTAGAGGCAGGAAACATGTTCCCAATGTTGGGGGAGTCCAGAACCAGAGGCCACAGTTTAAGAATAAGGGGTAAGCCATTTTGAACGGAGGCGAGGAAACACTTTTTCTCACAAAGTGGTGAGTCTGTGGAATTCTCTGCCTCAGAGGGCGGTGGAGGCCGGTTCGCTGGATACTTTCAAGAGAGAGCTAGATAGGGCTCTTAAAGATAGTGGAGTCAGGAGATATGGGGAGAAGGCAGGAACGGGGTACTGATTGAGGATGATCAGCTGTGATCACATTGAATGGCTTCCCCTTTTCCCAACTTGACACCATATAGATAGTAATCTGCCTTCCTGTTTTTGCTACCAAAGTGGATATCCACATTTATCCACTTTAAACTGCATCTGCCATGCACCTGCCCACTCTCCCACCCTGTCCAAGTCACCCTGCATTCTCATAGCATCCTCCTCACAGTTCACACTGCCACCCAGCTTTGTGTCATCTGCAAATTTGCTAATGTTACTTTGAATCCCTTCATCTAAATCATTGATGTATATTGTAAATAGCTGCGGTCCCAGCACCGAGCCTTGCAGCACCCCACTAGTCACTGCCTGCCATTCTGAAAGGGACCCGTTAATCCCTACTCTTTGTTTCCTTTCTGCCAACCAATTTTCTATCCATGTCAGCACTTTACCCCCAATACCATGTGCCCTAATTTTGGCCACTAATCTCCTATGTGGGACCTTATCAAATGTGTCCAAATGTGTGTTTTAATGTCTCTTGGTATCTCTTGTGTGGGGGGTAGTGAAGGGGGTAAGGGGGGAACCGCTTTCGGTCGCCTCCTCCACGGAGAGGTGACTTTTTCCATGTCGCCTCCCTCACGGCCTAACACCATGGATTGGTGCGGCCTTTCCCGGAGTCGGGCCCGGAGTTTCAGCAGCGGGCGCAGCGTGGACTTCTCATCGCGGAGCGGGCGAGCCCTTGCCGGGGTTGCCAGAAGGGAGTGCTCAGATCGCTAGCCCGTGGCTTATAACATCCTGAAGCCGTGGTCTGCGGAGCTTCTAGCCGCATGCGCAGCTTCAGGAGCCTGGGACCCCTCGTTAGGGATCACCGGAGAAGAGCTCCGATCGCTGGCCCGCGGCCGATAACATCCTGAAGCAGCGGTCTGCGGAGCTTCTAGTCGTGGATGTGGCGTGGACTTAAAATCCGGAGCGGGATTCCTCGCCGGGGATCCCCGGAGAAGAGCTCCGTCCGCTGGCCTGCGGCCTACAACATCCTGAAGCCGCGGTCTGCAGTAGGGAAACTCTGATTCGGGACTTACCGTCCCGACGAGAGAGCCTATACATCCTGCCACCTGCAGCAGCGAATGCGGAGGTTTATGGCCCCGACTACGGGGGAACAATGGAGGACTGACTTTACTTTGTGCCTTCCACCACAGTAAAGAATGCTGTGGTGGATGTTTGTGTTAAATTTTATTGTGTATTGTGTGTTCTTTTTTGATTGTACCGCTGCTGGCAAGTTCATTTCACTGCACTTTATTGTGTATGTGATGAATAAAAACTGATTGATTGATTCTGAAAGTCCAGGTACACTACATCCACTGGCTCTCCCTTGTCCATTTTCCAAGTTACATCCTCAAAAAATTCCAGAAGATTAGTCAAGCATGATTTCCACTTCCACCATGCTGACTCGGACCGATCCTGTTACTGCTATCCAAATGTGCCACTATTTCATCTTTTATAATTGACTCCAGCATCTTCCCCACCACCAATGTCAGGCTAACTGGTCTATAATTCCCTGTTTTTTCTCTCCCACCTTTCTTAAAAAGTGGGATAATATTAGCGACCCTCCAATCCACAGGAACTGATCCTGAATCTATAGAACATTGGAAAATTATCACCAATGCATCCACGATTTCTAGAGCCACTTCCTTAACTACCCTGTGATGCCGACCATCAGGCCCTGGGGATTTATCAGCCTTCAGTCCCATCAGTCTACCCAACACCATTTCCTGCCTAATGTGGATTTCCTTCAGTTCCTCCGTCACCCCAGATCCTCTGGCCACCAGTATATCAGGAAGATTGTTTGTGTGCTCCTTAGTGAAGATGGATCCAAACTACCTGTTCAACTCATCTGCCATTTCCTTGCTCCCTATAATAAATTCACCTTTTTCAGTTTTCAAGGGTCCAACTTTGGTCTTAACTAATTTTTTCCTCTTCGCATACCTAAAGAAGCTTTTACTATCCTCCTTTATATTCTTGGCTAGCTTGCCTTCGTACCTCATCTTTTCTCCCCGTATTGCCTTTTTAGTTATCTTCTGCTGCTATTTAATCATTACCCAATCTTCTTGCTTCCCACTCATCTTAGCTACGATGTACATTTCTCTTTTATTTTTATACTGTCCCTGACGTCCCTTGTCAGCCACGGTCGCCCCTTACTCCCCTTGGAATCTTTCTTCCTCTTTGGAATGAACTGATCCTGCACCTTCTGTATTATTCCCAGAAATACCTGCCATTGTTGTTCCACTGTCATCCCTGCTAGGGTATCTATCCAGTCAACTTTGGCCAGCTCTTCCCTCATGGCTCCATCATCCCCTTTATTCAACTGTAACACTGACACCTCCGATTTACCCGTCTCCCTCTTCAATTGTAGATTAAACTTGACCATATTATGGTCACTACCTCCGAATGGCTCCTAAACCTCAAGTTCCTTTATCAAATCCGGTTCATTACATAACACTAAATCCAGAATTGCCTTCTCCCTGGTAGGCTCCAATACAAGCTGCTCTAAGAATCCATTTAAGCCAGTGCTAACTATCATTACTATATCATGCTTCCGTACATATGCGTACATCAGGGGTCTCCAAACTATGGCCCACGGGCCACATCTGGCCCACCACGAGATTTTATCTGGCCCGCAGCTAGCTCAGCGCAGGACAGAGCGTGTGTCAGTTAGGCGTCGAGTCAATTCGAGTCAGGAAGCACGGTGGCCCACAGCTGCTCTTAGTGTTGTTACCGGGTAGGTCCCTCGAATTGTCAGAGCCGAGACATCACAGGGCTGCCGTGAAGGGTATAATGTGGGGGGGGGTTCAGCGGCGGCGGCAGTAGTCAGAATGGGTCGGCATGGGTCATTAAATCTTTCCCCTCTCATGTTAAACCTATGACTTTTAAGACATAAGTGCTTTAAACCTATGTCCTTTAAGATTCTGAAGGTTCTTTTAAAGGATGGAAAACACAGGCTTAAGTTTGCAACAGGTAATAGGGCCAACCTCCCTTTTGCTGCGCTATGTCGTGGAGCATTTCCCTTGCAATATACAGATATGTATTTCCAATATAATCCACATTGAACGCATGTTCACGTAATAACTTCTCACAAATGATATGAGCCAAAATATCAGGAAATGCACGCTGCAGCTTTTTGTCACTTCTTGCTGCTTCTCTTTGCACTTTAACATAATGCAAATTATCCTGTACTTTAAATTTATGAAACAATCATCTACTTGCAACAAATTCTTCACTTTCATTACTATGCTTTTTCTTCAAATCTTCCATAGGCTTCATTGCTTTTAAAAACTACTCATAAGATTTACTGATATTCGGCATTGGTTTTAGACTTCTTGCTATTTCACCAGTAATATTTCCATCTCAATTATCAAACCACTTCACTGCTTTATATTTATTGCTGCCTACCTTGAGGCCTCTGACATGGTCAAGAATGCGCACCTTGTCCTTTATTGTGGTACCAACCATTGAAACCCATTGCATTGCTAATTTTCAATGGTGCTTCTCCCTTTTAGATTGCAAAATTGTATCCATTTTAACTTTCATTGTGATGGTTTTCCTTTTCTTACAAACACGACCATCACCTGCTTTTAGGAAGCATTTTGTTGGCAAAATACTGCAAGAATTAAACAGCCAAATGCTTATACAGTGTTTGCTCCAGCACAGTACCTGTTCAGTGATTGTAAAAAATCACAAACACTGCTCTCAATATGGAAACATATCCCTTTGCCTATACAACTTCTACTTGACCCGCTGAGTTCCTCCAACAGTTTGTACTTTACTGATCTCAATATGGTACTCTCAAGATGACTGGGGTGGCCGGGGACTCCAGCTAATTTTTCATTGTATCCTCATTCGCCCAGTACATCTGGTAAATAACCATTTGTAGGAACAATGTGTTAACATAACGGTAAGTTGGACTTTTGAATATCAATGGGATGTACTAAAGTCAGGCATTCACAACCTGGAGATGACCTGGATTGACTCAGGGTAAATAATGTGATAATTCTGGTCTAAACCTCTGGACTTGCCGACATATATGAAGATAGTCTTTACTTCCATGTTATCAACTGAACGAAGAGCCAAGAGTGTTTTATTGCCATATGTACCAAAACGGAACAATGAAATTCTTACTTGCAGCAGCACAAAAGATTTGTAAACACAATACTCAACAGATAATATAAGAAACAAAGCAAAAGTTTAATAAATACGATAAACAATATAGTACAAAACAAAACAATGCCTGAAGTCCCCAGTACAACCAAGGCAGTTCGTAGTTCAGAGTTTAGTTGGAGTTTGTAGTTGTCAATAGCCTGATGGTTGTTAACCTGGGTCAGCAATTACTTAGTTTTTCTCTACGTAAGCCAGTTCACCTCTATTTTTGTTCCTTTGGATGTAATCTCTTGATTCTAGTATAATTCTAATAATTTATGCTTTTTCCAGTGGTCTATGTAATTTCATAGTCTAGAGACCAGAACTGCTAATACTCCCTGAGAATTATAGAAATTAGCACCATAAACCACCTGATCCAGGCCAGGTCTTCTTCTTCTTGCGTATGGCGTGCACAGCCTAAAGTTGTAGGACAACTTGTTCTATTTGATCTTATTTGATTGTGCACGCCGGGTTGATTGCATTCGTCGAAACAGGGCGGACCACGTGAAGGTTGCAATCTCCCACCCCATCCAGGCCAGGTGAATAGTTTGATCTTTCGCCAGAAGGATTTTGGTACAAAATACTTCAAGATTCAAGATTCAATTTAATTGTCACATGTACAAATTAAGGTACAGTGAAATTTGAGTTACCATACAGCCAATACTAAGTAAAAAGCAAAAATTACACACAGCACATAAAATAAAGTTTAACATAAACATCCACCACAGTGGAAACAACATTCCTCACTGTGATGGAAGACAATAAAGTTCAGTCATCTTCCTCCGTTGTTTACCTGTGGTCGGGGCCTTTGAACGGGGCCATTGCCGACAGTCCGCTGTTCAAGCCCTCTCGTCGGGATGATCGAAACTCTGGTGTCGGGACGGATTGGAACACTCAGCGGCATGGAGCTCCCGACTCGGCCGCTTCTTACCAGAGATGCTGATTCGTGGTGTTAAAGTCCACAGGCCCCACGTCGGAGCTCCAACACTGGCGATCCTCGGCAAAAGATCCCAGGCTCCGCGATGGTAAGTCCGCGCCGCACCTGCGGCTTTAAGCTCCGGGCCGGTCTCCAGTAAAGGCCGCACCACTCCAAGTAGGCCGCAAAGTGGGGGGCGGAGATGCGACATGGAGAAAAATTGCATCTCTGTCGAAGTAAGTGACTGAAAATGGTTTCTCCCGATCTCCCCCCCCACACCCCCCACATAAAACATACCAAGAGACATTAAAACAAACATTCAAAACATACTTAAAATAATAAAAACAGAGAAGGGACAAAACAGACTTACCGTATTTCTGTGTGCTGCATGTGATTTTCACACACCAAAAAAATGTCCAGGAAACTGAACCAAAACTATCCACAATACTTCAAGAGTGATGAACCAAGATTCAGAATAAATTATCGTTCCTGCCTTCATCTTTACTTCCTCTGGAAGTGAATCCTTTCACATTATTATATTCAAATTATATTGCTACTCTATGTCCAGTCCAGCCTTGAATCGCATTCCTCCTCTATTGATTGTGAAATATTTTGTCACCGTGCTACATCTTTGAAAGACCTCAATCATTAGTCTTACAAATGCATCCTTCATAAGAGTTTATATAGTTTCTTTTGAAAGTTACTATTGAATATATTCTTCAGATTCAGGTTCAGATTAGTTGATTGTTATATCATCATCGCTTGAAGTTGGCCATGATTGGTGGATCCTTTCTATGGGTCTTGAGCTGGCTGAAGAGGCAGAGCAATGTGCAGGTGGTAAGTGCCTCCAGTGGATGCTTGTGTTTGACATATTTTAACATGAGGAAACTGTTGCACATACGGCCACTGCACGGTCCATGACAGAGACCCCGGTTCAACGGCATGGACTTCACAATGTCTCTCCCTGCTGTATATCTCCAGGCTGTTTAATTCTCTGGATCGTAGGCACACGCAAGGCACTCGACCATGACAAGGTAGCGACCCTCAAAGAATTAGTGTCATATACACCAGGGTGCAATGAAATTCCTTGTTTGGATGAAGGTCAGAGTTAACAGTATACATGGTAGTGAAGAAACAATAATAAATACAATGATAAATGTATTTCAGGCAGTGTATTCTATATCGTAACAATCCATTATAGAAAATAAAATTAATTGCAAGATAAAAACAAATCATAATACCAATTAATACATCTATATATGACAGTGCAGCAATGATATTACTGGGCTGGTAGCCTGAGTTCTAGGTGTTTGATCTAGAACTACACGGATGGGTTTAAACTAAACAGTGGAGGGGGGGGGGGCAGGGTGGAGTCAACAACGTGGAAGCGTATGCGTACAGTTAACAGGAAAGAGAGTGCAGGAAAGGTCACGTTTAAACTAACAGGGCAGGGCGATGGGGCCCGATGCATGGAGATAGCGGGCCATAAAAGGAGGACAGAAGTAAAAGGTAGAAGGGAAACTAACCTGAAAGCTTTGTGCCTTAATGCAAGGAGCATTCGAAATAAGGTAGATGAATTGAATGTGCAGTTAGTAGTTAAGGGATATGATATAGTTGGAATTACAGAGGCATGGCTCCAGGGTGACCAACTGGGAGCTAAACATGCAGGGGTATTCAATATTCAGGAAGGATAGACAGAAATGAAGAGGAGGTGGGGTGGCATTGCTGGTTAAAGAGGAGATTAATGCAATTGCAAGGAGAGACATTAGCTTGGATGCTGTAGAATCGGTATGGGTAGAACTGCAAAATAACCAAGGGCAGAAAACGCTTGTTGGAGTTGTAAACAGACCACCAAACAGCAGTCAGGAGGTTGGGGATAGCATCAAGCAGGAAATTAGGGATGCGTGTACCAAAGGTACAGTGGTTATCATGGGCGACTTTAATCCACATATAGATTGGGCCAACCAAATTGGTAACAGTGCTAAGGAGGAGTATTTCCTGGAATGTATACGGGATTGGTTTTTAAACCAATATATAGAGGAACCGACTAGAGGGCAGGCCATCCTAGATTGGGTATTGTGTAATGAGGAAGGATTCGTTAGCGATCTTGTTGTGCAAGGCCCCTTGTGCTACAGTGACCATAATATGGTGGAATTCTGCATTAGGATGGATTCATTCAGAGACTAGGGTCCTGAACTTACATAAATAAGACTTTGAATGTATGAGATTGGAATTGGCTAGGATAGACAGGGAAATTATACTTAAAGGGTTAACAGTGGAGATTCAATGGCAAAGATTTAAAGATCGCATGGATGAACTCCAGAAATTGTTCATCCCTGTCTGGCGAAAAAATAAAACTGGGAAGGCGGCTTAACCGTGGCTGACGAGAGAAGTCAAGGATAGTTCAAAGAGGCATATAAATTGGCCAGAAGAAGCGGTGTAGATTAGTGTGTCAATACTATATATATGTTACCACACAGATTATGCTTGTTGCACATTCCTTATGTCACTCATATTACTGGTCCGCCCACAGCCTTATTAGTGAGCTCTCTTTCTCTCCAGTAGACTAGCATGTTGGAGACGAAAGCACCTTGTGTTTACTCCACAGAGTTACTAATAAAAGACTATGGATATTAATCACTATGTGTGAGTCTGATCATTTCCTACAAGCAGCAAACCATTGGGAAAAACATTTATAACTCAATAGAGGAGGACAAAGGGGCTAATTAAGGGGGAAAAAAGAACATGCGAGAAAGCTTGCGGGGAATATAAAAACTGACTAAAAGTTTCTTTAGGTATGTAAAAAGGAAAAGATCTGTGGTCGATGCTGGCTCGAAGGACCGAATGGCCTACTTCTGCACCTATTTTCTATGTTTCTAGAGATGAAAAGTTCTAATGCCACCATGTCACAGGGGTTTTTCAAAATCAAGGAATTAAATAAATCTAAATTGTTCACTAATGGTCTAACGGAACTAGAACAACCCCCCCCCTCCCCCCCTCAAAACATGATTGACTATTAACATACTTCTCAGTTGGGGGACAATTAGGAATAAATAATATCCACATCCCTGTGAATGTTTATATTTCCACCCCACAGTTCTTAATTTCACCACAGGAGGTCATTAGCAAAAGACAAAACTACTGGAGGAACTTGTGCAGGAAGGAACTGCAGATGCTGGTTTAAACAGAAGATAGACAAGCAAAGCTGGAGTAACTCAGCGGCATCTCTGGAGAAAGGGAATAGGTAACGTTTTGGGTCAAGACCCTTCTTCAGACTAAGAGTCAGGGGAGAGGGGACCAAGAGCTATGAAAAGGAACATAGAACAAATGAATAAAAGATATGAAAAAAAGCTGATCAAAGCCACCAACGATGATCAAGGAAAGGTGGAGCCCACAATGGTCCATTGTTAGCTATGGGGAAAGTGATAACGAGTGATACAAACAGTGAAACTCACCAGGACGACAGTGAAACTAGTACGATGACCAGGGTGGGGGTGGGACGGAGAGAGAGGGGATTCAAGGGCTACTTGAAGTTAGAGAAATCAATATTCTTACTAAGGTAGACAAAATACTGTTCATACTGTTAGGTTGTAAGCTGCCCAAGCGAGAATGAGGTGTTGATCCTCCAATTTGCATTTAGCATCACTCTGACAGTGGAGGCCCAGGACAGAAAGGTCAGTATGGGCATGGAAAGGGGAGTTCAAGTGTTTGGCAACTGGGAGATCGTGTAGGCCAAAGCGGGCTGAACAAAGATGTTCAGCGAAATGATGAGTGCCAAAGACAAGGCTGAAGCCTTTGCAACCATATTCAGCCAGAGAGGCAAGGTGAATAATCCATGCAGATTCCCTGTATATTTCCAACATCCCAGTAACCAGTCTGCCAGTCTTAAGTCAATTGATGCAGCCCACGCCACATGTAGACGCAGTTGAGAATAGCGAGTGAGTCTCACCTAAAACATTGCATACATGTCTGTTTTCTAATATAATCTGAGGAAGGGCCCTGACCCGAAACATTTGTCTGTCCTTTTCACCCCAGAGATGCTGCCTGACCTGAGTTCCTCCAACAGTTTGAGCAAAAAGGCTCAAGATTCCAGCATCTGCAGTCTCTTGTGTCACCACAGGGGGTCATTATCTGCTTAATAAATACTAAAGTACACCGAATGAGAAGTGTACCTTAAAGGGCCAGTCCCACTTGGGCGACCTAAGCTGCAAGTTTAGAAGAGTTTGCCCTCAACTCAAACTCGCAGCATGGTCGACACGAGGTGGCTGGAACTCTCCTTCATGCTCGAGCGAGGTTCCCGCATACTCGCGGCCTCAGCTAGGTCGCAGAAAATTTTTCCTTAAGTCACAACATGTGAACATTCTTAAGGGCCTGTCCCACTTAGGAGACCTCCACAGCAACCTCTGGTGACCTTGCCCACCACCCATGGTCGCCGCAAGGTCACAGGAGGTTTTGGTCTCTCTCCCTAATGGTCGAAAGTGGTTTTCGCGTGGTCGAGGCTTCATCTAGGTTGCTGCTTTTTTTTCAACATGATTAAAACCGGCCTCGACTAAAAATAGATCGCCGTTTGAAAAATCGATAATTTTTTTGTTGCAGGTCTAGTCGTAGCTGGTTGTGATGCTAGTCGTAGGTAGTCAAAGGAGGTCGAAGGGCAGTGGAGTGGGGTCGCTATTTGCTTACAGGCACCCGAAGGCAGCCGTAGGCAATCTCCTTCGCTGAACGGCCATTTTGATTGGCTCATTGGAGTTTCACAACCTAGAAGACCCACCGGTAGGTAAAATGCCCGCTAACTTTATTATATTTCTTAAAACTGTCTCCACTCCTTCTCCCCCCCCTTCTCTCCCCCTTCTCTCTCCCTTCTCTCTCCCCTTCTCTCTCCTTCTCTCTCCTTCTCTCTCCTTCTCTCCCCTTCTTTTCCCCCCCCTCCCCCCGCGCTCTCTAAAGGACTTACCGTACTCTGTGGCAGCCGTTTACCTTCATCTTCATCGCGCAGACAACGATACTCCGCTCTCCATGGCCCCCACCTTCGCGATGTGTTTGTGTGTGTGTGTGCGCTCTGTAGATGCAGCTCGCGCTTCGGTCCATCCAGCTCGCGGTTTCAACGCGGCCGGTCGATCCAGCTCGAGGCTTTCCAGGCGAGCTTGAAGGTCGAAGGCACTCTTCTGGACACGCGAATTAGGTCGCCCAAGTGGGACAGGCCCTTAATGTGGCCTAACAATTTTAATTAATTGTTTACCACTGATGTGAACAAATTATTCAGGTAACAGATTCTGTTTTCATCAGTAAGCACAATTGATTAATTGGTATCCTTTCTAAATCCAAGAATTTCCACCCCAATAACCTTCATGGAATACTGTACAAATGTTTAAGAAAGAACTGGAGATGCTAGAAAAATTGAAAGTAGACATAAATGCTAGAGAAACTCAGCGGGTGAGGGAGCATCTTTGGAGCGAAGGAATAGGTGACGTTTCCGGTCGAGACCCTTCTTCAGACTGATGTGGAGTTTAGGGGGGGGGCGGGAAGAAGAAAGGAAGAGGTGGAGACAGTAGGCTGTGGGAGAGCTGGGAAGGGCAGGGGAGGGGAAGGAGAGAGAAAGCAAGGACTACCTGAAATTGGAGAAGTCAATGTTCATACCCCTGGGGTGTAAACTGCCCAAGCGAAATATGAGGTGCTGCTCCTCCAATTTGCGGTGGGACTCACTCTGGACATGGAGGAGGCCCAGGACAGAAAGGTCGGTTTTGGAATGGGAGGGGGAGTTGAAGTGCTGGGCCACCAGGAGATCAGGTTGGAGCCGACAAATGGGTGGATGACTGCCTAGTCAGCTTGGACCAGGAGAAGGCCTTCGACAGGATATCGCACACGTACATGAGGGACGTGCTCTCCAAAATGCGCTTTGGGCAGGGAATCAGAAATTGGATCCAACTGCTCTACACCGATATCTGTAGTGCAGCCAAATCAATGGGTGGGAATCAGGCAGCTTCCCCGTCAGGTCTAGAGTCAGGCAGGGTTGCCCTCTCTCCCATCTTGTTCGTCTGCTGTATTGAACCTTTTGCCGAGTCCATCAGGAAGGAAGCGAGCATAAGAGGAGTGACATTGCCAGGCAGTGGGGGCACTCAGGTCAAAACCTCCCTGTACATGGACGATGTCGCAGTCTTCTGCTCGGATCCAGGGTCGGTCCGCAGATTGATTAGCATCTGCGACCAGTTTGAGTCGCCACGGGAGCCAGGGTGAACCGCAGGAAGAGCGAGGCCATGCTCGTTGACAACTGGCCCGAACGATCTTCCGTCCCCTTCACCACTTCTTGAAGGTGCTGGGGATCTGGTTCGGGGGGGGCTGAGGCATGTGACAAGAATAGGCTGGAGCGGATAGCCAAGGTGGGGAAGAAACTGGAGCTGTGGAAGCAATGCTCCCTCTCTATAACGGGGAATAATTTGGCCATTAGGTGTGAGGTGCTGCTGTACTTGGCGCAGGTGTGTCCTGTCCCTCCCTCCTACGCCACAGGGATCACCCGGGCCATCTTCCAGTTCATCTGGGGGTTCGAGGATGGACAGGGTGTGACGGGCCACAATGCACAAGTCGGCAGACAATGGGGGTAAAAGCGTGCCCAACATCGCCCTCACCCTGATGGCCACCTTCGTGTGTGGCTGCATCAGGCGGAGCGTAGAGCCAAGGCACGTGGGCACCAAGTGTCACTACCTGCTGAGGTTCTACCTGTCCCCAGTGTTGCGAAAGATGGGCCTTGGGCAGTGTGGCCCACTGGCAATGTGCCAGTCAGCTGGAAATTGCCACACCATCTGGCATTCATGGAAAGGTTCTTCCGGACCAACACCTTTGACCACAAGTCCATCGGGCAGTGGTCAGCACGGAACATCCTGCAGGCACTGCAGAGAAATGACTCCATTGATCCTGTGGCGTGGTTCCCTGAGCTTGTCTGGCAAAATGCCTCATCGCCAGAACTCACCAACAAGCACCAAGACCCGGCTTGGCTGGCGGTGAGTGGAGCCCTCCCAGTCAGATCCTTCCTGCACCGTCGGAACCTCACTACCAACGCAAGCTGCCCTCGGAACGGCTGCTATGGAGAGGAGACGATTGCCCACCTCTTTGCAGAGTGTGGATTCGCAAAGAGAATCTGGAGAGGTCTGCAAGGGTCCCTGTCATGGTTTATTCCGAACAGCTCCGTCACAGAGGACTGTGAGTTACGGACTGTTCCCAGGGTCGCATTCAGAGACGGACATCGAGTGTTGCTGGGAGGTAGACAAAAATGCTGGCGAAACTCAGCGGGTGAGGCAGCATCTATGGAGCGAAGGAAATAGGCGAGACAGGTCGAGACCCTTCTTCAGACTGATGTGGAGGTGGGGGGGGGGTGGGAAAAAGAAAGGAAGAGGCGGAAAGAGTGGGCTGTGGGAGAGCTGGGAAGGGGAGGGGATAGAAGGAGAAAGCAGGGACTACCTAAAATTGGAGCTCAATGTTCATACCGCTGGGGTGTAAACGACCCAAGCGAAATATGAGGTGCTGCTCCTCCAATTTACGGTGGGTCTCACTTTGGCCATGGAGGAGGCCCAGGACAGAAAGGTTGGATTCGGAATGGGAGGGGGAGTTAAGTGCTGAGCCACTGGGAGACCTGGTTGGTTATTGCGAACCGAGCGGAGGTGTTGGGCGAAGCGGTCTCTGCGGAAAATCTGCGGAGTGCTGCTGGAAGGTCATCAACTCGGTGAAAGTACTCTTTGGTTTGCCCGAGCATTGTTCACCACCCAGCGGAGCGAGATGTCCGTCGGGGAATGTTTCCGACTGGCCTGCTGCAGACTGCAGGAGTACGAACTGAAGCTCGGTGTAGGTGTGTAGGTGTGTGTGTGTAGGTGTGTGTGTGTGTGTAGGTGTGTGTGTGTGTAGGTGTGTGTGTGTGTAGGTGTGTGTGTGTGTAGGTGTGTGTGTGTGTAGGTGTGTGTGTGTGTAGGTGTGTGTGTGTGTAGGTGTGTGTGTGTGTAGGTGTGTGTGTGTGTAGGTGTGTGTGTGTAGGTGTGTGTGTGTGTAGGTGTGTGTGTGTGTAGGTGTGTGTGTGTGTAGGTGTGTGTGTGTGTAGGTGTGTGTGTGTGTAGGTGTGTGTGTGTGTAGGTGTGTGTGTGTGTAGGTGTGTGTGTGTGTAGGTGTGTGTGTGTGTAGGTGTGTGTGTGTGTAGGTGTGTGTGTGTGTAGGTGTGTGTGTGTGTAGGTGTGTGTGTGTGTAGGTGTGTGTGTGTGTAGGTGTGTGTAGGTGTGTGTGTGTGTGTGTGTGTGTGTGTGTGTGTGTGTGTGTGTGTGTGTGTGTGTGTGTGTGTGTGTGTGTGTGTGTGTGTGTGTGTGTGTGTGTGTGTGTGTGTGTGTGTGTTTGTGTTTGTTTTTTGGAGGGTGTGAGTGTGTGTGAGAGATGGAGGGTGTGAGTGTGTGTGTGAGAGATGGTGGATGTGTGTGTGTGAGTGTGTGTGTATGTGTGCGTATGTGTATGAGTGTGTGTATGTATGTATGTGTGTGTGTGAGTGTTTGAGTGTGTGTGTGAGTGTGTGAGTGTATGTGAGTGTGTGTGAGTTTGTGTGTGAGTGTGTGTGAGTGTGTGTGTGATGGAAGGTGTGAGTGATGGAGGGTGTGAGTGTGAGAGATGGAGGGTGTGTGTGTGTGTGTGTGTGTGTGTGTGTGTGTGTGTGTGTGTGTGTGTGTGTGTGTGTGCGCGCGTGCGTGCGTGCGTGCGTGCGTGTGTGTGTGTCTGAGAGAGAGAGTGATGGAGGGTATGTGTGTGTGTGTGAGCCCACCAGCCATGAGTGAGTCAACTACCAGCCCACCAGCCGTGAGTGAGTGAACTGCCAGCCCACCAGCCGCGAGTGAGTGAACTACCAGCCCACCAGCCGTGAGTGAGTGAACTGCCAGCCCACCAGCCATGAATAAGTGAACTGCCAGCCCACCAGCCGTGAGTGAGTGAACTGCCAGCCCACCAGCCATGAGTGAGTGAACTTCCAGTCCACCAGCCGTGAGTGAGTCAACTGCCAGCCCACCTGCCGTGAGTGAGTGAACTGCCAGTCCACCAGCCGTGAGTGAGTCAACTGTGAGTCCACCAGCTGTGAGTTAACCAGCCGTGAGTGACTGAACTGCGAGTCCACCAGCCATGAGTGACTGAACTGTGAGTCCACCAGCCATCAGTGACTGAACTGTGTCCACCAGCCATGAGTGACTGAACTGTGAGTCCACCAGCCTTGAGTGACTGAACTGTGAGTCCACCAGCCTTGAGTGACTGAACAGTGAGTCCACCAGCCGTGAGTGACTGAACTGTGAGTCCAAGAATCCATTCGGCCCACAATGTCCATACTAGCCCTCTGGAAACCAGTCCCTTTGGCCCACAACACACATACTAGAGCTCCAAAAAGCCCCCCCCCCCCCACCTGGCCACCAATATTGGAATTGGTGGAGAGGTGGAATATTGCATTGGGGGACCAGCCCTCCCGTGTGAACATGGGATCCAATGGGTCCCACTTAGTCTAGTAAGATCCTTAAAATCTTACCAACCACTGAAGTCAGACTAACCGGGCCTACAGTTCCCACGATTCTGTTTTGTTCCCTTCTTGTACAGTGGGGTAATATTGGCAAATTTCCAAACATCTGGGACCTCCACTGTGTCTGGTGATTCTTGAAATATCACTGTCAATGCCTCCACAATCTCTAAAGCCACCTCTTTCAGAACCCTCGTGTGCAATCCATCTGGTCCAGGTGACTTATCCACTGTCAACCCTTTCAGCTTCCCAAGCCCCTTCTTCCTCATAATAGCCACTCCACTAACTTCCACCCCCTGACTCTCTTGAATTTCAGTCAAATTGATGGTGTCTTCCACTGTGAAGACCGATGCAAAAAAGTTATTCAACTTCTCTGCCTTTTTTTTATTCTCCATTATCACTTCTCCTGAATCATTCTCCAGCGGTCCAACTTCCACTCTTGCCTCTTATTATTATTCCTTTGAACTATCTCCTGGACCATGATTTAGAGACATGAGCTCAAATCCCAGCATGATACCTGGGAAATAAAATGTAATTAAAAAAACCTAGAACAAAGATTAGTATCAGTAATGGTAATTGTAAAATTACTAGATTACTAGATAAATTCCAAGGGGCCCACCAATGTCCTTCAAAGAAGGAAATCCTTTGCCCTTATTTGGACTGACCTTCCTGTTCCTCCTGACCCACCAATGAGCCTGATACTTCACTCATTCTGAAGTGTCTCACTGAATTAATGCAGGGAGTGATCATTGATGCGCAATAAATGCTTGTTGGAAATGTCCACAGACTGTAAATGAGTAAATAAAAATCCATTAAATCAGGGTTTAAACAATTGATTTTAAATCACTTCAAAACAGTTACAAAATCATGCTCCCATCAGTGAGCAAGGCTCTGTTACAAGTATTTAAGGCACAAAATTACAGTACTTTACATGCCTGTTCCTGCATTCTGGGAATGCCAGCTGTTTTCAGCTTAACAAATTAAAAAAAATTACTGTGAATTATTATTATTAAATATTTATGTATAAGATTGCATCTGAAGATTTTGTGTGTTTCTCATACAGTTCCATGTCCCATGCATTAAATGTATTAAAAACTAATATTCTTTACAAATAAATGTCAAAATGTATATTAACAAATTTGTAATAATTCGAGTTACCGATTAAGTTAAACATATCATGTGAACTAACAACCATAAATTTACTGGAATGAGCATCTCATGGCATGTCCCATGAATCGCATGTTTTCATCACCCGTCATCTGGAAGCAATTTTGCAAACCAAACCGGTGGAAGTGCAGGTTGATAAGAAGGTCAATAGAGCATGTGGGACAATGGCAACCAACAGAACCAACAGTTTGTCTCCTTTACCAATTATACTTAATAACAAGAAGAAAGGAAGTGCGGAAAAGGAAATTGGGTAAAATAGAGTAAAATTAAAAATATTAAGGAGTGGGAAAGAAAGATTGAACACAGAGAGAAAATAAACATAAAGGATAAGTGGGTTAGAAACCTCTATGAATCATTTACAAACTGAAGGAATGAAACTCCAGCTCTCGGCCACCCTTAACCATGACCCCACTGATGAATGCTTTGCCACCATCTCCCAATCCTTGATTTTATCATCTCGTCAACTCCTCTCCACAATCTCCAAACTTGTAGTTCCCCAATCCCACACTGCCAGTTTCTATTTCCTCCCCAAAATCAACAGGTGAGACTGCCCAGACAGACCCATTGTTTCTACCTGCTTCTGCCCCACTGAACTCATCTCCAAATAACTTGATCATAATTTGTCCCCTCTTGTCTAGTCTCTTCAAATCTACATCTGAGACACCTCCCACATCTCACCACTGGAACATGGGTCTCACGGGCCAGAACCCGGACCTCATGGGTTGGAACCCGGGCCTCACGGGTCAGCGGTGGAGCCTCATGGGTCGGAGCCTCACAGCCAGCGGAGGAGCCTCGTGGGTGTTTTGTCACCAATTGGAGGTGTGGGTTCGTATCCCACTTCTGACATAATCTTTTGTAATCAAACCATTACAAAGTATTAGGTGAACCACAAAGCATTTATTAAAACCCATGCAGAGAGAACAATACATACGGTTACACTCATCGCATCTACTTTCAGACTACCAAACTAGGGGACAAGCAGGCTGTTATTAGTGGCTGCAGTCCTACTCAAATCCCGAACTGGATTACATGGTGGAATGTGTATCATGCATAATATATGTGGTGAAGGCTATATTGACAGAGATTAATATGGTTGATCTACAGTGGGTCGGAGCCTCACGGATCGGAGGTGGAGCCTCGCGAGTCAACAAAGTCCGTGGCCAATGGCCCCTGGCCCCTGGGTCTATGGAGCCCGCGGCTGTGGCCTGGGCCAGCTCCACGGAGGCATCCGGAGAAGACCCGGCAGTGTTAGTGGAGAGGTTGGTGCGGTGGCTGAAGATGGCGCCGACCAAAGGATGAGGGCGAACAGTGTTCGGAAGTGAGGACGCCACTGCCAGAGGAAGGAGCAAAGGAGAACCCAGAGTCGGAGGATCACCGATCATCCCTGGCATGTGGCATTACAGGTCGTGACCCTCTCCAATACCAGCACATCTCTCCTCGGATATGTGGCTCAAAACTGCTCGCATTACTCCAAATGCTGTCTGACCAGTGCCTTATAAAGCCTCAGTATGACATTCTTGTTCCCTATATGGGCCTCCAAGGTTGAGTGTCATTACGGGATCATAACTCTTATTATAACAAGTTGCTCTTATGCTGTTAGCTGCCAGTACCAACATTCTGTGGTTAATTTAAATAATTAGTAAAAGTGCACTTCCTGCAATTTTGTGAAACTCATTGGGAGGTTGATAGGAAGCTTAGTTTTCTTCTAGGCTAATAATGGAGTGGCAGTCACAAAACAAGAGGGTTGAAAGAGTTCCATGTGCAGATATCAATGGAAACCTGACATTACAAACAGATCAACCACGATCGTAGGGTGAGTGGTCTTCTCCTGCTGGTTTGCATGTTTACGCAAATAAGTCAGTATTTTTTCTTGATGTGGTAATCAACTAGTCATGGTAGGGGTATTTCTTATTTAACAGAAAGTGTTGCCCTTTAGCAAACTAATCAAATAATGCAGATTTATCTTGTGTAGGAAGGAAATGCAGATGCTGGTTTACACCGAAGATAGACACAACATGCTGGAGTTACTTAGCGGGACAGGCAGCATCTCTGGAGAGAAGGAATGGGTGACATCTTTGGGTCGAGGCCCTTCTTCAGATTGAGAGTCAGGGGAGAGGGAGTATAGAGATAGAAGGGTAAGGCGTGAAAATGACAGATCAAAGCGGATGATGTTAAGGTTAAATATAGAATGGTTCATTGTTAGCTGATGGGAAGGTTACAACACGGCATACAATCAATAATATTTAACCAGGACAGTAGAACCTGTCGGAGTAGTAGGATGAGGGAGGGATGGAGGGGATAGAGCAGTGCTCCTCAACCTTTTAATACTTAACATCCACTTTTGTAACTTTTGTGAAGGTAACATTTCTGAACCTCCCACTAATATGAAAATTGAAAAAAAAGTTACATACCCGGCATAAAACAATAAAATTAATTGAAATTACCTTTAATTTAATGAGATCCTTGAGCCAGATGCTGAGAAACTCCGTTGGATATCTTGTTTGATTTTCATAAGGAACAAGCGAAGGTCTCCTCTTTCAGTGATTTTCAGACAGTTTCTCTGTTTGGTGACGATACAGGGGGTGGGAAACCCCTACAAACCCAATCACCGATACCGGAGAGAAGATACATGCAGTGTCAACTCCTTCGCCCAATCATATAACAGTACCTGCAAACATCTTAATACATTGCAACAAAGTAGAAACATCTTAGTAAATAGAGAAATAGAGACACAGAAACAAAGTAGCGACATATTTAAGGCAATAAGAAACTTCCAGGTGCAGGCCACTCTTCTGGACCAATCACAAGCATGCATTAAGTGTCAGTGTTCTGGAGCTCCTGCAAAAGCCCAGACTTTGTGGCAACCAGTGGGTCACCGGTGCAGAAGCTTCCTGAAGCTTCTGCAAAGTTCCAGACTTCGTGGAGCCAGGTCCAGCAGCTTGCAAAGTGATGTCATCAGCCCATTCTCACAGACACCCACTTGCCATTTCCCAAGTACCCAAATCCCTGCAATATCATGGCGCGTTGAATGACAATGTTTTGGCAGAATCTTGTTTTATGTTTGTTCAATACCTGTATAAGCGAGTTCGGTATTCCGACTGCAGATGCCCAGGTCATAGGTCACTGGAGAAAAACATTGGATCGAACTGGGTCTCCCGCGCTGCAACCGCCATTGAATTGCTACTGGAGTTAGCGACACTAGTTCTCCCTTCTCCACTGGTCCATGCAGAAGGGCGGCCAGACGTGCCCGTCCCTGTCCGGTGATGGCCCCGGACTGGCAACCAGCGCGGGGGGTAAAGTCCCTCTCTCGTTCCCCAGTCCCTGCTTCCTCTGTCCTGCCATCTATCCCGTTGACTGCCGCTCCTTTGCGGGTACCGCTTCTCAGCGATTCCCATCGCTGCACTGACTGAGCCCGGAGCTCCGGGTCTGTGGCGAATTGCACCTGCCCTCCCCCACAGTGTGTGGGACCCGAATCCCTCGGCATCTTCACAGGTCACAGAGCGACCTCGGCGGGCAGGTGGCCGTCCACTGCGCCTCTCGCCTATTCCAGTGGTTGTCATTTGGCCCCCTCGGCGCCGGAGCAGCGGCGTGGGGGGGGGCAGGTGCAATTTCCCACAGACCCGGAGCTCCAGCCTCAGTCGGTGCAGCGACGGGGATCACTGAACAGCAGTTCCCGCAAAGGAGCGGCGGTCAACGGGATAGATGGCAGAAGAGAGGAGGCAGGGACAAGGGAACAGGAGAGGGGGCTTTTATTGGGCGGGTGTCTGCAGGAGAGTTCCTCCGTCCTGTCGGTTGGCCCACAGCCAGCGCAGAGAAGCAGCGCCGCCTCGCCGGGCCAACCGATAGCCCAGGGCCGCAGATCCACCGCTGGGCCGTCCCCACCCGGAGGCAGCCAGAGGTGTCGGGCCGGGCTCGCAGCCAGCGTGGCGGGGGCTCGGCGCCGGCTCCAGCCCAGCTCCGGTCCGGCTCCTGGGAGGTTTGGAGGCGGTAAAACATTACAATATTTTACATAGTTAAAAATTAATGCAGCATTAAAGTTTAAAATACATAATTCAAATACTTTTCTCTAAAACTTTTCTTTTCACATACATTCTCTCACAGATTTGAGTTTGTATATTTTGGATGTTTTTAATACAGCATGTAATTATTCTACCGCCCACCTGAAAGCTTAAATCGCCCACTAGTGGGCGGTACTGGCCAGGTTGAAGAGCACTGGGATAGAGTCTGCATGAGGCTGGGCGGGAAGAAGTGTTGTCTAGATAGCAGTAGGTTTATAATAGATGTCAGTCGATAGTCTATCTTCTGTGATGGAGGCAGTGAGATCAAGAAACGGAAGGGAGATGTCGGTGATGGTCGAAGGGAATTTGAGTGCAGGATGGGAATTTGTAGTGACGTTCATGAGTCAGTGAGTTCTGCATGGGTGCAGGAGATAGCCCCAATGCAGTCATCAATGTAGCAGAGATAGAGTTCAGGGATAGGGGCCACTGTACACCTGGAACAGGGATTTTTCGGCATGCAATGATAAGATTTATTGTGATATTTTCTAGGTAGCATACTATGAAACTAATAATCTATTCAATACCTCAGGGGTATGTACATTACAACTATATTCTCATATTTTCACAGAAAGGCAGCACCTGTAAGATTTTCACATTAAAAATACAGTGCTGGAGTAACTCACCAGATCAGGCTGCATCTCCGGAGGACATGGACAAGTGACATTTCAAGTCGTAATCCTTCTTCAGACGGACTGCTATAGGGAGAAGAAAGCTGGAAAAGAAGTGAGGTGGTCAATGATTGGAAAGTGTTAGGTGGTATAATGGACAAATAGGTGGACAAAAGGAGACAAAAGGGCGCAAAATAAGGAAGAGGAATAAAATTTGGAGCCAAAAGGGATATAGGTAGAACTAGACTGTGGGACCCGTTGGGTCCCATGTTCGCACGGGAGGGCTGGTCCCCCGACGCAATATTCCACCTCTCCACCAATTCCAATATTGGTGGCCAGTGGGGGGGGGGCTTTCTGGAGTGCTGGTATGGGTGTTGTTGGCTGCAGGGACTTCTGGTCTCCAGAGGGCTAGTATGGACATTGTGGGCCAAATGGATTCTTGGGATGGCAGCTCAGTCCCTCAAGCCTGATGTGCTGGCAGCTCAATCACGGCCGGTGGGCTGGCAGTTGACTCACGGCTATTCCTTGAAATTCCATTTCAAGCAGAGTGCAAGGCCACCAAATTCAAATCCATTTTCTTACCATTACAAGCAGGGTGCAAGGCCACCAAATTCAAGTGCAGTTTCTTACCTCTTCGAGCAGGGTGCAAGGCCACAAAATTCAAGTGCAGTTTCATACTACTTCAAGCAGGGTGCAAGGCCACCAAATTCAGGTTCAGTTTCCTACCACTTCAAGCAGGGTGCAAGGCCACCGAATTCAAGTGCAGTTTCCAACCACTTCAAGCAGGGTGCAAGGCCACCAAATTCAAGTGCAGTTTCATACCACTTCAAGCAGGGTGCAAGGCCACCAAATTCAATTGCAGTTTCATACCATTTCAAGGAGGGTGCAAGGACACTAAATTCAAATGCAGTTTTATACCATTTCATGCAGGGTGCAAGGCCACCACATTCAAATGCAGTTTCATACCATTTCCTGCAGGGTGCAAGGCCACCACATTCAAATGCAGTTTCATATCATTTCAAGCAGGGTGAAACCACCATAAAACCACACAAAACACCACACTCACAGTTTAGTAGACATTCAGTGTGTTCAGTTGATTCACAGCTCAGACAGAGTCGTGACCTCTCCCTCCCACATCATGCAGAGACTGAGCCACACCCACACTTCCGGGTTTTATAATCTCTCCCCCTCCCACCGGAAAAGGTGTGGTCTCCATGGCGTGATTGACAGGAGAGAGATTCTCAACATTTTTTAAACACTAATAAAACTTTTATTTTTCATTGATGGGAAGAATCCTCTGCACCCGATGAGCGGAGGGGGACTGAGAAAGATGGCCAAAAATCACAGCCGTAAGTGGCAGCATTTTATCTAAAATCAATATAGTGAAAACAGGAAGTTGTCAAGTTTAAACAAACAACCATTTGCAGTGCCTTTTACTTCAACCCAAAAACCCCAAACAACCATTTGCAGTGCCTTTTTACTTCAACCCAAAAACCCCAAACAACCCTTTGCAGTGCCTTTTTACTTCATCCCAAAACCCCCAAACAACACTTTGCAGTGCCTTTTTACTTCAACCCAAACCTCCCAAACAACTCTTTGCAGTGCCTTTTTACTTCAACCCAAAACCCCCAAACAACCCTTTGCAGAGCCTTTTTACTTCAACCCAAACCCCCCAAACAACCATTTGTAGTGCCTTTTTACTTCAACCCAACCATATTTTCATTTTCAAACCACATTAAGGGCACTCACAGTTGAGTAGACATGTGTTCAGTGTTATTCAGAGCTCAGAGAGACATGACATGACCCTCTCACTTCCTCCATCTTGCAGAGACTGAGCGAGGCACACCACTTCCGGGTATTATAGTCCCTCCCCCCTCCCACCAGCAGGGGCAGCAGAGAGAATGGCGATTTTTTAAAAACATTAATATCTCTCTGATTTTTCATCAATGGGAAAAGTCCTCCAGTCCATTCCGGCGGAGGGGGGCTCTGAGCGAGATGGCCAAAAATGACAGCCGTAAGTGGTGGCGATCTCTTGGAAATCACATCGCAGTGATCAAAAGCGGTCAAGATCTTACTTTTAGTAATATAGATATGATAGGGTAAGGGGAAAGGGGGCCAAGATCGTGGGAGAAATGTCTGCACCCAGGTGTGGCACATGGAAGAAAATGGTTGTTAAAATTGGAGATTTCAGTGTTCATAATTTTGAGGTATGAACGACCCAAGCAGAATGTAAGGTGCTTTTCCTCCAGTTTGCATGTGGCCTCACTTTGGCTTTGGAGGAGGCCCTGGATATAAAGATTAGTATGAGAATGGGAAGGGGAATGAAATTTTTTAGCAACCGAGAAAATTGGTTGGCAGACAGGAAACAAAGAGTAGGGATTAACGGGTCCCTTTCAGAATGTCAGGCAGTGACTAGTGGGGTACCGCAAGGCTCGGTGCTGGGACCGCAGCTATTTACAACATACATCAATGATTTAGATGAAGGGATTCAAAGTAACATTAGCAAATTTGCGGATGACACAAAGCTGGGTGACAGTGTGAACTGTGAGGAGGATGCTATGAGAATGCAGGGTGACTTGGACAGGTTGGGGGAGTGGGCAGATAATAATAATAATAATAATACATTTTATTTATATAGCGCTTTTCAAGGACTCAAAGATGCATGGCAGATGTAGTTTAATGTGGATAAATGTGAGGTTATCCACTTTGGTAGCAAA
Source organism: Malacoraja senta (assembly GCA_038087875.1). Lineage (NCBI taxonomy): Eukaryota > Metazoa > Chordata > Chondrichthyes > Rajiformes > Rajidae > Malacoraja > Malacoraja senta. Next base: position 353,315,826 of record CM075977.1, read on the forward strand.
AACAGGAAGGCAGATTACTATCTAAATGGCGTCAAGTTGGGAAAAGGGTAAGTACAACGGGATCTGGGGGTCCTTGTTCATCAGGCTATGAAAGTAAGCATGCAGGTACAGCAGGCAGTGAAGAAAGCGAATGACATGTTGGCCTTTATTACAAGAGGAGTCGAGTATAGGAGCTAAGAGGTCCTTCTGCAGTTGTACAGAGCCCTATTGAGACACACCTGGAGTATAGTGTGCAGTTTTGATCCCCTAATTTGAGGAAGGACATTCTTGCTATTGAGGGAGTGCAGTTTAAAAGGATGAGAGGCAATCTTATTGAAACATATAAGATTGTTAAGGGTTTGGACATGCTAGAGGCATGAAACATGCTTCCAATGTTGGGGGAGCCAGAACCAGGGGCCACTTAATTAAGAATAAGGGGTAAGCCATTTAGAACGGAGGCGAGGAAACACCTTTTCTCACAGAGAGTTGTGAGTCTGTGGAATTCTCTGCCTCAAAGGGCGGTGGAGGCCGGTTCTCTGGTTACTTTCAAGAGAGAGCTAGATAGGGCCTACTCCTGCACCTATTGTCTATTGTCTATTGCCTATCTCCCATAATAGAACCAGACTCATGACAAATTTGTTGGGAGTTGTTTCGTCCAAAGCCTGTTAATCTGCCACATCTGTGTGAACTGTCTAGTACAACATTAAACAGAGTTGATCTGATTCGTGTTAACACTGTGCTTAGGAATGTTATTTCACCCATATCTGGTGCAATAAAATGATGTGGTCAGTGTGAGTGCCAAATCAGATCCTCCTCAAAAAGCTATGACAGGTATGAAAAAGGGTTATGTTGCTTTGGACCCAGAAACAATCTTTAAAGTGCAGCCTTCATCATTCCTGGCAGGATCACTCTCAACTCAGTAAATCTGCAGATACTTTGCAGTACAGCAATAAAAGAAGCCCATCGCCTGAAGGCACATTTCCAATGCAGCCAGACTATAGCAACACACATTATAACCAACATCAAGGAGAGAGAAGCCATATGAGAGGGTGAGATTGCTTCACGAAAGAGGCATTGTAAGTGAGAGACATGACAAGAAGGAGGAGCCATATGTTGAAGGTGTGGAGAAACAGTTGCAGGGGATTCTCCAGATTCTCCTGCAGCTTAGCTAAACTAAGGGGGAGCTATGTAATGTGCAAATGAGTGTAACATGCAGTATGAATTTTGATACTCTGTTGTACCAGCCACTACTCATTGTAAGTTGAATGCCTTTAACAAAAGATGCTTGATCTTCCATTACTTGCCAATGCAAATAATAGGACAAAGAGCTCACAGTCATGATATAGAATATATGCTTAGAAAATGAATTAGAAAATGCATTTGTTTAGATATATACTCCCTTGCGGGTCTTTTAGAATTTGGACGTCTTTTTTGAAATAAATGACACTCCAGATATATCGCCCACTTTACTATGGGAATCTTTCAAAGCATTTATTAGAGGTGTTATAATCTCATACCAAGCTTTTCAAAATAAAAAGAATAAGAATAAACAAAGACAGTTAGAAGAACAAATTAGGCAACTGGATATAGATAATGCTAAAGATCCAACTATGGATAAATACAATAAAATAATAATTCTGAAATTTAAATTAAATAAATTATTATCAGCCAAACTTATAAGACTTTTCCAAATTACAAGACAGGAACACTTTGAATTTGGGGATAAACCACACAAACTCTTGCTCATCAGCTAAAAAAACAAGAAAAAGAACACACGATTCAAAAGATTAAATCAGAGAGAGGGGAATCATTAACTTTACCGAATGATATTAATAAAAGATTTGCGCAATTTTATGAGAATTTTTACACATCCAAAATGACAATGGACACCAATAAAATTACAGAGTTCTTGGATAACTGTAATCTTCCAAAGTTAGAGTCGAAGGAACAAGAGGAACTGGGTGCACAAATCTCAATTAAGGAATTAGAAGATACAATAACTTCATTAAAGAACGGAAAAACTCCAGGACCTGACGGATTTAATAATGAATTTTATAAAAGTTTTCATGATAAAATTATACCACGTTAAAGAAAATGTATAAATATGCCTTTAAAGAACAAATATTACCTGATACATTAGCTGAATCAACGATCACATTAATACTCAAAAAAGACAAAGATATAGAAGAACCGGGTGCATATAGAGCTATCGCATTGTTAAATACAGATCAAAAAATATTAGCGAAAACATTAGCTAGAAGATTAAGTAAGTATATTAGTAAATTAATAAACCCAGATCAAACGGGGTTTATCCCTAAGAGACATTCATCTAATAATATGAGACGTCTGCTCAATATTATGCACTCACACAAAACCGAAGAACAAGAATTATCAATTATTTCGTTGGACGCTGAAAAAGCATTTGATCAAGTAGAATGGAATTATATGGTTAAAGTATTACAAAAATTTCAATTGGGAGAGAATTTCATTCTATGGATTAAATTATTATATAATAAGCCTACAGCTAGAATATTAACTAATAACATATTATCTTCGAAATTCCAATTATCAAGGGGTAATAGACAAGGATGCTCATTATCACCGCTGTTATTTGCTCTTATAATTGAACCTCTAGCGGAAAAAATTAGAATACATCCTGATATCCATGGCTATAACACTAAATATTCAAATAATAAAATATCTTTATACGCGGATGATATATTATTGTACATCACAAAACCTCAAATTACTATACTAAACATATTAAATCTAATTGAGGATTTTGGATCCTTTTCTGGATATAGAATAAATTGGAATAAAAGTGAAATTATGTCAATAAAACCAAAAGACTCAACACATCTCTTAAAATTTTAAAATAGCTACAGAAAAATTTAAATACTTGGGTATTGAAATTACCAGAAAATATCAAGGCATGTTTAAAGCAAATTATAATCCTCTACTTAAGAAATTAAATACATTAATTAAATTCTGGAAAATGCTTCCGATGTCTTTAATAGGCCGAATAAATGCAATAAAAATGATCTTTTTACCACAAATTCTGTACCTATTTCAATCAATTCCTATATATTTACCAAATAAGTTTTTTTTTAAATTGGATTCAGACATTACAAATTTTATATGGGATTATAAATCCCATAGAATACAAAGAACACATTTGAACAAACCTAAAGTATTAGGTGGCTTAGCACTCCCTAACTTTATGTACTATTATTGGTCAGTAAATATTAAAAATATGATTCAACTGATGGACAACTCTGCCCAGCAGGTGGATTGGATTATAATGGAGAGAGAAGACTGCTCCTCTTGTAATATTGGAGCGATCCTCCTCTCACCAATGAAACTGAATAATATAAATTATAACAAAAATTCAATTATACATAGTACAATTAGAACTTGGAAACAAATAAAACAAAATTTAAAATTAAGAAATCTATCGCTTTTATCCCCAATAGTTAATAACCCTTTGTTTAAACCCTCCATTATAGACAAATCATTTATACAATGGGAAAGATTAGGAATTAAAACGCTCGGAGACTTGTATGAAACTGGAAAATTACTATCATTCCAACAATTACAAATAAAATATAATCTGGGAAACAATCAATACTTTAAATATTTCCAAATATGTGATTATCTGAAAAAATATACAAAAGATTATTATAACATGCCACCAGATTTACTGGACGAAGCAATGCAGATAAAAGCTGAATCAGCAAACTTAATATCTTATTTGTATAATATTATCTTAAATGTAGAAATACCAACTACGGAAGGTATTAGAAGAGACTGGGAACAAGAATTAGCTATTAAAAGTTCAATGGAGAGGGGGAATGAACATTTATTAAATGTGCATAAATGCTCGATTAATGTAAGACACACTTTAATACAATTCAAAATCTTACACAGATTATATTACTCAAAAACCAAAATTAGTAAAATGTTCCCCAATGTATCACCTATTTGCGATAAATGTCAGTCTCAAGAAGCTACTATAGCGCATTCATTTGTTTTTTGTACAAAAATTCAAAAATGTTGGATTGAAATTTTTGAAATCTTTACAAAATTATTTAAAATAAAACTGATACCAAAAGCAGAATGGATTATCTTCGGAACAACGGAAGGTAGCCCTGAACTAAATGTGTTTCAAAAGAACCTATTTGATTACGGGTTAATAACTGGAAAAAAGCTTATCCTAAAATTTTGGAAAAATGCTCCAATACCAACTATAAACATGTGGATTTCAAACATGTTTGAAACATTACACCTGGAAGAGATAAGACTCCTCCTGGCAGGCAAATTAGATCACTTCCATCTGACGTGGTCTTCATTTATAGAACTATTACAAGCATAAGGTGCAAAAGTACTTTAAAAAGGTACCGATGTCAGGACTTGGTAAAGGGGGATGAAAGGTGGCGAGTTGGTATATCCCATTTGCGTGATGCTCATAATAGAGTACTTGTTTTTCTCTTTTCTCTTCTTTCTCTTTTTTCTTCTCTAGGGTCTATCTCTTAATCTCTTCTCTCTAATTTCTCTTCTACAGGGTCTCTGTTCTTTCCTTTTGACACGCTTTTACACTATCACTATTTTCTTTCACTTTCTCTTCTTAATTTCAACCTTTTCTTTTTATTAGCTTTAAAAAATGAAGGAGCACATTAATTGTAATAAGATATACATGATGTGTACTAATTTAATTGTTTGTAATTTAATGTACTTCTAATAAATAAAAAAAAATTAAAAAAAGAAAAAGAAAATGCATTTGTTTCATTTCTATTAATCATGTATGAAATAGTTTTAAGGATGTTTGGAAATAATTTCTCTCATTTCTGTCAGAAGACCTGCTTGCTAGGAAATCGGACCAGATGCATCTCGTTTATCTGAGCATTGAATATAATTTCTCAATTATGTTTCATATATATTACGTCAAGTCAAGTCAAGAGTTAAGAGGGTTTTATTGTCATGTGTCCCAGATAGGATAATGAAATTCTTACTTGCTGCAGCACAACAGAATATGTAAACATAATATAGAACGGGAGATAAAAGTTCAGTGTGTCTATAGACCATATATACACAATAAATAAACAGATAAAGTGCAATAGTAATAATAGTGGCTTTTGTTCAGAGCTTATTTGATGTTGTGTTTAATAGCCTGATGGCTGTGGGGAAAAACCTATTCCTGAACCTGGATGTCACAGATTTAAGGCTCCTGTACCTTCTTCCCGATGGCAACGGAGAGATGAGTGTGTGACCAGGATGATGTGGGTCTTTCATGATGTTGGCAGCCTTTTTGAGGCACCGACTGCGATAGATCTCTTCGATGGTGGGGAGGTCAGAGCCGTTGATGGACTGGGCAGTGGTCACAACTTTCTGCATTCTTTTCCGCTCCAAGTTGCCGTACCAGGCCACGATGCAGCCAGTCAGCATGCTCTCTACTGTGCACCTGTAGAAGTTCTTGATCCTTTCCACCATCGTCCCCTTGATATAAACGTGATTGTGCGTCCCTATCCTATGCCTTCCAAAGTCCACAATCAGTTCCTTGGTTTTGCTGGTGTTTAGAGGCAAGTTATTGTGCTGGCACCATTTAGTCAATCAGTCGATCTCACTTCTATACTCTGACTCATCACCATCTGTGATTCGTCCCACAACAGTGGTGTTGTCAGCGAACTTGATGATGGAGTTTGCATTATGTCCGGCTACACAGTCATGAGTATAGAGTGAGTACAGCAAGGGGCTGAGCACGCAAACTTGAGGTGCTCCCGTGCTGATTGTTATCGAGGATGACATATTTCCACCAATACGGACAGACTGTGGTCTGTGGATGAGGAAGTCGAGGATCCAATCGCAGAGGTATGCGCAGAGACACAGATCCGTGAGCATAGTAACCAGCTTGGAGGGGATGATGGTATTAAATGCCGAGCTATAGTCTATGAACAACAACCTGACATACGAGTTTTTGTTGTCCAAGTGGTCCAGAGCCAAGTGGAGGGCCAGTGAGATCGCATCCACCGTTGATCTGTTGTGGCGGTAAGCCAACTGCAGTGGGTCGAGGCTCTTGTCGAGGTAGGAGTTGATATGCGCCATAATCAACCTCTCAAAGCACTTAATCACCACAGACGTTAGTGCCACTGGTCGATAGTCATTGAGGCACGTCACCTTGCTCTTCTTGGGCACCGGTAATTATTGATGCCCTTTTAAAGCAGGTGGGAACCTCAGACCTCAGACGTGAGAGGTTGAAAATGTCCGTAAGAACTCCAGCCAGTTGTTCCGCACAGGTTTTCAGAACTCGACCGGGTATACCATCAGGTCCAGGCGCTTTCCAAGGGTTCACCACCCTGAAGGATCTTCTGACGTCGTCCTCTGCGACGGTGACTGAAATACCGTCAGGGCGAATAGGGGCTCAGGAAGGCACATCTGTGTTCTCCCTATCAAAGCGTTCGTAGAACGCATTGAGCTCATCAGGGAGTGATGCTTCACTGTCATTTGAGCTGCCTCCTGATTTCGCCTTGTAGTAGCGATGTTACAAAACTTACCTTCAGCGGCGCTGCAATTCTGCCACTGGCCGTGTGCATGACTTTGGCGCCTTTGACGGGGGGGGGGGGGGCGCGGGATTAAAATGCAGTTTTCTACTGCCTGTCGGTGGCGGATTTCCTCGGGCTGCTAGCTGCTGAAAAATAATCGATCGGACTTCCGTTCCCGATTTTTTTAAAATCGCGAGACAATTTAATAACGAGATTCAAATAAAAAGCGACTTCTAACACCCTCAACGCCTACAACGTGACGGATCGCAAGAACGGGACAAAACAAAGGGTAAGTCGTTTATTTTACATATAAACGTGCTTCTTGGGATGGCTTTAATCTAATTTTACATTGCGAAAATGTGATTTGGGCCCCATACAAACTGGCAGTGTTTTTCCTGCGGATATGGGCTCAAATTCACAGCAAATGCAACGTTCCAATCGATCGCGTTCCAGAAAAACCCACTCGCAAGATGATTTAAATGCTCTTTTTTTAAACTATCATGTCATAAGAGCATCTAAATCGTCTATATTTTGTTATTGTCTATCCATAGTCAATATTTTTATATTAAATATCAGTTTTAGTCCCATGTATTGTGCAAAAAATAATAATTTTGATTATATTGAGTGGATGTTTCTAGATTAATTTATGGCAATTAAACATTAAATTCCTTCCATCTGGGATATAAATTCATGACAGTGAGATTTAAAAATCATGTTATATTGTGAATTCTTGTGTGAATGGGAATAGTTTGTTATTTGGATACTTATGCTATTTAAAAAAAAAATCCTTTTCTTAGGAAATGGAATCTACAGGACATTCTTAATGGGAAAGTAGTGGGCAGAAAGACA
>CM075977.1:353323389-353374027 GCA_038087875.1 Malacoraja senta
TTCAGTAAAGGGTGTCCATGTCTTGAAAAATTGATCTGTTTTTTCTGCCAAGACAAGCCTAATATTTTCCAAATGTAGTGTCTAGAAGTCAATATTGAAGGAAGAAGTATCTTAAATGTATAAAACTTAGACTTGGAAATGTTGATATAAGTGAGAATTCTTTAATAGAAATAAACTGTTGGAAAAAGGTTGGGCACAAAAAAACGTCAGGCACTTTCAAATATTTTTGTTTAATGATCTTTCTTCTTGGTTAATGATTTTAGTGTCAAACCCTTCTCAGCTTATTGGACATATCCTTGCCTATGATCAACATTATGAAATAGCAAATAAATATTGTTTTAAATACTATCTGTTCACTCCTATGTCTAATTAAGGTACAGAGAAAAAATTGGACGAGACAGAGACAGCTTGCAAATACTGAAATGTGTCTGGAACTGGTCAGAATCAAAGTCTAAATATTTCAGACTGGAGCCAAATGGGAAGAATCTCAAACATTAGCATATGCCTTCAGGTTTCATTTGTGACCCCAGCTGGCTAGTCAGTAACTAACAGTGCCCTGAAATAATGTAGTCTCCTTGGTACAGAGTATTGGATTATCAAGTATTTCTTCGAGGTTGACTTAATTCTAAGCTTTCAATGTCAGGTGTGTCATATTGAAACTCCCTCCGCCCATTTACCTTTTCCATTCTCATCTAACTTATTATGTTATGGGTTGATCTTTTTCCTTTTATGTTTATGAAAAACATTTGTTTGGCAGATGTATAGAAATGTTACCATTTAGGTATAAAAAGAAAACAAAGGAAAATCACGTAAATATGAATAACAAAAAATGATAAAATTGGAAAGGTCAGGCTACATCTAAAAAAAATGGAGGACAAGGTGAACTTATTGCAATGTTCCCCCAGCCTAATCCTCAACTCACATCTTTGTCTAGTTTCTCTCCTGTCTTCCTTCATCCCCCTGATCCCTTGTGTCCTGATCACTTTTCTCTATAACTCGGTACACATGACAATAAGCTAAACCAAACTGCAATTTATGTGACATGCTCTATTCAGCCTACTCCCATCTAACTATCAGCAACCTAACGTCCCATTCTGACCCCCATTTAGTTGATACTATATATGGTTGCCTCCTTTACGGCGCAGGGACACGCATCCACAGAACATTTGAAAATATTATACACTTGGCTATCTGTGAATGTAACTGTATGCATTAAAAAGTAAAGAAATAATATACCAATTAAAAATTGATAACATTATGTTTTTAAATGAGCATAAATTAAAATATACAAAAACCTTAACAGATTTAGCATTCAATCAATTAAACAACCTAACATCTCCCTTGACTGCTATGATATTCCAGGTCTAGCCTGGTATAGATTTGTCATCTATATCAATGATTTGGATGAGAACATACAGGGCATGGGTAGCAAGTTTGCAGATGACACAAAAGCGTGTGGTATTGTAGATAGTGAAGATGGTTGTGAAAAATTGCCGCAGAATCTTGATTGGTTGGGCAGGTGGGCTGAGGAGTGGTTAATGGAATTTAATACAGAAAATGTGAGGTGTATTTTGGGTGCGCTAACATGGGCGGAACCTACACAGTAAATGGTAGGGCTCTGAGGAGTGTTGTAGAGCAGAGGGATCTAGGAGCAAAGGTACCTAGTTCGTTGAAAGTGGCATCTCAAGTAGATAGGATGGTCAAAAAGGCTTTTAGCACATTGGCCTTCATCAGCCAGAGCATTGAGTGTAGAAGTTGGGAGCTAATGTTGCAGTTGTATAAGGTGTTGGTGAGGTTGCATTTAGAGTATCATGTTCAGTTTGGGGCACCATGTCATAGCTCAGCATTCGTCACCATCATCTCCTCCAAACCTGTTACCAAGTTCAGGGAACTGGGTCTCTATGCATCCCTTCAAAACTGGATATTCAACTTCCTCATCAACAGACCACAATCGGTACGAATTGGTAACAATGCTTCCTCCTTGATAACTATCAGCAAAGAGAAGACAGTGTGCTCAGTCCCCTGCTCCACTCCCTCTAACTTATGACTGTGTAGCTGGATATAGTTCCAACTCCATCTTTAAATTTGTAGACAACACCAACATAGTTGGTCGAATTATGGGTAATGATGAATCAGAGTATAGGAGGGAGATGGATCGACTCATTAAATGGTGCCAGAACAACAACCTTACTCTCAATGTCAGTATGGAGCTGATTGTTGACTTTGGAAGAGGAAGGTTGAGAATCCATGAACCTATCTTTAGGTATGTTACAATACTTACCTTCAGCGGCGCTGCAATTCTGCCACTGGCCGTGTGCGCGATTTTGGCGCCTTTGAGGGGGGGCGGGGTTAAAACGCGGGTTTCTCCAACCTTGTCCTGGGTTATATTTCGTTGGAGTGCAAGCTTTTGCTGAAGACGGGCGTTCTGTGTATTAATTTTTTTTATTCGCCCGACAAGTTCAGCGCTGGAGTTATTTTAAAATCAGCTTCTAAAACCGTCAACGCCGACAACGGGGACGGATTTCACGCACGGGACAGGTAAACGAAAGCCGTTTATTTTATGTATAAAAGTGCTCCTTAAGAGGCCTTTAATTCACATGTCATCCGGAGGCTACAGCGCCTCATTCGATCAGCCGAGAAGTTTTTTGGCTGCAACCTGCCCCCCATCGATGAACAGTACACTGCAAGGGCCAGGAAGCGAGTGAGTAAGATCATCCCTGACCCCTCTCACCCTGGCCACAAACTCTTTGAAGCACTTCCCTCAGCAAGGAGACTCCGGACTGTCAAAGCCGCCACAGCCAGACATAAAAACAGCTTTTTTTCCACGAGCAGTAGCTCTACTCAACGACCAAAAGTCTGTCGCCTCCTTGTGCTCTGGTATTTTATTTCTTCACATGTTTAAATCATAATGTTTTTTTCTTAATTGTTTACTGTATATCGTGTCGTTACTTGCGAGCAAAGCACCAAGGCAAATTCCTTGTATGTATACATACTTGGCTAATAAAATTAATTCCATTTAATTCAATTCAATCAGTATTGTATTTACAGACCTATTATGCTGCTGCAAGTAAGAATTTCATTGTTATGTTTTCGATATACTGTTTATGACAATTAAATACTCTTCACTCTTGATCCCAAGGCTGATATAGACAATTCAAAATATTATCCTATTTTACCCCAAGATTAGCTTTCAACTATAAATCCTCTCTATCATCAAGATATAAATTATACCAGAGATGAAGAATTTAATTATTTGCAGAGAACCTAAATTAACCGGAGTTACTTTGTTGCTGCAGAAAAGATTTAAAGGAATTTTAATAGAGATCTTCAAAATATGAGGGGTTTTGATGTAGATAGGAACAAGTGTTTTTCACTGATCGGAAGGTCAGTAATCCAATGACACAGATTAGGGTGGCACGGTGGCATATCGGTAGAGTTGCTGCCTTACAGCGCCAGAGACCCAGGTTCAATACAGGCTATGGGAGCTATCTGCACAGAGTTTGTACATTTTCCCCATGACCTGCGTGAGTTTTCTCTAGGATCTCCGGTTTCCACCCACATTCCAACGATGTACAGGGGTTTATAGGTTAATTGGCTTGGTATATTTGTAAATTGTCCCCAGTATGTTAGTGTGCGGGAATCAATGGTCAGCGCGGACTTGGTGGGCCGAAGGGTCTGTTTCTGCGCGGTATCTCTAAACTAAACAAAAATATAATATAATAATAATACAAGATCGGGAAGGGAAATGAGGAGACATTCTTACCTAACAAGTTGTTAAGATCTGAAATAGCAGAGGAAGCAGGACTTAAAATGAATTGAAAAGGAGAAATGGGCAGAGCAATTAGAAAAGACCAATGAAGTGGGACTAATTGGATAACTTTTACAAAGAGCCACCAGAGACACTCTGGGTCATATTTCCTCCTCCCTTGTAATGTAATTTCATGAAATTGATCTTTGCACAATGAAAAATCCAGGCTGAGGAACAAAACTTAAAACTAACGCAATGACCATTAAAGAGAATATTCTTGAAACATTAATTATTTTCACCTAGCTAAATTGACAATCCACGAACATAAATAACAGTGGAAATTGAAGGATTTTATTCACAATGATTAATAAAGCTATTAAATATATTTCTCGTTGACGAAGCCAAGTTAACTACAGCTCTTAAAGGGAGCTGGATAATTTCTTGCAAGAAATAGAACATAGACCATAGAACAGTACAGCACAGGAATGGACCCTTCGGTCCACAATATTTGTGACAAACATTATGCCGTTAAACCAATCGCATGTGCCTACACATGATCCATATCCCTCTTCCATGTGCCTATCTAAAAGCCCCTTAAACACCACTATCTATCTGCCTCCATCACCACCCCTACAATGTTCCAGACTCCCTGTATGAAAGACTTGCCCCGCACATCTCCAATAAACTTTCCTGCACTCACATTATAGCAACCCCTTATCACCTTGGGAAAAATGTTATCACTGTCTAACCCATCTATGCCTGTCATCTATACAAAACTAAAACTCTGATCTTGCGCTCTTCCGGTTTGCTTGATTTTTCTATTTGCACAAAAATGGTACACGATAGCGCTACAATTTTTCGCCACCTTACTCACCATTCTCCCGTGCTGCAAGTGCCACAAGTTTTGTTCCGATCGATGGTATATTTTAAAAGTTATTTAGGTTTAAAAATCTTAAAAACCGTGCATGCGCATTGGTCTCTTCTCCCATCTGTCAACGCCACGTCCGGAATGGTGACACCCCTTCCTGCACCGTGGCCTCATCCTCCTCACTCACAAACTCCTTTCTCCCCTCCACACAGTAACTTGTCTACCATCTCCTCCACCCACCGGTGGCGGCCATGGGGGTGGGGGGGGGGGTGAGGGGGGTTGGGGGCCCTGATCCCATCTCGCTCTTCCTCACTCACCCCTCTCCCCCGCCTGCCTTCTGGGGCAATGGCGGTCTCGTCTACCCGCCCCCCGGGTGAATGGCTGCGACCGTCCGTCTCCTCCTCCTCTGCAACCGCCGCCGCTGCGGTAACTCAACCTCACGGCCCTCTCAGAGACCTTCTCCACCAGCTCATCGAAACTCGTGGTGCCCACCGTGATGAATACCGACTCCATCCCCCTGGCCCGGGTAGGCAGGTGGGCAGGACGGGGATGGGCTGAGCAGCGGTTGAGCCGGAGTGGGCAGAGGGAGGGAGGGACGGAGGGAGAGTCGGGTTGCAGAGTGGCCGAGCAGTTTGCGCGGAGTTTGAATAACACACATACACACACAATGCAAACTGGTCCAATCATCAAGTCAACGGGATCTAAACCACAGCTAACAATGAATGACCTGTGGAGGAAGGAACTGCAGATGCTGCTTTTTATGGATGGAGGGAGGGAGTGAGGGAGGGATTGGGGGCAGGGAGGAGGGAGGTGGGGAAAGATCCTATGGAGGTGAGGAGGGAGAGTGGGGGGATTGAGGGAGAGGAGGGGGTAGGGAGTGAGAGGGGGGAAAGTGGGGGAGGTGAGGAGGGAGAGTGGGGGAGGAGTGGAGGTGAGGAGTGGGAGATAGATGGATAGGAGGGGGATAGGGAGTGGAGGAGTTATGGAGGGAGTGAAGGAGTAAACTGGGGGTATGGGAAAGGAGAGGGTGGGAGAGGTGAGGGAGGAATTGGGGGAGGGGAAGAGGAGAGGGGAAAGAAGAGGGAGGGTGAAGTGGAGGGTGAGGGAGTGCTGGGGGAGGGAGTGCTGGGGATGAGGGGAAATGAGCCACGCCTGTGCAGTTGGGGTCCATGGGTGAGTGGTGGAATATTGGGGGAGCGGGTTGTGGGGGAATGGGTTGCATTGGGGGAACGGGTGAGTGGTGGAATATTGCGTTGGGGGAGCAGACCCAACGGGTCTGCACTTAGTCTAGTAATTTTATATTTTCCCATCAAGTCAAGTCACATTTATTTATATAGCACATTTAAAAAACAACTCTCCTTGGCCAAAGTGCTTTACATTTGTTATAAGAATAGCATAAACAAAACAAACTACATACATATATACATGTAGCCCTCACTCAGGGGATGTCAGGAAAGGCTTGGGTGTATAGATAAGTTTTTAGTCAGGTCTCCCCTCTACCTCCAACATTCCAGATAAAATAATCCAAGTCTATTCAATCCCTCTCTGTATCTGAAACCCTCCAATCCAGGCAGCATTCTGGTGAACCTCCTCTGCACCCTCTCCAAAGCCTCTGCATCTTTCCAGTGACCATGGGGTCACCAGAACTGCATACATTACTCCAAATCATTACTCCCTAATACTCCAAATAGTAAATAATACAAGGAAACCGGAAGGAAATGCTACCAAAATAACTACCACTGTTGTATACTTGTAAAACATAACATTGGCCGATGTACTCCTGTGCTGATCTGAAATACTTGACATTTATTTCCTTATCAGCCATAGTTTACCTGCTACAATGTACTGCAATGCTTTTCCTTCGTGGTATTCTGTAGTTGTTACTGTTCCTTATACATAGGCATTGTCCCAATTTACCTACAATTTTGCTAAATTTCACATTCCACATTGTCCACATTGTCAATGTAATAAAGAAAGCAAAGCAAAATATAAACAATATACTGCTTTCATATTTTACTAAAAGAAATGCAACCTTAAACATGATATTGGGAACTGTTCCAAAAAATAATGGAGTAAATTACAATATTTATAATACTCAGCATTTTGCACATACATCTCTTTTATGAACATCTGCTGAGCAGCAAGATGCAGTCATGCAACATCAAAGAAGTTGATTTTTGGACTAAAAGCTAATTAAATTTGTTAAGGATAAGTCTTTAGCCTTCAATTCATATTATCATCACTAAAAGGAACCTACCGTTAAGTATTAAAGGATCACTTTTGCATGACAAAGGAGGATTAAAAAGCTGCTGAAAGAATTCTCTCTAGCAAATTTCTCAAGCCTCATACAACACTGCATGATTTTCATCAAATTACAAATTGCAAGTAAAGGGCCTGTCCCACTTGGGCGTCATTTGCGCGTCACGCAGGTGGTGCGCGAAGATTTTGTGAATCCCAAAATCCTGGGGCGCCGCGCGTGACTGCGCGTCACTGCCTACGCCACCACGCCTCACCATGCATCCCATGCGTGCATAATGCACGCCCTATGTGCGCGTCACGTGCACGTCACGACACGCGCGTCATGCATCGTGATGCGTAAATAATGTTGCGTAAATGACGCGCAAATGACGCCCAAGTGGGACAGGCCCTTTAGGGTGAATGTGGCAGCTCCTTTATAGTGGTGATGAAACATTCAGTCTGCAGACATTTCATCAGGACCATAAACCATTATAATTGTCACCATTTCAATACTTTTATGCTCTTTCTTACACATGTTCCACCAACATGTTCCACCTACTTTTACAGTATTCAGAATACGGTGGATAAGTGACTCGAAAACGTATTCATAAAATACAGCAAATAAATATGCTGTATTAAACATTTTGATTTCCTTGGTACTATTTTCTTAATGACGCATTCTGCAATATCCTCCAAAGCCAACATTTGGTTTCTTGATTGCATGTAAATAATTCTTTGAACATTGAAAATGCCTTAGATTCAACATCATCATCAAAGCAAAGGATTAGCGCAGGTGGCGAATTAATTAGTTTGTAGATGCTTGTATCATATGATTTGAATGTGTAATATTGTTGAGTGCTGGCTGATATGTGATAAGCAGGTATTATTTCCTTGCCACGACTTGTACCACTGGAGTAAACATAGTATCAGCCTTTTGAACATGATATTTAAGAAGCAACAAATATGTTTGCATTTGAATGGGAAAAAAATCAGCTGAAGCATTACTGATTCTACCATATTTTTGAACTAAAGGAATATGAGCATGAAATGTTAAAAGTAAGCACTTGAAGCTGTGATCATAGGGAACTCTAACTTGTCAATCTCTGTTTCCTCAACATCAGAAGGTAAAGCATCAAAGGATGATGACGTACACTTTTAAACTGCTACACACAAAATATAACGTTCATAAATAATATGTTGTTTCGGAAAGGTTTCTTGTGAACCTCAAGCTCAGAAAAAATTCTAAGCACATAATTTTACAACTCATTTAAACTGTGGGAAAAGCTTGGAGGATTTGGACTAATTTGATGGTTGCTTCAAACAATTGTATCGGCACAGTGCAGCTAGTATAGATGCTGCCCCACACTCCAGTGACCTGAGTTAAATCCCAACTTTTGATATTTTCTTTGTGGAGTGTGCAAGTTCTACTTGTGAACACGTAAGTTTCCTCTGGGGACAGATTTCCCCCATATCCCAAATAACATGTGAATTGATAGGGAAATGATCATTTTAAATTGTCTCGAGGATTCCACTCTTCCTGAGGTCATCTGTTATGGCCCTGATTTGTTTTCGCCTTTTCTCATCTCAATTCCTCCCCCCTCCCACCCCCCACCCATCTCTATCTTTCAGTCTGAAGAAGGATGTTGACCCGAAACCTCACATATTCCTTCTCTCCAGAGATGCTGCCTGTCCCGCTGAGTTACTCCAGCATTTTGTGTCTACCTTCGATTTAAACCAGCACACCTTTCCTACATACCTACAGTTCATTTCTACATGTAACTAATTGAGAATGCATGTCTCGTTCGTTCAAAGAACCACTGACTGTGAAGAAATTTCTCCATTGAAATCTAGTGATAGCATGGTAAGGACTTTCCCATTTTCCATTATTTTTGCTGTTAAGCATCATCTGAATGGAAGTTTTGACAGACAGGCAAGCAGGGAAGAAAAGGCAGAATTTTTAATTACTTTTTAAAACATTTTACAGTGCACTAATTAAAGATAAGCACATACACATATAATTTTAAGATAGCAAACTATCATTAATATATTTTATGTCCTTCACATTATGAAATGTGCATATAATTGGCTATTTAGTTTGTGGAATTGTCTAAGCAGTGATTATACTTTTGTGGACCATTTAGAACTCAGCTAAACTTCATGCAACAAAGAATAAGGTGGTGAGAATATTGTCTGTGGAATTCTCTGCCTCAGAGGGCGGTAGAGGCCAGTTCTCTGGATACTTTCAAGAGAGAGCTAGATAGGGCTCTTAAAGATAGCGGTCAGGGGATATGGGGAGAAGGCAGGAACGGGGTATTGATTGGGGATGATCAGCCATGATCACATTGAATGGCAGTGCTGGCTCGAAGGGCCAAATGGCCTACTCCTGCACCTATTGTCTATTGTCTATTGTCTATTGTAAAGCTAGATCTATTCTTAAATATCTTTAATTCACATTAATCTGAATGATTTCCCTTGAATGCAAAGACGGCAAATCATGAAAAACACGAAGGTAAAGAAGATTTAGAATTTCCATGTAAAACATACAACCATGCAGACATGTGAATTACGAGGAAGAAGAGGTGACATGGCCCCACAAACCTGCTCTGCCATTCAATAAGATCCAGCAATCTGATTGTAACCTAGTGTAAGTTCTGTACTTCCACCTATCCGCAATAACCCTTCACCCTCTTTATTAACATTAATCTATCTAACTGTTGTAAGGACATTCAGAGTCTCTGCTTTAACGTCCCTTTGGGGAAAGTTGTTCCAAATGATTAAAACCAAATGATTATAATATATTTAATATTTTTTAATTTGCATCACCTTCAGGATGTCTGCGCAGTTTAGTTTAGTTTAGCAAATACAGCGTGGAAACAGGCCCTTCGGCCCACCCAGTCCACTAGCGATCAACTCCACACGAGTTCTATGTTACACGCTAGGGACAATTTTCTGAAGCCAAGTAACCTACAAACCTGCACATCTTTGGAGTGTGGGAGGAAACCAGAACATCCAGAGAAAACCCATGCAGTCACAGGGAGAATGTATAAACTCAATACAGACAGCATCCAGTAGTCAGGATCGAACCCGGGACTCTAGCGCTGTAAGGCAGCAACTCTACCAGTGTGCCACTGTGCCGCCCAGTTACAGCTGCAGATACATACAAAGATAGTTTCAAGCCTTCTAATTTCAATCAACTTCCCACAGCTGCAGGTCCTTTGACTTCTTCAGCCCCTACTTCATATGAGTTCATGTCAAGTGAACTCTTTCAACTCTTCATCAAACTGGATTAGAACATGATTGTCTGCTGGTATTTCCCTGCCACTCATGTTTTCCAGCAGTATGAAAGAAACTCAACAACACCTTTTGTGGTATTATCCTCACCTTCCTTTTAAACTTTGGTCACCTTTAACCTTTTCAAATGAAAGATTTATGAGACTGTTAACTTGGAAGATAATGACAAGAATTCAATCGTGAATGTATACTTGAAAGGGAAAAGAAATGTTAAAAGTCATAGAATAGCTGTAGCTGTTAATCTACTGTTCACTCTACCACCCCAACGGTGAACTGCTGAAACATTTATGCCAAGCACTGCATTATTGTTACCGTATTCTCATGTTTGTCCATTTCTGCCATAGTATTTACATTTACAGCCCTTGTCAGATAATTAACTGAATTGCTGATAATGATGTCTAAACAACTGCCTATATCTTGTATCCTTAATAGCTCTTATATTTTCATAGTGTTTTTGTCTTTAATTCCAAAAAGTAAATTTATGCTCAGTCTTATTTATTATTTTCCTAAATTGGCTGCTTACCCCTTGCCGTGTTGATCTCCCGCTGACTGACAAATGCCTTCAGTTACCTGTTCACTTCATGTAATGGAAGCACAACAATAGCAATAACATACAATTTACACTTTTAGCATAAACCATCTCAAAGCACCAAGTAATTGTTATCAAACAACATTTGGCACTTGGCTATGTCAGGAGATATTAGTACTTTGGAGAGGAAAAAGTGTTTAGTGTGTAGGTTTTCTCAGATGGAGAAGAGAGTTTTTTTGTGGGTAGGTTGATGATAGCAAGGGGATGGGTGAGGTAGTGTGGGAAAAGACTGGAGAGACAGAAAAATTAACAATATCAGATAACCTGGGAACTAGGAAGGGAATAGGTCAAATATTTAGGAAGGGTATATCAAGACAGTAGAGGTGCATCTCACGAACACGTTAAAATCAGGCATTCATGGAGACGAGAGAGAAACTGCAGTATAAACATTGAATTCAGTCATTTTGGCAACCTCTCACGAACTACTCCACCCTCCCCCCCTCCCCCCCCCCCACCATTTTCCCACACTACCCCACCCACCTCCTCCCTCTCTTAACCTCTCACTGCGGCCCACCTGGATTCCCACCTATTTCTCTCCTCCATTAACCCCTCTACTACTTTCCTCCCTCTGGTTACAATCCACAGCTCTTCAAACCTGTCTCACTCCTGCCAGTTCTCGGACACTTCCTCACATGACCCCACAGATGATCACCAGGGCATATTCTCTCAGACCATTTCTGATTTTATCATATCCGGCTGTCTGCTCCACACAGCCTCCAACCTTATCGTTCCCCAGCCCCAAACTGCCCAGTTTTACACTCTCCCCAAACTCCATAAACACAACTGCCCTGGCAGACCCATTGTTTCTGCCTGCTCCTGTCCAATTGAAATCTCTCCCGACCTATGTCCAAGATACCTCACACACACTTTGTCTCTTTAATGGCTTCCGCTTTCCGATCCCCCATTCCCTCATCTTTACTATTGACGTTCAATCACTCCACACCTCCATATCTCTTGTTTCCCTTTCCCCTGACTCACAGTCTGAAGAAGTGTCTCAACCTGAAACATCACCTATTCCTTTTTTCCAGAGATGCTGTCTGACCCGCTGAGTTACTCCAGCATTTTGTGTCTATCTTCACACCTTCCTTCCTTTCTTATCTCTGGCCTTTGTCCAACCATCTGCCCATCAAAAAAAACCTTCACCTATGCCGACCAATTACGTGCCACACTCTGTCCCGCCTCTCCCCTTTTGCATCATTCTTCTCACAGCCCCCCCCCCCCCCCCACCTCCCGCCCCCTCAATCAGTCTGAAGAAGGGTCTCTACCCAAAATGTTAACAATCCATGCTCTCCAAGGATGCTATCTGGCCTGCTCAGTTACTCCAGCACTTTGTGTTCATTTGTGTATTAACCAGCATCTGCAATTTTTCGTTTCTACTGAATGATGTCAGTTGTTTGTCTTATCCGTTCGTGAATATTCCAAGAATATAAATGAACTCAACACTAGGGAATGGCCTAGGTCAAGAGAGAAATTAATGCGTGATTGTAAATATAATTGATGCACTCACATGCAGAGCAGAAGGCTGGATGAAATGTCAATGTAGTTCTAGAATATATTCAGTCTGTGATCGAAAATAAGTACATGATTTAAACAAAAACAAAAACAACATAAACTGATTGCATAAAGCACAATAAATGATCTCCAGTTCAATTTCAATTTAACATCCCATTTATTTTAAACAATGACTTTGGATTATTCTGATTCAAGCAACTGCTTAGCGAATATAATTACTTTCAAGAACAAATTGCTTAATTAGGTTAAGAATGACAGGGAGTGGAAGTTCTGCACAAGTATAGTGCATAAACAAGTTGAATTATATTTCATCTGGAAAACCCCCAATTTTCTTTTGGTTTCTTTATAAAAGGCTGCTTTCAAAGTTTTCCTGGCCCAGAATTTAGAAGCAGATTCCACAACACATTAAATTGAGAACTGACTGCCTGTTCATCTAGTACCTAAAGGAATGACTAGATGTATTGTAGGTTTCTTTTTGTTCTAATCCACTACCACATGAAAGCACATGAAGATCAGATCATGTAAACCATATAGCACCTGCAGATTTCTAGCCGTCTGAAGCTTGTGAAAATAATATATCAAAGTAACTTGGCCACATCAATGAAGTATTAAAGCTATATTTCAAAAGTGAAATATTTCAGATAGACCAACATTAAATTATTTTTTCTACAGAAAATCAGATTTATACAGAAACGTAAAATGTTTTTGATATTTTGCATTACATTGTAAAGATTCTACAAATCCCTGCGATTGGGCTCGCACATTACAAAATGACAACTTTCGCGTTTCAAGGCAGTAAAAAGAATAAAATGTTACCGTGGTAGCATAATAAATTGTTAGCAAAATCTTGGAGACTTAAGAAACTGCAGATGCTGGGATCTGGGAAAAAACGAACTGTTGGCAGAACTCATCAGCACAGGTGCCATCTATGGACAGCCAAGTTTTGGACTGTAGATGAAGGGTCTTGACCTGAAATGTTGACCGTCCATTTCCCTGCACATATGCTGCCTGGCCCACTGAGTTCTATATATTACAGATTTTAGAATGAAATTTGTCCTGATTGAGGCAAAATAAATGTAGGAAAGGATTGACATGGTATTTTGAGAGGTTTTTCCATGGATTGGAAATTTTATGTGAGAGGAGGGTGGGGTACGGTGATTTTACAAAGGGTCCGAGGACTGAGGTGAGGATATTTCTTTACATAAGATGGGGGTAAATTGTTGGAATTCCCTGACTTTAAGGAATAGGCCTGCTGAGTCTTTTACACCATGACCATAAGACATAAGAGTGGAATTAGGCCATTCAACCCATCCAGTCTGCTCTGCCATTTGATCATGGCTGATCTATTTTTTCTTCTCAACCCCATTCCCCTGCCTTCTCCTCGTAATCTTTGACGTCCTTACTAATCAAGAGCCTATTAATCGCTGTTTAAAAAAAATCTCCATGACGTTGCCTCCACAGCTGCCTGTGGCAATGAATTCCACAGGCTCACCACCTTCTGGTTAAAGAAATTCCTCCTTACCTCCATTCTTTTAGTATATTCAACACAGAAATTGATAGGTTTTTGATATGAAAAGAATTAAAGGATCAAGGGAAAAGGTCTTGAGATAAGAGTCAAGGGTGTTCAATTGCCATATGTACCGACAACTATGAAATTCTTGTTAGCAGCAGCTTAACAGGCCTATAAATGCAACACCCACAGATAAATGAAATATTCTAACATTCAATAAATTAATAACCATAATACTAGTGCTAAAAACAAAGTCTGTAGTTCATCAAAATACATAGTCCATAGTCGTTGATAGTTGAATTAGCCAACATCTTAATGAATGGCAGAATGGTCTTAGTGAGCCTCACAGTCTATTCCATTTATATCTTTTATTTTTTTATATGCACATGGTGGTGAGGACAAGAAAAATGTTTCTATGTTGAAATTAATGCAACTTGTCTAAATTGTCTCACGTAACAAATTTTGTTCCTTTCTGAAAATTCACAATCGCTCAGCGGTAGAGTTGCTTCCTTCCAGATTCCCGACTATGGGTGCTGTCTGTAAGAAGTTTGTGTGTTCTCCCCATAACCTCATGGGGTTTCCCTGTATGCTCTGGTTTCTTTTCCACACTCCAAAGACATACAGGTTTGTAGGTTAATTTGCCTAATAAAATGTAAAACTATTGATTTTGATAATCAATAACTGCACATTTATAAGTAGTGATGAAGGGGAAGTATAAACTAGAACAATGGGGAATATTTTGAAGAATTACACAAGATGATTGTTCCAAAATTATTGCTATCTCACATGGTTTATTGACCAAGAAGGCTCTGCATCCAAGGTCCTGGACCTGACAGCAACTATGCCTCATGGCTTACCTAAATAGCTATAGAGAATTTGGGAAAACTCTGAAATGTCACACAACCTCGACAATTTAATTGTTAAGAAGGGATTACATTTTTTCATGACTAGCAAATATGCAATGCCTGCATGTTAAAGCCTGTTACCCACAAGGCTGCCAATAGACTTTATTCGACTGCAATCTTTTCTAGCACCTTTGATAACTTAAAGTCATGTATTTAGATAATCAATTAATGATGAGATTAAACTTATGTCTGCAATTAGACTTTTGTCAATTGAAGGATGAAAGAAACAAATACCTTTATATAGTTAAAAGGAGTGTAATAGATCGGATTGTCAACAAGTGCCTCCAGAAAAATTGTGACTTGCTATTTAATACATAACGGAACAATGAAACAAAATGTGTGTTGCGTTCAAAACCTGGACAAGGGAAGGGTGAGCCACCAGTCAGAAACTTTGGAAATAAATAAATATTTTCCACTTCAGTGTCTTCAATAAATACATTGTTCACATTGGAGTCTCACCTCCACCCCTACAAGCACTTTCAATGTCAAAGTTTACTTGTTTCCTTTTTAAGGTAGGACTATCATTAAACTCCAAATTCTATAAGAAATTGCAGAACCAACTTTAATTTTTTTAAATCTAAGTCCTGAACTGGTTACTTTATCTTTCCTATTTTTGCATGACAATTGGGTTTTGAATATGACAGCACTATAAGATATTTGTTCGGTTTATGAAACCAGGGTGAAATGTATTCCAGACTCTAAAGGTTCAGATAGTTGCTCTAAAAAATGACAATTCCAACTATATATGTTACTATTGTTACATACAATTTTGTGGTTATGATCCATTAAGGTAAGTGATTTCACTGACAGCAGGCTGAAAACTGTTGGAACTCAGAATGTTCACGGCTGCCAAAAGTGATTCCGTGAGCTATGAATTTCTGTCTTTTAGCTCAACTCCCAATGATTGAATCATTACTCATAACTCTGAAATGAAAAACATATTTACAATTGGGGATGGAATAACGATCCTTGAATATGTGTTCACTGTCAACTGCCAGGTATTTATTTCAGAAACAGTTTGAACCCACCAGGGTCATGAATGTTCAATTTAATCAGGCTGTTGAAGATATGTAACTTCAGATGAAATAAAGAATGCATTGGAAAGTTAGGTAGATAAAATGTAATTGCTACTCAATAAAACAATAGGCAATAAACAATAGGTGCAGGAGTAGGCCATTCGTCCCTTCAAGCCAGCATCCACAATCAGTACCCCGTTCCTGCCTTGTCCATTTGCTTCACAGATGTTGCCTGACCAGCAGTTATTCCAGCACATTGAGTTTTACTCATGATTCCAGCATCTGCTGATCCCTTTGTCTCCACCTGTGTGTATCTGTTTGGCCTTTAATAATAAAAATGAACAATTAGTGATCAGCACCTTTTTACATTGAACTGGCTATCCTAATGTTTATGTTCATTGTCAGGATTTAGACTTGGAGAATGTACAGTAATCGATGAAAATACTTAAAATGAAATTAGTATGAATATAATAGAAAGTAAAAATTAACATTAATTGTTTACGTAGAACTCTACTGATAAAAGTAATTATGTGACCACATCATAGTGGTTCAAAATACTTTTGGGGCTGAAAAATCCTACCAGTGATGTTTGCCGTTTTAACACAAATCTCACTGAATAATACAAATTGTGAGAAATTTGGGGTCCCATATCTGAGGAAGGATATGCTGATGCTGGAGAGGGTCCAGAGGAGGTTTACAAGAATGATCCTAGGAATGAGTGGGTTAACATAAGATGAGCATTTGATGGCACTGGTCCTCTACTGACTGGATTTTATAAGGATGAGCAGGGACCTCTGAAACTTACTGAATGGTGAAAGGTTTGGTATAGAGTGGATGTGGAAAGGATGTTTCGACTAGTGGGGGATTCTAGGATCAGAGGTCATAGATTCAGGATTAAAGGACGTTCCTTTAGGAAGGAGATGAGGTGGAATCTCTTTAGTCAGAGGGCGGTGAATCTGTGGAATTCATTGCCACAGAAGGTTATGGAGGCTGTCAATTGATATTTTTAAAGCAGAGATAGATAGTCCTTGATTGTCAGGGGTTATGGGGAGCAGGCAGGAAATTGGGGTTAGGAGGGAGAGATGGATCAGCTATGTTTGACTGGTGGAGTAGACTTGATGGGCCGATTGGCTTAATTCTGCTCCTATCACTTGATATCTTATGAATACTATCTCAAATTGCAGGGAACGTGTTTGTGCTTGCAATACTGCAGAAAATTGTACCTTTACTCAGGGAGGGCAGCAGGGAAAAGCTAGGCAATTATAAACCAGTTAGCCTAACGTCAGTGGGTGAGAAATTACTGGAAAAAAATGAGGCAATGGGTTAATCTACACTTCGAATAGCAGGAATGATCAGGATAGTCAGCATGAATTTATAGGTGGGAAATCCTGTTTGACTAATTTTATCTGGAAAGTTACCAAATGATGTTGACGATGGCTGTGAGGTTGATGTTGTTTACATGGGAAACCTTTGATAAGATCTGAAATGGAAGGCTAGTCCAAAAGATTAGAGCCCACGGGATCCAAGGCAAGTTGACAAATTTGTTTGGTAAAAGAGATAATGGGTTATGATGGAGGGTTGGTTTTGTGTTTGGAAGCCTGCATCTAGTGGTGTACCACAGAGGTTGTTGCTGGGAACATTGGTGTTGATTGTATACATTAACAACTTACACATGAAAGTACTGTATGTCAGAGACATATTTCCCTCTCCTCACAATTCATTTCAAAGGGCCAGTTCCTTCTCAGCTCTCTGATCCACTCTTCTATCTGCACCAAGGAATGGGGTGGCATGGCGGCACAGAGTTGCTGCCTTACAGCTCCAGAGACCCGGATTTGTATGTTCTCCGGAAGCTCCAGTTTCCCCTCACACCCAAAAGATGTACAGGTTTGTAGGTTAATTGGCTTGGTAAAATTGGTAAATCGTCCTGAGTAAGTGTAAGATAGCGTTAGTGTGCGGGGATCATTGGTCGGCGCGGACTCGCTGGGCCGAGGGGCCCGTTTCCACACTGTATTTATAAACTAGATTAAACTAAACTAAACCAACCCATAACCCTCATGACAACTTCTTATGCAATAGCAGGAGTTGCAAATCCTGCCCTTTTATCTTTCTCCTTCTGACCACACATTGAAACAGTTATCCAGTTATACTTCTTCCAAGATACGATGATGAATTCAGTGTTCCTTATGTGATCGTCTGTACACTGGTGAAACCAATTGCAGGTTGGGTGATGATTTTGCAGACACTTCCATTCAGTTTTCATGGGCAACCCTGAGCTTTTAGATGTCTATCGCTATAGTAGTCCATTCCACTCCCACTTTAACATCTTTTATTTTTATTATCTCTTCTAAAGAAGCCCAACATAAGGTCACAGAACAGCATCTTATCTTATGCCTTGGAACATTATAGCCCTCAAGGCTCAACATTGATTTCAACAATTTCAGATAACCAGTCTTTCCAATGTTTGACAACATTGCCTATTTCTAATGAAAAAATATTGAACTGTAATGAAGAGTTTGTTTCACTCTCCACAAATGCTGCCTAATATGCTGGGAATTTATAGCATTCTCTTTTAATTCAATTTTGTAATGCAGAGTTCCAATGTTGTTTTCCTTCCATCGCTCCTTTGTTCTCATTCATCTCCATCTCCTCCCAATAGATCAGAGTCTGAAGAAGGGTCCCTACCTGAAACATCACCTATCTATGATCTCCAGCAGTGCTGCCTGACCTGCTGAGTACTCCAGCATTTGATGTCTTTCCTTGGTAAACCAGCAACCACAGTTCCTTGTTTCTAGATCACTGTATCTGAAGCCTTGACATATGTCATTCAATCTCTGCCTTCCAACTGTTCATAATAATCCCCTTGAGCAAAACTTTTACTGATGTGGTTAATACACATTAATGATGTTATAAGTATTAGGTTAAGTCTAATTTAAATATTACATGTTATTTGCCAGTGCTAGTAACTAACAAAAGATATTATAAGTAGAGTAATGCATTAAATTAAGACCATAGGCTTATAGATTTTTTTCTTTTAACTTTGTCTTTGATTTGCCAAAGAAGAAAACAAAGAGGCTCTTTCCTCAGATCTCATGTAACTTACTGTTCTGTTGGTCCCTTTCAATTTAAGAATCCCAATATATTTCTTCCAGATGCTTCGCTTATTCCCATATATCTTGATACAATATTTTTCTAATCCGTGCAAGCTATTATATAATTCTGGCAAGAATCCACTGAGACATTAGGTTTCCTTAATTAGATTGCAACATTCCCATATCATGCAGATCTTCAGTAGACAGTGCAAAGCATATAGCTAAGACAGCTTGGAGGCTTAGTTGGACAGCAGGAATGCATAAGGCAGCTAAACCTCATATGATTTATTTTATCCCCTCCCCCATAGAAACAAAACCTGTACCATTTGGCTAAATTTCAATTGTGTGGACATTGTAGAATCACCAAAAACAGGCCTCTACTATGACCTTCCCCTTCTGAGGAGCGTGGCCTTAATTGCAGCCCATATCCTGGATTTCTGACCAACCCTCTAACCCCCACTTTTTTTCCTTCTCTTTTTTGCCTTCTCCAAGCCCTTTAATTGGATGTGCAGGAAAGAACTACAGATGCTGGTTTAAATCAAAGGTAGACACAGAATGCTGGAGTAAGCGGGACAGGCAGCATCTCCGGAGAGAAGGAATGGGTAACGTTTCGGGTCGAGACCCTTCTTCAGACATTAATGGGATTGTACTATAGGCTCCCCAATAGCAAGAAGGGAATTATTGGAACAGATATGTAGACAGGTTACCAAATGAAGCCAAAGCAACTTCCATGGTATATGAACCACTGACTCTATGCTATATTTTCTGTTTTAATTGCACCTTTATTGATAAGCAGAGACAGGCACATTGACTCTGCGAAAAGCACCTTTAAATTTTTTTTAAAAAGTTTTTTATTTTTATTTGATGATCCCCGATTGTTTAACCATGAGCTATTTCATTGTATTTCATACATTGTGCTCAGCTTGCTACACTTTAAGTAAATGACAATGGAACATTCAGATACACTTTGCTAACATCATCCCTGGTGTCAAATGTATGGCAAAAGTACCTCAAACAACCCACATTTTCAACACCATGCCCAAACCATGTTATTAATTCCACAATTTAAGAACTCAACCTAAAAGAAAATAACATCAGGAACATGTGCACAAAAGGAATATGCAGATTTGGAATGGACCGCTCAAAAAGATTTAGGTCAAAATGTTCAACTTTGTCGGAAAAACTAAATTGGTCATATCAGATTGATCACCAGTTTTACATCGTGCTTGTTTTCTCTTTCAACTGAAATCAGTTGACTGAAAACTGTTTTTGTTTTAGGTCAAAGGTGTATGTTTTTCACAGAATTACCTTAAAATGCTCTAAATGTCCTTAGAAATGTGCTTAAAGGTTTGGAGAAATGGTAGGAATTGAAGAGGTAAAATTGCCATAAATAATAGAAAGTGAAGGGTTCAGCATAAGGCACATGCTACACTCATGCTCCTGTTACTGATTTAACCAATAAGAAGGTATTAAAAGGATTTGTTTCCAATCATGCACAAAAGAAACCAGCACCCTTGAAATATTTATGAATGTTTTAGGGAAATATATGCATTGCTTTTCAGTCCTTCATTCTCCAAATTGTCTAGACCATAGTTTTCTATGAGTATGGAAACCGTAGCAAAAATTGTTTGAAATGAGTCATTACGGCGTATTGAAGTTACTTTGTAAATGAGCTAAGATCCTGAGTAATGTCACATGGGTTGGAGCATAGGATATCTTATACCATCCTTTTAACATTACACCACTAAAAATGGAAATATAAATCCACAGTATCAGAACACACCAAGACTTTGAACACACCTGATATATCATCTAAGTATTCAGATAGGACGGGGTAAGTAAAGAAAAGAGAGGGAAAAACCTGTACGTGTTTATTAAAGTTTGAGATGATCTTTATATTATTTGCAATGTTATTTGCAGCTGCCAAGAAGAAGATTAAAAAAATCTGATTTGTAACCAATGTGTCACCAGTCATTTCTCATACAACCGCAACAACAAAAGAGAGAACTGACAGGTGTATTCAGCGGTGTTAACATGATACCCAATTCATTGGCCCATTTCACTGATATCTATAGTTTAATCAGCAACGAGGATTTTTTTGTGCATAGGTTCATGGGTACCACATCAAGCAGAGACAAGCCTCTTCAGTTTTGTCTGGGACAAAACTGTAATTTGATACCACGTATGTGTGTGAAACTTCACACCAAATTTGTGATACAGAGATAAGAGAGGGAAAAAAACTCTAGTATCAAATACCAAAAGATAATCAAATGTTACTGGAGGTACAACGTGAACCACAGTCGACAAATTGTTTTTCAGTGTTAATATATTTATATGGAAAATATATCCTGGAGCAAAAGATATCACAATTTTTCTCTTGCCGTTTATAGTTATCAAGGTAAGTGTTGACAGTGTGAGGGAACATCATGCTTTCTATCTGGGTGCCAATTGTGACCCGCTGAGGGACCCATTTAGGTCGGCACCTGCAAAATAAGAGTAGTTGTCTATGGTGCCTCAACAATGTGCTATCATTGAAAGTTAGTATTGAAGATCTTTTTTTTATTTCTCATGCTAGCCATTCTGTGAGTGTTGAGTGGGTTTACCATAACACTATTGCTTTCATTACACAGTTATAAGAAAAATCCAGCATTCTTGGACTAACATTTTAATAGAAAAAGTCTTAAATGAGATGTGTCATTTTCTTAATCCTTTCCTTTAATATATCATTGATCTCAATGTCATGGTTATTGTGTCATGCATTATTATCCTCATTCTATACAGATATTTGTGTGGGTTGGCAAGGAAACCTTAGACAATCCTTGCCTGATCTTGACCAAGCCCCACCTCTTTTTCACATGACAACAGCAGAGATCTTCTGTAACCCTCATTCTCAATCCCTCAGCCACATGCTAGACTAACTGTGATTCCAACTGGATCAAGCATCAATATGTGTGATTGTGATTTATCATGTCACTCTCCATCATTATCACCGCATATTAATCCCAGCCAGCGTTAAAACTAAAGTCAAATGAATCCTCATGGTACAACATCTATCATAGATACATAGACAATAGGTGCAGGAGTAGGCCATTCGGCCCTTTGAGCCAGCACCACCATTCACTGGGATCATGGCTGATCATCCACAATCAGTACGCCGTTCCTGCCTTCTCCCCATTCCCCTTGATTCTGCTAGCCCTAAGAGCTCTATCTAACTCTCTTTTGAATGCATCCAGTAAATTGGCCTCCACTGCCTTCTGAGGTAGAGAATTTCACAAATTCACAACTCTGTGTGGAAAAGTTTTCCTCATCTCAGTTCTAAATGGCCTATCCCTTATTCTTAAACTGGGAACAATCCATCGGGAACAACATCGGGAACAGCCATGATCACATTGAATGGTGTTGCTGGCTCGAAGGGCCGAATGGCCTACTCCTGCACCTATTGTCTATTGTCTATTGTCCAATGAGTAAACAATATAATTTTAGGTATGAACAGAAATCATCATAAATTAATAAATAAATACTTAAATAATTTATTTTGATCCTCCAGGTCAGAAAACCATTAAAAAAAAAGAAAGGTAATTTACCAAGGATTAATATCATACTCTAAGGAATATGACTGAAATTTTGGAACTACATGGCATCTCATCTGTAATTGTCATGTATATTGTGGCTGGAATTCAAAACTTATGTTTGTTTTCTAGAGAACTTTCCCAATTGTCACTCTGGTGTGAAGCCAAGAGAGTGAACTCATGATGTGACTTTTTAGGTATATCCTGACTATTGCAAACTATTGCCCAAGATGATAGCAGGATAGCCAACAGATCCATGACATAGCCAACTGCATGATTTTGCTTACAATTCACCTTTAGTTTAGTTTAGTTTAGTTTAGATTAGAGATACAGCGCAGAAACTGGCCTTTCGCCACACCAGCGTTCCCCGGACATTAACACTATCCTACACACACTAGGGACGATTTACACTTATACCAAGCCAATTAACCTACAAACCTGTATGTCTTTGGAGTGTAAGAGGAAACCGAAGATCTCAGAGAAAACCCATGCGGTCATGGGGAGAACTTACAAACTCCATACAGACTGCACCCGTAGTCGGGATCGAACCTGGGTCTCATGCTCTGCAAGGTCTGTAAGGCAGCAACTCTACCACTGCGTCACCGTGTTTAGTTTAGTTTAGTTTAGTTTAGTTCAGTTCAGTTTAGAGATACAGAGTGGAAACAGGCCCTTCATCCCACTGAGTCCACACAGACCACCGATCACCCGTATTACTAGTTCTATGTTATCTCAGTTTCACATCCTATACATTAAGGGCAATTTACAGAAGCCAATTAACCTACAATCCTACATGTTTTGGAACTTGTAGGCATAATTCTTTTAATTTGGATATTAATTCAGTAAATTAGATAACTTTTTAATTTAAAGTCTGAAAGATAATTTTTAAAAAGATATATAGATCCATATTTCAGCAGTCTGCCATAATAGACACAATTGCTTCAAGGTGTTGTGCTGTCATTTATTTACGGATTGCGTATTGGGTAACATGGCATTTTGTAGTGTGTACATGAAAGACAAAATATTCAACCCTTTTTACATGTACATATAAAAACTGAAAAAGTTCTTTAAAAATGAGAAATGTTCATGTTAAGAGTTTGCAAATGCATCCCATGGTTTAGATAGTAGAGTATCATTTGATATTTATATATTACTTTTTCCAATTTGACGCCTTTTGAGGTTGAGCACAAATTAAGAGGGCCGCACCTAATAATTGTCAGTGGTCTGTCCTCAAGGCAACTGTGCTGATGGATAAAGGATCGTTTTCTACAGGCACACTGCTGCTGCAACTACCAGTTTTTTGTTATCTGCTGCAAGAGAGAGGGAAATGGGTTAGCGAGTGCATTACAACATGTCCAGACGATGTGCCTGCCATGCTAGCGTACTTAAATGTAAGACGGGGTTAGGAGACTTGGAGCGATGGTAATTTGTGAAGCTGTTTATGGAGATTTGATTGTTAGGTGGGCATTTTGACAAAATTATATTTTACTTGGAACAGTGTGTAAAGGGCCTGACCCACTTTCACGACCTAATTCACGACCTCTGCCGAGTTTGCCCTTGACATACTCGCAGCATGGTCGTCATGAGGTCGTAAGTAGACCGTAGGAGGTCGTAGGTAGGTCGTAGCAGGTTGTGATGCTAGTCGTAGCATGAAGTAGGTCAGGGTGTTTTTTCAACATGATGAAAAATGTCCACGAGTAAAAAAGGTCGTGAATTAGGTCGTGAAAGTGGGGCAGGCCCTTTTAGCTAATTGATGTTTTCACTGATCTTGATCTCATATGTGCTATTTTAAATTTAATTTTACTACATTTATGTTCTTGGGGCTTCACTGCTCCTGTTCATATCAAATGTGATAACTTTCATTGCTACTTCACCGTGGACCAGGAGGGCTTCCTAAGAGGTTAATTTCTGTGTCTCAAAAAAAATAATATTTTTTGGTATGTAGTTTTAGAACCTGATTGTCATATTCTATTATTTTTTAGAATCAAGATCGTGATGTACATGCAAGGTAATGATCTCTGTCGGATGGAATCTCTGGTAGAATCATTCTTTATCTTATACTAGACTAAGTGGGACCCGTTGGGTCCCTGTCACATGGTAGGCATGGTCCCCCAATGCAACCTGTTCCCCAACGCAATATTCCACCACTCACCCGTTCCCCCAATGCAACCCGTCCCCAACGCAATATTGCACCACTCACGCATAACCCCCAACTGCGCAGGCGCGGCTCATTTCCCCTCATCCCCCAGCAATCCCTACCCCTCCTCTTCACCCTCTCTCTTCTTTCCCCTTTCCTCCTCCCCTCCCCAATCCCTCCCTCACTTCTCCCTCACTCCCATTTCCCCTCCCCTCAGTCACTCCCTCCCTCCATCCATAAAAGGCAGCATCTGCCGTTCCTTCCTCCACAGTTCATTTATTATTAGCTGTGGTTTAGATCCCGCTAACTTGACACTTGACAATTGGACGTGGACGTGTACGTGTGCATGTGTGTGTGTGTGCCGTCCCCGCACTGGGCGCCCGCCCGCTGCTGCCGTTCGGCCCGTCTCCGCCGTGCCCACCCACCTACCTGTCTGCCTGCTCACTGTCACCGCCGGACTGTGGATGGAGGGGGGGATAGAGTCTGTGTTTGTCAAGGTGGGCACCATGAGTTTTGATCAGCTGATGGAGAGGATTTCCTCCGAGAAAGCCATGAGGGTGAGTTATCACAACGGCTGCAGCAGAGGAGATGGAACCGAGGGGACGGGTAGCCGGGACCGCCATTGCTGCAGAGGGTGGGCGAGGGAGAGGGGTGAGTGATGAGGGAGAGAGAGACGGGACCAGGGCCTCCACTGGGCCTCCACTGAACACCACCCCCCCCACCCCCACCCCCAGCGGCCGCCGCCGGAGTTGGGGAAGACATTAGACAAGTTACTGTGAGGAGGGGACGGAGGAATTTGTGAGTGAGGCAGGACAGGTCGCCAACGGTGGGGCAGGAAGGAGCGTTGCCATCCCGGCCGTGGCATTGACTGACAGGAGAGGACACCAATCTGCGTGGCGCTGACTGAAGGAATCTGTGCACGTGTGGTTTTTAATATTTTTAAACCTCGATGACTTTTACAATATACCATCGATCGGAATGAAACTTGTTGCACTCGCAGCACGGGAGAACGTGAGTAACCTGGCGAAACATTGTAGCGCAATCGCGTACCATTTTGTCGCAAATAAAAAAACCACACAAGCCGGAAGAGCACAAGATCAGAGTTTTAGTTTTATGTGTAGATGCCAATGTACTACATTTATAATTGTAACATTTTTGATAGAAAATTCAATTTAAAAAAAACAAGTTAAGGTTGGTTCGAGTTTTGCTTTAGTTAGCAGTTTTTTTTCATTTATATTCCACTTTTTTGGGCACATAATCTTGACTAATCATCAAGGGACTGCAAAATAATCTTCTACTTCAATTTCTGCACAACACTCATGGAAGCATCTATAGTTGTGTCTGAAAATCACGGTGCGCTCTCGTCTTCGTTGCCCTCTATTCTTCCAGGTTTTCAAAACTTTGCAACGTGCCCCATCGAAAGTTGCAAGCAATGATTACTACAGGAGATGAAGGCATTTCATCAAATAGAGTGTGCAGAATCAAAATATGGCCTCATGAGTATACCATGAAATAGTAAGATTAAACGAGAACTTACCAGTTTGAAGTTTGATCTGTATTTTATGAGGAGTTACGATGAGGGATTACGTGAAGAGCCCGTCCAGCACGCATGCGCGACATTCTTCAAAGCAGCGGTGTGGAATCACAGGAAACACAATAATTGAAATAAACATAGTAAAGAAAAGGAGAACTAAGATACCAGTTGATCTATAATTGAGGGTGGGAGCGGAGGGCACGTAATCCCTCATCGTAACTCCTCATAAAATACAGATCAAACTTCAAACTGGTAAGTTCTCGTTTAATCTTACTATTTTACTTCGGAGTCACGTGAGTGACTACGTGAAGATTTTAAAGCTCTGTGATTTCAAACCGTGTAACAGTTCATACTTCACTCGCTGCCGAAGTCATTCAAGGGAGGAAGTATGTTATCGTAATCAACCATAATCTGTTTGTAAACAATAATGGTATCTATTAAACAATAACAAAAGACAAAATGCTCCCCCGGGCTTAAATTATATATTTTTGCAGATTTTAAAACTTTCTGCAAATAACACAGGTTCTGCTAGCGGCTTGTGGTAGAACGTTTGGAACATTTTCTCCATGTTCATTCTTTTAGCCGCCGAGGTGGATGCTGCCCTGGTGGAGTGAGATGTATATACATCAGTATCTACTCCAGCAGCTCCCAGTACCTGCTTGAGCCATCTCGAGATGGTTTGGCTCGACACCCAACCATGAGGTTTCTTGTGGCTGACCCATAAGGCTTTTTTATTTTTATTTTTTTTTTAAACTTTTTTTTTCTCCTCTCCCTCGAGAATCTCTTGTTGTGTTGATGTAAGTGAATAAGTGAGTCATGACACACAACCGCAGGTCAGGTGGGTATGCCCGGAAATCCATAACTAGGACTCAAGTTCCTGGCTTGCTCTGCTTTAGCAGCTCCTGAATGGTGAATGAGACCCGGTCTGGTGTTATAACCATGTTGTCCAGTCGCAGTAAGTGGAGGGACTGGACTCTTTGTGCTGAGACTAGTGGCATCAGCATGACCGTTTTCAGGGTTAGCTTTTCCAGGGTGAGACCTGGCTGGGGACCATCCCCTTAGGTATGTCAGGACCACACTGACATCCCAGATTTGGGTATACCTAGGTCTAAGAGGGTTGTAGTTGACGATACTCCTCATGAGTTTGATCACCAGCGGTTGAGACCCTATGGCCTGTTGTCCAGGCACCTGTTTTAAGTAGGCTGACAGCGCACGTCTGGCAGTATTGATGGTGCTGTAGCTCAAGGCTGATGCTAGGAGACTGCAAGGTGACTTGGATAGGCTGGGTGAGTGGGCAAATGTTTGGCAGATGCAGTATAATGTGGATAAATGTGAGGTTATCCACTTTGGTGGCAAAAACAGGAAAGCAGACTATTATCTAAATGGTGGCCGATTAGGAAATGGGGAGATGCAGCGAGACCTGGGTGTCATGGTACACCAGTCATTGAAAGTAGGCATGCAGGTGCAGCAGGCAGTGAAGAAAGCGAATGGTATGTTAGCTTTCATAGCAAAAGGATTTGAGTATAGGAGCAGGGAGGTTCTACTGCAGTTGTACAGGGTCTTGGTGAGACCACACCTGGAGTATTGCGTACAGTTTTGGTCTCCAAATCTGAGGAAGGACATTATTGCCATAGAGGGAGTGCAGAGAAGGTTCACCAGACTGATTCCTGGGATGTCAGGACTGTCTTATGAAGAAAGACTGGATAGACTTGGTTTATACTCTCTAGAATTTAGGAGATTGAGAGGGGATCTTATAGAAACTTACAAAATTCTTAAGGGGTTGGACAGGCTAGATGCAGGAAGATTGCTCCCGATGTTGGGGAAGTCCAGGACAAGGGGTCACAGCTTAAGGATAAGGGGGAAATCCTTTAAAACCGAGATGAGAAGAACTTTTTTCACACAGAGAGTGGTGAATTTCTGGAACTCTCTGCCACAGAGGGTAGTCGAGGCCAGTTCATTGGCTATATTTAAGAGGGAGCTAGATGTGGCCCTTGTGGCTAAAGGGATCAGAGGGTATGGAGAGAAGGCAGGTACGGGATACTGAGTTGGATGATCAGCCATGATCATATTTAATGGCGGTGCAGGCTCGAAGGGCCGAATGGCCTACTCCTGCACCTAATTTCTATGTTTCTATGTTTCTATGTTTCAATCCTTCATTATGGTGAAGGCCCCCCAGGAACTCCAGTACATTGGTTATATTTGCAGATGAGTACGTTGTCCCAGTAGTCGAGCAGTATCTTTCCCACGTCCTGATGCTCGATAGGTATTGTTTCCTGGTGGACATACGGTGTCATCATGTTGATGGTCCTGTCAGACACCCCAGTCCCAGCAGTGGTCTTTTGATAATATGCAACCCAGTAGGTTAATTTTGTCATGGCATGGATGACTTATGCCTGATACAGGGTGCGTCAATAGGTCTGGGCTACTGGGAAAGGTCAGAGGAGTTTCGATGACCATGTCGAGGACCACTGGGAACCATGGCTGTGTAGGCCAGTTGGTACTATCAAAATACCTGAAGCAGAGTCCATCTGTATTTTGCGTAGTACCCTACAGATTAAGGCAGAAGGGGGGGGGAAAGCATAGAAGAAATAGGTCCCCCAGTTCAGCGCGAATGCATCTATCGCTGCTGCCTCAGGGTGTGGTTCCCAAGGGACATACATTGGTATGTGGTGATTTAGTCTGGATGCAAAGAGATCGATATCTGGTGTGCCATATTGGTTTGTAATTTTAGCAAAAGCTCTAGGATTTAACATCCATTCGGTGTTTATCATTGAATTTGCGTGACCTGGCACTGTGTTTAGCTTACCTGGTAGGTAAGTTCCTGATAGCCAAATATGTCTATCGACCCACCATTACCAGATTGTGTTGACCCAATTGTCACATGATATCGATTTTATTCCGCCCATATGGTTAATATAGGCCACCACCGTGATATTATCAATTTGTAAATGAACATGCAAGTTGTGCATATTCCTAGAATATGCTTTAAAACCATAAAACGCACCAAACATTTCCAAATAATTTATGCCCAGTGTTTGTAGTAAAGATGAGTCTAGGTTAGTCCATCTACCACCTGTGCTGGATATGGTATTAGTTGCTCCCCAGCCTTGAGCACTGGCATCTGTTTGTATAGTTAACGTTGGGTTTTTGATGATGATAGGGCTGGAACTATGCCAAATGTGTTATATCCACCATTGTAACTCTGATATTGCTTTAATGGGTAGTTTCATGGTTCGGTCAAAGTGACCTGCATGTCGTTTCAACGCCTGTACTTTTGCCCTTTGTAGGTGCTGATAGTGCAGGCATCCAAATTGTGTAGCTGAAAATGCTGCTACCATTTTGCCAATTACTCTTGCCACTTGTCGGATGGTTGGTCGATTGCTTACCATTAAATTGTTGCACGTCTGTGCCAATTCTGCTGCTTTACCTTTTGGCAACATTACAGACATGTGGATTGAGTTAATTGTGAATCCCAGATAGTCCATAGTTGTGGATGGCGTCAACTTAGATTTATCTGGATGTATGACAAAACCCAGGGTTTCAAACAATTGTTTGGTAGCTAATACAGCTGATTTAGCCAACTCCATGGTTTTGCCTACTATTAGGATATCATCAAGGTACGCCATGACAATATGTCTTTGTTTCGTTAATGTTGCCAAGGCTGGTATTAATATCTTGGTAAATAGTCTAGGGCTGATGTCAACCCATTAGGCAACACTTTATACTGCCATAGTTGCCCCATCCAGGTAAATTTCAGGTATCTGCGATGACCCTTGTGAATGGGTACTGAATAGTAGGCATCTTTTAAATCAATGCTTGCCATAAAGTATCGTTTGGAAATCAGTTGTTTAGCAGTTACAAATGTTTCCATTTTGAAATGTACATACTTAACAAAGATATTTAGTGAGGTTAAGTCAATGATGATGCGACATCCACCATCTTTTTTGCTTTTGGTAAATATATTTGAGACAAATTCCAAAGGTTCATGTTTGGATTTCTCAATGACACCCTTTGTAAGTAACCTCACCAGTTCTGCTTGAGCCTCTAGTTCTCTTTGACTGAGAGGGTAAAGACCCTTTGGGGTACGTGCTGAACTGGTGGCATGTTTTCTTGAATGAACTCTATTTTGTATCCCCGAATACTGTTAAGTATATAACTATCATTCGTGAGACACCTCCTGTTAGTACAGTTCCCCCATTTACATGCTGGTAGGAACCAGACCCACCTACCTCCATAGTTATGGTAGTGTTCCTTTCTTCGGTTTGTTCTTCCGTC
The DNA here is from genome assembly GCA_038087875.1 of Malacoraja senta. Taxonomy (NCBI): domain Eukaryota; kingdom Metazoa; phylum Chordata; class Chondrichthyes; order Rajiformes; family Rajidae; genus Malacoraja; species Malacoraja senta. Next base: position 353,353,668 of record CM075977.1, read on the forward strand.
GTTATACTGCTGGATGTACTGCTGATTGGGGGTGGCGCATTTTCCATGGGGTCTGCTCTGGGCCCTGGCCTAAAAAGGCTTTCGGGGATAGTATGCGGACCCCGAGCTTTCACCAGTTCCACCGACATGTAGCGGGAGCGCCTGTACTCCCGGTCGTCGCTGTTGCACTGCGTGAACGCTAATGTCGCGCATGCGTGCTGGACGGGCTCTTCACGTAGTCACTCACGTGACCCTGAAGTAAAACAATAATTTTATATCAAAGTCACGTGAGTGACTACGTGAAGAGCCCGCCAGCCTGCATGCACATCAATATGTCGACGCATGGTAAGGGGGCAGGAACGGGCCCGGAGAAAATAGGGGCAGCGGGCCCGGAGAAACTGGCACAGCTTGTGCAGCGACCGCCTTGGAGGCTCCGTAAGGAGCTGGCAGCTAAAATTAGCGGCTGACAGCTTGGCCGGTTCAGCGACCGCCATGGAAGCTCCGTAACGTTGCTGGCGGCTAAAATTAGCGGCTGACGGCTCGGCCGATGCAGCGACCGCCATGGAGGCTCCGTAGGAGCTGGCGGTTTGAAATTGTTTGCCTGACGGCTCGGCCGGTGCAGTGACCACCACGGAGGCTCCGTAATGGAGCTAGTGGTTGGAATTTAATCGGTTGATGGCTCTGCCGGAACAACCGCCGTGGAGGCTCTTAAATAAAAAATAAAAATTAAAAAAAATAATCATAAAAAATAAAAAATATATATATTAAAAAAAAACAAGGAAGCAGGCAGCTTCATTCATTAGGCTGACAGTTCGGCAGGTGCAGCCTTCACCATTAAGGCTCCAAGAGGGAGCAGGCAGCGGGATTCAATAGGCTGACGGCACGGCCGGTGGCTACCGCCATTGAGACTCTGAGAGGGAGCAGGTTTTCGGGCTCCAAGGGAGCAGGCGACTGGTTGAGCTCAAAAAGGGAGCCAGCCAGATGCCTGGAGGAAGCAACACCTGGCTCAGGGTTGTGTTATATTCCTCCCCTCTAAACTCCATTGAGGCTCCAGAAGGGAGCAAGCCCGGACCCAGAGTCATTAGCAGGCATGATCTACCCAGTGTGCATATAATAGAATTGTGCTCCTGGCTCAGAAGACACTTACAGGATGCTCCTGTCAGATGCCTGTGGAAGCAACACCTGGCTCAGGGTTGTGTTATATCTCCCGCTCAGAAGAGGGGAAGCAACACCTGGTTCCGGTTTGCGTTACAATATCTCCCGCTCAATATAGGGGAAGCAACACCTGGTTCAGGGTTGTGTTATTTTATCTCCCGCTCAGTAGAGGGTACTGGAGATTATTACATAAGTAACTGACTATGGGAATGTCATCAAGGAATTCGAATCCCCTGAACTTATGGGGGATCTGCTGCAGTTAATCATATGAAGGTTTCCGGCTCTTGTCACATAATTTGCCATCCCTTCGGGGACAGGAGATCCACTGGAGGAGATCTGGCTAAGAGCATCAGTGATTTAACTCCTCATCAGCTAAGGAGGTATGTGTTAGATACGGCTGGGAAATATACCAGTCCAAATGAACTGCCAGACTTTGGATGTTCCAAAAGTCAATCTCACCATTTGGGATATCTCAGTGGTGATACGTGGGCAAGAATTACATTTCAGCCTATTCAAAGACTATTAACGGCTGTCATTTCGGCCTTTGCAAGGGCAGTAGATGGGTTCAGCGCTCGATAGTGCAGAAGATGCTTTAGCACTTCTATGTAATACACAGTTGGAGCTAAATTGCCTTCACAAAATGCTACAAGGCCTGAGGTAATTCCCCAAAAAGTTGCTCGTTTATGCAGGGCCAGTAACATGCAGCCTGCAATGTATCTCTTCGGAGAGGAGAGATGTTAGCAAGGTTAAGATTTTCAGGGAGAATTTTAGGCGGCTGCGGGGGTGGTAGAACTATCCGATGTGGGTAGTGCTCCAGTATCTTGGCATATCACCTCCATATATAAAGTAATGGCTGGAAGCACTGCTCTGAGGATGGTTGGAACACCAGGCCTACTCAATTCAGACCTAGCCAGAGGCCTTTGTTAGGCCTAAGGCCATCGCACTCACCTTGGTGAAGATAATGTGTTGTGCTCACTAGCTACTGAGATAGGTCGTTCCAGGCAGAGGACTGGAAGTTTAGAAGGATGAGAGGGTATCTCATTGAAACATATAAGATTGTTAAGGGTTTGGACACGCTAGAGGCAGGAAACATGTTCCCGATGTTGGGGGAGTCCAGAACATGGGGCCACAGTTTAAGAATAAGGAGTAAGCCATTTAGAACGGAGATGAGGAAACACTTTTTCTCACAGAGAGTGGTGAGTCTGTGGAATTCTCTGCCTCAGAGGGCAGTGGAGGCAGGTTCTCTGGATGCTTTCAAGAGAGAGCTAGATAGGGCTCTTAAAAATAGCAGTCAGGGGATATGGGGAGAAGGCAGGAACGGGGTACTGATTGGGGATGATCAGCCATGATCACATTGAATGGCGGTGCTGGCTCGAAGGGCCGAATGGCCTACTCCTGCACCTATTGTCTATTGTCTATTGACTGCGGCACCAATTCCTGGTTCAGGGTTGCATTATGATATTTTCCACTCTGAGGGTGACTCTGACTGCGACGAGTTGACAGGGAACTCGTATTCCCACACCAAGCAGATGCTACGCTTCAATTCTAGTCGCATAAGGTTCTGATGTATGTTCTGATTCAGTCAGACACTGGAGGTTGTAGGTTAATGCCATCAGTTAAGGCAAATTCTAAGTCGAAAGGCTTTAACCCAGAAAGTTTTGAGACTTCTCATGGAAGGATTCACCTTGTACAAGGTCAGTAGAGGGTCTTATGTGTTATACGCGGTCTAAACTCAATTCGACTAGGATGGTACAGGCCTGAGGCCTATCCAATTTATGCTAAAATTTCTCAAGAGTAAGAGGATACTGCTCCACGGAGGCTGGTTGGAGCACCAGGCCTACTCTTCTATCAAAACCAAAGGGCTTTTAACCGCAGCTTCAGCGCTCACCATGGTTGCTGTGCTTCCCTCATACTCAGTACTGTCCCTAGTGGGGTCATGATGTACGTGCAAAGGGACAGGGCAAGTCTAGGATCAGCTGACGGTTAGTCTTCTGTCTGAGGCCAAGGATCTTCTTGGTGGATGTTACAGCAAGTGCTTTCTCCGAAACTGCCTTGATTTCATCTTCAGTCATTGTCTGTCATCTCATGGACAGCAAAGCAACATTGAGCTGGAGGTGATTTGAGTATGTGAATGTTATTACATTAATCACATGAGTGCTGCTGTCGATATTTAAGTCAGGGTTCGACAAACAGGTGGGGACAGATAACCTCTGGAATTTTTCCAGTTTTCAAATCACACCGAATTATAAGGTTCATTTTCTGGTTGATTATTCCTCCACGGCAAGAGAAGTCGAAACATTTCCGTCCATATGGGCAATAATGGAAACTATAGTTATCCAAGTGGAAACAGAGACATCTCGCAAAGGATGAGTAGTCTGCCCAAGAACAAGAGGGGTATAGTTCTAATATTTTTATCAAGATTGAAGAATGCCAAATCAGGTTAAGATTTGGCTAGTCTGATCATGTGTTTGGTTACCCAGTTTAAGATGGATAATTGTCTTTCAGCAATTTAGCTGTTTCAGAGGATTTAGGGCCTCAATCGATCTTGAAGATACATACTTTTCCATATCTATACACGAGAGGCACAGATATATCTGGTGTTTTTTGATGACAAGCCAGTGGTGGAAATTTTAGGCTCTATCTAGGGGTTGTCTTCAGGCCTAGGCTATTTACAAAGATTCTAAAGCTAATGCTGCCCTACTCAAAGGGCATTGTGTCATGGAGTTTATAGACGACATGCTTTTGTAGCTGATAAGACTCAGGGTTTTTATCAGTAGATGCCTCTTACGATATTAAAGATGAGGCGACATTAATTTTTATAGTGCCAATTTGGCCTACTCATTCAGGGCGTCCATTGTAAAAGGCGGCTGAAAGAAGCTTCTACTTACTCGAAGTCTCGAGTGCTGACTAGTTCAGCCTATTTCTCATGCAGCTAGCTCTGCACGGTTGTATGGAAAGTTTGTGAGAAGAAACATGTGTGTTACTTTTAAACAGAAGTAGCAGAGGTTTGTGGTTCTTTCAGTTTGGGCTTAGAGAAGCGATTATGTTATAGCACAATTGACACTGCTCGAGCTGCTTTGTCCTTCTCTCTAGTGCTATGTGGGACAATAAATGATTGGTTATTCACCCACTGTTGACTAACGTTATGCAAGGTGTATTTTATATGAACACTCTAAAGCCTAGACTCATAGTAGTGTGGAATGTGTATCAGTAAAATTATTATGCAGATATTCATCTACTGTATTCCTAATGGGAGCAGTATCTTTTAAGTTAATTATGCTTTTAGCAACTGATTTCAGCACAAAGAACACAGTATTTACTCAATCTCCAGCTCAGTCTCTGGGTCATAACTGACATGAGGGTAGCTTGTTATGGGAATGATCTCATCAAGCAAACTGGGCACGGTTGGGTACAATTTCGAGTTGACAGCATACCCACCAGATCGGAGATTAGGGGTGTTATTATGTACACAGGTACAATGAGCTTACTAGTATCTATGAGATGAAGGATAGTTTCTTCATTGTTATTTAATAGTTTTCTCAAGAGATTGTTGGTACAGACTATCTCAACATGAATAGAGGGTAAGCAGCTAATAGCGGGGGTGCATTCAAATCATTTCAAGTCTCACCCTTCCAAGGCGGCTGGCTCATTAGCAGCCAATTGAATGGATATTCCCATTTAATCATCTTGCAACAGCAGGAGGCTTACATAGTGCACTTTCAGAAGTTATAAAATTTGGTTGAATATGTCTGGATGATTGCAGATAGAATTCTGAACATGAGTGGTGCATGAGTTATTGTCTAACTCAAAGCCAATTGGGACTGGTCCGATTAAGGGCAAGGTACATGTATGTCAGTTAGCATCATGTTGTTAATAACCCATGTCTTTTCTACCATTTATGGTTTATCTGTTTAAGTGTTTCACACACAGATTCCTTTACTGCATGAAACCACAGAGCTTCGAAGGCTTCACGTAGTCACTCACGTGACTTCAATATAAAATAGAAAGATTAAACTAGAACTTACCGTTTGAAGTTTGATTTTTGGAAGGAAAAAAGCAGAATGGAGCAGTCACTGGCTGTGACTGAAGAAAAAAGATGCTGTCTGGGCTGCCACGTGACCATCTAGAGGCTAACCATAAGACACACACCCAGGGCTGATCACCCTGCGGTGGGCCTGCCTCGACGGAGGGTGTCTTGTGCTAAAAGGCCAAAACACCCAGTGACATTGAGGTACACAACTGAAGATGTGTCTGATTGGTAGCAAAATCACCTAGTGGTCACCCCCAAGAATACCGGGTGTCAGTTGTGGTGAAGAACCTTAGGGATTGTAACATCCAGTCCTACTAATCAATATTTTATGAGAAGTTGAAGTGAGGGAACACGTGCCCTCCACTCCCAACCCTGAATCTCATAAAGATCATTCGGTAAGTCGAGGGTTATTAATCTTTCTATAGTTTTTCGTGCAAGTGGTCTGTGGTTTCATACAGTTGCTCTGAAGATTGACGCGCATGCGGGCTGGCGGGCTCTTCACGTAGTCCCTCACTTCAACTTCTCATAAAATAAAGATGAAACTTCAAACGGTAAGTTCTCGTTTAATCTTTCTATTAAACAGCACAGTAGGCACTAACTGGAAGCAGAAATCATGAAGAGTAAATTTAGTTCTTCTGTGCAACCTGCACTGTCATACATACGTTAGGTTCAATGTGAATTTCGAGCTGAATGTAACTTTATTTGTTACCCAGACGTGGCGGCGAAGGACGAGAAGCCGAAGCAAAGAAGTGGAAGCCAAATAACCAAACGGAAACAAAGCCAAAACAGCAAATAACCGAAAGCGTACGAAACCGAAACGCCAACTAACCGAAAGAGTGGGACACCTCAAAGTCAACTAACCGAAATGGTGGGACGCCTAAAAGTAAACTCACCGAAAGGCCACTCTGCCGAAACGCCAACTCACCGAAAGGCTGCGTCGCCTACAAGCCAGCTCACCGAATGGCCCCTCTGCCGAAAAGTCAAATAACGGATATGAGGTCGCCAGGAAGTGGGGGGGGGGGGGAGGGCGGACTTGTCAGCGATTGGTCCAGACCCCCGCATCCATCACATCACTGGCCGGTGGAGACGGGAGGGTGGGGGTCATTTTCCCACACAAGCCATAGGTGACTGGGCACTCTGAACCCGAGCACTAAGTTGTAAGTGGCCAAAGGAGCGCATCCCTTGGGACAGCACCACTCTCCCATGGCCGCACTGTGATGGGCCATGTGTCGGCAGCGCCGGGTGGAGCAGAGGTGTGGGATAGGCTGGTCCCTCCGCCCACCCAGAGTCACTGACCGCGATGCACCGCCATCACCCCCCGACACCCACACCGAGTGATTCACCCCCCATTCCGGCCGCGGGGACAGACGGCTCGGGGCATTGGCAGCCATAGTCGCTTTTAAAACATGGGGGTGGGGGGGGAACACAAATTCCCTCGCGGGCCGATGACAATTGTGCATGACAATGAACAATTCTATCTCCTCCCACTCCCCCCCCCCACCCTGTGTAAGGCACACAAGCTCCCACGCTCAAAACACCAGATAATCTGTAATCTGTTTTAACCAAAGATGGACACAAAAAGCCCAGAACTGAACACAATATTCTAAATGTGGTATCACCAATGTCTTATCCAACTGCAACATGACGTCTTAACTTCAAATACTCAATATTCTGACTGATGAAGGCCAAAGTGCCAAAAGCCTTTTTAACCACCTTATCTACCTGTGACTCGACCTTCATGGAACCATGCAATTGTACTCCTAGATCCCTCTGCTCTACAATACTACCTAGAGGTCTACCATTTACTGTGAAGGTCCAGCCCTTGTTTGACGTCCCAAAATGCAACACCTGACACTTCCCCTTTCATCCCCTTTCCCATCAGAACTGCCCCCTCCATCGACTCTTTTAAGTCAAGACTAAAGACTTATCTATACTCCCAAGCCTTTCCTGACGTCCTCTGAGTGAGGGCTACATGTATATATGTATGTAGTTTGTTTTGTTTGTGCTATTCTTATAACAAATGTAAAGCACTTTGGCCAACGAGAGTTGTTTTTTAAATGTGCTATATAAATAAATGTGACTTGACTTGACTTGACTTCTCTGTATTAAATTCCATCAACCATTCCACTACCTACCTGGCCAATCGATCCAGATCCTGCTGCAATCGTTCACAACCAACTTAACTATCTGAAAAACCACTAACTTTTGTATCATCAGCAAACTTGATAATCTTGGCCTGTATGTTCTCATCTAAATCATTGATGTAGATGACAAACAGTAACGGGCCCAGCACCGAACCCTGTGGCGCACCACTAGTCACAGGCCTCCATTCTGAGAAGCAAACTTCCACCGTCACCCTCTGCTTCCTTCCATGGAGCCAACTTGCTATCCATTCAGCTATCTCTCCTTGGATCCCATGCGTCTAACCTTCCAGAGCAGCCTACCATGCGGCACCTTATCGAATGCCTTACTAAAGTCCATGTACACAACATCTACAGCTCTGCCCTCATCACCCTTTTTGCTCACATCTTCAAAAAAATTAATCAGATTTGTGAGGCACGAATTCCCACGTACAAAACCATGCTGACTGTTCGTAATAAGCCATCGCCCATCCAAATGCCTGTATATCCTATCCCTCAGAATACTCTCCAGTAACTTACCAACTACAGATGTTAAGCTCACCGGCCTACAGTTCCCAGCATTTTCACTGCAGCCCTCCTTGAAAAGAGGTTTTGCCACCCTCCAATCCTCTGGCACCTCTCCTGTATTTAAGGACGACACATACATTTTAACCAGGGCTCCCGCAATTTCCTCTCTAGTTTCCTGCAATGTCCTCAGATATATCTGATCAGGCCCCTGAGATTTGACTACCTTCAAACACGACAGTACCTTCAATACTTCCTCGACAGTAACCCTGACTGCTCTCACGACACTTCCAGTGACTGCTCCAATTTCCTCCGTCCTACTCTTTCTCACCGCATTTAGAAAATATTCTACGCCTTTATTCTTACTACCAAAATGAATGGCTCCATATTTTGCCACACTATATTCCATTTGACACTTCTCTGCCCACTCTCCCAACCTGTCCAAGTCCTTCTACAGAGTCCCTGCTTTCTCTACCCAACCTGCCCCTCCACCTAGTTTCGTATCATCTGTAAACTTGGCCACAAAGCCTTCAATCCCCTCGTCCAAATCATTAATATACAACGTGAAGAGTAGCGGCCCCAGCACCGACCCTTGTGGAACTCCACTAGTCACTGGCAGCCAACCAGAAAAAGCCCCCTTTATTGCCACTCTTTGTCTTCTGCCATCCAGCCAAGCTCTCATCAACCTTAGCAGCCTATCATATGTATGCGGGATAGTTATCTAAACCAACATGTAGAGGAACCAACGAGAGAGCAGGCTATTCTAGACTGGATATTGAGTAATGAGGAAGGGTTAGTTAGCAGTCTTGTTGTGCGTGCCCCCTTGGGCAAGAGTGACCATAATATGGTTGAGTTCTTCATTAGGATGGAGAGTGACATTGTTAATTCAGAAACAACGGTTCTGAACTTAAAGGAAGGTAACTTTGAGGGTATGAGACGTGAATTGGCCAAGATTGACTGGCAATTAGTTCTAAAAGGGTTGACGGTGGATACGCAATGGAAGGCATTTAAAGACTGCATGGATGAACTACAAAAATTGTTCATCCCAGTTTGGCAAAAGAATAAATCAGGGAAGGTAGTGCATCCATGGATAACAAGGGAAATCAGGGATAGTATCAAAGCAAAAGATGATGCGTACAAATTAGCCAGAAAAAGCAGCTTACCAGAGGACTGGGAGAAATTCAGAGTCCAGCAGAGGAGGACAAAGGGCTTAATTAGGAAAGGGAAAATAGATTATGAAAGAAAACTGGCAGGGAACATAAAAACTGACTGCAAAAGTTTTTATAGATATGTGAAGAGAAAGAGATTAGTTAAAACAAATGTAGGTCGCTTGCAGTCAGAAACAGGTGAATTGATCATGGGGAACAAGGATATGGCGGACCAATTCAATAACTACTTTGGTTCCGTCTTCACTAAGGAAGACATAAATAATCTGCCAGAAATAGCAGGGGACCGCGGGTCAAAGGATATGGAGGAACTGAGTGAAATCCAGGTTAGTCGGGAAGTGGTGTTGGGTAAATTGAATAGATTAAAGGCCGATAAATCACCAGGGCCAGATAGGCTGCATCCCAGAGTACTTAAGGAAGTAGCTCCAGAAATAGTGGATGCATTAGTGATAATTTTTCAAAACTCTTTAGATTCTGGAGCAGTTCCTGAGGATTGGAGGGTAGCAAACGTAACCCCACTTTTTAAGAAGGGAGGGAGAGAGAAAACGGGGAATTACAGACCAGTTAGTCTAACATCGGTAGTGGGGAAACTGCTAGAGTCAGTTATTAAAGATGGGATAGCAGCACATTTGGAAAGTGGTGAAATCATTGGACAAAGTCAGCATGGATTTACGAAAGATAAATCATGTCTGACGAATCTTATAGCATTTTTTGAGGATGTAACTAGTAGAGTGGATAGGGGAGAACCAGTGGATGTGTTGTATCTGGACTTTCAGAAGGCTTTCGACAAGGTCCCACATAAGAGATTAGTATACAAACTTAAAGCACACGGTATTGGGGGTTCAGTATTGATGTGGATAGAGAACTGGCTGGCAAACAGGAAGCAAAGAGTAGGAGTAAACGGGTCCTTTTCACAATGGCAGGCAGTGACTAGTGGGGTACCGCAAGGCTCAGTGCTGGGACCCCAGCTATTTACAATTTATATTAATGAGCTGGATGAGGGAATTGAAGGCATCATCTCCAAGTTGTGGATGACACTAAGCTGGGGGGCAGTGTCAGCTGTTAGGAGGATGCTAGGAGACTGCAAGGTGACTTGGATAGGTTGGGTGAGTGGGCAAATGTTTGGCAGATACAGTATAATGTGGATAAATGTGAGGTTATCCACTTTGGTGGCAAAAACAGGAAAGCAGACTATTATCTAAATGGTGGCCGAGTAGGAAAAGGGGAGATGCAGCGAGACCTGTGTGTCATGGTACACCAGTCATTGAAAGTAGGCATGCAGGTGCAGCAGGCAGTGAAGAAAGCGAATGGTATGTTAGCTTTCATAGCAAAAGGATTTGAGTATAGGAGCAGGGAGGTTCTACTGCAGTTGTACAGGGTCTTGGTGAGACCACACCTGGAGTATTGCGTACAGTTTTGGTCTCCAAATCTGAGGAAGGACATCATAGCCATAGAGGGAGTGCAGAGAAGGTTCACCAGACTGATACCTGGGATGTCAGGACTTTCATATGAAGAAAGACTGGATAGACTTGGCTTATACTCGCTAGAATTTAGGAGATTGAGAGGGGATCTTATAGAAACGTACAAAATTCTTATGGGGTTCGGCAGGCTAGATGCAGGAAGATTGTTCCCGATGTTGGGGAAGTCCAGGACAAGGGGTCACAGCTTAAGGATAAGGGGGAAATCCTTTAAGACCGAGATGAGAAAAAACGTTTTCACACAGAGAGTGGTGAATCTCTGGAACTCTCTGCCACAGAGGGTAGTTGAGGCCAGTTCATTGGCTATATTTAAGAATGAGTTAGATGTGGCCCTTGTGGCTAAAGGGATCAGGGGGTATGGAGAGAAGGCAGGTACGGGATACTGAGTTGGATGATCAGCCATGATCATATTGAATGGCGGTGCAGGCTCGAAGGGCCGAATGGTCTACTCCTGCACCTATTTTCTATGTTTCTATGTATCTATACACCTGTGCCGCAGGTAGATTTTTATTATTTTTTCTTTTTTTTCTTTTTAATTATTAGTACAATCATATGGCACCAAAGTCCCTAATATATATTGACATAATACATTTTATGTACAGCTTCTTATTTTTTTTATTATAATAAAGAAGAATAAGAAAAAGAAAGTAGATAATAAAATATAGAAAAACGTGACATATATAGTGTGTGAAAAAGAAAAAAAAGAGTGAAAGAAGAAAATTGAAGAAAGGAAAATAGAAAAAAGAGAGTAGAAAATAAATAAAGAAAAGTAAGGAGATCATTATTTATAATCTTGACCATCCCTCACCCAGTCCTGGAACAGTTAAAGGGCTGTCTCACTGTGCGAGTTGACCCACGAGTGACCCCGAGTTTAAAACAAATTTAACTCGTGGTAATCACGTACAATTAACGTAGCGGGAACTTTGAAACTCGTGGATGCAACTTAGCGACTCTTGGCGCTAACGGGAAGTACACGTGAAACTTGTTAACTCTTGCAAAAGTTCAAACATGTTTGTACTTTTCCACGAGTAAAATGTACTCTTGAGGTTAAAATTTGAAACATTTTAAACTCGTTGTAAGAACGTAGTGGCCCGTGCGTTTAACTTTGTGACTCGTGATTCTACCGTGGGAACTCTTTTTAGAAACAATAATCAGGGACAGAAATATCAGCTACTTAGACTTTTTAAAGACAAATTCTGCTTAACAAAGTTAAGCAAGTTATTGATAAGGTGACAGAGTGGGTTGAAAAGAAAAAAATGGCTTGAAGTTTATATATAAATTTGTGTTGTGTTGTGTTGTGTTGAAAAGCTTCTTGCTGATCCGTTTGATTCTCACTGTTTGTTTACTTCATTGCACAATAAAAGAGAGTTCTTTGCTATCAAGATCAAATTGATGTCTGGAAGTCTTCATTTTAATATCACTACAAAGTCTCATGAATTGAATGTAATATTCCTTTCATCATAAAACACAAAATAGAGGAAGGCAAAATATATTCACATCTTGATTCTCACAATCATTTGTGAGATTTAAGGACAGCTGCCTCATATGCTGTGCTTTTTAAATGTTTAAAATTGTCACCTCTCAGTAGATCAGAAAATAAGACAAAGTCTTATGTGAAACAAATGTCTTGAATGTGAAACAAAGTCTTTATTCTTGTTCAATATAAAAAACGCTTTTTTGCGCATATTGAGAAATATGCGTAATTTCCTGCAAACCCATATCACGGTGAAGCACCACAGCAAACAACACAGTGGTCTGAAAAAGGGCTTCTCATACATGAAAATCAACAAATGAAGCACAAATAAAAGTATTTCCACTATATACTAATTCAGCTGAGAAATGCACTAGTCTAAATTCAGGCAATAAAAGATACAATGCAATGCGCTAAATGACAAGTTTTGAGATCTACAATCAGATAAGCAGATGCATGATAACCACGTTTTAAAGGAAAGACAGATGCAATGAAATTACTTTTACACCACAATAAAAAATAAAATCCACACTTAAAGTTAAACAAAGAAAAGTCAGCAGGATTTAAACTAAACATGAAATTAACTGGATTTTTCTGCATGTGGGCTCTCCTCATGAGGTGATGTACCTGTGGTCGGCAGCCGCTCAAAATAAGCTGTCCTGCCACGGCACACTGCCCAATTCTGAATTATAGTAGGAGCAGAGATGGTCTCTCTGCTCTTTTGCACTGTTGGTCCCCGTGTTACCTCGAAAACACTGCAGTGGCACCAAAGTCTCGTCGTTTGTACCATTCCTCCACGCACCTAGTGTTATTCTCCCTGTTTGACTGTCCACTAAGTCACCGTCCTGCATGGCTGTCGCTGATCCTGAAGCTGCACCTCTGATACGGATCAGGTTGTGCAGAACACATGCAGCAAACACAATAGTCTCTACGTTCTTTGGCTGGCATGACATCATTTTTTGAACATGTGATGATTTTTCAACACTTCGATATACATTGTTGCCTCAAGATTAACGGGAGAGGAACTTGGTACACTCGGGAGACGAACTTGGAACATCGCAGAAATGAGAAGTAAACGGGAAACGTAGACATACCCGTGGGAACTCGGTTAAACTCTGGATCATAAACTTGTAGTATCGTACGCAACCACGAGTCTTTCACTCGGGGTCACTCGTGGGTCAACTCGCACAGTGAGACAGACCTTTTAGTTTCATAATTGTGTTGCACCATATGATTCCAAAAAAACGACAAATGGAGACCAACTCGTTAAGAATTGGTCTGATTTATCTATTAGGAGGAATCACATTTCCTCAAGATGTGCGATGTCCAACATGCTTGAAATCCACATTTTAAGCGTTGGTATTGGTGTATTTTTCCAGAATTTAAGTATTAGTTTTTTTGCTATTATTAAACCATAATTAAAAAATAAATTTTGAGATGAGTTCAATTAATTCCCATCTTCCATTACTCCAAATATAATCATTTCAGTATTAGGTTCCATTCTTATCTTGAATAATTTTGTAAATATTTCAAAAATATCACTCCAAAATTTATAAAGTTTTATGCAGGAAACGAAAGAGTGTGTTATAGTTGCGTTTTGGGATAGACATTTATCACAAATGGGGGATATATTTAGATAAAATTTATTCAATCTAGTTTTTGAATAATATAATCAATGTAAAATTTTTAATTGAATTAATCGAACATTTGTGTATATATATCAAATACTTTTCCCATGTAACCTTTGTAATTTTTATCATTAATTCCCATTCCCACTCTTCTCTAAGTACCTCTGTCGATGGTAGGTCTATATTTAAAATACTATTATATAAATATGATATTAATTTCTGTGAGTCAGCCTTAATATTCATTGTTTCTTCCAGTAAATCAAAAGTTATTTTTTGATATCCTTGTATGTATTTCTTCATGAAATCGCAAAACTGAAGATATTTAAAATATTAGTTATTTTTTAGTTTAAATTTTAATTGTAATTGTTGGAACAATAGATTTCCCATTTCATACATATCACCGATCCTTTTAATTCCCATTCTTTCCCATTGGTTATATGTTTTATCAGTAAGAGATGGTTTAAATAAAGGATTATTCGCTATTGGCATTAACAATGATAAATTTATTAATTTTAGAGATAATTTTATTTGTTTCCAAATTCTTATTGTATCGTGTATAATTTGGTTCTTCTTATATATTGTGTTGTTCAGTTTTTTCGGGGAGAAGAGGATCGTTCCTATATTACAAGGAAAACAATCCTCTTTCTCCATTCTTAAAGGGCTGTCTCACTGTGCGAGTTGACCCACGAGTGACCCCGAGTGAAAGACTTGTGGTTGCGTACGATACTACAAGTTTATGATCCCGAGTTTAACCGAGTTCCCACGGGTATGTCTAAGTTTCCCGTTTACTTCTCATTTCTGCGATGTTCCAAGTTCGTCTCCCGAGTGTACCAAGTTCCTCTCCCGTTAATCTTGAGGCAACAATGTATATCGAAGTGTTTAAAAATCATCACATGTTAAAAAAATGATGTCATGCTTTTTTTTTACATACTATAAAAAGCCTGCCTTGTTTAAATTGGCTCATTTGGAGAAAATGTTTGCAAGAAGGCTATTGGAGTCCAGGTTGGAGCTTCGACTCTGACTCCGCGTTTTTTTCGACCCAGCGCCGCCCGCCCGTGGCGGGACGCCCTTTGACCGCAGACCGCAGACCGCAGACCGCGGACCACAAACCACAAACCGCAGATGTTGGTGGTCGGCGGTCACAGCACTCCGGAGCGGCGACCCGGCAAGGCATCGCCCGCTCCGTGCATCAGAGGGATAACGGAACTAATCTCCCAGGTCTGTCCCTTCATCAAATGGTGAATCTGCTCCACTAAGACGGCCGTCTCCATATTCAGATTGCAAAGCAGCTAACGCAGCAGGCTGCAGCTCTGTATAACTGAGTGGTGATGGGTGGTGTAAAAGATTGTGATTATGGTCATGTTAAGAATTAAAAGTCATAAAATCAATGTGTGAAATGTGATTCTTATTTTTCAAAGTCTCTCATAGGAAACAATGAGCGTATAGAGCCGAGGGAGAGGGGGAGAAAGGGACGTACACTCACAGAGGCAGAGTCTCTCAGCCTGTGTGAGAGGGAGGGAGGGAGAGAGAGACACACACACAAGGTGGATGTGAAATCTCACCTATCTGTTTCAGTGACAGGCACCCGCAGCCAGTGAATGAAGACACCCCCATCTGTCTCCCCTCCTCTCCCTCCACTCTCCACCCTCTCTCCTCCACCCCACCCCCCTCACCCCCCACCTCCCCCAATTTGGAAATGTCATCCCATCACCCATTCCTTCTCTCCAGAGATGCTGCCTGCCCTCTGAGTTAAAGAGTTCCCACTTGCAGCAGCAAAACAGGCCAGTAAATACAATACTCATAGATAATATACTAAACAAAGAAAATATATATTAAAAAATCCAGTATTATTGCAAAAATCCCAAAGTCCTTAGTGCAAACAAGGCAGTTTGTAGTTCATAGTTTAGTTAGCATTTGTTGCATTCAAAAGCCCGATGGTTGTTGGGAAGAAGCTGTTCTTGAACCTGGAGGTCATGGTTTTCAGATTCTTATACCTTCTGCTCAGCAGGAATGAAATGAGAGCATGGCCAGGGTAGTGTGGGTCCATGACAATGCTGGCTGCCTTTTTGAGGCAGCACCTCCTATAGAACCCTTTGATTCAGTAAAGTTCAGTAAAGAGATCGGGAATCTGGCATCATGGCTTGACAATAAAACCCAGCCTTTAACATCCGCATAATGAAAGAGTTGGTGTTGTCCTACGGAACAGGGGTGCAGGAGAGGTGAACACAACCCTGTCTTCTTCAACAGCACCGGTAGAGATGGCTTCTGGACGTGACTGGCAAACCTCAGATTAGGCTGCCATGAAGTGTCATAAAATGTTCTCACGCTGTTCCTCAATACTGGTTTGTCTTAAGGTTGTGAGCTCAGTCCCAAATACACAAAATTTATATATAAACTTCAAGCAATTTTTTCTTTTCTACCCACTCTGTCACTTTATCAATAACTTACTTAACTTTGTTAAGCAGAATTTGTCTTTAAAATGTCTAAGTAACTGATATTTCTGTCCCTTATTATCGTTTCTAAAAAGAGTTCCCACGGTAGACTCACGAGTCACAAAGTTAAACGCACGGGCCACTACGTTCTTACAACGAGTTTAAAATGTTTCAAATTTTAACCTCAAGAGTACATTTTACTCGTGGAAAAGTACAAACATGTTTGAACTTTTGCAAGAGTTAACAAGTTTCACGTGTACCTCCCGTTAGCGCCAAGAGTCGCTAAGTTGCATCCACGAGTTCCGACGTTCCCGCTACGTTAATTGTACGTGATTACCACGAGTTAAATTTGTTTTAAACTCGGGGTCACTCGTGGGTCAACTCGCACAGTGAGACAGACCTTTTATCCATTCTGTCTGTTGGGTAGAACTGTCCAACCAATAAATTATTTTCTTAATATGCACTGCCCAATAGTAATACAAAAAATTCGGGAGTGAAAGTGCCCCGACATCTTTTGGTTTACATAAGTGTTTTTTTTTTAAATTCTGTGTGATCTATAATCCCAAATAAAATTAGTAATATTAGAGTCTAATTAAAAAAATATATATTTTGGTATATATAATGGTATAGAGTGAAATAGGTATAATAATTGTGGTAGAAAGATAATTTTTATAGCATTTATTCTACCTATTAATGATAAAGGAAGTGTTTTCCAAAATTTAATCAGCGTATTGAGTTTATTTAATAAAGGCATAAAATTAGCATTGAATAATGCTTTATATTTTCTAGTAATTTGAATACCCAAATATTTAAATTTTTCTGTTGCAATTTTAAAGGGGAACTTCAATAAGTGTGTAGATTCTTGAGGTTTTAACGTCATGATTTCACTTTTATTCCACTTTATTCTATATCCAGAAAAGGATCCGAATTCCTCTATTAAATTTAATAAATTTGGTATGCTCGTTTGTGAATTTGTAATATATAGAAGTATATCGTCTGCATATTATGAAATTTTATTATTTGAGTCCCTAGTATTGTAACCCTGGATATTCGGATGAATTCTTATACTTTCAGCCAAGGGCTCTATCATAAGGGCAAATAGCAGGGGTGATAACGCACATCCCTGCCTATTGCCCCTTGATAATTGAAATTTTGGAGATAACATATTATTGGTTAATATTCTTGCCATCGGTTTATCATATAATAATTTTACCCATGCAATAAAATTCTCTCCCATATTAAATTTTTGCAGTACTTTATATAAATACTGCCACTCTACCTGATCAAATGCTTTCTCTGCGTCCAGAGAAACAATTGATATATCTTCTTCCTCCGTTTTATGCGAGTACATTATATTAAACAGGCGTCTCAAATTATTAAATGAATGTCTTTTGGGTATAAACCCTGTTTGATCAGGGTTTATCAATTTACTAATATATTTACTTAATCTTCTTGCTAAAGTCTTTGCTAAAATTTTCTGGTCTGTATTTAAAAGTGATATAGCTCTATATGAGCCCGGATCGTCTAAATCTTTATCTTTTTTTGGAATAGGCATAATAGTTGATTTTGCTAATGTTTCAGGTAGTTTATTTTCTTTAAAAGCGCGAGTATATAGATTAAATAAATACGGAGTCGTTATCTCATGAAATTTTTTATAAAATTCATTACTAAAACCATCTGGTCCAGGTGTCTTACCATATTTCAACGATTTTATTGTTTCACCTATTTCTTCGAGTGTAATCTGAGCTCCAAGTTCCTCTTGCTCCGAAAGATCAAGTTTTGGAAGATTACAGTTATCTAAAAAAATTATAATTTTACTATCTTCTATTTTAGTTTTAGATGTATATACATTTTTATAAAATTGAGCAAATCTATTGTTAATATCTTTAGGTAATATTTGTAATTCACATTTCTCTGATTTAATTTTAGTTATAGTATTTTCCTTTTCTTGTTTTTTCAATTGATGAGCTAAAAGCTTATGTGGTTTGTTCACCAAATTCAAAATGTTCCTGTTTTGTAATTTGGAATAATCTTATTACTCTTGCCGATAAAATTTGATTAAGTTTAAATTTCAGTAATATTATCTTATTATGTTTATCTGTAGTAGAATCTTTGGCATTATCTAACTCTAACTGTCTAATTTCTTGTGCAAGCAACATTTGTTCTGTCTTATTCTATTTATTTTGAAAAATTTGATATGAAATTATAATTCCTGTAATAAATGCCTTGAAAGTTTCCCATAATAAAGAAGGCGAAATAACTGGTGTATCATTTGTCTCAAAAAAAAGTTTCATTTGTTGTTTTAAATATTGATAACCTTGTAAGTCATTTAAAATATGTGTATTAAACCTCCAAAAAGATTTTTTACCCGGCATTCCCTCAAATTTTACTAAAAATGTCAACGGGGAATGATCAGAAATACTACTGATGTGGTATGTTGGATGAATTGTATATGGCATTAATTTCATATCCACTAAAATATAATCAATTCGTGAATAAGTTTTATGTACCGATGAGTAAAACGAGTATTCCCTTCCAACTGGATTAGCAGATCTCCATACATCTGTTATATTAGTATTTTTTATACATGTATTTAGAAGTTCACTAGTCTTAGATTTTAAATTACTCCTCCTTTGTTTTGCTGATTTGTCTAAATATGGATCTAAAACACAATTGAAGTCCCCCCTATTATTACATTTTGGTAATTAAATTCTGATATTATATCTATAATTTTCTTTAAAAATTGGGGGTTGTCAAAATTCGGAGCGTAAATATTTATCATAGTTACTGGGTTGCATAAATTTCTCCCGAAACTATAATATACCTTCCCTCTTTATCTGATATAGTATTCTTTAATTTAAAAGGTATACCTTTTCGAATAAGAATAGCCGTACCTCTAGATTTAGAAATGAAGAATAGTATGTTGGACCTATCCACTTCGCCATTAACTAACCTGTGTTTGTTGTTTTATGTGGGTTTCCTGTAAAAACATTATGTCGCATTTCAAAGATTTTAGTTGAGCAAAAGTTACCCCTCTTAATTGGTTCATTGGCACCCCTTATATTCCAACTACAAAATGTAATTCCTCCATTCTTTATTTGTCTATCGTCTTGCATTATATATCAGTATAGTGTTCTTGAATCATATGGTGCAACCAAATACCTCAGAATTTTGGGTGTTGGGTGGTCATCCCGAGTTTTTAGATTTATATTACATCTCCTTCCTGTATAGTGCCTTAGAAAAAAGAAAGAAAAAATGTGATATAAAATTGATTACAAAAAAAATAAACAAATAGAAATCTTTATAGTGATTTTTAAAAAAAAGTGATGTTAAGGTGTCTAAGAAAAGATACCTTAAAGACGAATAGCCACCTAAGGTGGTGATAAATTTATGGCCTTCCGTTGATGTTGTTGTACATTGAGCTCCAACCCCTTAGAAGAGCCTCATGAAAAGCTACAGACCATTTCATATGTTGTCTTTTCTTATATAAATTTATCAAACCAGCACCAGTAAAAACCGAAAGAGTTCAGAAAAATAAATAATAAATAAAAAACCAAATATAAAACACAACGTATGTTCAGTTCTATAAGTATATATGCCTTTCTAATTTATCTAACCTTAATCTAGTCTAAACTTTACCATATATATCCACCCAAAATTCTTACATAATATCCCATTCTTTAACTACCATACAAGCAAGTACCAAGGGGTTAAACAAAACCACACTTCTGGATCTTTTCCAGGTATATACTGCGCCTGACTCCTTCCCACACAGTATTAATTTATTAATATTGTTATAAACATTTTAGTTAGTTACTATTTATATGTATATGTCATCAATATTTGTTCATTTCCCTTAACTATTTTAAATATATTAAATCAAAATTATGTACACTCCCATTATCTCCTTCCCCGCCTCATGATTTATTCATGGTTTATTCATATTTGCCACATACATTCACAAATAATTAGTATTATTAAATTTGTTAAAATAATTGGTTATTTATAATTAAAATATAATGATTAGAGATTTTCTTAAATCAACAGTTTTTTATATTCCAATCAGTATTATCTCGTTCCATGTCCATTATACATTCCCTCATTAATTCTGTATCTTCAACGTCCTTTTGTTTATCTTTAAGCTTTTCATTCAAGGTGAAACATGGACAGTACTCTCGAAAACACATTCCAGACAGATAAGCATATCTGGTAACTGTCTGGAAAGTTCCGCCATCTTAACCAGTTCAAAACCCTGTCTTAAAAGTTAAAAAGTTCAATCTTCTTCCTTGTCGACATCTTCCCCCGATGTTTTCTTTACGATATCCTCTGCATGCTTAAAAGCTTTTTCGGGATCCGTAAATGAGCGTTCAGTGCCC
>CM075977.1:353374227-353485363 GCA_038087875.1 Malacoraja senta
CTCAAGACATGGGGGGAGGCGTGTCCCCTCTGGCCCCCCCGGGTTTTCCACCCCTGGTGCAGTGATAGAGTTGCTGCCTTATAGCGCTTGTAGCACTGGAGACACAGGTTTGATCCCGACTACGGGTGCTGTCTATACAGAGTTTGTACATTCTCCCCGTGATCGTGTGGGTTTTCTCCGAGATGTTCGGTTTCCTCCCACACTCCAAGGACGTAGGTTAATTGGCTGGTATAGTTGTGAAGATGCCTTTTGTGGTCTAATAATTTTTCAGCAATCAATGACTCTCAAATGAAGCAAAGCTCCAGACTGTAACTGTCATCCAAAGATTATTTGGTGTCAGGATAACAATCTTTTCCTCAATGTCAGCAGGACCAAGGAGCTAGTTATTGATCTGAAGAAGGGTCTCAACCCGAAATGTCACCCATTCCTTCTCTCCAGAGATGCTGCCTGTCCCGCTGAGTTATTCCAGCATTTTGTGTCTATCTACAGTTCCTTCTTACACAGCTAGTTATTGATTTCAGAAATCATGGTCGAGTACATGTTCCAATCAGCATCAATGGTGCCGGTGGAAATTGTTGAGAGCTTCAAGTTCCTCAACGTAAATATTACCAACAGTCTGTCATGGGAACAGCAAAGAAGTTAGACCTGCACCTCTACTTCTTCAGAAGATTGAGGAAATTTGACAAGTCTCCAATAGCTCTTACAAACTTCCACAGATGCACCAGAGGAAGCATACTGTTGGGTTGCATCACAGCTTGGTTTGGGAACAACTCTGCCCAAGACCGCAATAAACGGCAGAGAGTTGTGGAAGTAGCCCAGTCTATCACACACACCAGACTCCCCATCACTAACTCCAACTTAAACAAAGACCTTTCCCCTCCTGATCATTCCTTCTTCTTCACGCTCCTATTGGGCAGAAGATACAAAAGCTTGAAAGCCCGTACCACCAGACTCAGGAACAGCCTCTTGCCCTTCACTGTCAGGCATCTGCATGGTATTTCCATAAGTTAGGGTATAGTCCGATTCTCCTCTACCTCATTGTGGACATTAAATGTTGCCTCTGGAACAGTTGTGCTGAGAACTATATTCTGCACCCTGTACCTTGCCCTTCACTCTAACCTATTGTACGAGATTGGTTTGATTGCATTTATGTATTGTTTGATCTGATTTGATTGAATAGCTTGCAATACAAAGTTTCTCACAGTATCTTGTTACGCATGACAGTAATAAACCTAAAACTTAAAACATGCTCCTTGCAAATGTGTTGTTGTTTGTTTAGAGAACTCATGCCTGTACTGGCAGTGACTGTTTCAGCACACAATACTGGAATGTTATCATTCTGAAAAAAATGGAACTGGGTTAACACAGTGAGAAGAAAAAACTAAAATAATTTCTTGAATTTATGCTTCTTGTGACTTCATGATGTGTCGTAGTTCATTTGAGCCTGTGAAATATTTCTGATGTGCAGTTGCTGTTGTAAAGCAACTGATTTACCCATGGTAATATCTGGACAAGTTATGGATCAGTAGATTGCCCACACCCCCAGTTAGCTGAGAAAGCAAAGATGGCTAAACAATGTGTTTGAGGAGCAGAATTGCATGTTTTGTTTTCTCTGGAAATCTTTTTAAGCACTGATTAGAATTCACTGCCAAAAGAGGTAATAGAGGCAGAGAAAAGGTTGTAGCATTCAAAACGGAGCTGGATATGTATCTGAAAGGAGAGAATGTACAGGATAACTGAAAATAGGATGAGACTTGCGACTAGCTAGATTGCTCTTGAAAAGAGTTGCATGGATTCAGTGAGCCAAGTGACCTCCTTCCCTCCTATATTCTTTCTGTCATTCTGTGAATCACTAAACACCACAGCTATCAAATTCAAGACGTGAACTTGGTCACTGGTGGGGTTATTCTTGTGGTCCAGGTGGTCTGCAAGTGTGGTTACAATAACCAGGAGAAGTCTGAACCCGAGTCCATGCTGTCAAATGATTAAAGTGATTAACCAGAATTATTCATAAACATGCCAATAAAAATGAAATCAAAAGCCAGGTTTTCTCGTCTCCAAATTTTTTATTTTCTCTTGTGCTCTGAAATCATCCTTCATATCATAAGCTATTTCTTACATCCCTTTTTCTTACATCCCTTTTAGGAGATCATAGATCGCAAGAAGTATCTTAGATCTGGCAGTAGTCTTAACAAACTTTGGCTTGAAGGAATATTAAAACGTATTGCTCAGATTTTCAAAGATGAAATTCAGATACCTAGTAAGTTCACATTCTGTTCAAAAAAATGTTTTTTATTGAAATTTATGATGGAGGTAGTGGCAGGAGATCAGGAAAACATGCACATTGTTACACTGTTAATTATCCATTCAGAACGGATTGGAATCGATATTCAAGAGTCAAGTGAGTCAAAAGTGTTTAATTGTCATGTTTGCCAGAAATGAAACTGTGAAATTCTTACTTGATGCAGTTTTATATGGCTATTAACGCAATATAACAAAATAAATATACAATAATCAATAATATAATAAATAAATAAGTTATCAGTAATACTAGATAACCAGACCATAATAGCGCACAACCAAAGTGCATGGTGCAACCAAAACAAAGTCAAAGTCATTGCAAAAACAAAGGAGATCATTGCTGAGGATTGATTATGGCGAGGATTATGCAGTGCAGTACAAGAGCCAAATGGTTGCTGGGAAGAAGGTGTTCTTGAACCTGCAGGTCATGGTTCTCAGAATCCTGTGCCTTTTCCAGATGGTGGCAGCAAGATGAGAGTGTGGCTAATGTGGTGTGGATCATTGATGAAAGAAGACACTTTAACACAGAAAATATAGGCATTTGTGTCTAGATCAATGAAATTCCACACATCATTACAGATGGACAGTTGTAGTTTAGTTTAGTTTAGAGATACAGCGCGGAAACAGTCCCTTCGACCCACCAAGTCAGCACTGACCAGCGATCCCGCACACTAATATTATCCTACACACACGAGGGACCATTTACATTTATACCAAGCCAAAAGCTGCACACCGACAAGACCTACGAAGACCTACAAACCTGTACGTCTTTGGAGTGTTCGAGGAAAACAAAATACTCGGAGAAAACCAACATGGTCATGGTAGAATGTACAAACTCCGTACAGACAAGCACCCATAGTCAGGATCGAACCTGGGTCTCTGGCGCTTTAATTAAAAGAGTTTAGAGATAGGTATAGATTCACCATTCTGGCATCATCACCACATTATCAACATTGTGGGAATACTTTTGTAGAAAGGATTACCAGGCTCAAGATGCTAGTTCCCCACCATGTTGTGAATTGCAATTAAGGCATGGTAGTAAATGCTGGTCTTGATGCTGGAATAATGAATAAATACGTTGCAATAAATTAAGTTTAAGTTTCAGAGAATTTTTATTAATGTTCAATCATTGTTCATGAAATGTTTTTGATTTGGGCATAAGGAACTGATTGTGTGACATTAAGTTCATGTATCATTGTCATTTGACACCAATTATGTGGTATTGTAATATTGTAACCTTGCAGACTCATTTTAAAATGGTGCATGCTATACATCATGTTATCAATTATTTCTTCTAAAATTTTATATGTATATTTCCATTACATCTTCTATAAAACATGTATGGAATTTAATGGCTTTTTCATGAATTGGAAAATTGCTCATATTTCCATCTTTTCCACACTGTAGTGTTCCACCACAAATTTAGGGTTAAATTTAGCTTGAGTTTGTCTATGAGAACTATCCGTGGGGGGGTTTTAGGCTACCATAAACAAATTATGACAAATATTCAAATTTATTTATACTTTGATCATATCAGTCTTGCATTCTGGGCTTTTGATTGACCAAAATGGGACAAAAATTCAGCCTTTAATATTTACTTCAAACATTAAAGGCTGAATTTGTGTCCCATTTTGGTCATTCCTTTTTCTCCTTGCTCCCATCTGGCAGAAAACACAGAAGCTCGAAAGAGCCCACCACCAAACTCAAAAACAGTTTGTTTCCCTCTGTTTGATTCTGGCTTCTGAATGGTCTTTCCATAAGCAAGGGTATGGTCCGATCCATGTCTACCCCACTGGTTCGATGTTTCATCAGTACTTTATTGTCACATGTACCTAAGTACACCGAAACTCCTTTTTTGCATAAGCTTCAGGAATGATCTTGCCATATGTAAGTCAATCATACTTAAGTACAAGAGTGTAGAAATAATAGATTACACTGAGAAAGTACACGAAAAATGATAAGTTTCCTGCACATATTTTGTATGATTCAAGTCCAAAAATGTTAAAAACTTGGAGTCTTAACATAGCCATAAAGGCCTGTTGTCCTGGTGGCAACACTGGGTCGTAGTTGCAGGGTTGTCCTGGCCAAGAGAGTCATGTCAAGAGTGTTTTATTGTCATATGTCCCGGACGGGACAATGAAATTCTTACTTGCTGCAGCACAACAGAATATGTGAATATGTAAACATTGTACCTAACGGGAAAAAAAAAGAAAAAGTTCAATAAATAATATATAGTGCAAATAACAAATAATAATAGGCAATGTTGTTGGTGTTCTCCTCCTCTGCTCTGCTGCTCAGGCTGCATCCAACCCATGCTCCTGGCCATTGGAGTGGGGCATGATCTAATAGACCCCCAGGCTGTTGCAGGGCCTCCAGCCACTTACTCCACTAACGCCTCAATCCAGACACATCGACCTGAGAACTCACTGTCCCTCGCCTCACGCAGCCACCACTAAGCCTCCGTGCCCCAGGTGCCTCCCGCAGCCAACCTTAGAACACCTCGACCGCCACTGAGGACGTGGGAGATAATGACCCAGTCGGCTTACCAACACCATTGTTCTCCTGCGTCCCCCGTCGTCGCTAATTGTGGAAATGGAACATTGTCTTTGAATGATGCGCTGCAATGCTGGGAACTATATCTACACTCTGTAGCTTCCCTATTTATATGCCTACTTGACGCCATTTACTATCTAAATGGCGTCAAGTCAGATTACTATCTAAATGGCGTCTAGTTGGGAAAAGGGGAAGTACAACGGGATCTGGGGGTCCTTGTACATCAGTCTATGAAAGTCAGCATGCAGGTACAGCAGGCAGTGAAGAAAGCGAATGGCATGTTGGCCTTTATAACAAGAGGAATCGAATATAGGAGCAAAGAGGTCCTTCTGCAGTTGTACAGAGCCCTAGTGAGACCACACCTGGAGTATTGTGTACAGTTTTGGTCCCCTAATTTGAGGAAGGACATTCTTGCTATTGAGGGAGTGCAGCGTAGGTTTACAAGGTTAATTCCCGGGATGGTGGGACTGTCATATGCTGAGAGAATGGAGCAGCTGGGCTTGTACACTCTGAAGTTTAGAAGGAGGAGAGGGAATCTCATTGAAACATATAAGATTGTTAAGGGCTTGGACACACTAGAGGCAGGAAACATGTTCCGATGTTGGGGGAGTCCAGAACCAGGGGCCATAGTTTAAGAATAAGGAGTAAGCCATTTAGAACGGAGACGAGGAAACACTTTTTCTAACAGAGAGTGGTGAGTCTGTGGAATTCTCTGCCTTAGAGGGCGGTGGAGACATGTTCTCTGGATGCTTTCAAGAGAGAGCTAGATAGGGCTCTTAAAAATAGCAGAGATATGGGGAGAAGGCAGGAACGGGGTACTGATTGGGGATGATCAGCCATGATCACATTGAATGGCGGTGCTGGCTTGAAGGGCCAAATGGCCTACTCCTGCACCTATTGTCTATTGTCTTCCCCTTTGCTCTACCTATTGTACCTGTGTTTGGCAATTGTATTGATGTACAGTATTATTCAATCTGATTTGATGGCGTGCCAAACAACACTTTCCATTGCACCACGATGACAATAATAAACCTAAACCTAATCTGTTTTAAAGTATTTTTCATATACTCAAAATAATTAGAGAGTGCCAAGGAGAGGCTCGAGGCAGCTTCAAATTCCAAACAAAAATTATTATTTTTGAGAAACGTTAGAAAATAAAACTTATTTTCATGAAAGAGAAGTAAAATTAACGTTAATGGTTAAAATTAAAAGAAAGTTAAATAGTTTAAATAGAGAATACATAGGAGGGAACGCAAGATGAACCGAATGTAAATAAAATGTCAACCAGTGAGTTTGAATCAGAGGGGAACCTGACTTCCCAGTTACTCATACACTAAAATAAATAACATTTATTTACTCAGTAAACTGTCTGCAGGCTCTACCTGACACTTTTTTGCAAACGACATGCCACAGGCCTTACAGACTATGGGTGGCCAAAGCACAACAGACATGTTCAGTTATAAAGCTGCAGATTTGAGCTTGAGTTCAGGTGACCTGACATTTGCAGGGAAGTTCTCGGAACCCCATTATTTAATTACCAAGAACTCTGGGTCAATCTGGGGCTGATCTCAATATTGAAACTATATCAGTCCCATAAGCACAATTGAATTGTGTCATTAGCAAAATGCAGTCAATGAAGAATGGTTCCATAAGACTAATTATAAGCAAAAATTCAATTTCTTTGCTGCAATGATTGGTAGAGTAAATCACTCAACCATTTCTAATCTATTCTGAACACAAGATATCACTCAGTGCAATTATTTGAAATTGGAATTCCACCTTTATTCACATTTATAATTTGTGAGTCAAAAACAAACATAATCAGTTATTCTGTGAAAATGTCAGCAATTTAAGATTTAAAATTTAAATATCCTCGTTTGAAAACATGTTCCAAGATGTTGCAGCCTCAAACATACAAAAAGCCACACACAGGATTTTTTTTTTTACATTCTTCGAACCACTGCTGCCAATGTTTTCCAGTCACCACTTTCTGTAACTGTCAGTATCTGTCCAGATTGTTTGAAAACCCTTGTCTCATCTTTCAATCTTTCAATCTTTTTCTCTCTGTTCTAAAGTAAAACACTGGCATTTCCGGACCAGTGCAGCATATATGACACCTGTCCCAAAGTGATTTCTTTCTTTATCTGTCATTGCCCTTAACAATACCATGGCTAGGACAAGAAATAATGTAGGATTCTCAGGTTATCACTTTAAACTATTAACAACCAAATACTTGAAGATGTCACTCTTCTCAGCGGACATATGAATAAAAGGCATTGATTACATTAGTGGTTTCGTGACAAGGAAGAAAGATCCATGGGCTTACTAAATGACCAGACCACAATGGATTACAAGGAAGCTCAAGAAAATGCACTTTTAATCCAGGATGCTTTAGTTCATGAATTCCCACTGGATTTGTATCAGATTCCATATAATGCTTTTTTTTCATGGTCGTTTTCTTTGCTTGGAACCTTCTCATCTGTCAGTCCAGCATCTCAGGCTTTTCTGAAGTCTTTAAGTGGACAAATGACATGTAATCAGATACGTGATGGAGTTGATGGGGGTGATGAAAGTAATAAAGTTTTTTTTTCATTTCTGCTGAAAGAGTAACTACTAAGAGAAAATTATGTTGCAAATGTATTCCCACATTTAACATCGTTTTTTTCCATCCTTTGAAGTTCACCAGAGCATAAATACACAGCAATATTTTTAAAGGCAAGATCAGTTCTTCAAAGTTTATAATGAGCAGCGGCTCTCCATTGACGCTGTTCCATGAATTGTCTGAGTGTGGCCAAGCAGCTGCTACGAACAGAGAGCTGGAATCCATGGGAAAGTTAGCCACGTTGACCTTCGACTTCTGTAAAATCCAAATCCACATGACTAGCCAGGTCAAGTATTCAGATCACAGGTAGTAATAGTATGCGCTAATGACCACAGGTCTATTAATTACTTATTGAATATTTAACATCCAGTCCGGGAAAAGAGAAACAATGGGGAGGTAGGCTGAATGAAGACTAGATTTCTCTCCCTACTGAAGAGTTGCAATCAAAACTTCCCCAAACTATTTATCCTATTAGTATTTGGACAAAACAGGAGGTGGTGGATGGATTAGGTGGGAGGTCATAGAGTCATAGAATGTGGAAACAGGCCCTTCAGCCCAATGTGCCCAAGCTGACTAACATGCTCCATCTACATTAGTCTCACCTGCCTGTGTTTTGTCCATATCCCTCTATCCTATCCTATCTTATCCTCCTCTATCCTATCCATGTACCTATCTAAATGCTTCTTAAGTGTTGCGATAGTACCTGCCTCAACTACCTCCTCTGGCAGCTTGTTCCATACACCCACCACCCTTTGTGTAAAAAATTACCCCTCAAGTACCTATTAAATCTTTTCCCCCTCACCTTAACCCTATGTGCTCTAATTCTCAATTCCCCTACTCTTAGCAAAAGACTGTGCATTTACCTGATCTATTCCTCTCATGATTTTGTACATCTCTATAAAATCACCCCTTATCTCCTGCGCTCCAAGGAATAAAGTCTCAGCCTACTCAACATTTCCATATAGTTCAGACCCTTTAGTCCTGGCAACATCCTCGTAAATGTTCTCTGCACCCCTGACAACATCTTTCCTGCAACAATCCTGACCAAAACTGAACACAATATTCTAAATGTGGCCTCACCAACATCTTATAGAACTGCAGCATGACCTCCCAACTTCTATACACAATACTCTGACTGATGAAGCCCAATATACCAAAAGCCTTTTTGACCACCCTATCTACCAGTGACGCAACATTCTATGTGTTGAAATGAGAACATTAATCGATCAGTGTCTTGCTTCCTTCTAATCTGCAGAGTACTGAGGGTTCACACCAAAAATTCAGCTTTCGCTGATCAGGATAGTGTAGGATATTCCAGTTATTTCTAAGAAAAGTAACACTGGACGATATCAAGAATAGCAATATTCCCAGATCAGAGACTATGACAGTGATTTCTCAGTTAATGGTTGAAACTGGTATTGCTGGTTTTGCAAAATATGCAGCTGGCTTGCAGAATTATAACTTAACACATGTATGAAATATGGCCTGAGAGGGAAAGAAGGTGGTCCAGAGGCAGCATGAAAAAGCTGATGACAGTAAGTTAGGTATCGGAAGAAAATTTTGAGTGTCGGATGGTTGTGGTTTCTTTGGGGGGAAGTGAGGCTAACATACTTCAGATCAGTCATCACTCAGACTTGTTGGGCAAGGAAGAGCCATGCTGCTGTTACTGGTCATTCTTATATTTATCTTACTCAGCCACATTTTAATGGCGGGGACAGGAAGATGGCATCACATCCAGCAGTGTACTAAATTGCCATCTGGATCCCATTTCCCACAGGAAACCTCAATTTGCCTTAAATGGGACTCTTCCTGGAACCTTGCTGATAAAATATCAAAACCAATGCATTAAAAGAGGAAATTAGAGAGAAAATGAGAAATAAAGAAGTCTTGGAGCCGTTCTGTTGCTTTGTTCCCACACTTGCTTCTCACAGATTGACGAGTTCAAAGTTCCACTCTGTTGCTCAGTGCTTCCTGGGTTCCATATCAATAAAACGTTTCTCTATCCATTTGTTATTTCCATGTTTCTGCATGACATCCGTCATCTGTTCTTCCTGCCAGTCTATGCCAAATGCTGACAACCAACTTCCTATCCCAACTCCAATGCAAGGGGAACTTTCTTCACAAAGAATTCTGCCTAGTCAGTTTCTTTCCTGGCCCCATAGCAGTCCATGTCGCGGGGCTGGAAACTGGAAGTATCCTGAGCTAATTCTGCTACCACCATAATCTATTGCGACAAGTGATGGCTTCCACTGATTGTCGCCGGAAGCTTGCGTTCTTGTCAGGATGGATGATGACAGCAAGGTCAACATTTGTAACAAAATGGACATGAAAACATAGAAACATAGAAAATAGGTGCAGGAGTAGGGCATTCGGCCCTTCGAGCCTGCACCGCCATTCAATATGATCATGGCTGATCATCCAACTCAGTATCCTGTACCTGCCTTCTCTCCATACCCCCTGATCCCTTTAGCTACAAGGGCCAAATCTAACTCCATCTTAAATATAGCCAATGAACTGGCCTCAACTACCTTCTGTGGCAGAGAATTCCACAGAATCACCTCTCTCTGTGTGAAAAAAAAAAATCTCATCTCGGTCCTAAAAGACTTCCCCCTTATCCTTAAACTGTGACCCCTTGTTCTGGACTTCCCCAACATCGGGAACAATCTTCCTGCATCTAGCCTGTCCAAACCCTTAAGAATTTTGTAAGTTTCTATAAGATCCCCCCTCAATCTTCTAAATTCTATCGAGTACAAGCCGAGTCTATCCAGTCTTTCTTCATATGAAAGTCCTCCCATCCCAGGAATCAGTTTGGTGAACCTTCTCTGTACTCCCTCTATGGCAAGAATGTCTTTCCTCAGATTAGGAGACCAAAACTGTACGCAATACTCCAGGTGTGGTCTCACCAAGAATCTGTACAACTGCAGTAGAACCTCCCTGCTCCTATACTCAAATCCTTTTGCTATGAATGCTAACATACCATTCGCTTTCTTCACTGCCTGCTGCACCTGCATGCCAACTTTCAACGACTGGTTTACCATGACACCCAGGTCTCGCTGCATCTCCCCTTTTCCTAATCGGCGACCATTCAGATAATAGTCTACATTCCTGTTTTTGCCACCAAAGTGGATAACCTCACATTTATCCACATTATACTGCATCTTCCATACATTTGCCCACTCACCCAACCTATCCAAGTCACCTTGCAGCCTCCTAGCATCCTCCTCACAGCTAACACTGCCCCCCAGCTTCATGTCATCTGCAAACTTGGAGATGTTGCATTCAATTCCCTCATCCAAATCATTAATAAATATTGTAAATAGCTGGGGTCCCAGCAATGAGCCTTGCGGTACCCCACTAATCACTGCCTGCCATTCTGAAAAGGACCCGTTTACTCCTACTCTTTGCTTCCTGTCTGCCAGCCAGTTCTCTATCCACATCAATACTGAACCCCCAATACCGTGTGCTTTAAGTTTGCATACTAATCTCTTATGTGGGACCTTGTCGAAAGCCTCCTGAAAGTCCAGATATAACACATCCACTGGTTCTCCCTTATCCACTCTACTAGTTACATCCTCAAAAAATTCTATAAGATTCATCAGACATGATTTACCTTTCATAAATCCATGCTGACTTTATATAACCATATCACCATATAACAATTACAGCACGGAAACAGGCCATCTCGGCCATTCTAGTCCGTGCCGAACACTTACTCTCACCTAGTCCCATCTACCTGCACTCAGACCATAACCTTCCATTCCTTTCCCGTCCATATTCCTATCCAATTTATTTTTAAATGATAAAATCGAACCTGCCTCCACCACTTCCACTGGAAGCTCATTCCACACAGCTACCACTCTCTGAGGAAAGAGGTTCACCCTCATGTTACCCCTAAACTTCTGTCCCTTAATTCTCAAATCATGTCCTCTTGTTTGAATCTTCCCTACTCTCAATGGAAAAAGCTTATCCACGTCAACTCTGTCTATCCCTCTCATCATTTTAAAGACCTCTATCAAGTCCCCCCTTAACCTTCTGCGCTCCAAAGAATAAAGACCTAACTTGTTCAACCTTTCTCTGTAACTTAGGTGCTGAAACCCAGGCAACATTCTAGTAAATCTCCTCTGTACTCTCTCTATTTTGTTGACATCTTTCCTATAATTTGGCAACCAAAATAGTAAGGTTAAACGAGAACTTACCAGTTTGAAGTTTGATCTTTATTTTATGAGGAATTACGTTGGTGATTACGTGAAGAAGACCCGTCAGGGCGCATGCGCGTCAATCTTCAAAGCAGCGGTATGAAATCACAGACAACACCATAATTGAAGTAACATATTAAGATGATCAACATGAGAACTACCATACTGACCTTTTTTCTATGAGAGAGGGTTGGGCGTGGCGGGCACGTAATCACCAACGTAACTCCTCATAAAATAAAGATCAAACTTCAAACTGGTAAGTTCTCGTTTAATCTTACTATTTTACTTCGGAGTCACGTGAGTGACTACGTGAAGATTTTAAAGCTCTGTGATTTTTATGCTGCAGATCAAAATCCCGGCTTCTCACTGCATCGATTGACTGAGTATCATCAATAATGCTGTAAACATGACATTGGATATCATGCAAAAACAAAACAGTTTTATTTTTGGTCATAAAACAACCAATAAACCCTCTTAATGTAGGGGCAACAAACGAAACAGAATTAAACAGTATTGAAAAGAGACTTGAAACAATAGCAACAGCACTCAATATTGAGTTGGCAAACAGCCCTCCATCGGCAATCGGCCGATGGTAGTATTGCTGAAACAAGTTCATTTTTCCAACCTGCGGCTTTTAATATATGGTCGATGGGAACGTCCATCGCCCTGGCCGCGGATGTTGCTACTGCGCTAGTGGAATGAGATGTAAACACATAAATGTTAATTCCTGCCTGAACCAACTCTTGCTTTAACCACCTTGAGATAGTCTGAACTGCCACTCTTTTATGTTGGCTTCTTTTAACTGACAAATAATCCTGTTTCTTCTTGTCTTAAAGCCCTTGTGGCTTCAATGTAATGTAAGAAATGTGTCCTTACACATAAACATGGAGCTGTAGGATATGCTGAGAACACAATCTTAAATCCTGTCACACCTGGCCTGCTTTGTTTGAGCAGGTCATAAATATAAAACAGAACATTCTCTGTAGTCACTTCCATTCTATCTAACTGAAGTTTTTGCAAAGTCTGCACTCTCTGTACTGACACCAATGCCATTGGCATAGCCAATTTCATGGTTAATTTTAACAAAGTTATAGACTTGACAGGGACCCAATGACGAAGCATGTTAAGAACAACGCTTACATCGCAGATTATCATATACCTAGGCTTAGGCGGTTTGGAATTAAAGATTCCTTTCATCAACCTAGACATGAGAGGGTGAGAACCTATACTCTGTGTCCGTGTACCTATTACAAGACATGCCGACAAAGCACTTCTAGCTGTATTGATAGCACTATAGCTAAGACCCTCATCATAATAAAGTGTAGATAAAACTCTAACACATTTTTTATAACTACAGTATCATATTGAATAGTCTTTTGAACACAATATTGTTCCCATTTTTTTTAACATAAGTCATATACTGCTTTTGAGTACTTTTTCTCCAGGCTGCAGTGAGTATATCCACCGTTGGCCTAGAAAGTCCTCGACCAATGTAAGGCATTCTTAAAAACATGCAAATTAACAGATCAATACGATCACATAACAGATGAACTTAACGCGTTACTGGATGCTTCAGCAAATTCCTACTGTTTGGAATCAGCAAAAGGAGGTTGGATAGCTATCTGTAACATCAAAGGGAACCATGGTTGAATCGGGCAATTTGGTATCACCAAAACCCCTGAAGCGGCATCCTGCTTGATGTTCTCAAACACCGACCTATGAGGCAGAATGGTGGGAAAATGTACACAAACATATCATCCCAATTTAGTGAAAAAGCATCAATTGCCACTGCCCCTGGATCTGGTGCCCATGAAACATATTTTGTCCTTCCATATAGAAGTAGTATGTGCTTGAACACATCCTGGTTCAACATCCACTCTGTATTATCACGGAATTTTCGTGAGCTGCCATCTGGTACTACATTAAGTTTCCCTGGCAGATAGATAGCTCCAATCCAAATATCTCTATCCATAGTCCAGGTCCAATTTCATTTGCCAACCTGTCACATGATAACGATTTGATTCCACCCATGTGATTCATATAAGCAACTGCTGTAGTGTTGTCTATTCTGCACTGCACATGCAAACTAGTTTTGTTAGTGCCATAAGCCTTGAGTCCATAAAATACTCTTGGTTAATTCCCCATGTTTGCAGAAGCAATGTCCATCTGTCTCCACAGCTGGATCTTGTATCAGTAGCACCCTACCCAAGTGCTCTGACATCTGTCTGCAAAATCATGGAAGCTTGGTCCAATAACACTTTGGAACTACTAGTGGACACATGCTGAATCGACCATTGTACATCAGCAACATCCTCTATTGATAGAAGCATAGGTCTATTATAATGACCCTAATGTATCCTCAGTGCTTGTTCCTTTGACCTTTGTAATTGTAGATAATAAAGTGGCCACTATTGAACTGCTGGAAATGCTGCCAGCAATTTCCCCAGCAGACTCGTCACCTGGCTAATTGAAGGCTGTGTGTCAGCAATTAACTTGATACAGCTCTTAATTAGCTCTACCCTTTTTTGCCTGGGCAAGGTTACAATCATGTTGATTAAGTCTATTGTGAACCCAACTAGTCAATTTGTGTCACAGGTATTAATTTAGATTTCTCTGGATAGCTTATGAATCCCAATCTTTTAAAAAGTGGTTTTTACCAACTGCCAATTATGCTTCAGCTGTTTCCTTTGATTGTCCTACAATCAAGATATTATCTAGCTAAGTCATGAGCACATGCCCTTGACTTCTCATCATGCCTAGAATAGGTTTTAACAACTTTGTAATCACTCTAGGAGCTGAAGACAAACCATTAGGCGGTGCATTGTATTGCCATAATTGTCCCATCCAGCTGAATTTTAAATCTTCTATCCTGCAAATGAACAGACACTGAATCCGCATCTTTTAGATCTCCTTCACAAACGTATCCATCTAAAAATGTCTATACCGTACAAAAGGGTTAAGCCTATTCAGGTCCTGTATAATTCTGCATCCCCCATCTTTTTTTTGTCTGGGAAAGATATTGGACACAAACTGATGGCTTTGGTAAACTGCCTTAGCAATTACACCTTTATTAAATAAGCTTGCAAGTTCCACCTGAACTTCCAATTGTTCAGTGATACTGAAGTCAAACTCCTCCTCCAGCTCCTTCACCTGCTTTGCGAAATCCTCGCCAAACAGCTGTGCCATTTGCACTGTGCCAGGCTGGCAGAGTGAAGCATATTTAGGGTTGATGGTTGGTCTAAACACAGTCTTGCGGAGGCAGTTAATCTCAAAGTGGGCACTCCACAATAACGCCACACCTTTTTGTTGTAATTTTGTCATGGCCTCTCCATCCACCATCCTGGCAAAGCTCGTTATGCCAGATGCCAGCAAATTTAAAAATATGCTGGAGCTTCACCTCCTCCTGGGCTCTCATTTGTATGCCCATCTTGCCCCAAATCTTCCTGTTCCTAACAGGAACTTTTAACAGGCCACAGTTGATTGGGGCTTCATGCTTCCTTACTGTCTCATCCATTGTCAGCTCCTGTAGCTGATGTGAGACTTGGTAATTTATGCTGGTGGCAAGTTCCTCACCCAGAGGCTCACCAGCGTCCGACGACATGGCAAACCGTGCTGCACACGGTGTCAGCTCTGGCCGCTGCATGCCCTCCCTTTGGAAGTCGTCATCGGACTCAGGGTCAGAGCGTATCTGCCCTTCTGCACTCACCTCTTGCAAAGAGGGTGCTTTCAAGCAGGCCACTACTAGGCACTGCCGGCGGAGCCTTCCTGACGGCCTCCCGCCTGCACAACTCCTCCTGGAGTGTGGCTTTGTGAAGCAGGCCTCTCCTAGGCACTGCCGGCGGAGCCTTCCCTACGGCCTCCCGTCTGCACAACTCCTCCTGGAGTGTGGCTTTGTGAAGCAGGCCTCTCCTAGGCACTGCCGGCGGAGCCGTCCACACGGCCTCCCGCCTGCACTACTCCTCCTGGAGTGTGGCTTTGTGGAGCAGCCCCTGTATGCGCTGCTCCTTTTGGATAACTGCTGGGGCACGGTATCCTGTCCCCGACGGGACTCTCCTGGCCCGACTCTGCAGAGTCAATGGCCCTGACAGACTTGGCTTATGCCTACCGCCCGACTGGCGTTGGCTGTGTACCCGGCTGGGCACTTTGCCAAGTCTGTCGCCGCACCGCTACCAGCTTGCGACTCCCCAGAGGTGACAGGCTGCCATTCAGAGACTGCACTCCCGCAGCTCTCTCTCTCCTTGTCCGTAGCAGGCCTGCACCTTGATGATTTTTTACTTGTTCCTGCATTATGGGGGGAAAAATACAGCAACAATTTCTACTTTTTTCTAACTCCTCCAAA
Organism: Malacoraja senta; assembly: GCA_038087875.1. NCBI lineage: Eukaryota > Metazoa > Chordata > Chondrichthyes > Rajiformes > Rajidae > Malacoraja > Malacoraja senta. The sequence continues at coordinate 353,390,219 of CM075977.1, forward strand.
GTCTCACCGACTTTGGTGGAGCTGTAACTACTCACCTGCAGGAGGAGCTCCGTCCTCCTGCTGCCGTTCGCGCCAATGCGTCAGACGTAATGACGCGCATGCGCCCTGACTGGTCTTCTTCACGTAGTCACTCACGTGACTCCGAAGTAAAATTGTACACCATACTACAGAATTGGCCTCACCAATGCCTTGTACAATTTTAACATTACATCCCAACTTCTATACTCAATGCTCTGATTTAGAAAGGCCAGCACACCAAAAGCTTTCTTTGCCACCCTATCTACATGAGATTCCACCTTCAGAGAACTATGCACAGTTATTCCTAGATCCCTCTGTTCAACTGCATTCCTCAATTCGCTACCATTTACCATGTATGTCCTATTTTGATTTGTCCTGCCAAGATCGTGTCTGACGAATCTTATAGAAATGTTCGAGGATGTAACTAGTAGAGTGGATAGGGGAGAACCAGGGGATGTGTTGTATCTGGACTTTCAGAAGGCTTTCGACAAGGTACGACATAAGAGATTAGGTTACAAACTTAAATCACACGGTATTGGGGGTTCAGTATTGATGTGGATAGAGAACTGGCTGGCAAACAGGAAGCAAAGAGTAGGAGTAAACGGGTCCTTTTCACAATGGCAGGCAGTGACTAGTGGGGTACCGCAAGGCTCAGTGCTGGGACCCCAGCTATTTACAATTTATATTAATGATCTGGACAAGGGAATTGAAAGCAACATCTCCAAGTTTGCGGATGACACTAAGCTGGGGGCAGTGTTAGCTGTGAGGAGGATGCTAGGAGACTGCAAGGTGACTTGGATAGGCTGGGTGAGTGGGCAAATGTTTGGCAGATGCAGTATAATGTGGATAAATGTGAGGTTATCCACTTTGGTGGCAAAAACGGGAAGGCAGACTATTATCTAAATGGTGGCCGATTAGGAAATGGGGAGATGCAGCGAGACCTGGGTGTCATGGTACACCAGTCATTGAAAGTAGGCATGCAGGTGCAGCAGGCAGTGAAGAAAGCGAATGGTATGTTGGCCTTCATAGCAAGAGGATTTGAGTATAGGAGCAGGGAGGTTCTACTGCAGTTGTACAGGGTCTTCGTGAGACCACACCTGGATTATTGCGTACAGTTTTGGTCTCCAAATCTGAGGAAGGACATTATAGCCACAGAGGGAGTGCAGAGAAGGTTCACCAGACTGATTCCTGGGATGTCAGGACTTTCATATGAAGAAAGACTGGATAGACGGCTTATACTCGCTAGAATTTAGGAGATTGAGAGGGGATCTTATAGAAACGTACAAAATTCTTATGGGGTTGGACAGGCTAGATGCAGGAAGATTGTTCCCGATGTTGGGGAAGTCCAGGACAAGGGTTACAGCTTAAGGATAAGGGGGAAATCCTTTAAGACAGAGATGAGGAAAAACATTTCCACACAGAGAGTGGTGAATCTCTGGAACTCTCTGCCACAGAGGGTAGTTGAGGCCAGTTCATTGGCTATATTTAAGAGGGAGTTAGATGTGGCCCTTGTGGCTAAGGGGATCAGGGGGTATGGAGAGAAGGCAGGTACGGGATACTGAGTTGGATGATCAGCCATGATCATATTGAATGGCGGTGCAGGCTCGAAGGGCCGAATGGCCTACTCCTGCACCTATTTTCTATATATCTATGTATCTATGTAGAACCTCACACTTATCAGCATTAAACTCCATCTGCCATCTTTCAGCTCACTCTTCCAAATGGCCTAAATCTCTCTGTAGACTTTGAAAATCTACTTAATTATCCACAACACAACCTCCAATGCAATTTACCACACCATCATCCAGATCATTGATGTATATGACAAACAATAGTGGACCCAACACAGATCACTGAGGCACCCCACTAGTCACCGGCCTCCAACCTGACAAACAGCCATCCACCAGTACTCTCTGGCATCTCCCATTCAGCCACTGTTGTATCCATCTTGCTACTCCACCATTAATACCCAACAATTGAACCTTCTTAACCAACCTTCCATGTGGAACCTTGTCAAAGGCCTTACTGAAGTCCATATAGACAACATCCACCGCTTTACCCACATCAATTTCCCTAGTAACCTCTTCAAAAAATTCAAGAAGATTAGTCAAACATTACCTTCCAGGCACAAATCCATGTTGTCTGTTCCTAATCAGACCCTGTTTATCCAGATGCTTATATATATTATCTCTAAGTATCCTTTCTATTAATTTGCCCACCACTGACGTCAAACTAACAGGTCTATAATTGCTAGGTTTCCTCTTAGAACCCTTTTTAAACAATGGAACAACATGCGCAGTACGCCAATCCTCCGGCACCATTCCCGTTTCTAACGACATTTGAAATATTTATGTCATAGCCCCTGCTATTTCTACACTAACTTCCCTCAATGTCCTAGGGAATATCCTTTGTCCAATGATTTCACCACTTTCCAGATGTGCTGTTATCCCATCTTTAATAACTGACTCTAGCATTTTCCCCACTATCGATGTTAGACTAACTGGTCTGTAATTCCCCATTTTCTCTCTCCCTTTTTAAAAAGTGGGGTTACATTAGCTACCCTCCAATCCTCAGGAACTACTCCAGAATCTAAAGAGTTTTGAAAAATTATCACTAATGCATCCACTATCTCTGGAGCTACTTCCTTAAGTACTCTGGGATGCAGCCTATCTGGCCCTGGTGATTTATTGGCCTTTAATCTATTCAATTTACCCAACACCACTTCCCGACTAACCTGGATTTCACTCAGTTCCTCCAACTCCTTTGACCCGCGGTCCCCTGCTATTTCCGACAGATTATTTATGTCTTCTTTAGTGAAGACGGAACCAAAGTAGTTATTCAATTGGTCCGCCATATCCTTGTTCCCCATGATCAATTCACCTGTTTCTGACTGCAAGGGACCCACATTTGTTTTAACTAATCTTTTTTTCTTCACATATCTATAAAAGCTTTTGCAGTCAGTTTTTATGTTCACTGCCAGTTTTCTTTCATAATCTGTTTCCCCTTTCCTAATTAAGCCCTTTGTCCTCCTCTGCTGGACTCTGAATTTCTCCCAGTCCTCTAGTAGGCTGTTTTTTCTGGCTAATTTGTATGCTGCATCTTTTGTTTTGATACTATCCCTGATTTCCCTTGTTATCCACGGATGCACTACCTTCCCTGATTTATTCTTTTGCCAAACTGGGATGAACACTTGTTGTAGTTCATCCATGTGGTCTTTAAATGCCCTCCATTGCATATCCACCGTCAACCCTTTAAGAATCAATTGCCATTCTATCTTGGCCAATTCACATCTCATACCCTCAAAGTTACCTTTCTTTAAGTTCAGAACCCATGCTTCTGAATTAACTATGTCACTCTCTATCCTAATGAAGAACTCAACCATATTATGGTCACTCTTGCCCAAGGGGCCACGCACAACAAGACTGCTAACTAACCCGTCCTCATTACTCAATATCCAGTCTAGAATAGCCTGCTCTCTCATTGGTTCCTCTACATGTTGGTTTAGAAAACTATCCCGCATACATTCCAAGAAATCCTCTTCCTCAGCACCCCTGCCGATTTGATTCACCCAATTTATATGTAGATTGAAGTCACCCATTATAACTGTTTTACCTTTGTTGCATGCATTTCTAATTTCCTGTTTGATGCCATCCTCAACTCCACTACTACTGTTAGGTGGTCTGTACACAACTCACACTAGCGTTTTCTGCCCCTTAGTGTTTTGCAGCTCTACCCATATCGATTCCACATCCTCCAAGCTAATGTCCTTCCTTTCTATTGCGTTAATCTCCTCTCTAACCAGCAATGCTACCCCACCTCCTTTTCCTTTCTGTCTATCCCTCCTGAATATTGAATATCCCTGGATGTTCAGCTGCCAGCCTTGGTCACCCTAGAGCCATGTCTCCGTGATCCCAACTATATCATATTTATTAATAACTATCTGCACATTCAACTCATCCACCTTATTACGAATGCTCCTTGCATTGAGACACAAAGCCTTCATACTTGTTTTTACAACACTCTTACCCCTTATACAATTATGTTGAAAAATGGCCCTTTTTGATTTTTACCCTGGATTTGTCTGCCTGCCACTTTTACTTTTCGCCTTGCTACCTATTGCTTCTTCCCTCATTTTACACCCCTCTGTCTCTCTGCTCATGCTCCCACCCCCCTGCCACATTAGTTTAAATCCTCCCCGACACCACTAGCAAACACTCCCCCAAGGACATTGGTTCCATTCCAGCCCAGGTGCAGACCATCCTGTTTGTACTGGTCCCACCTCCCCCAGAACTGGTTCCAATGCCCTTGAGATTTGAATCCCTTTCCCTTGCACCATTTTTCAAGCCACATATTCATCTGCAATATCTTCCTATTTCTACTCTGACTAGCACGTGGCACTGGTAGTAATCCAGAGATTATTACCTTAAAAGAAGAAGGAGTTTCTTTCCTTGCATTCCCTCTAATCAGGGTAAAATATAAACACTATTTACACCTTTGCACATTACAGCCTCTCCTCAACCTTATTTTATTTTCCAATGTTATGGATTGTTGCATCCATAATGTGGGCCCATCTTTTCCAAAGTTTTGAATTGTTCAAATCAGGTTTAGTCCCTTGCCAATTAAACCAATTTTTTTTTAAAAACAGTAAATTTCAGACTTTGTGATTCTTACCATGGTAAATACACTTCCTCATCTTCCTTTACCTTTGGTGATGGCTGGCCTCTGCAACTCGATTGATGTGCCACTAAGTGGAAAGGTGTTTCGTTGGTTTCAATCTGACATTGCATTATCCAGCAATGTTTGATCTGGTGACACAAGGAACCGCAGATGCTGCAATCTAGTGTGGATGACAAAGTGCTGGATTAACTCAGTGAATCAGGCATAGATGTGACATTTTGGGTCGGGGCCCTTCATCCCCACCCGAAATGTCACCTAAACAAATCCTTCAGAGATGCTTTTTGACTGCTAAGTTAATATATTATCTTCCCTGTTCCCTTCTTTTATTCTTGGAGCTCCTGATCAATTATTTTTTATCCCCACTGCACTCAATTCCTATTAAATATTTCCTCTCACCCATTAAACATCTTCACTCTAGTTCTTGATTCCCCTACCCTGGGGAAAAGATTATGTGCATTCACCCTATCTATCCACTTCATAATTTTATAGACCTCTGTAAGATCTCCCCTTGGCCTCTTGCACTCAAAGGAAGAAAGCCTGCCCAACCTTTCCCATAGTTCAGGCCCTTGAGTCCTGGCAACATCCTTGTAAATCTTCTTTGCACTCTTTCTAGCTTAATGGCATCTTTCCTATAGCAAAGTGACCAAGACAGAACACAATACTCCAAGTGCAGACTCACCAACGTCTGGTACAACTGTAACAGAATGTCCCAACTTTTATACTCATTTCCATGACTGATGAAGGCCAATGTGTCAAAAGATATCATCACAATCATTCCTGGCTACGACACCACTTTTAGGGAACTGTGTACATGTACTCCTAGTTTACTCTGCTCTACAACCACTTCTTCTGGTAGCTCATTCTATGTACCCACCACCCTCTGCCCCTTGAGGTTCCTTTTAAATCTTTCCCCTCTCACCAAAGATTTGGCAGTGGACCACAATTCCACCATCAGCACCCCAGTAGATCCCTCCTCTGCTTTTTTGCACTTCAGTCTAGGATGGGCCAGAGATGTTTATTTATTCTTTCACAGGACATGGTTTTCCCAGTTATTATTCATTCATAACTACCTTTAAACTGCTAGATCAGGTGTACAGAATTATGAGAGTGATAGATCGAGTAGATAATCAGTCTTTTCTCCAGGTAGGGGTGCCTGAAACAAAAGGACAGTGGTATAACATGAAATGTAGAAGATTTAGAGGGGATCTGAGGGGGATCTTTTTTTGCAGAGAGAGAGGGGAATCTGGAACATGGCGACTGAAGAGGTAATGGAGGCAGATGTTCTCACAACATTTAAGAAGTATCTGGACAAGCACTTCAATCATCAACTTCATATACCACAAGGGGGCGCCGCACAGTGGCTGCCTCGCCAACTCTGTCTGTCTGTCTTTTCGTCTTTTTGTTATTTTTATTGTGTTTTAAAAGTTTGTGTCAATGTTCTCTATTTGTTTTATGTGGATGGTGGGGAGGGGGTCGGGGGAAACGTTTTTTCAATCTCTTACCTTGCCAGAGATGCGATTGTTTTCCAGATCGTATCTCCGGTCGCTCTGCGGCCTTACATCATGGAGCTGGAGGCCTTGCTCGGGACTGACTTTGAGCCGCACCGCGGGGACGAGGACATACCATCGGAGCCTGTGATCCCCTGCCTGGGATCGACGCTCCAACCGCGGCCTGTGGATTTCACCATCGAGGAGCTTGCAGTCTCGGGTAGAGACCGATATCGGGAAGCTCCAAACGACGCAAAAGGTTCAACTAGCCCAGACCCGGGGTCAGATCGGCCGGCACGGGGCAGCTGAGATTCCACCCCATTGCAGGAGCTTGATCGCCCCTACACAGAGGGCCCAACCATGGGCTATGGGAGCCAAGATGGCCATGTCAACGGAAGGTTCGATGTCCCTGACCACGGGAGAACAAAGAAGGGAAGAGATTGAACTTTTTTTCACCTTCCATCACAGTGAGGAAAGTGGAGGAGTCACTGTGGTGGATGTTTATGTTAAAATGGATCTTGTGTGTTCTGTTGCTTTTTATTGGTATGACTGTATGGCAAATGAAATTCCTCGTATGTTGCAAAACATACTTGGCTAATAAAGTATAATTATGATTATTATGATTTTGCGTGGGGACGTACGTACAAGGTCCGGCCGCCTCGTTCGGCTGCCCGTCCGTTTTGTGCCTCTGGTTCTGGGGGGGTATTGTGGCAACATCGCGTGGTGGGTCACGCACTATACATAACCTTCAGCTCTTGGGGGGGGGTCATGTGGCCCGGTGATGAGAGGTAGGGGTCAAGGTGTGGTCACGGGTGCCCCAGGGGAGTATTTAAGGGGGTTAATCACGCACGCACGGGGTTGGTGAGTGAGGAGAATTAGTGTAGCAATAAAGGACAGTATTTTCGGACAAACTTCGTGTCTGCCTCGTTCTTAACGGACAACTCCGCGTCCACTACAAAATCATATAAAGGGTCAACGCTAACGGCAGGTACTTGGGAAATGCGGTAAGCTCGTGAAGACTCGTGAAGATTTTTCAACATGTTGACAAATGTCCACGAGAGCCCCGAGTACCTACGAGTGGCTATTACCATAATTCTCCGAGTTCGAATCAGGGGAAACTCTGGAGAACTCTTGAATTAGCTCGTACAGTGGGACAGGCCCTTAACTCAATGGCCCAGGCAACGTCTCTGGAGAAAAGGAATAGGTGACGTTTTGGGTCGAAACCTTACTTCAGATTTGCTTTTCCTAAGAATATTTGGGATCCAAACGAGTCTTTATAATATGCCTGGTAGTTGTAATGTTCATTTTTGCTGAAGCTAGACTTTTAATTATAGAAATGTATTTAATTAACTGGTTTAAAATTCCCCAGCTGTATGGTGTGATTCAGACTTGTATCTCTGATTGTAGATACAAGGCATTGCAATGTTGGTTTGCATCATTTAACCTATCCATGTTCTCCAGAGATGCTGCCTGACTCGTTGAGTTACTCCAGCACTTTGTATCTCTGATTCATTTGTCTGGGATGCTGGTTAGCCTGTGCCATAACATTGTCATGTCAATAAAACCATTTTCTGTGCATCTTGACAAAATCATTGTACACTCACCACCAATTTTATTTCTTCACTGACCACTGCTCCATGTACAAAAGATAGGGGAAGGGACACATACAGAGTGCAGAATATAGGTCTCAGCACCGTAGTGCATCAGTTCCATAAACAAACTCCTAATGTCCTCAATGGGTTGGAGGTGAATCGAATAGTGTCCTAACTTATGGAAGAACCATGTAGAAACAAGAAACTGCAGAATCTGGTTTACAAACAAAAAACAAAGTGTTGGAGTAACTCAGTGGGTTAGGCAGCACATTTGGAGAATATGGGTAGGTGATGTTTTGTGTTAGGACACATCTTCAGATTGATGAAGAAGGGAAGAAGCAGTTTCTGAGTCTGGTAGTGCATGCTTTCAAACGTGTACCTACTGCCAGATGGGAGCAGGGAGAAGAAGGATTAACTGCAGTAGGACAAGTCTTTGATTATGAACAGCTTCAGCATTCTATTCATCCTGAGCTGTGCTTTGAGCATCTTCTCTCCATCACAAAAAACAAAGATTATTATGAATCAACATGCTTTGTAATGGAACTGAATGAACAATCCTGAAAAGTTGGTCACCTGTGTAAAGGAAATCGAGTCACAAGCAAGTCAAGTCAAGTCAAGTGAGTTTATTGTCATGTGTCCCTGGTAGGACAATGAAATTCTTGCTTTGCTTGAGCACAACAGAACATAGTAGGCATTTACTACAAGGCATTCTATAAATATATACACAATGGTCAATATACTGATAAAGTGCAAATAACAGTAATGGCTAGTAAAGTTCAGTGTTATGTCCGAGCTAGGTTTAATAGCCTGATGGCTGTGGGGAAGTAGCTATTCCTGAACCTGGTCGTTGCAGTCTTCAGCCTCCTGTATCTTCTACCTGAAGGTAGTAGGGAGATGAGTGTGTGGCCAGGATGGTGTGGGTCCTTGATGATGCTGCCAGCCTTTTTGAGGCAGCGACTGTGGTAGATCCCCTCGATGGAAGGGAGGTCAGAGCCGATGATGGACTGGGCAGTGTTTACAACTTTTTGTAGTCTTTTCCTCTCCAGGGCACTCAAGTTGCCGAACCAAGCCACGATGCAACCGGTCAGCATGCTCGCTACTGTGCACCTGTAGAAGTTAGAGAGAGTCCTCCTTGACAAACCGACTCTCCGTAATCTTCTCAGGAAGTAGAGGCGCTGATGTGCTTTCTTAATAATGGCATCATTGTTCTCGGACCAGGAAAGATCTTCAGAGATGTGCACGCCCAGGAATTTGAAGCTCTTGACCCTTTCAACCATCGACCCGTTGATATAAACGGGACTGTGGGTCCCCATCCTACTCCTTCCAAAGTCCACAATCAGTTCCTTGGTTTTGTTGGTGTTGAGGGCCAGGTTGTTGTGCTGGCACCATATGGACAGTTGCTCGATCTCTCTTCTATACTCTGACTCATCCCCAAGCAATCCATGGTAGTTAGAACACATCAAATTTTGTTGCTGTTACAACAAGCTTTTCTTGTTGCTTTTCTTGACGACTGAGTGCATCTATACAAAAAAATTATTTTTATTAGCTCATGAATGCATGTGTATATCTCATAGATCTTACCATCATGTTAGAGATAAGCTGCAAATGACAGAAATTAATTCTCCATTACATTTGTTGAAATGATGAGACCTTCCACTCTGGTGCCTCTGAAATGTCCTCCTTCATCCAGAAATGGGACTTCCGCTCTCACTGTAGATGGAGCTCTCAACTACATTTCTACTATTTCCCCAGGACAGAACAAAAATATGGTTCCACCCACTAGCCTTTGCATTTCCACCAGATCCATCTTCATCCCACCACCATAACAATCTCCTCTCCTCCCTCTTGACCAGACCATATGCATTGCTACCAAAGTTATTGGCATTGTCTCAATAAGATAACTTAGAATCCATCAACATCAGAGTGGAGCAGAATACAGGCAAACAGGGGCAAACTTACACACGGGTGTATGTATTACAAAGTAACATAGTCATAGAACATGGAAATAAGCCTTGCAACCCAACTCATCCATGCTGACCAAGAAGCCACATCTAAGCCAGTTTCATTTGTCCATGCTTGGCTTATACCCATCTAAACCATTTTTATCCATGTACCAACAATCAACAATCAGCTCCTTGGACTCGCTAACATTGAGATTGTTGTTCTGGTAATATTCAATCGGATTTTCAATCTCCCTCCTGTACTGGAACTTATTGTTACCCACTATTCATCAAACAACGGTGATATCGTTGGTGAAAAGTCACGTTACCACTTGCTATGATCTGCAGAATATAATGTATTTTCTAAGCAACAGATAACATTTACATTTATCAATACAGATTCAACTTACGAAGATTTATTTTCAAGAATGTAAGCTAACAAATTAGGTAATTTTCTGGTTAGAAAAATTCAGAATCAGTATTTCAGATACATTAATGTTATCTTCCTGCTTGAATTATTTTAGTTGACTGTCAAGTTATTTCAAATAAGAGAAAACATCTCTAAAATAAACCACAAAGATGTAATATGAGCATAGGCATTCATTTGTTTAATGCAATATTAATAATATTTCTTGCTCTTGATTATGGTATATTATATTAGTTGTTAGGACATTATACTGTAAAATAATCTGTTTATATATTGTCATGTCATTATAGAATTGAACAAATATTGGCTGGCCAGCTGAGTTCATCCAGCACTATTTTGTTTTACACAAGATACCAGCATCTGCAGCCTTTTGTGTCCCCAGTTTACAAATGCTTTATTGTGTTTTGTTACATTCAATGTTATAAAATACTAGACCAAGTGGGGCCCGTTGGGTCCCTGTCACACGGGAGGCCTGGTCCCCCAAAGCAACCTATTCCCCCAACGCAATATTTGACCACTCACCCATAGCCCCCACGGGAGGCCTGGTCCCCCAATGCAACCCGTTCCCCAACGCAATATTCCACCACTCACACATAGCTCCCAACTGTGCAGAGGTGGTTCATTTCCCCTTATTTTCCCTCCTTCATTTTAAATTTAAAAAAAATGCAATTGCACTTGCTGCCAGGACTCCGTGTCCTGTGATTTGCAGCATTGTTGTGGGCAGGGCCAGCAATTGGATTTGGATTTTTCACAGTGAGAAGTTAAGTGAAAAGTTAATTTTTTTTTTTTTTAATGTGTATAACTTGTAAAATATACCATCAATCTGAATGAAACTTGTTACACCACACCACAGGACAATTGTAAGTAAGGTGGTCCAAAATTTGTGACGCTATCGTGTACCGTTTTGGTGTAATTTCAGGATCAGACAGAATCACTCACACACAGACAAACTCACAGACCTAGAAACAAACAAGATGAGCGTTTTAGTAATATATAGATATTTTTTGGTACATCTGTTACATGCCCTGCATATTTTCAAGCTAATACATGGGTTAGTTCAAATCTTGTATTAAAATACATTTTATGCTGGTAACTTGCAACATGATTGCTTTTCAATAACCATGTACAAAAAGGAAGGAGATCCACAGTTCTTGAGTAATTCTATTTGTTTTACAGCACCAACAACAATGCCAACTAATTTGCATCGATGCTCTGGTCTTTGATCCACTGACAGAGATGATTGGCTCTCATTAATGTCTTTAACTGACCTCAGAAAGAATAAAGGAATAAGAAAATTGGCTTGAAGCTGATCTGCCCCAAAGTAAATGTAAACTGATTAATTTCCAAGTCATAATCCTTTGAAATAAAGGGCAAGCCAGCTTTTATCAGTTCTTTTCATGTTAATTTTCAAATTGTTACTAAATAAGACTCCTTTAAAGGAGAATGTATTTTGGTTTTTATTAGTAACTGTCAAAAAGATTTATTTCATGAGCACAATATGACATGCAAGAGTTATGTCCCAACAGTCATAAAACATCCACATATAAAAATCACAGCACACTTGTTCCATCTGTTGCCATTTTTAATCTTTTTCAATTGGCTACTTTTTGAGTAGCAGCATCCTGACAAGCCCTTTTTGTTTCTCCTTATTGGGGATAGCAGCAGAACGCTAGAAATAGCTTCCACTTTTTAAAAATCTTAAGACCAAACTTGAATTAAAAATAACAGCCTTCAAGTATTTCAAGTAACTTGAAGCGTAGCCAACTGATGTCTTTTTGCAGGTGTTTGGAAAGCTAATAAGATAAGGTAATGAAATGGAATAGGACACCAGGAGCAGAGTAAAATAGACAACTGAATCTCAGCATTAAATTAATACTTGCAGTCAAAGATGAATTTCAAATTTTCAAAACCAAAGGCAATCAATAAAACAAATGGGACAGCACAGTGGTGCAGCTGTAGAGTTGCTGCTTTACAGCACCAGATCCTGATTACAGGTGCTGTCCCAGGTGCTCCAGTTTCCTCCCACACTCCAAAGATGTACAGGTTTGTAGATTAATTTAGCTTTGGTAAAATTGTAAATTGTACCTAGTGTGTAGGATAGTGCCAGTGTATGGGGATCACTGGTCAGCGCGTACTCGGTGGGCCAAAGGGCCTCTTTCTGCACTGTATCACTAAACTAAATTAAACTAAACTAAACTAAATTTGCAAAATGTTCCAAGAAAGGACTCAACCCGAAATGTCACCTATTTCTTTTCTCCAGAGATGCTGCCTAACCCACTGAGTTACTCCAGCATTTTGTCTCTATCCTCCTACCCACTTGTGGGTAGGCATGCAGGTGCAGCAGGCAGTGAAGAAAGCGAATGGTATGGTAGCTTTCATAGCAAAAGGATTTGAGTATAGGAGCAGGGAGGTTCTACTGCAGTTGTACAGGGTCTTGGTGAGACCACACCTGGAGTATTGCGTACAGTTTTGGTCTCCAAATCTGAGGAAGGACATTATAGCCATAGAGGGAGTGCAGAGAAGGTTCACCAGACTGATTCCTGGGATGTCAGGACTTTCATATGAAGAAAGACTGGATAGACTTGGCTTATACTCGCTAGAATTTAGGAGATTGAGAGGGGATCTTATAGAAACGTACAAAATTCTTATGGGGTTGGACAGACTAGATGCAGGAAGATTGTTCCCGATGTTGGGGAAGTCCAGGACAAGGGGTCACAGCTTAAGGATAAGGGGGAAATCCTTTAAGACCGAGATGAGGAAAATCTTTTTCACACAGAGAGTGGTGAATCTCTGGAACTCTCTGCCACAGAGGGTAGTTGAGGTCAGTTCATTGGCTATATTTAAGAGGGAGTTAGATGTGGCCCTTGTGGCTAAAGGGATCAGGGGGTATGGAGAGAAGGCAGGTACGGGATACTGAGTTGGATGATCAGCCATGATCATATTGAATGGCGGTGCAGGCTCGAAGGGCCGAATGGCCTACTCCTGCACCTATTTTCTATGTATCTATGTATCTATGTGAGGCCACTCCCAATCCTCCACCCCCATGACTAGAGGAAGATGGTCCACCAGATTGACACCGAATTGCAGCCGAGCGTGGCCAATGAGATAAGGGGCTGGAAAGCTGCGCTTTTATTTATTTATTTATTGCCAGTGCTAGTGTCGAGTTATTGGCTTAAAACACTATTATTCTGAAATGGAGGGCAAGGAAAATTACTGAAGGGTTGTTTAGAGACTACCGTGCGTTGTGACAGCATATGTAAGCAAGGCCTATGACAGTCAAAAATATTATACACCTTGCAGGGCTCTCACTTAATTTTTTTTCTCTGCTGTCAGCCGGGCAACCTAGGCAGCTTTTTTGGTTGCCAAATGACAGTTTAGGTGGTCATTTAAGACGGCTTGCATGACGCGTGTGATAATGTGCTCGGACGAAGTGCATAGTTACTAGTCGGAATTATGCTCAATGAAGCATTCACATATTATTTCTGCTTCAAATAAAGTCACAAACTAAACATATTCACCAATCAAGACATGATATATACCACAATGACATGCAGCAAAATTATAATACAGTATCTCAACTCTTTTTACACATTGCAATGAATGCAATTTCAATTATTTCTTTCCACTTCCAAACAAAAATGTGGTTGGATTATTCAGCGTATGATCAACCTCGGTGAGACCAAGCGCAGGCTTGGCGTTCGCTTCGCACAACACCTCCACTCAGTTCGCAATAACCAACCTGATCTCCCGGTGGCTCAACACTTCAACTCCCCTTCCCATTCTGAATCTGACCTTTTTGTCCTGGGTCTCTTCCATGGCCAGAGTGAGGCCCACCGCAAATTGGAGGAGCAGCACCTCATATTTTACTTGGGCAGTTCACACCCCAGCGGTATGAACATTGACTTCTTCAATTTCAGGTAATCCCTGCTTTCTCCTCCCCTTCCCAACTCTCCCTCAGCCCACTGTCTCCGCCTCTTCCTTTCTTCTTCCCACCCACCCGCACCCTCACATCAGTCTGAAGAAGAGTCTTGACCCGAAACGTCGCCTATTTCCTTCGCTCCATAGATGCTGCCTCACCCGCTGAGTTTCTCCAGCATTTTTGTCTACCCATTCACACAAGTTCTGTTATCCCACTTTCCTCACCCATTCCCTACACATTAGGGGCAATTTTACATAGACAAGTTAACCTACAAAGCCAATGCGTCTTTGGGATGTGGGGGGGAACCCACACGCTTGCAGGGAGAATGTGCAAATCCAACACAGACAGTGCCCGAGGACAGGATCGAACACAGATCTCTGGCGTGTGAAGCAGAAAATCTACCAGCTGAGCCACTATATTTTGTTTTCCAACACACACAAAATTATATGTTGATAACTTTGGTTACTAAAAAAATGAAAATATCCATTTTCAGTTTTAAATCTCCAAGTGACGCTATGTCCCCCTTTACAGCTACTGCATGTTTTAATTAAGTTCAAGACTATGGGGCAGTACATTGGCCATAACGTTGCTGCCTAAATGTGCCAGAGACCCGGAATTGATCCTGAATATGGGTGCTGTCTGTATGGAGTTTGCTCCTTTTCCCTTTGATCGCATGGGTTTTCTCCGGGTGCTCTTGTTTCCTTCCACATTCCAAAGGTGTGCAGGAACCTATTTCAGACCCAACCCAAGACGTTATGTATTCCTTTTGTCCAGAGATTCTGTCTGACCTCTTTAAACCAGCATCTGCAGTTCCTTCCTACACACACGATACTATACGATAGAACTTGATTAATCCCAGGAGAGAGAAATTTTTTTTTTTTTTTTTTTTAAATAAACGCACGCACGCACGCGCACACGCACACACGCACACACGCACACATACACACGGCTAATGTGTGGGATAGAACTAGTGTACGGGTGATCGGTGGACCGTATGGACTCGGTGGGCCGAAGGGCCTGTTTCCACGCTGTATCTTTAAATTAAACTAAAAACACAAAAACCAGAGGGAGTCTAAAAAAGGGTCTCTACCCGAAACGTCACCCAATTTCTTCTATCCAGAGTTGCTGGCTGCTCCTTGGAGTTCCCCCGCACAATTAAAGCATGGAATAGTCTTCACCCTACCATAGTTACCCAACCAGACGCAACTAAATTTAAGATACCTCTTTTTTCCCCAAGAACCCTTTTTTGCTTAAGTCCAAGTCAAGAGTCAAGAGAGTTTTATTGTCATGTGTCCCAGATAGGGCAATGAAATTCTTGCTTGCTGCAGCACAACAGAATATGTAAACATAATACAGAACAGGAGATAAAAGTTCAGTGTGTTTTTATACCATAGACCATATATATACACAATAAATAAACAGATAAAATGCAATAGGCTGTTCTTGTTCAGCCCTCCACCACCTCCAGTTTAAATTCCATTTAGAATATTTATGGAGAACCAGGAAACCAGAAGCAAGAGTTACTCCAGGGAGCTAATCCAGATCCAGGGTCAGGGAGTGATTCTGCGTTGGTTTTCGGCGGTCACGGTGAGGCGGCGACCGGAGAGCAACGGCAGCCAGATCTCCCACAATTCAAAGCGAGGGAGAAAGTGCCCAGCGCCGACCAGTTGCCATGGCAGTGCGCATGCACAGGGCGGCCGATGATGTGCTGGCCGTGGTTGTGCGCATGTGCAGGGGGGAGGATGTGCTGGCCGTAGCAGTGCGCATGTGCAAGGCGGCCTACTGTGCCGGCAGATGAGGAGCGAGCAGGCCGACTTGCACATATACGGATGGCGGGCGGAGACGGAGAGTGACAGACAGAGAGAGAGAGATAGAGAGGGGGGCCCGCCCAGAGTTTAACGGCAGGTGCCCTGCCTTGGCCGGAGGCCGCCTATATTTCGAGGCCCTAGGCTTCAGCCTATGAAGCCTAGTGGTAATTCCGGCTCTGCGAGGCCACCCTAGATCTCGAGGCCCTAAGCTTAAGCTTGTCAAGCTTATATGTAAATCCGGCCCTGGTTGTGCCCTGGAATCTGTTTGCCACATTAACGCCTGAGGAAAAACTTTTTCAAACAGAGAGTTGTGAGTCTGTGGAATTCTATGCCTCAGAGGGTGGTGGAGGCCAGTTTTCTGGATACCTTCAAGAGGGAGCTAGATAGGGCTCTTAAAGATAGCGGAGTCAGGGGATATGGGGAGAAGGCAGGAACGGGGTACTGATTGTGGCTGATCAGCCATGATAACATTGAATGGCGGTGCTGGCTCGAGGGGCCGAATGGCCTACTCCTGCACATATTGTCTGTTGTCTATTGTCTATAATACAGCAGATAGTCATCAAAGGATTCTATGTTTGAGTTTAAGCAGCATAGATTGATTCTGGAATCAGGTCTAATAATATGTTTTGGACATGCTCTCTCTGCCCATCAAAGGTGATTCCTCATAATTATTTTTGCAGTAGAAATATATACGGGAGTGGTATTTTCTTATTGCAAAGCTCTGCTTTGTGCTTATTTTCAGCAAGGAATTTGCAGTCAGCAGAAAGTACCCTCTTCGCAGTGTGAGCTTGAATTAAGCTAAAGAGGGTGCAGAAAATATTTGCAAGGATGTTCCCAGGTCTGGCAGATTTGACTCATAAAGAGAGACTGGGTAGACTAGGATTTTTTTCCATGGAGCGAAAGAACCTGAGCAGTGATTTTATACAGGTCTATAAAATCATGAGGGACATAGATAAAGTGGATGTCATAGTATTTTTATCCAGTGTATTGGAGACTAAAGACAGCATAAGATTAAGGTGAGAGGGAAATAGTTTTGGGGATATGAGGGCAGATTTTTCACTCAGGGGGTGATAGATATATGGAACGATCTGCCCAATGAAGTGGCAGACAAGGATTTAAATGTTTAAAACACAGATAGTGTAATGTATTCATGCATATTCATTATATGCTAATATAACCATTACAGCACGGAAACAGGCCAAATCGGCCCTTCAAGTCCGTGCCGAACACTTTTTTTTTTTTTTTCATTTTTTCTTCTTACTTCCCCCTAGTCCCATCTACCTGCACTCAGACCATAACCCTCCATTCCTTTCCCGTCCATATACCCATCCATGAGTTGGTTTTGTATATAAGTAGGGAATGTTGGGTAATACAACTCTCTTGTGATCCAGCCAGCCTGCGTGTAAGTTATTGTTCATTCTGCTGTCCGGAATATAACAAAATTGGCGACGAGGATGGGATAGAGATTGTGAACTCATCCTTTAAATACAGTGCAGGACTGTTTTGCAACACGCAGGATTGCTTAACAGTTTAAACAGTAAATACAGAGTTGTGTCGCAGTTGTTTGCGAGCTGGACATGAGAGGCCTGCAGATCCTTCTTTGCAGGGGGCTGTAGTTTAAAACAGCAGCTGGATAAATCGGCGAGAGCTTGCCAGGCTATCTCTATGTTGTGTCGACGTGGCAAGATGTCGTCTTTGGGAGTGTAGAACATTTTGGACTGAGTTTTTATTGTCGAATTCCTCAAGCTGAATAGTCTTTGCACAGCTAAGTTTTAGGTGAATTGCTACACCAGAACAGACAGGAATTTGGGGGTTTTGAACGGACCTTTTATTTTTTTTTAAAGAGAACGACACGATGGCAGCGTCCACAGGCTACATCAGAAACCTTGGAACTTTTGACAAGAATAGAGAGCCGTTCAGCTCCTATATGGAGAGAGCAAACATGTTTTTCACGGCAAACAATATATTGGAGATTAGTGATGAAGGAGGGATAGTGGCTGAAACAAATAAGGCCGTTTGCGAACGCATGAAAGTGATTCTGCTCACGGAGATAGGGCCTGAAGTGTACGGCATACTTGTGAATCTCCTTGCACCCTTAAAGGCAAAAGACGTGCCTTTCAATGACATTATAAATAAGTTGGAGGAGCACTTCAACCCAATGCCTCTGGAAATTGCAGAAAGCTATAAATTTGGCACTAGAAACCAGAAGCAGAATGAGACAATCAATGCCTTGAAGAACTTAAGTTTACAGTGTAACTTTGGAACATTTCTTGGACGAGCACTACGCGACAGATTTGTTTGTGGTCTGGTGGATGAACGAATTCAGTCCAAACTGATGAACACTCCAGATCTCACATTCGAGAAAGCATGCAAGATTGCTACCACAATAGAGATGGCATCAAAGAATGCTCGCGAGTTTCGCCCACCACGGACTGCAGTGGCCGTTTACAGTCACAAGGCAGTGCCTATGGCCAAACCAAGAAGCGCTAAACCAAAACCGAAGTATGGCGGGGAGCCGGGTTCAGCCAGTTGTTATCATTGCAATGGTAATCACTCATCCCAATTTTGTCAGTTCAAAATGCCCAAGTGCTATAACTGCCAGAAGAAAGACCATATCGCCTCAGCATGTCGGGCCAAGCATAAAACAGGAAACCAACAATCTGCGGGAATCAAGCAACACCGGAGAGAAGTTCACAACTTGGAGATGAACCCAGATGTAAATGAACTTGGGTTGTACACCATTTATGCAACCAACATCGATAAGCCTACAACCAGCCAAGGCAAGGACTTTCGAACGAAACTATTGATTAATGAACAGTTAATCGATATGTGTATTGACACGGCAGCAGATTGTTCGGTCATGAGCAAAGATCTGTATGAAACAAAGTTCCCACAGATACCATTGTTTGAGAGTAAGGTCAAGCTGAGAACCTACTCGGGCGAAGTTTTGGAGACTTGTGGACAAATGAACTGTAAAGTTCAGCATAATGGTCAGTCGGTAACACTGCCCATCATAGTAACCAGCTACAGAAATAAACCAACCCTCCTTGGAAAGGATTGGCTGAGTAGAATAGAATTAGACTGGAAGAACATTTTCAGCGTCAATTTGTCCAAATCACGTCTTGAAAACGTCATAAGCAAACATGCAAACATTTTTGCTGACAGTGACACGGGAATAACAGGGTACTCTGCACACATTCGACTTAAGCAAGATGTGAGGCCTGTGTATTGTCGACCACGACCTGTACCATATGCACTAAAGCAACAAATGGAGGTAGAACTCGACAGATTAGAGCGTAATGGAGTACTTGTGAAGACAGACCAGAGTAAATGGGCAACACCAATTGTGGCCGTACCCAAGGCTGATAAAACTGTTCTACTATGTGGTGATTACAAAGTCGCAATCAACCAAACCGTTGATGACGAACAATATCCATTACCAACCTCGCAAGATCTATACGCAGAACTTAGCGGAGCAAGAGTCTTCACTAAACTGGATTTGTCTCACGCTTACGCCCAACTCAATGTCGATAAGGAAAGTCAGCAGTACTTGACTATCAACACACATATGGGCTTGTATTCATATACAAAGCTGCCCTATGGTGTGAAATCCTCCCCGAAAAACTTTCAGTCTGTCATGGACCAAATATTACAAGGCATTCCACACTGTGTGTGCAACCAGGATGACCTATTGATATTCACAGAAGGCATGGTAGAACATCTGAAAATCCTCGAGCAAGTTCTCATAAGACTGAACAGCCACAATGTCAAACTGCGTCAAAGTAAATGTGCATTTGCGCAGTCAGAGGTGGTCTACCTTGGATTCAAAGTAGACGCCAACGGACTTTGCCCTGTGAAAGCGAACGTTGAAGCAATAGTGAATGCTCCAAAACCCAACAATGTGTCCGAGCTATGATCATTCCTTGGGATGGTGCAGTTCTATGCACGATTCCTTCCAGATTTAGCAACTGTGCTAAAGCCACTTCATCATCTGCTACAAAAAGACGTGATATGGACGTGGGGAAAGGAACAGCAACGTGCATTTGACATCTGCAAGGAAAACTTGACAAGTGACAAACTTCTTGTTCACTATGATACGAGACGCGAGATGAAACTTGCTTGTGATGCTTCAAGTTATGGGTTAGGTGCAGTGATCTCCCATGTAATGAATGACGGACAGGAAAAGCCTATTGCTTTTGCATCCCACACCCTGTCATCGAGTGAACGCAAATATGCGCAGATAGAAAAGGAAGCACTCAGCATCGTGTTCGGAATCAAGAAATTCCATCAGTTTCTTCTCGGCAGACCATTCACCCTAGTGACTGATCACAAGCTACTATTAGTGATACTGGGTCCCAAGTCAGCTATACCTTCCATGGCGGCATTAAGGATGCTGCGCTGGGCAATTTTGCTGCCCCAGTATGACTACAAGGTGGAGTACAGAAGCTCCAAGTGCAACGCAGTTGCAGATGCGTTGTCCCGGTTGCCCCATGAGAACTCTGACGTGGGAAGTGAGAACTCAATCTACACAATGCAAGTGGTAGATGAAGACTTTCCAGTGACTGCAACAGAAATTGCAGCAGAAACAAAGAAAGACAATGTGCTGAAGTGGGTTTATGAACAGACATTGAATGGTTGGACTGAAATCGATAGTGGATTGAACTCAGTTCTGAACTCAGAGCTGAAGCCTTTCCATAATCGACGCCATGAATTATCATGTTAGCAGGGATGCGTTAAGTGGGGTTACAGAGTGGTTGTACCAGAGTCTTTGAGAAACAAAATTATGAACGAACTTCATGCCGAACATCCTGGCATAGTAAGCATGAAGTCAATTGCCAGAAGTTTTGTGTATTGGCCTGGTATTGACAGTGACATCGAGTCACTGGTGAGCAAATGTAGCGTCTGCCAAAATTGCCGGAGTAAACCACCAAAAACACCGCTGCAACCCTGGTCATGGCCAAGTAGACCTTTTCAGAGAGTTCATGTAGATTTTTGCGAAAAGGGTAATGATCACTTTCTGGTGCTGGTAGATAGTCATTCCAAATGGACTGAGGTTAAACATATGGGGTCAAGCACTACTACTGAGCGTACCATAGATGAGTTGAGATCAATTTTTGCATGCCATGGTTTACCGGAAGAACTTGTTTCTGATAATGGGCCTCAGTTTCGTTCAGAATAGTTCAAAGAGTTCATGCAGCGGAATGGTGTAAAACACACACTTGTTCCCCCATACCATCCAGCCTCCAATGGGGCGGCGGAAAGGTCTGTTAGAGTTGTCAAAGACGCTCTCAAGAAACAGGTTTTGCAGGATAGATCAAAGCTCAGCATGAAACATCATTTGGCTAGTTTCTTGCTGAAGTACAGAACCACACAACACACAACAGCAGGTTACTCACCTGCAGAACTGTTGATGAAGAGAAGGCTAAGAATATGCCTGTCTAGTTCAAACCAATTTGGCTTTGAGAGTTGAACAAAAACAATTAAGTGAGAGACGCCATTTTGACTCCCACAAAAAGGAGAGGTACTTGAGGCCAGATGAGCAGGTTCGTGTTCTCAGTCCTCCCAACAAGTCCAGTCGAGACAAATGGGATGTTGGGAAAATAGTGGAAGTGTGTGGAACAAAAAGATACTTAGTTGAAGTGGGAGATAGGATCAAAAGTGTTCATGTTGATCAAATGACTCCAGCCAAAGATGAACCAAAAACTGAACATGAAGTCCTAATCCCTGAGTCTTTATCGGAAAGTGAGTTGGAAGAGCCAACCGTGATTGAAACACAAAGTTCAGTCAGTACAGACAAAGAAACAGATTCCTCTGGTCAAAGGCAGAGTACTATAACAGAGCCAAACAAGCCTACAGTTGAGTCAACACCTAAACCTGTTACACCTGTTACTGTTAGACGATCAGGCAGGATCCATAAACCAGTAGGTACACAAAATGCTGGCGAAACTCAGCGGGTGCAGCAGCATCTATGGAGTGAAGGAAATAGGCAACGTTTCGGGGCCGAAACCCTTCTTCAGACTGATAGGGGGTGGGGAGAAGAAAGGAAAAAAGGAAAAAGGCGGAGGAGGAGCCCGAGGGCTGGGGGAGGGGAGGAGACAACCAGAGGGCTGATGAAGGGGAGGGGACAGCAAGGGCTAACAGAATTGGGAGAATTCAATGTTCAGGCCCCCAGGATGTAGACTGCCCAAGCGGAATATGAGGTGCATTTCCTCCAATTTACGGTGTTGCTCGCTGTGGCCATGGAGGAGACCCAGGACAGAGAGGTCAGATACGGAATGGGAGGGGAAGTTGAAGTGCTGAGCCACCGGGAGGTCAGGTTGGCTATTGCGGACCGACCGGAGGTGTTCGGCGAAACGATCGTCAAGCCTCCGCTTGGTCTCAACCGATGTAGATCAGATGGCATCTAGAGCAGCGGATGCAATAGATGAGGTTGGAGGAGATGCAGGTGAACCTCTGTCACACCTGGAACGACTGCTTGGGTCCTTGAATGGAGTCGAGGGGGGAGGTGAAGGGACAAGTGTTGCATCTCTTGCGGTTGCAAGGGAAAGTACCAGGGGAGGGGGTGGTATGGGGAGGGAAGGGAAGAATTGACAAGGGAGTTACGGAGGGAGCGGTCTTTGCGGAAGGCAGACATGGGGGGAGATGGGAAGATGTGGCGAGTGGTGGGGTCACGTTGGAGGTGGCGAATCTGACGGAGGATCACTTGTTGTTTGTGACGGCTGGTGGGGTGAAAGGTGAGGACTAGGGGGACTCTGCCCTTGTTGTGAGTGGGGGGATGGGGAGAGAGAGCAGTGTTGCGGGGTATGGCAGAGATCCTGGTGCGAGCCTCATCTTGGTGGAGGAGGGGAACCCCCGTTCCCTGAAGAATGAGGACATTTCAGATGCCCTGGTGTGGAACGCCTCATCCTGGGAGCAGATGCGGCGTAGACGGAGGAATTGGGAGTGGGGGATGGAGTCCTTACAGGAAGCAGGGTGGGAAGAAGTGTAGTCCAGATAGCCATGGGAGTCGGTGCATTTGTAGTGGATGTCGGTAAGGAGTCTATCACCTGCGATGGAGATAGTGAGGTCAAGGAATGGTAGGGAAGTGTCGGAAATGGTCCAGGTGTATTTGAGTGCCAGATGGAAGTTGGTGGTGAAGCGGATGAAGTCAGTCAGTTGTGTGTGGGTGCAGGATGTGGCACCAAAACAATCATCGATGTAGCGGAGGTAGAGGTCGGGGATGGGGCCCTGGTACGCATTGAACAAGGGTTGTTCTACGTACCCGACAAAGAGGCAGGCGTAGCTGGGGCCCATGCGTGTGCCCATAGCTACGCCTTGTATTTGGAGAAATGGGAGGAGTCAAATGATAAGTTATTAAGTGTAACGACCAGCTCCGCTAGGCGGGAGGAGGGTGTCAGTGGCCGGGTATAGGTTGCTTCTACGGTCGAGGAAAAAATGGAGGGCTTCGAGACCATTCTGGTGGGGGATGGAGGTGTACAATGACTGGACGTCCATGGTGAAGATGAGGGGGTGAGGGCCTAGAGAGTGGAATGCGCGGAGACGACGGAGAGTGTCTGAGGTGTCTTGAACATAGGTAGGGAGGGATTAACCAAGGGGGATAGGATGGAGTCGAGGTAGGTGGAGATGAGTTCGGTGGGGCACGAACAGGCAGAGACAATGGGTCTACCGGGACAGTCAGGTTTGTGGATTTTGGGGAGAAGGTAAAAGCGAGCTGTGCGGGGCTGGGGAACGATGAGGTTGGAGGCTCGGTCGGGCAGGGCGTGGGAGTGGATGAAGTCGGTGATGGTGCTGGAGATGGTGGCCCGGTGCTCGTCAGTGGGTCATGGTCCAGGGGTAAGTAGGAGGAGGTGTCCGAGAGTTGGCGCGTGGCCTCAGCTTTGTAGAGATCGACGCGCCAGACTACCACGGCACTCCCTTGTCAGCGGGTTTGATAACCCAATCTAGGTTGTTGCGGAGTGAGTCGATGGCAGTGCGTTCGGGGGGAGAGATTGGAGTGAGACAGGGGAGTGGAGAAGTTGAGGCGGTTGATGTCACGGCGGCAGTTTTGAATGAAGAGTTATAAAGCCGGAAGGCTACGAGGGGGGTTCCAATAGGAGGGGGTGCGTTGGAGACGGGAGAAGGGGTCATCAGTGGGGAGCGAGGACTCCTTCCCATGGAAGTGAGCTGTGAGGCGGAGACGACGGTAGAAGCGTTCCAAGTCATGGAGGGCACGGAACTCATTGAGGTGGGGACGGAGGGGGACAAAGGTAAGACCTCTGCTGAGGACAGACCGTTCGATGTCGGAAAAGGGGAGGTCGGGGGGGATGGTGAACACCCAGCAGGGATGGGGGTTGGGCCGGAGGAAGGCAGGTGGCTGGAATGGGGATGAGGCGATGTGTGGTGGGAGGGTGGTGGGTGGTGGGGGGGTGGTGGGTGTTCAGGGGGTGGGGGGGTGAGAGGGCTGTAGTGCCACTGAGGTAACCAGGGCTAGGCAGACTAGCGCTAGGACCCAGTGGAGTCAAACCCAGGAGAGTGGGAGTGACCAGCGTGGAGGCTTCAGGCCCAGTACAGAGACCAGTCTGCAGGTGAGGCGACGGCTGCGGGCTGCTGGAGGGAGGTGCAGTGGCGAGGGTCGGTGGACCCGATGGTCGGGGTCCGTGGGCAGTGGAGTCGGAGGGGCTGGGGGGCGTTGCAGTGGCGAGGGTCGGCGGACCCGATGGTCGGGGTCCGTGGGCAGTAGAGTCGGGGTCCACGGGCGATGCTTGGGAGGTCCCGGTAGGCGGATGGTCGGTGGGGCGGCGCGGTTCGACCAGCCCGGTGAGGCGACGGGGTGAGTAGGGTGCGGTGCGGCGGCCATGTTCGGGGAGCCGCGGTCCGGCGGTCGTGTAGAATAGGCCCGGTCCGGCTGCGATGTTCAGTAGGCCCGGTCCGGCGGTGATGCTGGATGGGCCCGGTCCGGCGGTCGTGTAGAGTAGGCCCGGTCCGGCGGCGATGCTGGATGGGCCCGGTCCGGCGGCGATGTTAGGAGGACCAGGTGCGGCTGTGATGTTCGGTGGGGCCCAGTGGACCGGCGATGTCGGATGGGCCCGGTGCGGCGATGATGTTGGGGGATCTCCAGTATTTATGTGTACCTTCGATTTTCCAGCATCTGCAGTTCCTTCTTTAACACCATAAACCAGTAGTCAGATTAGGTTTTTAAGTTAAGTAACTCACTGTCTAGGTAGAATGAAAATGTGTAAATATGTAAAATAAATATATTGTGTTATCATTTAAAATGTAATGAACACTGGTTTAAATCAAGTATCATAACAAGAAAATTGTAACTGTGTACTTAGGTTTAATACTTAAAAAAGGGAGAGCAGTTAATGTATTCATGCATATTCATTATATGCTAATGAGTTGGTTTTGTATATAAGTAGGGAATGTTGGGTAATAAAACTCTCTTGTGATCCAGCCAGCCTGCGTGTAAGTTATTGTTCATTCTGCTGTCCGGAATATAACAGATAGAAACATAGAAACATAGAAAATAGGTGCAGGAGCAGGCCATTCGGCCTTTCAAGCTAGCACCGCCATTGAGTATGATCATGGCTGATCATCCAAAATCTTACCCAGTTCTGGCTTTTTACCCATATCTCTTGTATGGAAATGATCAGAGATAGTCATAGTCACAGTCACACAGTGCGGAAACAGGCCGTTTGGCCCAACTTGCCAATGCCAACCAACATGCCCCATCTAAAGTAGACCCACCTGCCTGCATTTGACCCATATTTTGCTAAACCTAACCTATCCATGAACTGTACAGATGTTTCTTAAATGCTGTGCCAGTACCTGCCTTGACTACCTCCTCCGGCAATTCATACCGTACACCTACCACCCTTTGTGTAAATAAAGTTGCCCCTCAGGTTCCTATTAAATCTTTCCCCACTCACCTTGAATCTATGTTCTTTGATTCTTGATTCCCCAACTCTAGGCAAAAGACTCTGTGCATTTACCCTATCTATTCCTATCATGATCTTGCACACTTCTATAAGATCACCTCTCCTACTCCTGCGCTCCAAGGAATAAAGTCCTAGCCTGCTTAACCTCTCCCTATATCTGAGGCCCTCAAGTCCAGGCAACATCATCATGAATCTTTCCACACCCTTTCCAGCTTAACAACATCCTTCCTATAACAGGGTGACCAAGACTGAACACAATACTCTAAATGTGACCTCACCAAAACTTGTACAACTGTAACATGACCTTCCAACTTCAAGAGAGTTTATTGTCATATGTCCCAGATAGGGCAATGAAATTCTTGCTTTGCTTCAGCACAACAGAATACAGTAGAACAGAATATACAGAACAGATCAGTGTGACCATATACCATTATATAAATATATACACATGGATAAATAAACAGATAAAGTGCAAATAAACAGATAATGGGCTATTAATGTTCAGAGTTTTGTTTGAGTTGAGTTTAATAGCCTGATGGCTGTGGGGAAGTTGCTATTCCTGAACCTGGACGTTGCAGTCTTCAGGCTCCTGTACCTTCTACCTGAAGGTAGCGGGGAGATGAGTGTGTGGCCAGGATGGTGTGTGTCCTTGATGATGCTGTCAGCCTTTTTGAGGCAGCGACTGCGATTGATCCCCTCGATGGTAGGGAGGTCAGAGCAATGATGGACTGGGCAGTGTTTACTACTTTTTGTAGTCTTTTCCGCTCCTGGGCGTTCTATACTCAATACTCTGATTGAAGACAGCCAATGTGCCGAAGGCCATCCTGACTATATTTATTTGTAACACCAGTTTCATGGAACTATGTCGTGCAGTCCAAAATCCCTCTGATCTGCAACACTCCCCAGAGCCCTGCCATTCACTGTGTAGGTCCTGTCCTGGTTTGACTTCCCAAATGCAGCACCTGGCACTTCTCTGTATTAAACTCCATTAACCATTCCTCATCCCACCTGGCCAACTGATCTAGATCCTGCTGCAATTTTTCACAACCATCTTCGCTATCTACAATACCACCCACGTTTGTATCATCCGCAAACTTTCTAATCGTACATTCTCATCCAAATCATTGATATAGGTGATAAAAACAGTATTGGGTCCAGCACTGAACCCTAAGGCACACCATCAGTCACAAGCCTCTAGTCTGAATAGCAACCTTCCACCATCAACCTCTGCTTCCTTCCATGAAGCCAATTTTCTATCTAGTCAACTAGCTCTCTTTGGATCCCATGCAATATAACCTTCCAGAGCAGCCTACCATGCAGAACCTTGACAAATGCTTTGCTGAAATCCATATATACAACATCTACAGCTCTGCCCTCAACAACCTTTTTGGGTCACATTTTCAAGAACCTCAATCAGATTTGTGAAACACGATCGCCCATGGACAAAACCATGCTGACTATCCTTAATCACCCACTGTCCAATTAAATGCATGTAAATCGTATTCCTCAGAATACTTTTTAGTATCATCCCGACTACAGATGTTAGACTCACTGGCCTGTGGTTCCCAACCTTTTCCCTGCAGGCCTTCTTAAATAGAGGCACAACATTTGCCACCCTCCAGTCTTCCAGCTCCTCACCCATATTCACTGATGACTCATAAATCTCAGCCAGGGCACCTGCAATTTTCCCCCTAGTTTCTGACAGTTTCATCGGATATATCTGGTTAGGCCTGGGGGATTTGTTTACCTTCATACATGTTGGTACCCTCAATACCTCCTCGACCGTAACACTGACTGCACTCAAGACACTTCCATTGACTGCTCAAAGTTCCCTGTCCTCATGTATTTCTCCATGGTAAAAACAGAGGAGAAATACTCATTAAGGACCTTGCTCATCTTCTGTGGCACCACACAGAGTTGATCTGATTCCTGAGGGGCCCCATTCTCTCTCTAGTTACCCTTTGTATTTATAATATCTCTTGTGATTATCTTTAATATTATCACCCAGAGCTATCTTCTGTCCCATTTTTGCTCTCCTGATTTCCTTTCCTCAGTTGCTGAAACTCCTCCAGGGATGCAATTGATCCCAACTGCCTATACCTGCCCAGGCCTCCTTCTCATGCTTGACCAGAGCCTCAATTTCACTCAAGCTTCCTTATGCCCACCTGCTTTGTCCTTCACTTTAACAGGAACGTGCAGGTTCTGGACTCTTGACAGCACACTTTTTAAAATATCCCACTTTCCAGACATTCCTTTACCTTCAAACAACTTGCTCCAATCAACTTCAGAGCATTTCTGTCTAATACCTTTAAAGTTGGCCTTGCCACAATTTAGAATTTAAACTCGTGGGCCTGCCCTGTCTCTACCCATAACAATCTTAAACCTAATAGAACAGTGGTCACTGGTCCAAAAGGCTCATCCATGAATAATTCATCCACTTGCCCACCCAATTTCCTAAGACTAGATTAAGCATTTCCCTCTCTCTTGTGGGCCCTCGACATATTGCCTGAGGAAACTTTCCTGAACCATCCTAGATAGGAAGGTTTAGAGGGACATGGGCTAAATGAGGCAAATCGGATCTGGAAGGCACCATAGACAGTATGGATGAGTTGAGACAAAACGCCTGCTTTTGTGGCTGAATGACTGCTTGACTTCACCACGGGCTCTAAGAACACAACTTGCTCATTTTGCTTAATTTAGTTGAGGCAGTGTGAAGTGTAGATGGAGTCAATGGTGGAAGTCAGACTATGTGATGGACTGGGATACGTCTACAACACTCTGCAATTTCTTGCGGCATAAGCTGTTCCCAAACCAAGCGGTGATGTATCCCGAGTGTATGTTATTGATGGAGTATCTATAGAGTCTCCTCAACAAGTAGAGGCATCTGTATGCCTTCTTGGCTGTCACATCAGTGTGGTTGGTCCACCACAGATAATTAGTAAATTAATGCCAAGGAACTTGAAGCTCTCCAACCATTTCCACATCTGAACCATTGATGCAGATTTGGGACATGTACACCGCTATGCTTCCCAAAGTCAATAACTAGCTCCTTCATCTTGCTGACATTGAGGGAGAAGTTATTGTCCTGACACCATGTCACTAAGTTCTCAATCTCCTCCCTGTACTCTGACTCATCATTGTTCATGTTCATGCCCACCGCAGTGGTGTTGCCTGCAAACTTGATATATTGCTTGACATAATTTGCAATTTATAGAAAGCAACTAGACTAAGTGGGACCAGTTGGGTCCCAGCATCACACGGAGGGCTGGTCCCCCAACGCAATATTCCACTTCTCTACTAATTCCAATATTGGTGGCCAGTGAGGGGGGGGGGGCTTTCTGAGCGCTAGTATGGGTGTTGTAGGCTGAAGGGACTGGTTTCCAGAGGGATAGTATGGACACTGTGGGCTGAATGGATTCTTGGGCTGGCGGCTCAGTCACTCAAGCCTGTTGTGCTGGCAGCTCACTCACTCACGGCTGGTGGGCTGGCAGTTGACACGGCTATTCGTTGAAATTCGATTTCAAGCAGGGTGCAAGGTCACCAAATTCAAGTGCAGTTTCTTACCACTTCAAGCAGGGTGCAAGGCCACCCACATTCAAGTGCAGTTTCACACCATTTCAAGCAGGGTGCAGGGCCACTAATGACAGCGAGTCGTGACCTCTCCCACCTTCATCTTGCAGAGACTGAGCCACGCCCACACTTCTGGGTGTTATAGACCCTCCCCCTTCCACCAGAAGGGGTGTGGCCTTCATGGCATGATTGACAGGAGAGAGAATCTCAACATTTAAAAAATACTAATAACACTTTTATTTTTCATCGATGGGAAAAATCCTCAGCACCTGATGAGCGGAGGGGGATTCTAAGATGCACAAAAATCACAGCCGTACGTAGTAGCGTTTTTTCTAAAATCAATATAAAGCGCAAACAGGAAGTGGTCAAGATTAGACTTTTAATTATATAGAAGGCAAGCCAACTTTAATTAGGCACGGCAACTTTAATTAGGTAAGGCAATTTTAATTAGGCAAGGCAACTTTAATTAGGCAAGGCAACTTTAATTAGGCAAAGCAACTCTAATTAGGCATAGAAACATAGAAACATAGAAAATAGGTGCAGAAGGAGGCCATTCGGCCCTTCGAGCCAGCACCGCCATTCATTGTGATCATGGCTGATCATCCCGTATCAATAACCCGTGCCTGCCTTCTCCCCATATCCCTTGACTCCACTAGCCCCATGAGCTCTATCTAACTCTCTCTTAAATCCATCCAGTGATTTGGCCTCCACTGCCCTCTGTGGCAGGGAATTCCATAAATTCACAACTCTCTGGGTGAAAACGTTTTTTTCTCACCTCAGTCTTAAATGACCTCCCCTTTATTCTAAGATTGTGACCCCTGGTTCTGGACTCGCCCAACATTGGGAACATTTTTCCTGCAGTCCAGTCCTTTTATAATTTTATATGTTTCTATAAGAACCCCCTCATCCTTCTAAACTCCAGTGAATACAATCCTAGTCTTTTCAATCTTTCCTCATATGATAGTCCCGCCATCCCAGGGATCAATCTCGTGAACCTACGCTGCACTGCCTCAATCACAAGGATGTCCTTCCTCAAATTAGGAGACCAAAACTGTACACAATACTCCAGATGTGGTCTCACCAGAGCCCTATACAACTGCAGAAGAACCTCTTTACTCCTATACTGAAATCCTCTTGTTATGAAGGCCAACATTCCATTAGCTTTCTTCACTGCCTGCTGTACATGCACGCTAACGTTCAGTGACCAGTGTACAAGGACACCCAGGTCTCGCTGCACCTCCCCCTTACCTAACCTAACCCCATTGAGATAATAATCTGCCCCTTTGTTTTTGCCGCCAAAGTGGATAACCTCACATTTATCTATATTATATTGCATCTGCCACGCATCTGCCCATCTCACTCAAACTGTCCAGGTCACCCTGCAACCTCCTAACATCCTCTTCACAGTTCACACTGCCACCCAGCTTTGTGTCATCTGCAAACTTGCTAGTGTTGCTCATAATTCCCTCTTCCAAATCATTAATATATGTGGTAAACAGTTGCGGCCCCAACACCGAGCCTTGCGGCACTCCACTCGCCACTGCCTGCCATTCTGAAAAGGACCCGTTCACTCCTACTCTTTGCTTCCGGCCTGCCAACCAATTTTCTATCCATGTCAACACCCTACCCCCAATACCATGTGCTCTAATGTTAGTCACCAGTCTCCCATGCGGGACCTTATCAAAGGCTTTCTGAAAGTTTAGATACACTACATCCACTGGCACCCCTTCATCCATTTTACTTGTCACATCCTCAAAACATTCCAGAAGATTAGTCAAGCATGATTTCCCTTTCATAAATCCATGTTGACTTGGACTAATCCTTTTACTGCTATACAAATGCCCCATTATTACCTCTTTAATAATTGACTCCAGCATCTTTCCCACCACCGAAGTCAGGCTAACTGGTCTGTAATTCCCCGTTTTCTCTCTCGCTCCTTTCTTGAAAAGTGGGATAACATTAGCTATCCTCCAATCCACAGGAACTGATCCTGAATCTATTGAACATTGGAAAATGATCACCAATGCGTCCACTATTTCTAGAGCCACCTCCCTGAGGACCCTGGGATGCAGACCATCAGGCCCAGGGGATTTATCATCCTTCAGCCTATTCAGCATACCATTAGCCTACCCAATACTATTTCTCACCTAATGAAAATTTCTTTCAGTTCCTCTACCCCATTAGATCCTCTGTCCTCCAGTACATCTGGGAGATTGTTTGTGTCTTCCTTAATGAAGACAGATCCAAAGTACCTATTCAACTCTTCTGCCATTTCCTTGTTGCCCATAATAATTTCACCCGTGTCTGCCTTCAAGGGACCCACATTTGACTTTGCTACTCTTTTTCCCTTAACATATCTAAAGAAGCTTTTACTGTCCTTCTTTATATTCCTGGCCAGCTTCCCCTCGTACTTCATCTTTTCAGCCCGTATTGCCCGTTTTGTTTCCTTCTGTTGTCCTATGAAAGTTTCCCAATCCTCTGACTTCCGGCTACACTTTGCTGTGTTATACATCTTTTCTTTTAGTTTTATTCTATCCCTAACTTCTCTTGTCAGCCACGGTTGCCTCCTATCCCCTTAGAATCTTTCTTCCTTTTTGGAATGAAATGATCCAGCATCTTCCGGATTATGCCCAGAAATTCCTGCCATTGCTGTTCTACCGTCATTCCTGCTAGGATCCCTTTCCAGTCTACTTTGGCCAGCTCCCCTCTCATGCCTTCATAGTCCCCTTTGTTCAACTGCACCACTGCCACTTCCGATTTAACGTACTCCTTCTCAAATTGCAGATTAAAACTAATCATAATATGATCACTACCTCCAAGTGGTTCCTTTACCTCGAGTTTTTCACACAGGGAGTGGTGAATCTCTGGAACTCTCTGCCACAGAAGGTAGTTGAGGCCAGTTCATTGGCTATATTTAAGAGGGAGTTAGATGTGCCCTTTGTGGCTAAAGGGTTCAGGGGGTATGGAGAGAAGGCAGGTACAGGATACTGAGTTGGATGATCAGCCATGATCATATTGAATGGCGGTGCAGGCTCGAAGGGCCAAATGGCCTATTCCTGCACCTATTTTCTATGTTTCTGTGTTTATATGAGTTCTCTTATCATATCTGGTTCATTGGACAACACTAAATCCAGAATTGCCTTTTCTCTGGTCGGCTCCATTACAAGCTGCTCTAAGAATCCATCTCGGAGGCATTCGACAAACTCTCTTACTTGGGGTCCTGAACCAACCTGATTTTCGCAGTCTACCTGCATATTGAAATCCCCCATCACCACAGTGGCATTACCTTTGTTACATGCCAGTTTTAACTCCTGCTGCAACTTACACCCTACATCCGGGCTACTATTTGGGGGTCTGTAAATAACACCAATTAGTGTCTTCTTGCCTTTACAATTCCTCAACTCAATCCACAGTGACTCTACCTCGTCACTCCCTATGTCTTCCCTCGCAAGGGACTGAATTCCCTCCCTCACCAGCAGAGCTACCCCCCCTCCTCTGCCCACCTGCCTGTCCTTTCTATAGGATGTATAACCCTGAATATTAATTTCCTAGGCCCGATCCTCCTGCAGCCACGTCTCAGTAGTCCCCACAATGTAATATCTACCAACCTCTAACTGAGCCTCAAGCTCATCTACTTTACTTCTTATACTTCGCGCATTCATATACAATAATTTTAATTCCTTACGCATCTCAACTTTCACATCGATCCCTATTACACTTGGCCATACTCTCCTATCCCTTTGTGAGCTTCCTTTCCCGTTAATTCTGGGGTCATTAACTATCCCTTTTCTTTCCCTTTAACTCCATCCTTGACTATCCCATTTGACACCCCACCCCCCATTATTCAGTTTAAAACCACCCGTGTAGCAGTGGCAAACCTGCCTGCCAGAATGCTGGTCCCCCACCTGTTAACATGCAATCTGTCCCTTTTGTACAGTTCCCCCTTACTCCAAAACAGATCCCAGTGATCTAAGAATCTAAATCCCTGCCCCATGCACCAGTTCCTCAGCCACACATTCAGGTCCCGTATCTCCCTGTTCCTGCTCTCGCCAGCCCGAGGAACTGGAAGCAAACCGGAGATAACAATCCTGGAGGTTGTCTTTTCAGCATTAGCATTTCCAAACCAAAGGCACCACAGCTTTAGCATTCCAAACCAAAGGCAACACAGCTTTAGCATTTCCAAACCAAAGGCAACACAGCTTTAGCATTTCCAAACCAACGGCAACACAGCTTTAGCATTTATAACCAAAGGCAACACAGCTTTAGCATTTCCAAACCAAAGACAACACAGCTTTAGCATTTACAAACTATATTTTCAAACCACATTAAGGGCACTTACAGGTCAATAAAACCACTCACAGTTTAGTAGACATGTGTTCAGTGTTATTCACAGCTCAGAATGAGAGATGTGACCCTCTCGCTCCCCCATCTTGCAGAGACTGACTGAAGCACTCAACACTTCCGGGTTTTATAGTCCCTCTGGAAGGGGCGTGGCCTTCAGGAGAGAGAATCTCAACATTTTTTAAACACTAATAACTCTTTTATTTTTCATCGAAGGGCAAAAATCCTCTTGTCCTGCGCAGCGTAGGGGGGCTCTGAGTAAGATGGCCAAAAATCACAGCCGTAAGTGGCAGCGTTTTTTATAAAATCAATATACAGAACAACAGGAAGTGGTCAAGATCAGACTTTTGGTAATATGAATGAATGAATAGTTTATTTTGGTCATACATTAAAAAGAACAAAACTTTACAATCTGTGTGAATATGAACCAACACTGTATCCATTTCACACAACGTTCACATAATCAATGACCGAAAAAGGAATAGGCTGAAGCCACAAAGCTTATTTTTGCCTATCCTATACAATCCATAAGATAAGATAACCCAGAATATCAGCATTCAAAGGAAAGAAAAAAATAATAAAATTTACTCTAAATTGTAATCCTTACTTATTTTACATATTAATCATTTTACATTATAATCCTTAATTATTTTACTTTTTAAGGCTTTTTTGAAACTCGACAGAGAGCTACAAAATTTCAACTCATCACTAAGCCTGTTCCATAATTTGACTCCCAAAACTGAGACACATCTATATTTTACATTGGTTCTCACTTTACATGTTTCAAAAATACACAACCCTCTTAAATTATAGTCTTTCTCTTAATTTAAATTTTTTTTGAAAACTAACAGGAAGGCTTTTATTCCTAACTCGGAAAAGTATTTCTAATGTCTTTACATGCACAATATCCAAAAACTTTATGAATAATGGATTTGTAGTTTCACGGTAAGAAGCTTTATGTATTATTCTAATAGCTCTTTTCTGGAGTTTAATTATCGGGTCTATATTTGTTTTATATACATTTCCCCAAACTTCAACACAATATGACATATATGGCATTATAAGCGAACAATACAATATATACAAACACTTCTTATTCAACAGATCCTTTGTTTTGTAAAGAATAGCAATGGATTTAGATAATTTCCGTTTGATGTATTCTATATGTGGCTTCCAACAAAGTTTATGATCTATAATCACTCCTAGGAATTTTGTTTGATATACTCTTTCAATTTCAACTCCATTTAAATTCAATTTTATTTCACAATTAACCCTATCACCACCAAACACCATAAATTTTGTTTTATTTTCATTTAGGGATAGTTTATTAATATCAAACCATTTTTTTAGCACTATCAATTCTCTTTCTGCTATTTTCAATAGTTCTTTTATATAATTCCCTGAACAAAATACATTTGTATCATCCGCAAACGTAACAAACTTCATCATATTGGATACTTTACAAATATCATTTAAATAAAGTATAAATAACTTAGGTCCCAGTACCGAACCTTGTGGAACACCACAGGTTACTCTTCTAAGCTGTGATTCAGTATTATTAATTTTTACATACTGAAACCTATTACTTAAATAACTTCCCAACCAATTTTGTGTGACACCTCTTATACCATAACGTTCCAATTTCTGCAAAAGTAAGGAATGATCAATTGTATCAAATGCTTTACGTAAATCAATAAATACACCCACAGTGTGTAGTTTCTTATCTATTGCTGTTGCTATATTTTCTACAAAATATAGATTATATAAAATGGTTTTCAATGCACTCATGAAATAATGGTTCATTAATGTACAATAATCACGAAATGCAATTGTATTGTATTCAATGAACAATATGACAATACGTATTATTTACATATTATTTATGATAGACGGCGCTGTAAGTGGCAGCCTCGCCAACAGTCTGTCTCGCCCTTTTCTTGTTATGTTGTTTTTAGTATGTTTTATTTGTATGTTTTAGTGTGCCTTTACTTTTCTATTATGTGGGGGGTGGGGGGGGACTGGGGGAAACTTTTTTATCTCTTCCCTCGACGGGGATGCAACTTTTTCGTTATCGTATCTCCGACCGCACTGCGGTCTAACATCGTGGAGCTGGCGGTCCCTTTGTTAGGGATCGACTTCGGGAGCTCCAACCATAGGAGCTTCGACTGCCCCGATCGAGGGAGCCTCGGTCGCCCCGATGCGGGCTCTTCGATCGCCGACTGCGTGAGCTTTGATCGCCTCGACCGCGGGAGAAAAGGAGAAAGAAGGTAAATGTTATTTGCCTTCCATCACAGTGGGGAATGTGAGGTCACCGAAAAACAAGATGGATGTGCTGCCTGCACTGGTGGGGACTCGGAGGGAGAGCCGTGAGTGCAGTGATCTCGGTGTTTGCGGGGACATTATGCCAAGAGAACATCCTGGAAGCTGGTGCGTGTGTGGACGGTTTTCTTCCTGTTAGGGCGGACAGGGTCTGCAGAGAGAGTGACAGCGGTCGGTACAACTCTGGTCACATCACGGTGAAGGAGCGTGTGTGTGGCCCCGGATATTGAACTGATGGTTGTGGGTCTCCGCTTATGTTGTGTGTCCTAGCGATTCTCACACGCTGCTGTGGTGGCTGTTTATGTTTAATCTTTATGTTGTTTTGTATCTTGTTGCTTTTTTGGTATGATTGTATGGTAAATCAAATTTCACTGTACCTCGGTACACGTGACAATAAAGGTCCATTGAACCATTAAACCATTCAACCATTTAGGTACAATTGTGATGTCCAGGACTGAGATTCAGTTCATCTAAAACAATAGAACGTTAACATTAAGGCATTCTTTACAAATATACCTCCCCATGAAGTGAAATCCTTTATCACGGTGTAGGATAAATAACTCTGGATATATGTCATGAGCTCATCATCCTGTTGCCAAGTTGCACCCTGTGCAGCCATAACTTCCTTCATGTTAGATTAAATGGTAATGATGCTGATATAGTTTGAATATAATAAATAAGTTGGTTTGAGGAACTAGAAGTGAATCCAAATTATTTTTCAATTGAATCTAATGGCTCTCCTTATGATTACATGTGGGACTTGGACAGTAATGGAGGTATTACTAAATAGTTTTGATTACAAAGTAAACTGAATTCCAACTTGGCCCTAGTCCTGGCACAAAATGCGATTTTAGGCAATGAATTATTGAAGAATAATATTTTGTACTATACAGAGTTAAACAATAATATGATGGAACTCATCAGTGCATTAAGCATTGGAATAATTCCTTTTTTTTTCCTTTTACTAGCAGTGCTGAGCCTTTATGTGTGAATTTGACTCCAAATTCAAAACTCTAAAAAAAAGCATTATACTACACATACTGTAAATTGAGTAATATTGCATAGAAATGGGTCTTTGGCTCACAGTGCCCATGCCCACAGTCAGAACCCACCTCTACTAATCCCATTTACCAATCTGGGCCCTCTGGTTATAGAGACCTATGCAACAGGGAAGAGGTTCTACTTTCTATTTTATCCGTGTCCTTATAATTCTGATATGAAGCCCACTCTCAGTTTTTGCCACTCCAATGAAAACAAATCCAACATATTTAGATTATCTTCTTAACTGAAACAGTATATCCCAGGTTGGTGAATCTCATCTACATCCTCCCCAGTGCATTCATGTTCTTCCTAAAGTCTTATAATCTGGTGACCAGGCTATGGACAGTATTACACCTGTGGCCCAAATAATCTTACATAAACTTGCACCAAAACCTCCCTGTTGTTTTATTCTTTGGACAAGGACAAAGTTTATTTGTCTTTTGGACACCTTGAGGTCCAAACGAAATGTCGTTTCTGCAGCCATACATCACAAAACGAAGAAGACCCGAGACACAACACAATTTACACATACATCCATCACAGCGCTGTGATGGAAGGCAAAAACACTTATCTCTCCACTGCACTCCCCCCCCCCCGATGTCAGAGTCAAAGTCAAAGCCCCCGGCGGGCGATGGTGATTATCCCGCGGCCATTAAAGCCACGCCGGGTGATGCAAGGTCGCACACCGGGTCTTGGTGTTAGAGCCCCGGCGCGCGCCCGCAAAGTCCGGCGGCCATTCCAAGCCGCGCGGGGCGGTGATGTAAAGCCCCGCTCCAGGTGCTCTTCAACCCCGCAACTCGGGCGGGAGAAGTCGCCGCTGCGGAAGCCCCGAAAAGCAGTCTCCCACCAGGGACCCGCGGGCTTCCGGTGTTGCCGTCCGCCAGACCCGCGGTTGTAGCCTCCGAATCTCCGGGGGTCGGGTAGCAGCAGCGATTGTCTCCACCACAGCTCCACCCGCTCCGGACTCGGCCAGCCCCGTGACGGTGAGTAGTCCGCAGCTCTGCAACTGGAGCCCCAGGTCGTTCCTGCTGGAGGCCGCTCCACGTGGCCCAGCCCCAACGACAACGGAGACCCGACAAAGAAAAGGTCGGGTCTCCCGTGCAGGGGAAAGATTTCAAAGTTCCCCCCCCCACCCCACCCCCACCCCCCCACACACATACCCCGACAAAAAAATAAATTAAAAACTACATAAAAACGAGACAAAAATAATAAAAAGACAGACGGACTGCAGAGGCCGCTGTAAACGAGAGTCGCGCCGCCCACCGAAGTTTGCCCCAGCTACTGAAGCAAATATCTTGTGTACCTCCTTCATCACATTATCTATCTGTGTGGTCACCTTCAAGGATCCTTGCACTTCTACACTGAGATTCTCTGTTCCTTAATACTCTCCATGGCCTTACTATTAATTGTATACTGTATGTTCTACATTTGTTAGTCATCCTGAAGTGCATTAACGCGCACTTGTCAGGATGAATTTCCATCTGCCATTTCTCCACTTCATCTCACCAACTTCATCATGTAGGTTGCCAATCTACCCCTCACTATCACCAACACCACCAATTGTTGTGTCATCTACTTGATACTTGATCACAAAAGTTGACCTTTCAGGTCAATGATCCAATTCTCAGAGTTGAATTTTAAATTGGCTGCAAAGAATTTAACAATATATAAACTTGTTATTCAATGAAAAATCTTAATAAATAATAGTTTTGCTGGGAGATTGAAGTTTATGACTTAAATAGTGATTGCAATAATCAACTATTCCACAGAACGTAATAGATTACTGGAGCCATGTAAATATCGTCACAAGAATCAAGAAAACAAATAGGTTTTGATACATGTAATATATCCTCATTTAATTGAGCTGAGATAAAGACATTATTGTTGAAACTTTGTATACACTTGGTTAGGTAGAACTCTCAAGAGAGAGTTAGATTTAGCTCTTGGGGCTAAAGGAATCAAGGGATATGCGGAGAAAGCAGGAACGGGGTAATGATTTTAGATGATCAGCCATGATCATATTGAATGGTGGTGCTGGCTCGAAGGGCCGAATAGCCTACTGCTGCACCTATTTTTCTATCTTTCTATATTTCTGTTTCTACTGGTGCAATAGATTTATATCTGGTACATGGGAGATATTAATCCATTTGTTTTCCATTTTCTTTGATGTCATACACGAGAAAATTGTGTATTTTTTGGTAAAAGTGCATTTACTAATAAGATCATATTGATCGATTTTGTTTTCTACCTTATAGCTTCTGCGCATTAGTTTCATGAGATTGTTTCAGGAAGAAGATAACACTTATTCACTTAAAATTTTCTTGCCAGAATCTATGTATGAATAACCAAAAATTCTCCAACCTCCAGGACGGTGGCACAGTGAGGAACATCTATTTATTTCATTCCCTCTACATGGTGCTTAACTAATGGACAAAAGTTACAAATCTAATATACTAGGAAACAGAGAAACATAGAAAATAGGAGCAGGAGTCGGCCATTCTGCCCTTCGAGATAGCACTGCCATTCAATATGATTATGGCTGATTGTCTAAAATCAGTACCCCATTCCTGCTTTTTCCCCATATCCCTTAATTAAGCTAAATCTAACTCTCGTGAAAACATCCAGTGAATTGGCCTCCACTGCTTTCTGTGGCAGAGAATTCCACAGATTCACAACTCTCTGGGTGAGAACGTTTTTCCTCATCTCAGTCCTAAATGGCCTACCCCTTATTCTTAAACTGTGACCTCTGGTTCTGGACTGCCCCAACATCGGGAACAGTTGTTCTGCATCAAGCCTGTCCAATCCATTAAGAATTTTATATGTTTCTATAAGATTCCCTCTCATCCTTCTAAATTCCAGTGAATACGAGCCCAGTCGACCCATTCTTTCATCATATGTCAGTCGCGCCATCCTGAGAAGTAACCCGGTAAACCTGCACTCCCTCAATAGCAATAATGTCCTTCCTCAAATTAGGAGACAAAAACTGCACACAATACTCCAAGTGCGGTCTCACCAGGGCCCTGTACAATTGCAGTAGGACCTCCTTGCTCCTAAACTCAAATCCTCTCGCAATGAAGGCCAACATGCCATTGGCGTTCTTCACTGCCTGCTGTACCTGCATGCTTACTTTCAGTGACTTCTTCT
The DNA here is from genome assembly GCA_038087875.1 of Malacoraja senta. Classification (NCBI taxonomy): domain Eukaryota; kingdom Metazoa; phylum Chordata; class Chondrichthyes; order Rajiformes; family Rajidae; genus Malacoraja; species Malacoraja senta. Next base: position 353,430,419 of record CM075977.1, read on the forward strand.
TATCGAGCACACACAAGATTAGAAGTTGTTCAGCCAGAGCTGAACACACTTCTCGGCATCTGCGTTCAATGGTGTCTGTCTTGCGCTTCTAGTGCTTCTTGTGTGTGGTGGTGGAAAGATTGGTGGAAACAGGGCCGTGTCGTGAACGGTCTTTCCTTGACCCCACTTTCAGTGACTGATGTACAAGCACACCCAGGTCTCGTGGCACCTCCCCATTTCCTAATCTGACACCATTCAGATAATAATCTGCCTTCCTGTTCTTGCCACCAAAGTGGATAACCTCACATTTATCCACATTATACTGCAAGTGTCATGCATCTGCCCACTCACCCAACCTATCCGTCATTCTGCAGCCTCATAGCATCCTCCTCGCAGCTCACCCAGCTTTGTGTCATCCGCAAACTTGGAGATGTTACATTTAATTCCCTACCCCCAATACCATGTGCTCTAAATTTGCACACTAATCTCTTGTGTGGGATCTTGTCAAAGGCTTTTCGAAAGTCCAGATACACCACATCCACTGGCTCTCCCTTATCCATCCTGCTTGTAACATCCTCAAAATATTCCAGAAGATTAGTCAAGAATGATTTCCTCTTCATAAATCCATGCTGACTTTGACCGATCCTGTCACTGCTTTCCAAATCTGCTGCTATTACATCTTTAATAATCGACTCAAGCATCTTCCCCACTACTAATGTCAGGCTAACTGGTCTATAATTCCAGTTTTCTCTCTCCCTCCTTTCTTAAAAAGTGGAGTTACATTAGCTACCCTCCAGTCCACAGGAACTGATCCAGAGTCTATAGAACATTGGAAAGTGATCATCAATGCATCCACGATTTCAAGGTTACCTCCTTGAGTACTCTTGGATGCAGACCATCAGGCCATGCGGATTTATCTGCCTTCAGTCCCAACAGTTTACCTAGCACCATTTTCTGACTAATTAAAATAATAAGGTAAGAAAAATAACTTGATGATACTGACTCAGACTTTCCTTCACAAACAGAAAATTCTGGAGACACTCAGTAGGCTAGGCAGTATATATGAAAAGAAAAACAGAGTTGACCTTTTAGGTCAAGGATCCTATACAGTTTTGTTTAATTTAATTTACTGTTGAAACAACTGCCATTTCTCTTATAATGCCAACCGTGAAGAAGTTCTAATCCTCTCACCAGCAAGATTTTCATGTGGAAGGTAGACACAAAATGTTGGAGTAACTCAGCGGGACAGGCAGCATCTCTGGAGAGATGGAATGGATAACGTTTTGGTTCGAGATCCTTCTACAGACTAGAGTCAGAGTACACCTCAGATATGGTGTAGAAAGATAGAAAAAAATGAATGAAAGCTTTTGTCTAATTCACCTCCATGGTTTCTGTTGACCTTCTTGTCTTTATTAATGTGTTGACCAAAAATTGGTTCCACAGCCACATCTCTCACCCTATTTTACATTCATAAAATAGTGCCGTCATTTTTGGAGAACTAAACATTTTCATTATATTGGTTAATAAAGATTAAGAATGCAAATCATAAGGTCATAAGGAATAGGAGTAGAATTAGGCCATTCGGCCCATCAAGTCTACTGCGCCATTCAATCATGGCTGATCTATCTCTCCCTCCTAACATTCTCCTGCCTTTTCTCCATAACCTCTGACACCTGTACTAATCAAGAATCTTTCGATCTCTGCCTTAAAAATATCCACTGACTTGGCCTCTACAGCCTTCTGGGGCAACAAATTCCACAGATTCACCACCCTCTGACAAGAAATATCTCCTCATCTCCTTCCTAAAAGAACATCCTTTAATTCTGAAGCTATGACCTCTAGTCCTAGACTCTCCCACTAGTGAAAACATCCTCTCCACATCCACTCTATCCAAGCCTTTCACTATTCTGTATGTGTCAATGATCTTCTTCTAAACTCATTCTTCTAAACTCCAGTGAGTACAGGCCCAATGCCGACAAACGCTCATCATAGGCTAACCTACTCATTCCTGGGATCATTCTTGTAAACCTCCTCTGGACCCTCTCCAGAGCCAGCACATCCTTCCTCAGATATGGTGCCCAAAATTGCTCACAATATTCCAAATGAGGCCTTACCAGCACCTTATAGAACCTCAACATTACATCCCTGTTTTTGTATACAAGCCCTCTTGAAATAAATGCTAGCATTGAGTTTGCTTTCTTTAGTATCGATTCGGCTTGCAGATTAACTTTTTGGGGATCCTGCACCAGCACTCCCAAGTCCCTTTGCACCTCCGATTTCTGGATTCTCACCCCATTTAGAAAATAGTCCAGTTAAATCCTCAGTTAAAGTACAGCAACTTTCATGAGAGGATCCACAACTGTCTCAATAACCAGCCTTCGCCCCAACTACAAACCTTCCACCAAATCAGCATGTCGTACAGTATATGATTTTTCAACTATCCTATTTTAATGGTTCAATTTTGGTAACAGATTGAACTGGATTATGTGTGGACACCAAAGTTGAAAGCCTTGACTCATTTTAAAGATAAGAGTGTGGGGACATATAAATTCATAATTCGGAGGTGGAAGGACAATTTTCTATTAAAATGCACTTTTAAACAATGATAAAACTTATTTCATATCTAACAATTTTTTATAGTGCAGACCTAAATGAAATGGTATCATTGCATATAGTTTTGTTCACTATGGGCAACTGTTTATTTTTATTTAATCATACTTCTGGCTTTTATATTTAAGATTTACCATGTGCATTCAAGTCACGTCTTTAGCAGCTGTTCAGATTTAATCTGAACACTGCACGTTTATAAACTTGCACACAAGCCAGATTTATAATTTTGTCTGGGTTTCTAAGAGTTGTATTATAATTTTCTGGAAGTAATTTGAAAAATATTGGAAACTTATCAACAAACATGACAAGCTGTAGAGTATAACAAATTACTCAAATGATATTATTACCTTTTGTACATATAAAATACCAGTGAAAATGGCCAGCTTGTCAAAGACTTCAGCACTTAGAGACTTTGTATCATGTCACAGAGGAACACAACAGGAAAATAGGGACAGCAATAGGCCAGCAGATCCTTGAAGTCTGAAGAAGGGTCCTGACCCAAAACGCCACCTAACTATGCTCTCCAGAGATGCTGCCTGACCTGCTGAGTTACTCCAGCACTTTATGTGCTTTTGTGTAAACCAGCATCTGCAATTCATTGTATATACCCCAGATCCCTCATGCCTGCCCTGCCATTCAATATTATCATGGCTGATCTCTGACCTTAACTCTTCTGTTCCAATTCCCAATAATCCTTCATCTTTCAAATATTTATCCATACCCATCTTAAAGTTCATAAGTTCATAGGTTCATAAGTTATAGGAGTAGAATTAGACCATTCGGCCCATCCAGTCTACTCCGCCATTCAATCATGGCTGATCTCTGCCTCCTAATCCAACTTTCCTGCCTTCTCCCGATAATCCTTGACACCTGTTCTAATCAAGAATTTGTCTATCTCCGCCTTAAAAATATCCACTGACTTGGCCTCCATAACTGTTTTGTAATCAAACCATTACAAAGTAAATGAGTTCCACAGATTAACTACCCTCGAACTAAAGAAGTTCCTTTTCACCTCCTTCCTAAAAGAGCGCCCTTAAATTCTGAGGCTATGACCTCTGGTCCTAGACACTCCCACCAGTAGAAACGTCCTGTCCACATCCACTCTATCTATGCCTTTCATTATGCTGCAAGTTTCAATGAGGTCCCCCCTCAATTTTATAAACTTAAATACATCTAATGTCATGCATTTCACTTGTCCTCATCGAGTTCCATTCAAATTGTACAATAATTGTTGCCATGTATAAATGAAATGTGGAGTGGCACAGTGGCACAGCGGTAGAGTTGCTGCCTTACAGCACTTACAGTGCCAGAGACCTGCGTTTGATCCTGGCTACAGGAGGTTGCCTGTACATGGTTTGTACGTTCTCTTCGTGACCATGTGGGTTTTCTCCGAGAACTTTGGTTTCCTCCCACACTCCAAAGACGTACAGGTCTGTAGATTAATTGGCTTGGTATAAAAATGTACAGAAAATTGTCCCTAGTGTGGGATAGTGTTAATGTGTGGTGATTGTTGGTTGGTTCTGACTCGGTGGGCCGAAGGGCCTGTTTCCGCACTGCATCTCTAAACTAAACTAAACTGTAAGCTTTTTAAAGGCGCAAGCATAAAGTGTCGGGAGCAAAGCCAAATGGAAAAAAATCTTCCGTGATACTATACACATTGTTGTTGATCCATTTATTTTCATTCTTTTCTCACATGTCAAAGATTTGTGCGTGAATGGTCAAGCTTTCTTTTGTACTAATAGGCTATAGATCCATTAGAAGCTTCAGATTCGGATTTGTTTACTGCCATGTGCACAAGGGTACAATTAAAATTCTCAGTTGGCATGAAGCTCATAGAGTAAACAGTTTACATGGTAATGATAGATACAACTAGAACAAAACAGCAACATGGAGCAAAGATTATAGTGTAATTTGAAGTAGTGCAAACAAATACTAAAGTGCAATAACGGAATAATTGAATGAGATTGAGTGAAGGGTATGTGGCAGCAACTCTGGGAAGGTCGTGTGAAGGAGCTGATTGGCTCAGAACTCTGAAGCTGTTCTTAAGTCTGGAGGTCCAGAATTTCAAGCTCCTATATCAAGAGTCTAGAGTCCAGAGTGTTTAACAGTCTTATGTACCGAAAATGGAACAATGAAATTCTTACTTGCAGCAGCATAACAGGTCTGCAATCACAATGTTCATAGATGACACGATGAAGAAAAGTAAGTTCAATAAATATTAAAAAAAACAATATTCGTTCCTGGGCATTTGAGTTGTTAAAATATTTTTATTTTATTAGAAGTAAGTACAATTGCATTTGAGTTGTTGAGCCAGGCCGTGATGCATACCAGTCACTACCTTACACCTGTAGAAGTTCAAGAGGAGTATTCATTGACATATCAGATCTCCTCAATCTTCCTAGGAAATATGGTGAGGTAAAATCGATGAGCTTTCTTTATGGTTGCATCAATGTGCTCGATAACCATTCAAACTGTGTCCAGTTACACAGACATAAGAATAGAGTGAGTAGAGTAGGGGGCTGAGCAAGCAGCCTTTATGCGTTACCGTGCTGATGGAGGAGGAAGTGTTGGTGCCAATTTGTGTTCTGTTGATGAGGAAGTCAAAGGATCCAGATGCAAAGAGATGTCCAGAGACCCAGTTTCCTGAGCTTGATAACAAGTTTTGAAGGAATTATTGTGTTGAACGCTGAGCTGTAGCCTGATGGCCGCGTTCTTATTGTCCAAGTAGCTCAGTGCAGAGTGGAGAGCCGGTGAGATCACATCTCCCGATGATCTATTGGGGCAGTAGGCAAATTGTAGTGGGTCCTGGTTCTTGCTCAGGTAAGAGTTGATATGCATAAACACCCTCTCAAAGCACTTCATCACCAGGGATGTTAGTGCTCCTGGTCGGTGGTCATTGAGGAATGTCACCTTACTCTTCATGGGCACCAGTATTATTGATGCTCTTTTAAACCATGTGGAAACCTCAGACTTCAGCAATGAGATATTGAAGACATCTACAAAAACTCCAGCCAATTGGCCTGCACAGAATGTGACCAGGTAAACTATCAGTTCCAACCACTTTCTGAGGGTTCACCCTCCTGAAGAATCTTCTGACGTCGGCCTCGGTGCTTATGATTACAAGTCCGTCGGGGACTATGGGACTCCGAAACGGCAGATCTGAATTATCACTTTCTAACCATGTGATGAACGCATGGAGCACGACCGGGAGTGATGACTCGCTGTCGCCTGAGCTACCACTAGTTTTTGCTTTGTAAGAAGTGCTGCCATTCAAGCCCTGGTGCAGCTGCTGTATGTTCATCTCATCCTCCAGTTTAGAGTGAGAGTCCCTCTCAGCCTTTTTGATGGCCTGACTTGATGGCCTTTTGATTTACTTACTTACTATTTACTTACTTATCGAGTTCGTAGCTGTTGGAGTCTGCTCCCAGATTCCAACAGAAGGTGGAAGAGAGAAAAGGGAATGACCCGGGTAGTCAGCATCCATTAACATCTTCAATTCAAAGAGGTAAGTGTTCCTTAAATAGAGATATCTTACTTTTTTTTATTGTTATTTAAATATTGTATTTATTTAACTATTTATAAATTTACTATCTTATACCACATTCTTCCCGATTCCGGCAAATGGGAACGAGAACATCAAATGTTTCTAATATAGGTGTACAGAGGTTCATACCCTGTTAGCATTCTCTCGTACATTTTATAATCGTTCAGAACATTAAATTCAATTAAATTAATTTCAGAGTGGAGGCTGTAGTACATAGAACATAGAACAGTACAGCACAGGAACAGGGCTCTTCAGTCCACCACATATGTGTCAACCATGATACCAAGACCAACACTTACCTGTTTGCACACAATCCATACCCCTCCATTCCTTGCATGTCCATATGCCTATTCAAAAGTCTCTTAAATGCCACTATTATATCTGCCTCCACCACCAGCCCCAGCAGCGCTTTCCACGCATTCACCACCCTCTGTGTAAAAAACTTGCCCCGCACATCTCCTTTAAACTTTGTCCCTCTCACCTTAAAGCTGCCTACAGGGAGTGAATTTCTAAGTAAGGAAGATCACAAAATCCAAATTGCTGTGTCTGAGGAAGGGTCTCGACCCAAAACGTCACCCATTTCTTTTCCCCAGGGATGCTGTCTGACCTGCTGAGTTACTCCAGATTTTTGTGTCTATCTTTGATTTAAACCAGCATCTGCAATTCCTTCCTACTCATATATATTTTCTAAACTTTGTTTCCATGTTAAAGAGGTACCTGAACAAAATTAGAATATGTTGTGCCTCTTTCTTAGGCTTAAAACAATCAGTTGTTCGTCATTTCTACTTTTTTTGGGGGGGGGGGGGTTTGTGTGTTCAAATGTGTGTTTTAATGTCTCTTGGTGTGTCTTGTGTGAGGGGCGGTGTTTTGATATATGTCTGCTTATAAAATAAGTAAACTAGTACATAATGTACAGAGAAAGATGGCTGCACTCACACTCATGTTGGAGTCTAAAACAGGAATGATTTATTTCCAAGTCAAAGGTCACTGACTGATTTACTGAGCATGTGCGAGAATGAGCACAGCTCATATGCATAAATTACAGGGATATTGTCACATCCTTTCCTTTTTGACATTTTGGGATTACATTTCCGACGATCCTAAAACAAAGTAAATTTAAACACTTTTCATAATATTACACCGTAGTAATATGGTTTAACTTAACAGAGTAAAACAACTGTTCTGTCTTATTTCACAATTTCAATCATAGTCACACTTGTGACATTTCATTAACATAAACTAATGTTCACATGCTTTCTTCTCAAGAGCAGGTAGGTCCATCACAGCAAAACACATTACTTCGTGACATACTCGCCGTACCTTTCTGGCGGTCTGACAGCTCCACCTGCCCTAGTCTCTGTGATGGTGTTTCTTTCAGAAATGTCTTTCTTTTCAGTAGGTACATTCTGTGCATCACATCTAGCTTCTTCTCTTGTGCCACTTTGTATTTGTTTAGTTTTCTCTGTGTTATGAGTTTCACGAGTTTCACTCTTTTTCCAGTGATGCATGTTGTGTTGGTCTTTTCCATGTCAGCTGAGGTTGCAAAGGTGTCTCAGTCTTCTCCACGTCTGGTGGTTTTTCTGGAGTTATGTGTGGAGGTAGTTCTTCGGTCTTCTTCAGATCCACTCGGTTACGATAGGTTAGAAGTCCTGACTCTGTCTCGACTTCGTATGATCTCTCATCCAGTCGTCTCTGAACTGTTGCTCTCTGCCATCTGGTATCTCCTAGTTTGTAGGGTTTGAGTCTTACGACATCACCTTCTTCCAGGATTGGCAGATCCTTGGCATGTCGATTGTAGATTTTTGATTGTTTTCCTTGCAAATCCTTCATCTTTTTCCTCATTACCACATGGTTTGAGGAGGTTAGATGTCGTTGGAAGTGTCGTCCTTGTTCTCCTTCCATGTAGTCTTTGTGCAGGACTACAGTTCACTCCTTGCGCAGGGGTATTGCGTAATACCAGTATTGCCAAGTAAACATCTGTCTTAGAGTGATTAGTTTTCTTCAGCATTCGCTTAGCTGTCTTGACTTAACGGAATTCCACCTTTCCGTTAGTTTGGCTATGTCTTGTGTAGTGGTCAAAGGCCCATTTCCTGGCAAATTTGGCGAACTCCTCTGATGAGAACTGTGTCCCGTTGTCGCTTACCACAGTGCTGGGAATTATGTATCTTGAAAAGTGGCACTTGAGTTTCACAATGATTGTCCTGCTGTTCAGGTCGTAGAGTCTGTCTATCTCCCAGAAATTAGATAGATAGTCCACTGTGATTAAATAATGCTTTCCCTCAAGTTCAAACATATCGGTTCCCACTTTCTCCCATGGTCGATCTGGGAGGTCATGGGGCATCAGAGTTTCTTTCTGATTCTGTTGTTCGTACGTCCTGCAGGCTTCACAGTTTGAAATGAATTGTTTCACATCAGAGTTCATTCTGGGCCAGAAAATGCATTCTTTGCACATCTGAGGGTTCCTTCCACTCCCAGGTGAGAGGTGTGGAGTGTCTCCTTCATATCTCTACGTAGAGTGACAGGGATTACAACTCTCTCTCCTCTGAATACTAGGCCGTCTTGCACACTCAACTCATCTCTGACGTTGAAGTACGGTTGTGCTGCCTCTGGAACTTCTGCCTTGTGACCTGGCCATTCATTTTGGATTACTCTCTTAACTGTTTGTAGTGTTTCGTCTTCCCTGGTGTGGGCTTGGATGCGTTTCACCTTGTCCTCTCCCATGCTCAAGGACTCAACTACGTTGACATCAGTGAATCTGGTTGAACCTGTGGAGTCAGGGAGGTATGCTCGGGAGAGCATATCTACTAGATGCATGTCTTTTCCCTTTACCCACTTGATCTCGATGTCGTAGTGTAGCATCCTCATCATCATGCCCTGGAGACGTCTTGGTGCTGTATGCAGAGGCTTTTTGATGATGACTTCCAATGGCTTGTGGTCACTCTCAACGATCACTCTCTGTCCGTAGGTGTACTGATGGAAGCGCTCGAGGGCAAACACTATTGCTAGTGCCTCCTTCTCAACCTGAGCATATCTCTGCTCAGTTGGCATCAATGCTCGACTCACATAGGACAGTGGTTGTCCCTTCTGCATTAGTGTTCCACCTAGACCTGCCTTGTTTGCATTACATTGTATGTTCATCTGGTGTGTAGTACGCCATGATAGGTGCCGTTGTCAACAGCTCCTTGATCTTTGACATTTCCATGTCATGTTCTGATGACCATTCCCACACTACTTCTTTGTGGGTCAATCTCCTCAAAGGCTCGAATGTGTCCGACAACATTGGCAGGAATCTTGCCAAGTAGTTTACACTGCCTTGTAATCTTTGGATTTCTGTTGGATTGGTCGGGTTGGGCATCTCTTGGATCTTCTTCGGATCCGGTTTCAGGCCACAATCTGTAATTATATGTCCTAGAAATGTGATACACGTAGTTTTCACTACCGACTTCTTCCGGTTCAGCTTGATGCCTTTGTCTCTGCATCGCTGAAGAAGATCTTGCAGTCTTGCATCGTGATTCCTTTCTGCGTCTTCTCTGGTGTCCCCTACTCCGAATAGGATGATGTCATCTGCAACACATTCCACTCCCTTTAATCCTTCTAGGGCTTGTTGCAGCTTCTTCTGGAATATCTCTGCACTTACTTTCAGTCCAACTGCCAACCTCTTCCAGCAATATCTCCCAAAAGTGGTGTTCATATTTGTTAGGAAACTGCTCTCCTCATCTAGTATGCAGTGGAGATATCCTGACTTCAGATCAAATTTGGAGATAATCCGCCTTGGACAGCTCAGGGAGTACATCCTCTATGACTGGTAGTCTGTGGATCTCCCTTTTCAGAACTTTGTTGAGGGGTGTAGGATCTATGCAGAACCTCAACTCTGTGCTGTCCTTTTTCTCAGTAATGACCAGCCTGCTACACCATTCAGTTGGTTCTTCGACTTCAGTCAAGATGTCCTGATCGACCAGCTTCATGAGACCATTCGTGACCTTCCCTTTCATGGCTGCAGGTACCGGCTTTGCAGAACACTGTGATGGGGTCACACCCTCCGTCCTAGTTACCAACTTCACCTTGCCAGGCAGTCTCCCAGGTCTTTCGTCGTCAAAGACATCTTTGTATTTCTTGAGTAATGAGCCAGCCTCGTAAACAGCATTCAGGCTCTTGAAGTTCTCGTAGTGAACCGTGATGAGTTTCATCTGTTGTGCAGCTTTGCTGCTCAGGAGCGGTGTGAGCCAGCCTTTCTCTACCACTATGAAGTGAACCCGGTATTTCTTGTTGTTCGTCTCGTTCTGGAGTACGACTTTTGCCCTACCTTCCGCCAGCATGTTGGATCCGTTGTACATCTTTAAGGTGATTTTCTCTCGTCTAATGTCCTCTTTGTTGAGTGTAAGATGCTTGGGAATCACATTAACACTGGCACCAGAGTCAATCTGAAACTTGATGGCTTCTGTGCCGACCTGCATCTCAGCGAATAGGCCTGAAGAGGAATTGTTTCCAGCTGCATTGATCTCAATGCAACTCACAGACCCTGTGTCGGAAATGGACGTTGTGTCAGATGTCTCTACGACCTTGTGCAGACCCCGTTTCTGCGTGCTCTCCTTCCGCTGCTTGCAGCAGCAGGCAAAGTGGTTTTGTCATCCGCATCTGTTGCAGTCCTTCCCATATGCTGGGCATTCCTCCTTCCTACGCTTGTGCGTCCTTGCACATAACTTGCACTTGACTAGTCCCTGGTTCTTCCGCTGCGAAGGAAAATCAATCATCTTTTCCCTCGGTTGGAATCGTTCCACCTTGTGTATTGTCGGCTCTTCACCGATGACCTGCATTCGTGCCGCTGTTACCTCCGAGGATCTACAAATGTCCACTGTCCCCTGCAGTGTCAGATTCCTCTTTTGATGGAGTGTCTTCCTAGTTGACCAATACCAATGACGATGCGATCTTGAATGAGGCTTTCACTCAGGCACTCACAGACAATAGACAATAGACAATAGACAATAGGCAATAGGTGCAGGAGTAGGTCATTCGGCCCTTCAAGCCAGCACCACCATTCAATGTGATCATGGCTGATCATCCCCAATCAGTACCCCGTTCCTGCCTTCTCCCATTATCCCCTGACTCCGCTATTTTTAAGAGCCCTATCTAGCTCTCTTTTTAAAGCATCCAGAGAACCTGCCTCCACCCCCCTATGTGGCAGAGAATTCCACAGACTCACAACTCTCTGTGAGAAAAAGTGTTTCCTCGTTTCCATTCTAAATGGCTTACTCCTTATTCTTAAACTGTGGCCCCTGGTTCTGGACTCCCCCAACATCGGGAACATGTTTCCTGCCTCTAGTGTGTCCAAACCCTTAACAATCTTATATGTTTCAATAAGATCCCCTCTCATACGTCTAAACTCCAGAGTGTACTAGCCCAGCTGTTCCATTCTCTCAGCAAATGACAGTCCCGCCATCCTGGGAATTAACCTTGTAAACCTACGCTGCACACCCTCAATAGCAAGAATGTCCTTCCTCAAATTAGGGGACCAAAACATCACACAATACTCCAGGTGTGGTCTCACTAGGGCTCTGTACAACTGCAGAAGGACCTCTTTGCTCCTATACTCGACTCCTCTTGTTATAAAGGCCAACATGCCATTTGCTTTCTTCACTGCCTGCTGTACCTGCATGCTTACTTTCATAGACTGATGAACAAGCACCCCGAGATCCCGTTGTACTTCCTCTTTTCCCAAGTTGCATGTTTTAGCAAGCTCCTTCAGCTCTGAAACATACGATTCAACGCTTTCCCCTGATTTCTCGTCTCGTTTATTGAAAATGAATCTTTCATAGGTTTCATTTGTCTCTCCTATAATGATGGTAGACATCTTGTTGATGATGACTTTCACATCCGTCTCATCTGCTACCATCTCAAACGTCAGGGTATTGAAGATTCGCACGCCCTCCGGTCCAACAGTGTGCAGGAATGCTGCTTTTTGATACTGTTTCTCCTTCTTTCCAGTTCTGTTATCACTGCATAATTTTCATACATTTGTTTAAACATTTTCCACTCTTCCACCCTGTTCTCTTTGAGCTTTAGATTGGGTGGTGGAACCACGTGGAAAGATGGACTAGTCTGCACCATTTTGAAATATCAGCGTATTCCCTCACTTATTTTATCTTTAAGCAGTCTCTCACAGCACGTCGTTTTAAATTTCGACTCCCAATGCGCTGATTTACATGCAGCGTCTAATCTTTGTGTGTTCACTGACCTGCATTCACCCATGAGAACATGAAAGCTTTTCAAAGCATTTTTTCTAATCATCATAGTGTCTATTTGATTCACAAATGTTCACTTTCACCGCTACCACCATGTTTTGATATCTGTCTGCTTATAACATAAGTAAACTAGTACATAATGTACAGAGAAAGATGGCTGCCCACACACTCATGTTGGAGTCTAAACAAAATTATTTATTTCCAAGTCAAAGGTCACTGACTGATTTACTGAGCATGTGCGAGAATGAGCACAGCTCATGTGCATAAATTGCAGGGATATTGTCAGAGGTGGTGAGAGGGGTAAGGGGGGAACCGCTTTTGGTCGCCTCCTCCATGGAGAGGCGACTTTTTCGATGACGCCTCCCTCGCGGCCTAACACCATGGATTGGTGCGGCCTTTCCCGGAGTCAGGCCCGGAGTTTCAGCAGCAGGCGCAGCGTGGACTTCTCATCGCGGAGCGGGCGAGCCCTTGCCGGGGTAGCCAGAAAGGAGTGCTCCGATCACTGGCCCGCGACTTATAACATCCTGAAGCCACGGTCTGCGGAGCTTCTAGCTGCGGGCGCGGTGTCCGAAGCCTGAGACCCCTCGCTAGGGATCGCCGGAGAAGATCTCCGACCGCCGGCCTTCGGCCTACAACATCCTGAAGCCGCGGTCTCTGATAGGAAAGCGCCGATTCGGGACTTATCGTCCCGACGAGAGGGCCTGTACATCCGACCGCCCGCAGGGGCGACTGCGGAGGTTTATGGCCCCGACCATGGGGGAACAATGGAGGAGGACTGACTGTACTTTGTGCCTTTCACCACAGTGAAGAATGCTGTGGTGGATGTTTGTGTTAAATTTTATTGTGTATTGTGTGTTCTTTTTTGATTGTACCACTGCTGGCAAGTTCATTTCACTGCACTTTATTGTGTATGTGATGAATAAAAACTGATTGATTGATTGATTGATTGATTGGTTGATTGATTGATTGATTGATTGATTGAGGCCACGCATCTGGCCTTTGTATTCAGGGCAATGGTAAAATATATTGGTTGAGGGGGCTACTGCTATTCACCCATTCAACAGCGGACACAGTGGCATCTGCTTGGAAAAAAACTGCACACACAAACACACAGTCTCTCTGTTTGTCAGAAAGGGAAAATAAAAAAATGGAAAAGAAAGAGAAAGGCAAGAAAGGCAACACTCCATTTATCAACATTCTCCATAATCATGTCCAACATCCATAGTGTTTGCTGAGGCAAGCCATCAATGAAGCATGGAATGAAAGACTCCCATAACATATTCCATTATCCTAGTGTAGGGGTGGGAGATTGCAACCTTCACGTGGTCCGCCCTGTTTCGACAAATGCAATCAACCTGGCATGCACAATCAAGTAAGATCAAATAGAACAAGTTGTCCTACAACTTTAGGCTGTGCACGCCATACGCAAGAAGAAGAAGATCCTAGACTTTAGACTTTAGAGATACAGTGTAGAAACAGGCCCTTCTAGAGTCTGAAACTATCTTATCCTGCACACTAAAAACTATCTTATCCTACACACTAATGACTATTTACAATTTTACCAAAGCCAATTAACCTACAAACTTATTCGTCTTTGGAGTGTGGAAGAAAACTGGTGCGTCTGGAGGAAACCCACGCGGTCACAGTGAGAATGTATAAACTCCATTCACACATCACCCATAGTCAGGATCAAACCCGGGTCTCTGATGCTATAAGGCAGAAACTCTACTGCTGCGCCACTGTGCCGTAATGTTGGTCTAAAGCCTACTGTTGTTTACTGTTAGAAGTATCTTTGAATGATATTTGATGTTCTAATATAGGAAACACAACAAGCAAATACATACAGCAGATTCAGACTGGATCAGATAAGTTTGTTGTCATATACACCAGGATACAATTAAATTCTTTGTTCACATGAAACTCACAAAGTAAACAGTATACATGCAGTTGTGATGCCACAATCATGCCTGGAATCAAATACTAGAGGGCATAGCTTTTAAGGGAGAGGGGCAAAGGTTAAGGGAGATGTGCAGGGCACGTTATTTACACAGGGGGGGAGTGAGTACCTGAAACGTGCTACCAGGGTTGGTTGAGGCAGATAATTTAGTGTCATTTAAGAGACTTTTGCACAGGCACATGGATATGCAGGGAATGAAGGGATACGGATTATGTGCAGGAATAAAGAGATGGTCTTGGCATCATGCCCGGCACAGACATTATGAGCTAAAGTACATGTCCTTGTGCTGTGCTGTTCTGTGTTCTATGTTCCATGATAAATGCAACAATGAATATAACAGACTGCAGTATGATCATAAACCATTTATTAGTGATAAAAAGGAGAGCAATCAAATCACCTTCTAGGAAATGGACAGTCTAAATGAAGGGACTCCAACTAAAACCATTGACTATCTATATCACTCCACAGATGTGGCCTGATCCCTCCAGCAGCTCTCCTTTTTTGGCCATGGATTTCAGCATCTGCATCTCTCGTGCCTCCAATTATTAGTGATGTTAGCTGAGGGACAATTATTCCTGGAAAAAACGTATTTTCTTTGACAGAATGATTTACAACCTTTCTCATCCATATGAGAGCAGACTGGTTTGATTTATCATCTTGATAGAAAAATGGCATCTCTATGTAGCACTCCTTCTCTTTAATATTGAAGTTAGTTTATCAGTTTGGATTTGGACGCCTTGCAGGCCCCGACACTCCGCAACACTCCATAACACTGCCAGCTCCCGTATAAGGTGGTTGAATAACTAGAGACCAGGCTAATATCAGGCAACACATCTAAACTGCTTCAGCGTTACTCCAGTATTTTGTGTCTACCTTCGATTTAAACCAGCATCTGCAGTTCTTTCCTACACACCTGAACTGCATGCAGCCACAACAGGCTGCATCAGCACAGCAAGCCAAACAATCTTGCTTTCTCCTGGATGTAAGCAAGACAGCACTCCAGAGCATTATTATGCAGCATTCCCAAGTTAAAAGAAGCCTATTTGACTAAAAAAAACACTAATGCTAATTTAATCAAAACCATCAAAACATGTTACTACTTATTTAATGCCAATTTTATTCCTGACAAACATAATTAAATCATAACGATAACAATCATTTTACCAGCAGCTTTCACAAGCCTTCACCATGAGTTATTCCATTATTAATTTAAGAAAGACATAGATGGTTGCTATCCACACAACACATCCAGTTATCACTGGAGCTAGGTCCATCTTATCATTTGAATTGTGTTGAACTAATACATGGCATCCCATCAACATTTTCAGGTTTCTGGATCAATTGGGCTTAGGACCTGCTCAGACTCCAGCAGCAATACACTTGAGAGATGAAGGGCATGAGTGGTGGCGGTTAGAAGATTGCAGCAGATGACCATCGGTCAGCAGAAAGGGCCACATAACAACTTGCTATCTGACGACAGTCTGAAGAAGAGTCCCAACCCGAAACATCACATGTTCCTTTTCTCCATAGATGCTGCATGACCCTTTGAGTTACTCCAGTATTTTGTGTCTAACTTTGATATAATCCAGCAACTGCAGTTCTTTGTTTCTACATTACTATCTGACTTTCTGTTTCTGACACTACAATGGATGGATGTTTCTGTTTTTTCCAAAGCTAGTCATCCCCACGATGTTCAATTTGTTTACAAATGCCATCACAATGTTTTTAAGTAACTTACAAAGGTTGGATTTTTGTTCTTTGCCATGGCATTTTTGGGGATTAAAAAGTCGGAAACATCAGCATGCTTCCACAGTATGGAAATAGGCCCTTTGGCCCATCATTCATGCCAACCAAGATGTCCCACCAAAGCACATTTAGCTGCATTTAACCCATATCAGTCTACATTTTTCCTACTCATGTATGTCCAAGTGTTTATTGTTAATGCTGTTATTCTACCTGCCTCAGCTACCTCTCTTGCAGACCATCCACTGAGCAAACAAATTACCCCTCAGGTTCATATGCTTCTCACCTTAAACCTATGTCCTCTACTCTGGGTAAAGGACTGTTCATTTTTTTCCCTCATGAATGTATACGTCTCTATAAGATCATCCCTCAGCCTTCTGCACTCCAAGGAATAAACTCCTAGCCTGCCCAACCTCGCCCTATAGCTCAGTCCCTCATGTCTGGGCAACATCTTCATAATTTTCTATGTACACTTTCCAGCTTAATGATACTATGACAAGCCAAATGTTGCTATCTAGTCAATTTTCCCTTTATCCTCTAAAGAGAAAACTACACATTCAGTATGCAGCTTTGCATCCATGTGTCACTTTGGTTATCACATCTTCCCCAGTCAACAATGGGTCATTATTCGCTCCTCTTCAAGAGGACATCTGTTGCCAGCCCTGATTTGGTCTGGCCTTTCCGTGCTTCCAGTTGATATCCCTCTCCCTCCCACATTCTCAGTCTGAAGAAGGGTTCTGACCCAAAACGTCATCTATTCTTTTTCTCCAGAGATGCTGCCTGACACGCTAAATTACACTAGAATTTTGTGTCTATCTTCACCTTAAATTACCTTATATGCAACAATACACTAAAATTATTCTAGGAAGCATCTGTAATGCAATGAAAAGAGCCAAGCGCCAATTAAAAATTAAAGTCTCAATTTCACCACCACTGAGCCATTTGGGCATTCCAGTTTACAGATTGGGAGTTCATTGCCATAAAAAAAAAATCACAAGCATAACATCAATTGGCTCTGAATCCTAAGGTAAGTTCATGCCAAGATTCCAATCACAGTCTGGAAATATATCAAAGAGGAAAAGCTTGTACACATGCTAGAGAAAGTGAATATCTTATGGGCTTGGAGAGAAGTGCAGAAAACAAAAGTAACTAAAATTTTCAAGAGGTGCATAAAGGGAATAAAAAGGCAACATAAAAGAAAACTTGCAAATGTTATTAAAACTAACAGCAAAAGTATTTGTAGATTTACTGAGAGGCTGGCTAGGTATGTGAACCATCAAAGGTGCAGACAAGCAAGATTTGGGTAATAAATAAAGACCAAACCTGTTAACCGAATTATAAGGAGGAAGAAGCAAAAGTAGGCACAAGGAACTGCACATGCCAGTTTACAAAAAAAGACACAAAGTGCTCGAGTAACTCAGCAGTTCAAGAAGCATCCCTGGAGAACAGAGATAGGTAACGTTTCAATAGACAATAGACAATAGACAATAGGTGCGGGAGTAGGCCATCCGGCTCTTCGAGCCAGCACCACCATTCTATCCCCGATCAGTACCCCGTTCCTGCCTTCTCCCCATATCCCCTGACTCTGCTATTTTAAGAGCCCTATCGAGCTCTCTCTTGAAAGCATCCAGAGAACCTGCCTCCGCCACCCTCTGAGGCAGAGAATTCCACAGACTCACCAAAAAGTGTTTCCTCGTCTCCGTTCTAAATGGCTTACTCGTTATTCTTAAACTGTGGCCCCTGGTTCTGGACTCACCCAACATCGGGAACATGTTTCCTGCCTCTAGCGTGTCCAAACCCTGAACAATCTTATATGTTGCAATGGGATCCTCTCTCATCCTTCTAAACTCCAGAGTGTACAAGCCCAGCTGCTCCATTCTCTCAGCATATGACAGTCCCGCCATCCCGGGAATTAACCTTGTAAACCTACGCTGCACTCCCTTAATAGCAAGAATGTCCTTCCTTAAATTAGGGGACCAAAACTGCACACAATACTCCAGGTGTGGTCTCACTAGGGCTCTGTACAACTGCAGAAGGACCTCTTTGCTCCTATATTCGATTCCTCGTGTTATAAAGGCCAACATGCCATTCGCTTTCTTCACTGCCTGCTGTACCTGCATGCTTACTTTCATAGGATGTACAAGGACCCCCAGATCCCGTTGTACTTCCCCTTTTCCCAACTTGACGCCATTTAGATAGTAATCTGCCTTCCTATTTTTGCTACCAAATTGGATAACCTCACATGTATCTGCATTAAACTTCATCTGCCATGCATCTGCCCACTCCCCCAACCTGTCCAAGTCACCCTGCATTCTCATAGCATCCTCCTCACAGTTCGCACTGCCACCCAGCTATGTGTCATCTGCAAATTTGATAATGTTACTTTGAATCCCTTCATCCAAATCATTGGTATATTGTAAATAGCTGCGGTCCCAGCACCGAGCCTTGTGGTACCCCACTAGTCACTGCCTGTCATTCTGTAAGGGACCCGTTAATCCCTACTCTTTGTTTCCTGTCTGCCAACCACTTCTCTATCCATGTCAGCACTCTACCCCCAATACCATGTGCCCTAATTTTGCCCACTAATCTCCTATGTGGGACCTTATTAAAATGCTTTCTGAAAGCCCAGGTACACTACATCCACTGGCTGTCCCTTGTCCATTTTCCTAGTTACATCTTCAAAAAATTCCAGAAGATTAGTCAAGCATGATTTCACCTTCGTAAATCCATGCTGACTCGGACCGATCCTGTTACTGCTATCCAAATGTTCGGCTATCTCATCTTTTATAATTGACTCCAGCATCTTCCCCACCACCGATGTCAGGCTAACTGGCCTATAATTGCCTTTTTTCTCTCTCCCACCTTTCTTATAAAGTGGGATAACATTAGCTACCCTCCAATCCACAGGAACTGGTCCCGAGTCTATAGAACATTGGAAAATTATCACCAATGCATCCACGATTTCTAGAGCCACTTCGTTATGTACCCTGGGATGCAGACCATCAGGCCCTGAGGACTTATCAGCCTTCAGTCCCATCAGTCTATCCAACACCATTTCCTGCCTAATGTGGATTTCCTTCAGTTCCTCCGTCACCCCAGATCCTCTGGCCACTACTATATCAGGAAGATTGTTTGTGTCCTCCTTAGTGAAGACAGATCCAAAGTACCTGTTCAACTCATCTGCCATTTCCTTGTTCCCCATAATAAATTCACCTTTTTTGGTCTTCAAGGGTCCAACTTTGGTCTTAACTAATTTTTTCCTCTTCACATACCTGAAGAAGCTTTTACTATCCTGCTTTATATTCTTGGCTAGCTTACCTTCGTACCTCATCTTTTCTTCCCGTATTGTCTTTTTGGTTATCTTCTGTTGTTCTTTAAACATTACCCAATCCTCTTGCTTCCCGCTCATCTTTGCTATGTTTCGGATCAAGACTCTTCCTCAAACTGATTAGAACAGGGGGGAGAAAGCTGGAAGAGAAGTTGGGCAGGACAAAGTCTGGATACAGGTGAGGGGGGGTTGATCCAGACGAGACATGAAATTTGAAACCTGAGGAAGGAATATAGATAGAAAGGGATTGGGCAGTAGAGGAAAGGGGGAAAGGGGTCCTCATCCCAAAGGGGCACAGGGAAGAGAGGGGGGAAAGGTGGAGGGGGAGGAAGTGAAGAGAGACAATGGTGGGTCATTGTCACTTGGTTAATTACCTAAAATTAGCAAGTTTAATGTTCATACCCTTAGGTTGTAAGTTACCCAATATATATGAGGCACACATATGAGGTGCTGTTTCTCCAGTTTGCATATGACCTCTGGCAATGGAGATGACACTGGCAGAAAGGCAAGTGCGAGAGAAGAAGACACAAAGTGCTGGAGTAATTCAACGGGTCAGACGGTATCTCTGGAGAGCATGGATAGGTGACGTTTCAGGTCAGTACTTAGTCTGAAGAAGGGTTTTGACCCAAATATCAACTATCCACATTCTCCAGCACTTTGTTTCTTCTTTAGTAATTCAGCAGCTGTAGTTCCTTGTTTCTAAGATCAGCATGGGAATGGAAAGAGGAGTTAAAATAGTTAGCAACCGGGAGATCCTGCAGTGTAGGAAGGAACTGCAGATGCTGGTTCACACCAAAGAATGCTGGAGTAACTCAGCGGGACAGGCAGCATCTCTGGATAGAAGGAATGGGTGATATTTTGGGTCGAGTCCCTTCTTCAGACTGAGGTTCAGAGGAGAGGGAAAAGAGTCTGCAAGCCTTGGCAGATCAAGCCTGTGTTTGGTGAAATCATCGCCTATCCTACACGTGGTCTTGCTAATGTAAAGGAGGCCACATCGGGAGCACCGGATGCAGTAGATGAGGTTAGCAGAGCTGCACCTCTGTCTAATATGGAAGGACTGCTGGGGCCCCTGGATGGAGGTGAGGGAAATGGGATGGGGATGGGAAAATGCGACTGGTGGTCGGATCATGTTGAAGATGGCAGAAATGCTCTGGCATTTCTGCCATCTTCAACATGGTCTGACCACCAATCGTATCTTCCCATGATAGCAGTATGATAATATTGGAGAAGCAATAGCCTAATAATTAGTTTTTAAGAAGGAACTGCAGATGCTGGAAAATCGAAGGTACACAAAAATGCTGGAGAAACTCAGCGGGTGCAGCAGCATCTATGGAGCGAAGGAGTTAGGCAACGTTTCGGGCCGAACCCCTTCTTCAGACTGATAATTAGTACTGGTTTTGAAGTCAGTGGATCTATGACCAATGAAATGTGTTATCGATGAAAATAATGGGAATATCAGATAAATCTCCAAAATATGGTGGTTTTCATTATTAATATTTTTAAAATAAATAGTATTAAAAGAAATAGGTGAGGAAATAAAATGTGCATGAGGCATACTTTTCCAAAGCTTTCTAGATCCTGGGATTTTCTTGGATTGCAAAATTGCAGATATCATTCTATTATTTAAAAGATATAAAGGGAAGAACACCAGGAAACCACAGGATCAAAGACAATGGACCTGAATTTGAACCTAGTGTGACAAATGGTTTCATTGTTTGTTGAAAGATAGTCATCTCAACATTGGCACTTCACTTTAGGAACCCTTAAGACCAAGAGTTAAGATCATCTGCCTTTAACTCATCAGTGACAAGAAACATAGAAACATAGAAACATAGAAATTAGGTGCAGGAGTAGGCCATTCGGCCCTTCGAGCCTGCACCTCCATTCAATATGATCATGGCTGATCATCCAACTCAGTATCCCGTACCTGCCTTCTCTCCATACCCTCTGCTCCCTTTCGGCACAAGGGCCACATCTAACTCCCTCTTAAATATAGCCAATGAACTGGCCTCGACTACCCTCTGTGGCAGAGAGTTCCAGAGATTCACCACTCTCTGTGTGAAAAAGGTTCTTCTCATCTCGGTTTTAAAGGATTTCCCCCTTATCCTTAAGCTGTGACCCCTTGTCCTGGACTTCCCCAACATCGGGAGCAATCTTCCTGCATCTAGCCTGTCCAACCCCTTAAGAATTTTGTAAGTTTCTATAAGATCCCCTCTCAATCTCCTAAATTCTAGAGAGTATAAACCAAGTCTATCCAGTCTTTCTTCATAAGACAGTCCTGACATCCCAGGAATCAGTCTGGTGAACCTTCTCTGCACTCCCTCTACGGCAATAATGTCCTTCCTCAGATTTGGAGACCAAAACTGTACGCAATACTCCAGGTGTGGTCTCACCAAGACCCTGTACAACTGCAGTAGAACCTCCCTGCTCCTATACTCAAATCCTTTTGCTATGAAAGCTAACATACCATTCGCTTTCTTCACTGCCTGCTGCACCTGCATGCCTACTTTCAATGACTGGTGTACCATGACACCCAGGTCTCGCTGCATCTCCCCTTTTCCTAGTCGGCCACCATTTAGATAATAGTCTGCTTTCCTGTTTTTGCCACCAAAATGGATAACCTCACATTTATCCACATTATAATGCATCTGCCAAACATTTGCCCACTCACCCAGCCTATCCAAGTCACCTTGCAGTCTCCTAGCATCCTCCTCACAGCTAACACTGCCGCCAGCTTAGTGTCATCTGCAAACTTGGAGATATTGCCTTCAATTCCCTCATCCAGTTCATTAATATATATTGTAAATAGCTGGGGTCCCAGCACTGAGCCTTGCGGTACCCCACTAGTCACTGCCTGCCATTGTGAAAAGGACCCGTTTACTCCTACTCTTTGCTTCCTGTTTGCCAGCCAGTTCTCTATCCACATCAATACTGAACCCCCAATGCCATGTGCTTTAAGTTTGTATACTAATCTCTTATGTGGGACCTTGTCGAAAGCCTTCTGGAAGTCCAGATACACCACATCCACTGGTTCTCCCCTATCCACGCTACTAGTTACATCCTCGAAAAATTCTATAAGATTCGTCAGACATGATTTACCTTTCATAAATCCATGCTGACTTTGTCCAATGATTTCACCACTTTCCAAATGTGCTGCTATCCCATCTTTAATAACTGACTCTAGGAGTTTCCCCACTACCGATGTTAGACTAACTGGTCTGTAATTCCCCGTTTTCTCTCTCCCTCCCTTCTTAAAAAGTGGGGTTACGTTTGCTACCCGCCAATCCTCAGGAACTACTCCAGAAAATAAAGAGTTTTGAAAGATTATTACCAATGCATCCACTATTTCTGGAGCTACTTCCTTAAGTACTCTGGGATGCAGCCTATCTGGCCCTGGGGATTTATCGGCCTTTAATCCATTCAATTTACCCAACACCACTTCCCGACTAACCTGGATTTCACTCAATTCCTCCAACTCCTTTGACCCGTGGTCCCCTGCTATTTCCGGCAGATTATTTATGTCTTCCTTAGTGAAGATGGAACCAAAGTAGTTATTCAATTGGTCCGCCATATCCTTGTTCCCCATGATCAACGCACCTGTTTCTGACTGCAAGGGACCTACATTTGTTTTAACTAATCTCTTTCTTTTCACATATCTATAAAAACTTTTGAGGTCAGTTTTTATGTTCCCTGCCAGTTTTCTTTCATAATCTATTTTTCCTTTCCTAATTAAGCCCTTTGTCCTCCTCTGCTGTTCTCTGAATTTCTCCCAGTCCTCCGGTATGCTGCTTTTTCTGGCTAATTTGTATGCATCATCCTTCGCTTTGATACCATCCCTGCACTTTTTTTTTTCATTAATTGTATTTTAACTTGTATTTTAACTTGTATTTTAACTTGTTAAGTATGGAAGCTATTTGAGGAAATGTGTGGTGTTATGTCTGTCTTGAAGCTGTCCTGGCACTGTAATTTCCTGTAAAGGATTATTAAAGGTATATCTTATCTTATCTTATCTTATCTTATCTTATCTTATCTTATCTTATCATCTCCAATGAAAGGGTTAAATGGCTTTCTCTTGAAAGTTTACAGCAATGCTATTGCCAAAGCTCACAAAATCATTATTTTAAAGCCATTTTTGACCAGAAAGGTATCTGGGCTAGCACATATATACTACTTAAACTGCATTAAAAGGTGAGAGAATATGCACAATCAGTGATCTAAGATTCCTCAAAGCCATCCAGCCATCTAAAAGGCACAGCTCAATGTGCATAGATGAGTGCAGCTCCAATAATATAAAATTCTCAGTAACATTCAGACTGAAGCATGTCCTTGATTGATGGTCTCCTCCCCACTGTGCCCATTCCCTTCCTTCCCCATTGAAGCATCAAGGCTGCAGCATGGAATCACAAGATCATGTGCTATATCATTAAAATAATCAAGGATCAAACAGCATAATTAAGGGCTTCTCCCTCTTCTCCCTCTTCTCCCTCTTCTCCCTCTCCCATCAGGCAAGAAGTCTGAAAAGGCACACCTCCAGATTCAGGGACAGTGTTGTTCCAGCTGTTATCAGGCAACTGAACCATCCTATCAACTACTAGAGAGTGGTCATGAGCTGCTATCTACATCATTGGGACCCTTGGACTATCTTCACAAGTTCACAAGTTTACAACTTATAGAAGTAGAATTAGGCCATTCGACCCATCGAGTCTACTCCATCATTCAATCATGGTTGATCGCTGCCTCCGAATCCCATTTTCCTGCCTTCTCCCTATAACCCTTAACACCCATTCTAATCAAGAACTGGTCTATCTGCCTTAAAAATATCCACTGACTTGGCCTCCACAGCCCTCTGTGACAATGTTCCACAGATTAACTACCCATCTGACTAATGATGTTCCTCCTCACCTCCTTTCTAAAAGAGCACCCTTTAAATCTGAATCTATGACCTCTGGTCCTAGACTCTCCCACTAGTGGAAACATCCTTTCCACGTCCACTCTATCTATCTTTCATTATTTGTAAGTTTCAATGAGGTCCCCCTTCAACCTTCTAAACTCCAGCGAGTACAGGCCCAGTGCTGTCAAACGCTTATCATAAGCTAATCCACTAATTCTTGGAATAATTCTTGTAAACCTCTTCTGGATCCTATCCAGAGCCAGCACATCCCTCCTCAGATATGGGGCCCAAATTTGCTCACAGTATTCCAAATGCGGCTTGAACTGCGCCTTATAGAGCCTCAGCATTACATCTCTGTTTTTGTATTCCAGTCCTCTTGATATAAATGCTAGCATTGAATTTGCCTTCCTTACTACCGATTCGACTTGCAAATTAACTTTTTGGGAGTCCTGCACCAGCACTCCCAAGTCCCTTTGCACCTCCAATTTCTGGATTCTCTCTCCATTTAGAAAATAATCTATGCCTTTATTCTTATTACAAAAATGCATGACTCCTCACTTTGCTACACTGAATTTCATCTGCCACTACTATGCCCACTCTCCTAACCTGTCCAAGTCCTTCGGCAGAGTCCTTGCTTCCTTTACACTGCCTGCCCATCCACCTATCAGATCTTCAGTCAGACTGTACTGGACTTTATCTTGCACTAAATGTTATTCCCTTTATCCTCAATCTGTATATTGTGGATAGCTTGATAATAATCTGCTGACTGGTTAGCACGCAACAAAAGCTTTTTACTGTACCTCGATACATGTGACAATAAACTAAACTGAACTAGACTAATAATGCCATGTGAAAACTTCCAAGTTATAAATCAGCCTGATTTGCAAATATTTTTTATCTTTCCTTCATCATTGCTAGGTTAAAATACTGGCACTCCTGGCCGAACAGCTGAGTGGACTACAATTGTGCAAGAATACCCACCTTCTCAGAGATAATTAGGGATGGGCAATAACTGTTGACCTCCATTATGACATCTACATTCCATGGAAGACCTAAGCCAAGGGGAGAGAAAATCAGAGACATATGTTCAGCAGGCATGTATTTGAGAGGACCATGAGGTGCTGCAGAATTCCTTCAGGCACTTGGGCGTTGCTTTTAACAATCCTCAGAGGTGGCAACAAGGATTGTTGTTATTTGCTGTGCTATGTACAACTCAGCCAAGACAAATGCCTGGGTCCCTGAAATGACAAGATGCCAAATGAAGCAAAATATCTTGGACTACGCAGTACCATGGGATATATTTATTCTGCATGAAGCAAAGGCAGCCAGCAGAATGCAGTGTGAGATTCAACCAGTAAGTATTCTTAATGTGTTTTAAGCAAAATAATCAGAGCCTGTTTTGCATTTGAAATCAAGACATACAGTAACGTGGAGATTATCCTTCGGTTACTCTGAACAGATTGGTTGCTGATGAGCAGTATTCACTGTTCATCTCACAGAATTTCATTTGTGGAGATAGCAAGCAATAGTACTGCTGTTGACTGTCAAGGAAAAGTACTTTAATGCATTCTGCCAAGTTCAACCTGTCCCATGTTCAGACACAGTGTGAACTCAGAGTAAGAGCTATCTGACAATTAATAAGCACAGCAGGAATAACAATGCTAAAAGGGGTTAAGTCAGCCGCTGTGATATTTTAGTCAATGCTGCAAATGTTTGTGAAGAAACTATGCAATATAAATAATATTCTCATGTCAAGGGAGACAGAAGAGGAATATTTGAAAATGCTGGGAGAGCTGCTACGGCAGATTACAGAAAAACAATGTACAGCTGGAAATGAATGCACATGATTGACGCAACCTTGACTTCTCCATTCAGAATTCAGGTACAATACCTGACATCTGTTAGGCAGTTCATTAATGCAAGTGAACTGCCCTACTTTCCTTAGTTTGCTGCAGAATTATCAAAGCTTTTACAAACTTTGACCTCTATATTCTACTCCCTTCTTAACCATTACACAATGGGACAACGGACCCGAGGGTAAAGAGAAAAAGCATGCAAATTTCTGCCACACCCGAGTACCCTGCTCCTTTCCCCTCCTCAGTACGCTCATCTCCTAACCCCAAGCCCCATATTTCCCTTTTATTCCCCCTCTTTCTCCTCCCGCTGTCCCCTTTCATCCACATCCCTCCATCTGGTTTTATATTTCACTCCACTTCTTTCCTTATCTGATACCCTTTGGTTTCATTTTCACCTCTAGTCTTTGTCACTGCCCCACCCATCTGCCAATTATCTTCCCCCTTACCTGTATCTATCTGTCACTTACTTGGCTTTGCCCCACCCATCATTCTTTTCTGGTTTTCACCCTCCTACATCAGTCTGAACAGGGGTCTCAACTCAAAACATCATCGGTTCATTCCCCCCACAGACCCTGCCTGATCCACTGAGTTCCTCTAGCCTTTTGTATTTTTGCTTAAGATTCCAGCAACTGCAATCCTGTGTGTCTTCATCTAATCTGTAAAGATGTCTCTATGAGACAGATGTGGAATATGTCTTGTCTGGGTGGATTTGTTCGGAGATGAGAGTGAGAGAGTAGATGAGACACCACTGTATATTATGTCATTTGCTGTTGATGAACGAAGTTTACCTGACGTGGGATGTTAAGAGAAGTGGTTTTAAAAACTACTACAAACACACACCCTGAATTGTTTCCTTGCTTAGAATATGGGAATTATCCACAAGAAAGTTGGGACTGATCTGGACACCGAAGCTCTGGTGGAATCCTGCTCGATGTGTTGGGACTGCTTGGTTCTTGGGCAAATCTGGATCCCATCCAGCAGATGCTTGTTTATTCTTTCAGTTGGGAACAGAATATCTTCTTTTTTTTGTTGAGAACCACTTGAAGAAGTGATATTCATTTCAGATGCTTTCAATTTTGGTGAATCAGTTCCTATTGTGGGCTGTTTATCACCTTCTTGGTTTTGGTTCCCTTATGTCTCGTAATTCATGCCAAGCCCAGCAACCTGTGACTTAGATCCATGTTTAACCTATACATCATCTCCAGGACCACCTTCAAACGGAGGGCCATGCACATGCACCAGTTGACCCACATGAATCTTTTTATTTGTTATCTATCTTCAACATAAACCTCCTCCTTCTACAGCTTGAAAGTTAATATGTGTAGGAAGGAACTGCAGGATGTTAGTTTATACCAAAGATAGACACAAAATGCTGGAGTAAGACTGAGAGTCAGGGGGGAGGGAAAATAGAGGTATGAAAAAGTTCAAAACAAATCAGAGCTGGTAGCAATGACCAAGGAAAGGTGGAGCCCACAATGGTCAATTGCTGGCTGTGGAAGACGTGATAATGAAGGAATGTATGGATGCAAATAGTGGATGTCTAGAGTGGAGGAGGGGCGGACATCTAGCCATAGAAGTCGTACGTTGGCCTTTATTCACAGGGGATTCAATTTCATGTAGATGCTTTAGTTACTGGAGAGGGCTGTGCCAGTGGTGGACTAGGGTGAGTCTATCACTCAGACCAGCATCTGCAGAAAGAGAAACAAACTTATTAATTTGGGGTGCAGACACAAGAGAATGCTGGAATGTGGAGAAACTAACTATCTTCTGGGCACAGTATTTATCAGAGGAAGGAATGGCTGATGATTTGGGTCAAGACGCTGCTTCAGGACTGCGAATGGGTGGGGAGATAGCCATATTTAAAAAAAAAGGGGAATGAAAGATGACAGCCAGATAAAGCCAGGTAGAGGAAGGGGAGGATGGATAGGGAGACATGGGTGAATAGATACAAGATAGAGACAGACTGAAAAGGGGGCAGATGAAGCTAGATGGGGAGAGGGCAAGATAAAGTGGAAACAACTGCTGGAGAGTGAGAAAGAGGAATCCAAAACCTACTGGTGCTGGAATCTGATAGGTAAGGAGGAGTTAATGGGAGCAATCGGGAAAGAGGCGAGGCCCAATTGGAATGGTGTTGGGTCCGCTACTTTTCACGCTATATGTTATTGATCAGGATGATGGAATTGATGGCTTTGTGGCCAAGTTTGCGGATGAGACCGAAGATACATATAGGGGCAGGTAGTGTTAAGGAAGCAGGGAGTCTGCAGAAGGACTTGTACAGGTCAGGGGAGTGGGAGAATGGGGTGTGGCTGATGGAATACAGCATAGCAAAGTGTACAGTCATGCACTTTGGTAGAAGGAATAAAGACATTGACTATTTTCTAAATGGGAAGAGGATTTAGAAATCAGAGGTACAAAGGGACTTGGGAGTGCTGGTGCAGGATTCCCAAACGGTTAACTTGTAGGTTGGGTCGGCAGTAAGGAAGGCAAATGCAAAGTTAGCATTTATATTTGAGAGGACTAAAATGTAAAAGTAAGGATGTAAAGCTGAGGCTTTATAAGGTACTAGTCAGACCACAATTGGAATATTGTGAGCAGTTTTGGGCCCCATTTCTGCGAAGGGATGTGCTGATGTTCGGGAGGGCCCAGAGGAGGTTTACGAGAATGCTTGCGGGGATGATTGGGTTACCATATGAGATGGCACTGGGCCTCTACTTGCTGGAGTTTAGAAAGATGAGGAGGAGTGGGGGAGAGGGGGGGGGGGGAAACTCGTTGAAACCAATTGAATAATGAAGGGCCTGGGTAGAGGGGGTGGGGAAGATGTTTCCAGTAGGGGGATAGTTTCGCATCAAATTGCATAGCCTCAGAATAAAATTATTTACCTTTCGAATGGAGATGAAAAGAAATGTTTTTTAGTCAGAGGATGGTGAATTCATTGTGGAATTCATTGCAGAGATGGCTGTGGAGGCAAAGTCATTGGGGATCTTTAAAGTGGAGATTGAAAGGTTCTTGATTAGTAAGAGTGTTAAATTTTATGAGAAAAGGCAGGAGAATGGGGTTGTGAGGAAAAATAGACCAGCCATGATTGAATGGCAGAGCAGACTCAATGGGAAAAATGGCCTAATTCTGTTCCCATGTCTTATAATGTCACTCCTCGACATCTCCATTAACAATCCCTTACCTTCATGTTTTTCACCACTGTAAAGAGAGAAATACCTTGCCCATCTTCTCCAGCTCCAAACATAGACGACCGTTTTGATTTCTGAGAGGCCCAATTCCATCTCTAGTTACTCTCTTTCCCTTAACGTACTTATAAAATCTCTTTGGGTTCTCCTTAATTTTGTCTGCCAAAGCTATCTCTTGCCCTTTGATTTCCTTCTTAAATAGTCTACGGATACACTTGATCCCATCTACCTATGCCATTCCTGTCACTCCTTATTTATGAAAGGACAAAAAGAACCATGTGCTGGAAATATGAGTCATAATATAATCTGAAATGGTTGATAAACTGAAATTGGTAAATTCAATGCTGAGTTGGATATGTTAAGTCAAATGATGAAGTGGTGTTCCTCAAGTTTACATTAAGTTTTGCTGCAATAGTGTGGGGTGACCTGGAAGTATGACAGAGAATTGAAGCAAGAGACATCGACAAGACAATAGACAATAGACAATAGGTGCACGAGTAGGCCATTCGGCCCTTCAAGCCAGCACCGCCATTCAATGTGATCATGGCTGATCATCCCCAACCCGTTCCTGCCTTCTCCCCATATCCCCTGACTCTGCTATCTCTAAGAGCCCTATCTAGCTCTCTCTTGAAAGTATCCAGAGAACCGGCCTCCACCGCCCTCTGAGGTAGAGAATTACACACTCACAACTCTCTGTGAGAAAAAGTGTTTCCTCGTCACCGTTCTAAATGGTTTACCCATTATTCTTAAACTGTGGCCCCTGATTCTGGACTCCCCCAACATCGGGAACATGTTTCCTGCCCATAGCGTGTCCAAACCCTTAACAATCTTACATGTTTCAATAAGATCCCTCTCATCCTTCTCCACTCCAGAGTATACAAGCCCAGCCGCTCCATTCTCTCAGCATATGACAGTCCCGCCATCCCGGGAATTAACCTTGTAAACCTACGCTGCACTCCCTCAATAGCAAGAATGTCCTTCCTCAAATTAGGGGACCAAAACTCCACACAATACTCCAGATGTGGTCTCACTAGGGCCCTGTTCAAATGCAGAAGGACCTCTTTGCTCCTATACTCGACTCCTCTTGTTATAAAGGCCAACATGCCATTCGCTTTCTTCACTGCCTGCTGTACCTGCATGCTTACTTTCATAGACTGATGAACAAGGACCCCCAGATCCCGTTGTACTTCCCCTTTTCCCAACTTGATGCCATTTAGATAGTAATCTGCCTTCCTGTTTTTGATACCAAAGTGGATAACCTCACATTTATCCACATTAAACTTCATCTGCCATGCATCTGCCCACTCCCCCAAGGTGTCCAAGTCACCCTGCATTCTCATAGCATCCTCCTCACAGTTCACACTGCCTCCCAGCTTTGTGTCATCTGCAAATTTGCTAATGTTACTTTGAATCCCTTCATCCAAATCATTGATGTATATTGTAAATAGCTGCGGTCCAAGCACCGAGCCTTGCGGTACCCCACTAGGCACTGCCTGCCATTCTGAAAGGGACCCGTTAATCCCCACTCTTTGTTTCCTGTCTGCCAACCAATTTTCTATCCATGTCAGCACTCTACCCCCAACACCATGTGCCCTAATTTTGCCCACTAATCTCCTCTGTGGGACCTTATCAAATGCTTTCTGAAAAGTCCAGGTACACTACATCCACTGGCTCTCTCTTGTCCATTTTCCTAGTAACATCCTCAAAAAAATTCCAGAAGATTAGTCAAGCATGATTTCCTGCAAGCCGGCGCCCTGTCAGCAGTGTGTCAGTTTTTTTCAACTTTTTAAATTTTTTTAGTATGTTTAAATGTTTTTAATGTTTCTTTGTGTTTCTTGTGTGGGGGGGTAAGGGGGAAACCGTTTCGGTCGCCTCCTCCACGGAGAGGCGACTTTTTCCATGTCGCCTCCCCCGTGGCCTAACATCGAGGATCGGGCGGCCTTTCCCGGAGACGCGCCCGGGGCTTCAGCGGCGGGCTCAGCGTGGACTCTCGGCGTGGAGCGGGCGAGCCCTCGCCGGGGCTCGCCGGAGGGGAGCGCTCCGTTCGCTGGCCCGCGGCAGCCAGCAGCCGCGGTCTGCAGAGCTCCAGCTTGTGCGACGTCCGCAGCCCGGGATCCCTCGTGGGGGACCCGGGTAGAGGAAGAAGCTTCCACTCCGACTGCCGGCCCACGGCCAACTTCTACCGTGGGGGCAGCATGGACTTACCATCGGGAGCGGGGTCCCTCGCAGGGGACCCCTGGAGGGGAGCTTCGACTTCGACTGCCGGCCCTGCAGTCTGCGGTGCTTTAAATCGGCGGCCTGCAGCCTACACCAACCTGAAGCCGCGGTCTCCGGTGGGGGAAGCACCGATTCAGGACTTACCTTGACTTTCATTCATCTGGACGCCCGCAGCGATGGCTGCGGAGGGTTGAGGTCCCGACCACGGGGGGAAATGGAGGAGGACTGGCCAAATTTTGTGCCTTCCACCACAGTGATGAATTCTGTGGTGGATGTTTGTGTTAAATTTTTAGTGTGTTTTTGTGTGTTCTTTCTCATAGTACCGCTGCTGGCAAATTCATTTCACTTGCACTTTATGTGCAATGTGACGAATAAAACCGTATTGTATTGTATTGTACTGTTAAATCCATGCTGATTCGGACCGATACTGTTATTGCCACCCAGCTTTGACATCTGCAAATTTGCTAATGTTACTTTGAAACCCTTCATCCAAATCATTGATGTATATTGTAAAAAGCTGTGGTCCCAACACAAAGCTCAACGATCTCCAGCAGAACTTTGATTATATGTATTTTCCACCTCGAGTTAACTTGAGAAATACCTTCAACTTCAGAACCTGCATCAGATATCTTTCTTTCAGTCTCTTCTGCTTTATTCAAATGAATACTAAAAGAAAGATAGAAACATAGAAAATGGGTGCAGGGGTAGGCAATTTGGCCCTTCGAGCCAGCACCGCCATTCAATATGATCATGTCTGATCATCTAAAAGATGATCATCACCCAAGATGGCGCCTGCCTGCGGCGACCTTTGCGGAGCACCAGAACAGAAAAGGTTCATCTACAACTTCTATCAACTCACCTGCATCAGGGAAACGGCAGTAATCGGTGCCGTTTCAGACAAGCTGCTTGGGCAGCTGAAAACGCTGGCAATTTCGCGATCTCCCGCAGCTGCGGGAGCCCCGGACTTTAAACTTTCCCACGCTGGCTGCAGAACTCCCGACCCGACGGAGGACCCCAGGTACGGTACCTGGAAACCCCGGGATGACCTCCAGAGCCCACGGGCCGGATCTCCCAGGAACAACGGAGCTGGAGCTGCCGACTTTGAAGGTACCCCCGTTCGTTACGGAGCTGGAGCTGCCGTCTGTGAAGGAATCCCCGTTCCAGCGCAGGTCCGTAGAAACAGCAGGTACAGTAGACTCAGCACCTGGAAACAAAGGGGAGGCCTCCATTGTGTCCGGAAACGCGGCCGACGGGCAGGACTTCAGGTCAGACTGAAGCGCAGGGGACTTCGGCCCCCTCTCCCTACTATCCTACTGGCCAACGTACAGTCCCTTGAAAATAAAGTGGAGGACAAGGGCAAGGCTCCTTTATCAAAGGGAGCTGAGGAAATGCTCTGTGTTCTGTTTCACAGAGACATGGCTCACCCCCAGCTCCCCAGATTCAGCGGTCCAGCCTGAAGGGTTCTCCATCCATCGTATGGACCGTACACTGGCATCTGGGAAAGGGAGAGGAGGGGGCGCCTGACTCATGGTCAACTCTGCGTGGTGCTCAGACGTGGCAGTCCTGTCCAACTCCTGCTCTCCACACCTCGAACATCTGGCGGTGCAGTGCCGTCCCTTCTACCTTCCGAGGAAATTCACCTCCATCATCCTGACCGCGGTCTACATCCCACCCCAGGCAGACGTCCGTCTGGCACTGGGGGAGCTGCACGCCGTGGTCAACAAACACCAGACGTCTTACCCCGAGGCGTTTACCACCATAGCCGGGGACTTCAATAAGGCAAACCTAAAGAAATCACTCCCTAACTTCCACCAACATGTCTCCTGCTGCACCAGAGGATCAAACACCCTCGACCACTGCTACACCGCCATCAAGAATGCCTATCGCTCTATCCCTCGCCCTCACTTCGGTAAATCCGACCATTCCGCGGTGCTGCTTCTTCCTGCCTACAGGCAGCAATTGAAGAGCGCACCCCCAGAGGTGAGGACAGTACAGAGCTGGTCGGGGGGGGGGGGGGGGGCAGAGGAACAACTCCAGGACTGTTTGGAGTCTGTAGACAGGGCAATGTTCAAGGACTCGGCAACGGACCTGAACGAATACGCCACAGTCGTTACAGACTTCATTAAGAAGTGTGTGGAGGACTGCATTCCCACCAAAACCTTCCGAGCGTTTCCCAATCAGAAACCTTGGATGAACTTTGAGATCCGCACTCTTCTGAAGTCCAGACACCGGGCATTCATGTCTGATGATACAGTGGCCTACAAGGAGTCCAGATACAACCTTGGTAAGGCCATCAAAAAGGCCAAAAGGGACTTCTGCTCCAAACTGGAGGAAGAGACTGATGTTCGGCGGCTGTGGCAGGGCCTGAATGCAATCACCTCTTACAAGGCGAAATCAGGAGGCAGCTCGAATGTCCGCGAAACATCACTCCCTGATGAGCTCAATGCGTTTTATGCACGCTTTGATAGGGAGAACACCGATGTGCCTTGCCGAGCCCCTATTCGCTGTGATGGTATTTCAGTCTCAGTCACAGAGGCCGACGTCAGGAAATCCTTCAGAGGGGTGAACCCTCGAAAAGCGCCTGGACCTGATGGTATACCTGGTCGCGTTCTAAAAACCCGTGCGGACCAACTGGCTGGAGTTTTTATTTTTTTATTTTATTTTTTTATTTTTATTTTTTTATTTTATTTTTTTATTATTGGAGATAAGTACACAATTTATTACATTGTCTCCAATACCTTTTGCCTTTTTTTTTTTAAACTAGATAGAACTAAAGAGATAGATGAAGTAAAGAAAGAAAAGAAAGAGAAGAAGAATTAAAAAAAAAAGAGAAAATAGTTAAAGAAGAATGGAAAAATTTATTGAAATAAAAAACTTCATTCGAGATATATTCGTACATTTCAGAGTATAGCATTTCATCCATTGGCTGGAGTTTTTACAGACATTTTCAACCTCTCACTTCTGAGGTCTGAGGTCCCCACCTGCTTCAAAAGGGCATCAATTATACCAGTGCCCAAGAAGAGTAAGGTAACGTGCCTCAATGACTATCGACCTGTGGCACTAACACCTGTGGTGATGAAGTGCTTTGAGAGGTTGATCATGACGCAGATCAACTCCTACCTCGACAAAAACCTGGACCCACTGCAGTTTGCTTACCGCCACAACAGATCAACGGTGGATGCGATCTCGCTGGCCCTCCACTCCGCTCTGGACCACTTGGACAACAAAAACTCATATGTCAGCCTGTTATTCATCGATTACATCTTGGCATTTAACACAATCATCCCCTCCAAGCTGGTTACCAAACTCGCAGAACTGGGTCTCTGCGCATCCCTCTGCAATTGGATCCTCGACTTCCTCACTCTCAGACCACAGTCTGTTCGTATTGGTGGAAATGTGTCAGACTCGATAACAATTAGCACGGGAGCACCTCAAGGCTGCGTGCTCAGTCCCCTGCTGTACTCACTCTATACTCATGACTGCGTAGCCGGACATAGTGCGAACTCCATCATCAAGTTCGCTGATGACACCACTGTTGTGGGATGTATCACTGATGGTGATGAGTCAGAGTATAGAAGAGAGATCGAGCAACTGTCCATATGGTGCCAGCACAACAACCTGGCCCTCAACACCAGCAAAACCAAGGAACTGATTGTGGACTTTGGAAGGAGTAGGATGGGGACCCACAGTCCCGTTTATATCAACGGGTCGATGGTTGAAAGGGTCAAGAGCTTCAAATTCCTGGGCGTGCACATCTCTGAAGATCTTTCCTGGTCCGAGAACAATGATGCCATTATTAAGAAAGCACATCAGCGCCTCTACTTCCTGAGAAGATTACGGAGAGTCGGTTTGTCAAGGAGGACTCTCTCTAACTTCTACAGGTGCACAGTAGAGAGCATGCTGACCGGTTGCATCGTGGCTTGGTTCGGCAACTTGAGTGCCCTGGAGAGGAAAAGACTACAAAAAGTAGTAAACACTGCCCAGTCCATCATCGGCTCTGACCTCCCTTCCATCGAGGGGATCGATCGCAGTCGCTGCCTCAAAAAGGCTGGCAGCATCATCAAGGACCCACACCATCCTGGCCACACACTCATCTCCCTACTACCTTCAGGTAGAAGGTACAGGAGCCTGAAGACTGCAACGACCAGGTTCAGGAACAGCTACTTCCCCACAGCCATCAGGCTATTAAACCTAGCTCGGACATAACACTGAACTTTACTAGCCAATACTGTTATTTGCACTTTATCAGTTTATTGACCATTGTGTATATATTTATAGAATGCCTTGTAGTAAATGCCTACTATGTTCTGTTGTGCTCAAGCAAAGCAAGAATTTCATTGTCCTACCAGCGACACATGACAATAAACTCACTTGACTTGACTTGACTAAAATCAGTACCCCGTTCCTGCTTTCTCCCCATATCCGTTGATTCCTTTAGCCCTAAGAGCTATATCTCTCTTGAAAACATCCAGTGAATTGGCTTCCACTGCCTTCTGTGGCAGAGAATTCCACAGATTCACAACTCTCTGGGTAAAAAAGTGTTTCCCCTTCTCAGACCTAAATGGCCTACCACTTTTTCTTAAACTGTGACCCCTGGTTCTGGACTCTCCCCAACATCGGGAACATTTTTTCAGCATCTAGCCTGTCCAACCCTAAAGAATTTGATATGTTTCTATAAGATATCCTCTCATCCTTCTAAATTCCAGTGAATATAACCCCAGTCGATGCATTCTTTCACCATATGCCAGGCCCCCCATCCTAGGAATTAACCTCGTGAACCTACGCTGCACTCCCTCAATAGCAATAATGTCCTTTCTCAAATTAGGAGACCAGGTGTGGTCTCACCAGGGCTCTGTACAACTGCAGTAGGAACTACTTGCTCCTAAACTCAAATGCTCTCACCATGAAAAGACTCATAACATGGTCTAAAGTTAAAAAACAATGTGTTGGAGGGACTCAGTGGGTCAGACAGCAACTTCAGAAGGGTCCCAACACAAAATGTCATCTATCCATTCCCTCCACAGATGCTGCCTGACCTTCAGCACTTTGCTTTTTGATCAAGATTCCAGCATCTGCAGTTTCTTGTGTCTTCACGATCTAATGTTTGCACCAAACATCTTATCAGGTGAGTTGATCGTATATCTGTATTGCATTAGGTCAGGGGTCGGCAACCTAAGGCCCCCGGGCTGAATGCAACCCGTAACCCAAAATCATCCAGCCCGCAGGCGGATTTATTTTCCCGTAATCATCCGGCCCACCGAGCGCCTCCCCGAGCGCGGCCGAGGGCTTCCCCGAGTGCGGCCAAGCTCTGGCTGTACCGCATCCTGCGCAAAGCCGCCGGCACGGCCGCGCACCTTCTGTGAACACGTTTAAGGAAGAACTGCAGATGCTGGAAAAATCGAAGGTAGACAAAAATGCTGGAGAAACTCAGCGGGTGAGACATGCAAGGATTGCATGAGGCTGCCTCACCCGCTGAGTTTCTCCAGCATTTATGTCTACCTTCTGTGAACACGTAATTTGATGCCTGCATTCGGGGTGGGATCGGGGCGGGATCCATGTGTACATGTGATAGATGTGGCCCGCCATCCACTCACAGACATGCGTCCCGGCCCCTATGCAGAATATAGTTGCCAACCCCTGCATTAGGTGATCTCACGGGAGTGCAGCTGGCCCATCAAATCCATGCCTGCCTTCCCATTCATCCTATTCCACCTCTCCTTATCTCCATGTACCATTGTAATATATTCAGACTCACACATGC
Source organism: Malacoraja senta (assembly GCA_038087875.1). NCBI lineage: Eukaryota > Metazoa > Chordata > Chondrichthyes > Rajiformes > Rajidae > Malacoraja > Malacoraja senta. The sequence goes on from CM075977.1 coordinate 353,467,726, forward strand.
CTGCTAATACTTTATTTTTTTCCATTAATTTACTATGATTGACCAAATGACTCCTAGATTGTTGGGTGTAGTCAGGGTTGTAGTGGTAAATTCTCAAGCGTGTTCACTATTACTATCTTTGCTGAGAAGGAGGGACAGAGACTAATAAACCCGGTGACAAGACAAAATTGAGCCCAATTCTCCACTGTGGTTAAATAGACTGTTTAGGGTCACTACCAAGACTGACCAGTAAATAATATGAGTAAGGCACTGATAGATTCCGAGTGTAGGTGGAACCATAGCATAGGAAAGAGTCAGTGTGTCAAGTAGAAAGTGAAGTATGATTTATTTTCACAAAGCAGCTTCAGTGTTAAGTATTCCAAAAATCTTAGTAATAAAGTATAAATTATGACTGTGTGGGCAGATGTGCTGCAAACTCCTGCACTCTGAGCTAAATATCACAGGGGACCCTCCACAGCCAAAGACAAGGCCTTGAACCTACTTGTCTGCATTGGACCTAAGCCCAGAGGCCAGCACTGGAATCTTACTACACTAACCACTTCTTTGAAATGCTAGTTTAATCTACTTTACAAACGCAATGCTTATTCAATATACATTTTTTCTTGTAAGTTATGTTCACAGAGTTCCTTAACTGGATTTTTAACTATTCTTAATCACAGAACAACAGAATCATAGGGAGGGGGCACAGTGGGGCAGTGGCATAGTTGCCTCCTTACAGTGCCAGAGATCCGGGTTCAATCCTGACTATGGGTGCTGTCTGTACAGAGTTCTCCCTGTGACCTCGTGGGTTTTCTCCAGGTGCTCCGGTTTCCTCCCACATTCCAAAGACGTGAAGGTTTGTAGGTTAATTGGCTTCTTTAAATTGCCCTTCATGTGCAGGATGCAAAAGTGGAATAACATAGAACTGGTGTGTGGGTGATCATCGGTCGATGTGGACTCGGTGGGCCGAGGGCCACGTTTCCACGCTGTATCTCTAAACTAAACAATGCCAGATAATTTAGTTGGATCATTAAACACTTTCAATTGACAAAGACTCCTGTTGTTTCTTCAGACACCAACACGGTCAATTTAATTTTAAAAATAATAAATCCAACTTCCCCTGCTTATAATTGCAAGAATATGGGTACATGGAGGACCTAAAGGGCTTGGAGCATGAGGCGCCTTTATATTTACAGACACATTAAACAATAAAATATTTTATTCCTCATGAGATCTAAAATTCAAAGTATTCAAACATCTACACATGTATTTACTATTATTAGTTTATTATTCATGCTGTTAAACAGAATTTGTCATCCTTGTGCACAATTCTCAGTGCTACAAACCATTCTGCAAAGTGACAACAGCACATTGAATAATTTCACGACTGTCTCAAAAAAAAAAAATCTTATTTCTTAATTAGAAATATAAACATAGCTGGGTACTTGTTACGACGGCAAATATATTGTTGCTGGTGTGTGGCAAGGGGCAACTAAAATAATGGCTTTCATAAATCAAATACTGTCATTCCTGATTCATCACAGTTGTTCACTGTTAATTTTAGTTTTAGTTTTTGGAGATCAGCATGGAAACCGGCCCTTTGGCCCATTGCGTTCACGCCAACCGTCGACCACCTTTTCACACTAGTTCTATGTTATCGATGTTTCACATCCGCTCCCTGCACATGAGGGACAATTTTACAGTCCAATTAACCCATAAACCTGCACATCTGTGGGATGGGAGAGGAAACCGGAGCACCTGGTCGCAAAGAAAAAGTTTCAAAGACCACAGAGACAGCACCCAAGGTCAGGATCAAACCTGTCTCTGTCACTGTGAGGGAGCAGCTTTTCCCACTGTGCCACTATTGATGAAGTAAGAACATTAAAAGAGATACATAAAATGTAATAGATTTTTTCAAAAAGGAGTTGAATATAGTCAAAATATACAGATATTTGTAATATTAAACACATTTATTCACGACAATTTTACAATTTGCTGACATAAGATTGGTAATTGTAAGTTTCATAGTCATGTGACATTACACTTCATCTGCTCACAGCTATTTGCTGCCTTTACTTTTACATAATAAACAGCAAGTTCAACTTCATCATTAATGCAACATAGAAAACATTTTAAGTTAGTAATCAATTTATAGAGGATATACATTTATATATAGTCATAGTGTCTATGGAAGAGAGTTACAGTGTGGAAATAGGCCCTTCAGCCCCACCAGCCAACATACCTCATCTACACTTCTCCCACCTGCCTGGGTTTGGTCCATATCTCTCCAAACCTACCCTATCCATGTAGACACAAAAAGCTGGAGTAACTCAGCAGGACTGGCTGCATCTCTGGAGAGAAGGAACGGATGACGTTTCTGGTCGAGACCCATCTGAAGAATGGTCTCAACCCGAAACATCCCCCATTCCTTCTCTCCAGAGATGCTGCCTGTCCCGCTGAGTTACTCCAGCTTTTTGTGTCTATCATCGGTTTAAATCAACATCTGCAGTTCCTTCCTACATGATTTTAATTATTTTGTTGGTTGACATTCCTATGAAAGAAATGGCTATTTTGAAGCATGTGATTTCTTGAACACATTTGGCTTCCCGACAATATTTATTCAGTTGTGCTTATTCCAGATGTTACTTTTGAATAATTGCTGGCATAAATTTGTTTAATATATTATGGAGCAGATCTTCTCCACAATGCTGGCTTTGGCATCTATACAGGAGAGAATTTACAGTGAGACCCATTATGTAATTTCTCTATTACTGAGAAAACAATTATGAACAATCCTACTGCAGGATTTTGACCCAAAATGTTGACTACCCTTTTTCCTCCACTAATACTGCTTGACCTGCTGAGTTCCTCCAGCAGTTTGTTTTTCCAAACAACAAATATGATTGCTTTATCGTTCATTCATTTAATACAACAAGATGGCCTATATTACTTATAGATAAAATGTTGTTTTCCCGAGTCACATCACATGTAGCAAGTATTTTTCCCGATTAAAACAAAACCAATGTGATTCAAAGGTGATGTGCAAACAATTCCAACATAAAAGAAGACTGAATACATTACATAAAATATAAAACATTCAACACAAATATTTGTGCATACTATTTTGCCGTTTCAAAACCTCATTGGCCTGATAATGGAAATGATTTATTTGTGCTGACTGCATAAATGCCTTAGCTTGTAAGTAACTTATTTAATTCAGCTGGATTCAGATGGTTCTCTGATGATTGCATGCAGTGCATCGCCACATCTTCTTCACATCACCCAATGGCATTGGCAACATTGGGTTTGTAGAATAATGTTCTACAACATTGTACAGCCACTCCCAGCAATCTCGTCATAATATTGACCTGGAAAGACACAATAAGTCCATCACGAGGTGGTAGCCGAGTGCTCTGCCATATGACTTGACATATGGACAAATAAACACATCAAAACTGCTCAAAGTTGTATTCTTGCCATGCGTTTAGTTAACTAACTAGTCTCAAACGGGAAGATTGTAGCTGGGGTCAGGGAGCCCTGGGCTAGCAAGGGGTCTTCTTGCATATGGCGTGACAACCTAAAGTTGTACGTCAACTTGGTCTATTTCATCTTGTTTGTGCACGTCGGGTTGATTGCATTAGTCGAAACAGGGTGGACCACGTGAAGGTTGCAATCTCCCACCTCAGCAAGGGGTAAAAATACTGAATAGAATTTCTGATTCAATCCATTGATCACAAATGGAAGACTGACCCTTGCCTCTGTATGCACCCAGAGGTTGTGGAAACCATCTGCCTCAACAATGATTGTTCCTGTAGCCCAACCGTCCATCAACAATCCCTTTACACCTTCCTCAAGGGGGGATTAAACAGCAGGGAGATTTATTGAACAGTAGATATAAATCATGTCCTATATTACTGACAAGGTCAAAAACAGAAAGTACACCCTCAAGATAACCAGTGTCCTTATTTGAATGTAACCAATCCATAATTTACAGAAACTCCTTTCCCATGACTACTGTGAGAATCTCATTGTCATTGTCATAAGAACTGTAACCATTTGTGATGAAAGCCACTACAACTGCATGGATGCTGAAGTTTTCACTAGCTGGTGTTTTCAACAGGCCAAGATCATTGAATTTTTTTTAAGGATTACACTACGAAATCAATACCTTTTGAACAAGGTACCAAAAAGTGCACCACGCTGCATATCTCACTTCCAAAAGACAACAAATGATGCAAAAAGAGGTTTTGAAATATTGTGCCGTTACTGCTTTTTTAAGGTTCTTCTTCTAGTTTTACGTTTATCTTCTAGGGTCATGTCCCACTGATCCTTGTATAAGTCAGATGATACATAAGTCAGAAGACCATGTGGGAGGACCCACACGGAGACCACGGGACCGATCGCATGTGACAGCGGTAACGCACTGCTATCGGGATTATCGAGATGCGCAACTCAGGAATAAAGCAGTGGGCTTAAAGAATTGTTTGCATAAGTGCGAGTTTACTTGTCGCCTGTTGTGAAAGTCAGGGTGTGCCTGTAATGTCAAAACTAATCATCAGCAATAACCTGTGGCCTTTTTGTAAACACATGTATTTTGTTTTATTTTCTCTAAAAGAGGGTATCTAAAATGTCCATCTACAGATAGCCACACCTTCAGGCCTTAATCGAGATCTGATGAGAAACATAAACATACAGCACAGTGTTTTGGGATACACCCATATTAACATATTAGTAACTTTTTATTTGGACCACAATATTTTGAAATAAATCAGATCACACATCATTTTTTATATGTGACTTAAAAATAAAAATGTTGCTTCACCAGGGGCCAAACATTTCGTTATTTTCCTTGCCAGATCATTAGAGTTGAATTAAAGCCACACCACAACTAAAGTTCCCTTTACAAATCCAACAACTAGCAGACGCCAATGGCACTCGAGGCTTTTTCAACGCCACCAAAGCCATTTTTGGTCCATCCACTAACGATCAAGCCCCTCTCAAAAGTAAAGATGGGTCAACCATCCTGAAGAGCAATGCTGACATTAATTCTAGATGGAGGGAGCACTTTGAAGATCAAAATTAAACCGCCTCATTTGACAGGAATGTGATCAACAACATTCCAAAGCAGCCTGTTGACGACTCCCTAAGCATAATACCATCACTTCAAGAAGTCAAGGAAGCCATCAAAACCTTGAAAAACAACAAGGTAACTGGACTCGATGGAATACCAGCCGAGGTCCACAAAATTGGAGGCAACCTGCTCCATTACCATCTGCATCAACTTCTCATCAATATCTGGGTAAATGAAGACGTACCAGGAGACTTTAGAGACTCAGCAATCATTACCATCTACAAAAGGAAAGGCGATCGATCTGTCTGCGGAAACTATCGTGGAATTTTCCTATTAGCAACAGCAGGCAAGGTCCTCGCCCGCATCATGAACAACCGACTCAAGCCTTTAGCCGAGAAGATCCTTCCGGAGACACAAGCCGGTTTTAGACCATCACGTGGAACAGCCGCCATGATCTTCACAATGCGTCAACTACAAGAAAAATGGCGTGAACAAGTTCAACCTTTGTACATGGCATTCATCGACCTCACTAAAGCCTTTGACTCGGTATCAAGGGAACTCTTATGGGACATCCTATCCACCTAAGGATGTCCTGAAAAGTACATTCGAATCCTAAGACTCCTCCACGATGACATGCTTGTCACAGTCATGGTTAGCAACAGCAACTGTGAGCCGTTTCAAGTCAGATCAGGAGTGAACCAGCGATGCGTGATTGCCCCAACACTGTTCATCATCTTCATTGCGACAACCATCTACATCATCAAGGATGACCTACCCCCAGGAATCAAAATAGTCTACCGAACAGATGACAGACTTTTCAATCTTGCCCATCTCAAGTCCAAAACTAGACATCTATGAGCTCCCTCATCGAGTTCCAATACGCAGATGACAACTGTAGCAGCTCTCTCAGAAAATCATCTGCAACAGATCCTGACTGCCTTCAACAGTGCATACACGAAACTTGGACTTACCATCAACTCCAAGAAGACTTAGGTTATCTACCAATTGTCACCAACTGAGACAAATCGGAAAGAACCATCAATTCAACTTGGTAAAATAACCTTGGAAAATGTGGATCACTTTCCGTACCTTGGAAGTCACCTCTCCTCCAATGTCGACCTTGATGACGAGATCCAACATCGTCTTAGGTGTGCTGGGACAGCTTTTGGACTTCTTCGAACGAGAGTCTTTCAAAATCATGACATCCGAACAGACACCAAAATGTTAATGTACAAGGCAGTGGTGATTCCACCGCTCCTGTATGTATCAGGACAACATTCCAACGCCATCTGAAAACACTTGAAAAGTTCCATCAAGGATGTCTTCAAAGCAACTTAAATATCAGCTGGGAAGGCAGAAGAACCAACATCAGGGTGATGAATGAATGAAAAACATATAGCATCGAAGCCTTCGTCATCAAGAACCAACTAAGATGGGTCGGTCATGTTGTTCAGATGGAAGACGAGTGTCTACTAAAGCAAACCTTCTACTCCCAGCTTAAAGAAGGCAAACGTAAAAGAGGCGGACAAAAGAAGAGATTCAAAGATGCCTTAAAAGCCAGCATGAAGAAATGTGAAATCGACATCGACAATTGGGAAACCAATGCCAAGGACAGGAAACTCTGGCGAACCATTATCCAAGAAGGAACAGCGACCTTCAAACGCCAACAGATGCGCAGAATTAGAAGATACTGGTTGTTTATGGAATAGTTACATGCTTGCTTGCCAACGTCCAGTAAGCAAGGTGGTGATTGTAAACAACACTGCTGAAACAACAGAAGCACATGACTATAGCCCTAGTCAACTCGTAATTTTTCAACCCAGGCTAATCACAGCAATCCACCAGTTGATACAGCTATGTTCGGAGTGGCGGCGCGGCCTTGGCTGCAGCGGCTCACCGGCAGTCCCGTTTGTTTGTGTTTTTTGTGTTGTTTATTTTGTTTTGGTTAGTCTAGTTTTTGGTTCTTAGTTTGTGTTTTGGGGGAGTGGGGGGTTGAAACGGGGTTTGCAGTCTCTCCCTGCGGGGGAATGCGACTTTTTTGTCGTATTCCCCTTCTCTGCCTCCGTCTGCGCTGAGGCCTAATGGAGCTGATGACCTCGAGGCTCCGGAGGCAGAGCCCGTCAGGACTCGCCCTGAGCTCGCTCCCGTGAGGGTGGTCCGGCTCAGGGCTGGAACAGTGCTCCCGTGAGAGGTTGTGGACAGCGCTCTCGTGAGGGCGGGAGGGCGGCCAGCCCAAGGGTGGAACGAGGTGGAAGCGGCCGAGCTCGGGGAGGTGTGGCGCTCTCAGCCCGAGGGAGGTTCGGCGCCCATGTCGGGGCGGCCCGGCCGGAGGGAGAAGCGACGCCCGAGTTGGGGCGGCCCGGCCCGGGGGGGAGGTTCGGCGCCCATGTCGGGGCGGCCCAGCCCGAGGCTGAAGACGGCACGGTACTCACGTGAGGGTGGCTGGGACGGTGTTCTGGCGGTGGTGGCCTGAGTCCGGGGTTCGGCCGCGGACCAGCGACTGCGTCTGCAGGACTGGTGGGCGGCAGCTTCGAACACACCGGGCCGCGGTGTTTGAGCCGCGGGACTGATTTATAACATCGCCCGGGGGGTATCACCTCAGCGCAGAGGGAGAAGAGGAGGGAAGAGACTGCAGACCTAAGACTTTTGCCTCCATCACAGTGAGGAGATGCTGGGTGGACTCACTGTGGTGGATGTTAATATGTGTTTATTGTTGTTTTTATTGTATTATATGTATGACTGCTGCAATTTGGTTCAGATTTCGGTCTGAATGACAATAAAGGCATATCTATCTATCTATCTATCTATCTATCTATCTATCTATCTATTCATTCTACACATATTGGAGCCTTACTGTATAGTCAACTTTACTTCCTGAAACACAATCAGCGGAGTACCTCAACAGTATTGTGAATGAAAGAACAACAAAACTTTATAGAATACTGCAAAGTTGTTGCATGGAAGGAGGCCATTCAGCCCATTTAATCTATGCAGACTCTATGTAAGAGCAACACAGCTAGTCCCTTTCCCCTGTCCTTTCCCCTTAGCCCTGCAAATCCTTTCCCTTCAGATGACTTATCCAGCTCTCTTTTGAACAAGACAACTGGATCATCTCCACAATTGCTGGTAGTTCATTTCCTGAACTTAGGTTTCAGATTCTGAAAGTGATGAAACAAGTTAGCATTAAGTTGCTGAGTGCATGAGAGAGAAATAAATAGAGCAGATAGAGATAGAATGAAGCCAGCGTGGCCATGGGGATAAATTGCAGAGTTCAGATGGCTGATGAGTAATGGGGACAGTAAGTGGAGGAAAGTGAAAGAAAGCCATGAAATGAGGGGTAAAGTGCGAGAACACAAATTATTTTAGAATTGTGCCTTTTTCTTTATGGGCAGCACAGTGGCACAGGGGTAGAATTTCTGCCTTACAAGTGCCAGAGACCAGATTCAATCCAGACTACAGCTGCTGTCTGTACGGAGTTTGTACGTTCTCCCCCTGACCGCATGGGTTTTTCTATGGGTGCTCCTGAAATTTTTATAATCGTTGTATTTCTTATTAGTGGGCAAAATTAGGGCACATGGTATTGGGGGTAGAGTGCTGACATGGATAGAAAATTGGTTGGCAGACAGGAAAACAAAGAGTTGGGATTAACGGGTCCCTTTCAGAATGGCAGGCAGTGACTAGTGGGGTACCGCAAGGCTCGGTGCTGGGACCGCAGCTATTTACAATGTACATCAATGATTTGGATGAAGGGATTCAAAGTAACATTAGCAAATTTGCAGATGACACAAAGCTGGGGTGGCAGTGTGAACTGTGAGGAGGGATGCTATGAGAACGCAGGGTGACGTGGACAGGTTGGGGGGAGTGGGCAGATGCATGGCAGATGAAGTTTAATATGGATAAATGTGAGGTTATCCACTTTGGTATCAAAAACAGGAAGGCAGATTACTATCTAAATGGCGTCAAGTTGGGAAAAGGGGAAGTACAACGGGATCTGGGGGTCCTTGTTCATCAGTCTATGAAAGTAAGCATGCAGGTACAGCAGGCAGTGAAGAAAGCGAATGGCATGTTGGCCTTTATAACAAGAGGAGTCAAGTATAGGAGCAAAGAGGTCCTTCTGCAGTTGTACAGAGCCCTAGTGAGATCATACTGGAGTATTGTGTGCAGTTTTGGTCCCCTAATTTGAGGAAGGACATTCTTGCTATTGAGGGAGTGCAGCGTAGGTTTACAAGGTTAATTCCGGGATGGCGGGACTGTCATATGCTGAGAGAATGGAGCGGCTGGGCTTGTACACTCTGCAGTTTAGTAGGTGATGAGAGGGGATCTTATTGAAACATATAAGATTGTTAAGGGTTTGGACACGCTAGAGGCAGGAAACATGTTCCCGATGTTGGGAGAGTCCAGAACCAGGGGGCCACAGTTTAAGAATAAGGGGTAAGCCATTTAGAACGGAGACGTGGAAACACTTTTTCTCACAGAGAGTTGTGAGTCTGTGGAATTCTGTCTCAGAGGGCGGTGGAGGCAGGTTCTCTGGATACTTTCATGAGAGAGCTAGATAGAGCTCTTAAAGATAGCGGAGTCAGGGGATATGGGGAGGAGGCAGGAATGGGGGTACTGATTGGGGATGATCTGCCATGATCACATTGAATGGGCGGGTGCTGGCTCGAGGGGCCGAATGGCCTACTCCTGCACTTATTGTCTATTGTCTATTGTCTATTTCTGTTAACAAGATGACCTCCGTCATATGGGGTTTTTCCGATCTCTTTTGCAGTCTGATTGATAGTTTGTTGATCACCCAATAACTGCAGTGGAATGAAATACAAGAACAAATCATTAACATTGTGGCAACACCTTGGAATTACTTAGTATTTAATTTGGAGTTCCTCAAGATCATTTATTGACTAAAGTTAAGGCCACTAAGACAGATGAATAACATCTGCCAGACAGTGATAATTGATGCAAAGTGCTTGCAGATTTTTTTGAGGGAAGAGAAATTATAGCAACATTATTTTAATTATTGAAGACTTGGATAAAATTAGTTTTTGGAGGAACATCATATTTTTTAATGACTCTGTTCTCAAAACACGAGTCAAATGCATTTCAGAGTCGTAGAGTTATACAACATGGAACCAGGGCCTTTGGCCCAACTTGCCCATGCTGATCAATATGTTCCATCTGTACTAGTCCCATCTACCTGCATTTGGTCCAGGCACGTGCCGTGAGTAATTACTCAGGGTAGGCAGTCAGTCGGCTTTAAAAAAAAATTTAAACCGCGCATGCGCAGATTGTTCTCTCCGTAAAAATAAAAAATAAAAATAAAACAGCAACAATTCAATTTGCCCAAGGCTTCCTAGTCTCCTTTATTCTGAATTACTGAATGGGTGGGGGATGAAGTGTGACGGCAGGTGGAGAGATGGTGGGGAAAACGGGAGCACAGAGAACAAGTGTTGAATGACAACACTTGTTCAAGGGACCAATTGTGGGGGAGAGTTTGTTTCACAGCGTGTGGAGAGTCTGTGTCAGGGGTAAAGTTGCGGGGAGGGCTGGAGCGTTTGAGAAGGAGGGGGGTCAGGCATAATGCCAGTAACTCAGTCACTCACTGCTGCCGCGGCGCTCCGCACACGGAGCCACCGCATTGTGTCCAGGGAAGGGAAGCAGCTCGGGTGGCTGCGAGCAGCCGCCGGACCCGACAGCAGAACTGGCCGCCACTTCAGCACCTTCTGCCGGCCCGCTCACCTCCGGAAGTGCTCTCCGTCTGAACACCTCTCACCTGCCGCTCGCTCATGTCAGCCGCTTCCTGCTAATCCTTAAATTCCCACAGCTGAGTAACCTCAATCGCGCTGTCGGAATTTAAGGATTTGCGGAAAGCGGCTGACATTTGCGGAAGCGGCTCTCCAGCGAGCAGCAGGAGAAAGGTTTATAGACGGAGAGCTGCCAGAGGTGAGCAGGGGTCGGCAGAAGGCACTGAGATGGCGGCCGGTTCCACTGTCCGGCCCGGCGGCCGCAAGCAGCCACCCGAGCCTCTTCTCCCCCCCCCCCCCCGGCCACAATGCGGTGGCTCCGTGCAAGGAGCGTCGCAAGTGGTTTACTGGTATGATCCAGATCCCCTCCTTCACAACGCTCCTACCCTCCCGCAACTTTACCCCGGGCCAGACTCCCCAAACGCTGTGAAAGGAGCTCTCCCCCCACCCCCACACCCCTGGAAATACAGTATTAAAAAACATCACCAAGAAATGTACTTACCACATCATTGGTACACGAGCTCCATTCTTCTCTCTCTGTTTCTAAGATACACTTAAAATAACGGCAATCCATATTTGAAAACCCCGCAAGAAACTAGCGCTGCGCATGCGCAGTAGGCTGCTGCGCCTGCGCAGTGCTGCAAAGGCAGAATTTCAGCTGCCTTCAGCCCCGCTTGAAATTGACGGCTTCCTGCAGTGCTGACGGCACGTGGGCTGCACAGACCTTCAAGGGTTACAAGCGCTGCGGATGAAAGGCACGGAGAATTATGCCTACCTTAGAGATCGATCTCTTATATAAGCATAATTCTCCCATGCCTTTACTATTTATATTTAGTAATTACCATGTTATAATTTTAGTCAGGGTAGGCAGTGCCTACCTTGCTTACTCTGACGGCACGTGCCTGATTTGGTCCATATCCCCCTAAACCTATCCTATCCATGTACCTGTCCAACATTTCTATAGTACCCGCCGCAACGACCTCCCCAACAGCTCATTCCATATACCTCCCATCCTATGTGTAAAAATGGTGCCCCTCAGGTTCCTATTAAATCTTTCCCCTCTCGCCTTAAACTTATGTCCTCTGGTTTTTGATTCCCTTACTCTGGGGTAGAAGAGTAAAATATACAGAACACATTTTGTGTGTGTTCTGTGCATTTCTGTTCAGGAATACACTGGATACTTTAAACTTCATGTTGCATTTGACATGTTTTATCTACAGGGTTATTAAAAATGTGACATTTATTTGCAGAAATTCATATTTTGATCGCTGAGAAATGTGAAAATATTACTTTTGAAAACATTTCTAGTCTACAAAACATTACTGCCGGTCAAAGTCTAGATCCTTTTTTTGATTATAAATTCCTAAGTTTACACTGAGAATAATACCGTCTGAGTATCTCAGCAGTTCAGAATTGGAATAAAGTATATCAGAGTGATGCAATTTCTTCAAAATATCTGAGCTGTACCAAGATATTTACATCAAAATACTGTGGAATTATGATGTTTCAAGTGGATCTAGGTGGCGCAGCGGTAGAGTTGCTGCCTTGCAGTGCCGTAGACCCGGGTTCGATCCCGACTACGGGTGCAGTCTATACAGAGTTTTATACGTTCTCACAGTGATCTCCGAGATCATCGGTTTCCTCCCACACTCCAAAGATGTAGTATGTGTAACTTGTCCCTAGTGTGTGTAGGATAGCGTTAATGTGCAGGTTGATCGCTGGTCGGCGCTGGTTGTAGAGAAATTTGGGCAAGCTAGGATTTTAATTTCAAGGAGAGCAAGAGGTTGAGGAAATCTTACAGAGATTTATAACATCATGTGGGGGACTGATATGGTTAATGCATGCTTTACCCAGTGTAGTTGAATCAAGAACCAGAGGACATGGGTTTATGAAGAGAGGGGAAAGATTTAATAGGAATCTGAGAGGCAACTTTTTCACAGAGGCTTGAGTGTGTGAAACGAGCTTACAGAGAGGCAGTTGGGGCAGATACTATAACAGCATTTAAAAGACATATCAGAGGAATATGGGCCAAACGCAGGAAAATTAGACTAGCTTAGATGAGGCATCTTGGTTGACATGACGAGTTGGGCGGGAGGGTCTGTTGCTGTATCACTGTATAACTCTAAATTCAAGATGCTACTCCTTCATGAGACATGCCTGCCATCCAGGACCTTATTCATTTACCCATTGACCATTACTACCTTCAGCAGTCATACAGCTAGTGCAGTGGGATTTTTATTTCAATTACAGCCATCAGTAAGAGGATTAATTTTTACTTAAATGTTCTGCATTCTTTAATCACGTTAACACTTCGAGAGTTCAATGATAGGCATTCCAGCAATGTAGGAACTTCAATCTTCCTGAACTGCTCAATTAATACAATACAATCAGTTTAATTCGTCACTTGCACATAAAGTGCAAGTGAATGAATTTGCCAGCAGCGGTACAATGCAAAGAACACACAAAAACACAATAAAAATTTAACACAAACATCCATCACAGCATTCATCACTGTGGTGGATGGCACAAAATTTGGTCAGTCCTCCTCCTTTTTCCCCCGTGGTCGGGACCTCAACTCTCCACAGCCGCCGCTGCGGGCATCCAGATGAGTGAAAGTCAAGGTAAGTCCTGAAACGGTGCCTCCCCCACTGGAGACCGCGGCTTCAGGGGGGGTTGGTGTAGGCCGCAGGCCGGCAGTTGAAGATTTAAAGTTCCCGCCGCGCCGCAGCCAGAAGCACCGCAGACCGCAGGGCCGGTGGTCGAAGCTGCCCTCAGGGATCCCCGGCGAGGGACCCCGCTCCTGATGTAAGTCCCCGCTGCGCCCGGGGTAGAAGTAGGCCGCGGGCCGGCGATGGAAGCTTCTTCTTCTCCCGGTCCCCAACGAGGGATCCCTGACTGCGGACGCTGCGCCAGCTGGAACTCTGCAGACCGCGGCTTCAGGCTGCCACGGGCCAGCAAAACGGAGCACTCCCCTCCGGCGACCACCGGCGAGGACTCGCCCGCTCCACGCCGAGAGTCCGCGTGTTTCTGGGAAGGCCGCACCGATCCTCGATGTTAGGCCACGGGGGGAGGCGACATGGAAAAAGTCGCCTCTCCGTGGAGGAGGCGACCGAAGCGGCTTCCCCCTTACCCCCCCCCCCACACCACCCCCCACAAAAGACACACAAAGACTCCAATAACTAGCACCAAGTTAGTTGCTAAAATTATAATCACAATTTTAAGAAGCAGACAGACAGAAAATATATCAATTATTTTTGTGAATTTTTACAACCAAATGTGTATTATTAATAGATTTGTAAAGGGGACCTAGAGTACCAAATGGACATGGTGTGTATGACTGAGTAGATCAGGAAGACGAATAATTTAAAATAAGAGAACATTTATTTTGAAGATCCTAATCGAGGTTTCAAATTATAATGCTACTCCATGATTGACATAGTTCCACTGTTTGCTTCTTAATGTATCCACCTGTATTCACCTAATACGTGCCAAACTGTCCTGCCTCAACTTCTATTCCAGCTTTCTCCCTCCCTACTAATCAGTCTGAAGAAGGATCCCAACCAAAGCGCCACCTATCTATGTTCTCCAGAGATGTTGGCTGACCCGCTGAGTTACTTAGCACTTCGTGTCTTTTTGGTTTGCTTCATAATTGTTTATTCCTTTCAAATGCTTTGAGTTTCCAGACCTTTAATTTCATACATGCCCATTGTTCCAAACTAATACACTCTGGCCTCCTAATAATTGATATAGCTGTGGCTATATAGGAATGAAATGCATTTTCCTGTCACCAGACTTATCTTCCCTTCAGATATCACAACATAAACAAATATCAGATGGAAAACTATGCGTGTCTCTCCAAGATTTAAAATTTATTATTGTACTGCTGTTCCAAAAAGACTAGCTGTACTATGTATGCATAATTCACAACTAGAAATGAAAAACACAGCCAATACTCAGTAAATCCACTTTAAATATGGTACATTGGCTTTTTTGTTATCTTGCACTAGTCTAATAAAATCTTTACAAAGTAAATAAAATCTGACCAATCCCTTGCACGTTAAATGAAAAAGGATTTTTTTAAAGTTTAGTTTATGAAATAGGCAAATAAAAATGCCTTTGCAGTCACAATTATTTAATTCTCTCGCTCTATTCCTATAGAGAGTTTAGGCAGGCTCGGACATTTCGCCTTGGAGCACGGGAGGTCAAGGGGTGATCTTATAGAGATATAAAATCATAAAAGAAATAGATAAAGTGAATACCTACGATCTTTTTCCCAATAGAGGGGAATCAAGAACTCGAGAGCATAGGTTTCAGGTGAGAGGGGGAAAGATTTAATTGCAACTTAAAGGGAAACCTTTTCACACAGATGGTGGTGGATGTATGGAACGAACTGCCAAAGGAAGTAGTTGAGGTAGGCGCAATAACAATATTTATAAGACACTAGACCAAGTGGGAACTGTTGTGTCCCGTCCCCACATCACACGGTTGCGGGGGGAGGGGGCGGCCTGCGGCGTCACACACACACTAACCACCCCCACCACTAACAGAGACACAGACACTAACCACCTCCCATAGAAACACACTAACCACCCCCCTTGATATTATATTAATATTATTCATTCACTCCTTTTACCCCATCCCCCGTCCTATCCACTCACATGTAGCCCCCAACTCGCAGGCTCGGCTAGAGAAGGACACAGAGGGACACAGAGGCACAGAGAGGGACACAGAGACACAGAGAGGGACACAGAGGGGGAGAGAGAGGGGTAGGGGGGAGAGGGAAGAGAGGCTGGGGGTGGTAGAGAGGCCGGGGGGGAGGGAGAGCGGAGGGGGGAGAGAGGAGGGGGAGAAGAGGGGGGGAGAAGAGGGGGGGAGAAGAGGGGGAGAAGTGGGGGAGAGAGAGAAGGGGGAGAAGAGGGGGGAGAAGAGGGGGAGAGAGGAGGGGGAGAAGAGGGGGGAGAAGAGGGGGGGAGAAGAGGGAGGGGGGGAGAGAGGGGGGAGAGAGAGGGGAGAGGAGAAGAGGGGGAGAGGAGGAAGTGGGGGGGAGAGGAGGATGGGGGGAGAGGAGGGGGGGACCATATGACTCCTGGACCATATGACTCCTGGACTATCTGCCATGTCTTTGCTCTCTCAGTTAGTCTGTTTATAACCACTTGAAGCTCCCCTGTATCTTTCTCACTGGCATCCAATTTAGTGTCATCAACAAACTTGGATGCCTTCATCAAAAGTATTGATATAGATTGTAATTAGCAGGAATCCCAGCGCCGATCTTAGAGCATACCTCACAACTCAAAAAATGCCATCCTTGCTCTCGATCAATGAACCAATTTATAACCAGTGTTAGAACATCAGTCCAAATCTTATATGGTCTAAATTTGCTTAATAATCTCATCAGGCATTTTACCAAAGGCTCTCTAAATGTCCAAATACACCACCACTTTAAATGTTGTACATGAGATTGTCCATACTTCTGACAGATTATTCCAGTTTATATGTTCCCATGGTAGATGTAAATATTTTACTAACAGCAACTCTAGGATGCCATTGTTTAATTAGTTTGACCGCACCAAGCATCTTACTCAGCTTTTTCGCCAATGTATCACTATGCTTTTAACTGAAACCCCAAATTTCACCCATTAAAGGTTCCTTTTGTATTGTCCTTTCTTTAATTGGCATTTCTCAGCGTTATTATTAGTCATTTTTCAAAATTGACTTTTGTTCAATTCTTTGAAATGATCAATTCCCTTTTTAATTGAATCTCTTGCTTACTATTTCACAGTTTGGTAACGACCCCGATCCTCCAGAATAACAGCAATCATTGGTTCCAGAGTGATCCCTGTGGTAACCAAGATGACCCCTATCTCCCAAGTGATGTGCATATCTGTGAACATCTAAGCTTTTCTCCACAGCCAGAACTGTTAATTTGGCATGGTTTAATTGCAATCATGCATGGATGATTTACCTGGATGGCTTACAAAAAAAACTTTTCACTGTAAAATCAGTGCACGCGACAATAGTAGCAATAAACTAGAAACCAATTAACCCTTGAATTCTCTCATCATTTCATTTATGATTCACTTCTAAAGGTCCTTTTCCATGTACTTTTATTTTATGAAAACATTTTAAAGCCAGATTTATTTTTAAGTATGTGCTATGGCCCAAGTATACTGAGCAGAATGAGATTCCTTTTTGTAATCCATATCTTCGTAGATTTGTGAATTATGCGTGATGTGTGGTAGATAAACCAGTTGACTGGTGTACTACTTACTATTGTAGATTACATTTTATTTCTCTAATTATTGATTTAAAATCACTGGAATCCCATCACTAGAACCACCAGGCGCTGATGAACACTGGCTGAACTGGAGATGTCTCAACCGACTGCGAACCGGGGTCGGGCGGTCAAGAGTGACAATGCACAAATGGGGCTACATCGAGGGTACAACAACCTGTGACTGTGGCACACAGACCCAGACAATGCAAACACCTACTGCAATGCCCATTACTGTAGACTTTGCACTTCACACTCCAATAACGCAACGATGTGTACAGCAGTGGCGAGCCACTATATAGCACAAGGACACGAAAGAAGAAGACTAGAACCCTCTCCTCACTTCCCCTACTCAAATCTTCCATCAGAAGAAGTGTTAGAAGCATAGAAAAATAGGTGCAGAAGTACGCCAGTCGGCCCTTCGAGCCAGCACCGCCATTCAATATGATCTTGGATGGTCATCTAAAATCAGTACCCCGTTCCTGCTTTTTCCCCATATCCCTTGGTTCCTTTAACCCTAAGAGCCAAATCTACAGTAACAGAAAACATCCAGTGAATTGGCCTCCACTGCCTTCTGTG
>CM075977.1:353490563-353573783 GCA_038087875.1 Malacoraja senta
GGTAGTTAGTTTGTGTGATGCCGCATGCCCAGCCCCCCCTCTCCCGCAACCACATGTTGGGGGAACAGACCCAACGGGTCTGCACTTGGTCTAGTATACTTTTAAAACTCTGTGTGTGTGTGGGTGGGTGTGGGTGTGTATCATTTTGCCTTTGAAACGTATCTCCTCGAAAGCCAGATGGGAAAACGGGGAGATTGTTACATATTTCGGTAGGGATTTACCTTATGATTTCAGAATCAACTCATCTCTAAATTTCGTCAAGTATTTCCCCAGATTTTGAATTAAAATGGTTCACAAAACTCACTTTAAATAAACTAATCGCCGCTTGCCAGATGCTGATGTCACAATGCCCAAATGCCCACCAATCGAGGCCCACCTGCCTCCTGGCCCCGCCCCCCCACCTGCCGACTGCCCCCTTGAGCCTTGAAAATTATTGTTTCTCTGTGTCCCTCTCCGTGTCCCTCCCCCCCCGGCCCAGCTCAGGATTAAACATCTGCTGTTTTGCACAAGTTAAGTCGCCCTCCCCCCCCCCCCCCCGTTCTTTAAAAGGCGCAGAAAGAATGAGCAGGTTCTTCAGATCCCGAGGACACCTGCTTTCATTTGTGAAATCATGTCCCTCCCCGTGCCCAGTGCCCAGCTCAAGTGGCTCAATACTAAGTACGCTCACGCCATGTCTCCCGCAGCTGGACTCCCACACAAGAAGTCCGCTCATGCTTCGGCTCAGCTTCTAGAACATTGCGGCGGCGGCGGCGGCGGCATCAACTGGTCGCAGTCGGGCCCACTCGGGCCCACGCCCGCCCGCCAGCCCACTCTAACCCCCCCCCTCCATACTCGGGGTCTGAATCATTCGGGAATCAGTCCTCTGTGACGAACCAGAGATCATCTGGCTGGCTCCGGTGGTAGAGAGAGGATGCACTGAGGATGCAACACCTAGGAGCTGAGGCTGACTCTGAGGCCGATGGCTGCTGCTCAGGACCTGCGAGGCGGGCTCTCGGGGGGCAGGGAGATCCTGGGGAGGTGAAGAGGGAGAGTGGTGGGATTGAGGGAGAGGACGGGGTAGGGAGAGAGAGGGGGGAAATGGGGGAGGTGAGGAGGGGGAGTGGGGGAAGAGGGGAATAGAGGGAGAGGAGTGGGGAAGATAGGGAGTGTGGAATAGAGGAGCGGCCCAACACCTCTCCCCCCCTCTCTTCTCCCCCTCCCTCCCCCCCTCCCCATCCCCCTCCCTCTCCCCCTCCCCTCTCTCCCCCCTCTCCTCTCCCCCTCCCCTCTCTCCCCCTCCCCTCCCCCTCCCCTCTCTCCCCTACCTTCTCTCCCCTACCCCCTCTCCCCACTCCCCTCTCCCCCTCCATCTCTCCCTCCTCTCCCCACCTCCCCCCTCTCCCCACCTTCCCCCTCTCCCCACCCCCCTCTCCCCACCTCCCCTCTCTCCCCCACTCCCTCCCCCTACCCCTCTCCCCCCCCTCCCCATCCCTCTCTCCCCCTCCCTTCTCCCCCTCCCCTCTCTTCCACTCCCCTCTCCCCTCCCCTCTCTCCCCCTCCCCTCTCTCCCCCTCCCCTCTCTCCCCCTCCCCACTCTCTCCCCCTCCCCTCTCTCCCCCCTCCACTCTCTCCCCACCTCCCCTCTCTTCCCACATCCCCTCTCCCCCTCTCTCTCCCCTCTCTCTCCCCTCATCTCTCCCCCTTATCTCTCTCCCCCTCTCCCCTCCCTCCGCTCTCCCACCCCGTCTCCTCCTTCCCCCACCTTACCCCCCATCTAAATCCCTCCCCCCCTGTGTTTGTGGGGGTGTAAAGCTCTTTGGGTTAGGGAACTGTCAATAACTGTATAATGTGATCAATATGTGTGATTGGTTTGTAGGGGTTGCCTCCCCCAAGTAATGTCATGCCCTTAGTTTGGAAGGGTATAGGAGGGTGGGTAATTCTTTGGGGTGTGTCAGTTGATTGTGACTTCTGTTCTGTTTGCATGAGATATTGTTGTCTTGCGTGAGCGGATCGGCAACTGTCCCTGCAGTTTGTTCTTCAATAAAGTAAGGTTTGGAACCAGAGTTTGACTTACTGTTTGACTAAACCGGACTAAGGGGATAGGTCTAGAACCGGCATTTACAGGGGTAGTGATGGAGACAGATATGATAGTGGCATTTTAGAGACTTTTGGATAGGCACATGGATATGCAGGGAATGGAAGATAATTATACAAACAGAAAAGAGTTGGTCATGGCATCATGTTCAGCATAGACATTGTGGGCAAAAGCCCTGGTCCTGCGCTGTACTGTCCTATGCTCTTTTTCAGATTTACTTAACACCAGCCAAATTCTGCTCATGTCACAAAACTGGGTACAAATTGATGCAGATCATCATGAAGCTTGCACAGAAAAAAGAATGCAGAAAATTATTTGCTTCAGAAAATGAAATCCTGAAGGCTTTAATGCTCTGATAAATAATTTATTTGCTTAATTCGAGAAGAACAATAAAGATAATTTCACTATTTTATCAGTGTTTGCATCAATAATAGAACCCATGCACTTTTTAATCAGCCATGTATGATAATAATTGGGTCAAAGGATATAATGAAGAAAATCAGTAGGAGCTGGAACTGATAATTGTTTCTCATCTGAATGTATTGCAGGTATTGGAGGTGTACACAACCTGGAAGCACTCCACTAAACTGTCTGTAACACTGAACAACACAGAGCACTTGAGAGTGCTTCTTTATTTTCACAAATGTAACATCACAGTTTGCCTGGATATGGTAAAATATGACACCCCAAAGAAACATTTCTGTAGTCTATAAAAGATCATGGTTAGTATTGTGTGGTGAAAAGATTTGATCATATTGAATGGCGGTGCCGGCTCGAAGGGACGAATAGCCTACTCCTGCACCTATTTTTCTATGTTCTTCTGGGGTAATAGATTTATATCTGGTACTTGGGAGATATTAAACCATTTGTTTTCCATTTTCTTTGTTGTAATACACGAGAAAATAGATGTGTATTCTTTGGTAAAAGTGCATTTACTAATAAGATCATATTGATGGATTTTGTTTTCTACCTTATAGCTTTTGCGCATTATTTTCATGAGATTGTTTCAGGAAGAAAATAACACTCACTCACTTAACATTTTGTCAGAATCTACAGTATGTATGAATAACCAGTTTCAAATTTCTTAAACCTCCAGGACGGTGGCACAGTGAGGACCATCTATTTATTTCACTCCCTCTACATGGTGCTTAACTGTAATGGACAAAAGTTACAAATCTAATACGATACGACATACGATACGATACGATATTACTTTATTGTCAGAACGAGTCTGAAATTTGTTTTGCATCACAAAAGCTCCATTTAAAGCATCACAAAAAAGACAAGAGGGGCGAAAGAAGACATGCATCAAGATATCAAGACAGGATCCCAAAATACCCACATTCGACTAGACATTACAATAACAGAAGACCACATTTATGGCCCATCAGCATACGTTTGATCTGGGATTAAGCGCCGTGTTTAAAAGTGGTGAAATCATTGGACAAAGTCAGCATGGATTTACGAAAGGTAAATCATGTCTGACGAATCTTATAGAATTTTTCGAGGATGTAACTAGTAGAGTGGATAGGGGAGAACCAGTGGATGTGTTGTATCTGGACTTTCAGAAGGCTTTCGACAAGGTCCCACATAAGAGATTAATATACAAACTTAAAGCACACGGTATTGGGGGTTCAGTATTGATGTGGATAGAGAACTGGCTGGCAAACAGAAGCAAAGAGTAGGAATAAACGGGTCCTTTTCACAATGGCAGGCAGTGACTAGTGGGGTACCACAAGGCTCAGTGCTGGGATCCCAGCTATTTACAATTTATATTAATGACCTGGATGAGGGAATTGAAGGCAACATCTCCAAGTTTGCGGATGACACTAAGCTGGGGGGCAGTGTTAGCTGTGAGGAGGATGCTAGGGGACTGCAAGGTGACTTGGATAGGCTGGGTGAGTGGGCAAATGTTTGGCAGATGCAGTATAATGTGGATAAATGTGAGGTTATCCACTTTGGTGGCAAAAACAGGAAAGCAGACTATTATCTAAATGGTGGCCGATTAGGAAAAGGGGAGATGCAGCGAGACCTGGGTGTCATGGTACACCAGTCATTGAAAGTAGGCATGCAGGTGCAGCAGGCAGTGAAGAAAGTGAATGGTATGTTAGCTTTCATAGCAAAAGGATTTGAGTATAGGAGCAGGGAGGTTCTACTGCAGTTGTACAGGGTCTTGGTGAGACCACACCTGGAGTATTGCGTACAGTTTTGGTCTCCAAATCTGAGGAAGGACATTATAGCCATAGAGGGAGTGCAGAGAAGGTTCACCAGACTGATTCCTGGGATGTCAGGACTTTCATATGAAGAAAGACTGGATAGACTCAGCTTATACTCGCTAGAATTTAGGGGATTGAGAGGGGATCTTATAGAAACTTACAAGATTCTTATGGGGTTGGACAGGCTAGATGCAGGAAGATTGTTCCCGATGTTGGGGAAGTCCAGGACAAGGGGTCACAGCTTAAGGATAAGGGGGAAACCCTTTAAGACCGAGATGAGAAAAACTTTTTCACACAGAGAATGGTGAATCTCTAGAACTCTCTGCCACAGAGGGTAGTTGAGGCCAGTTCATTGGCTATATTTAAGAGGGAGTTAGATGTGGCCCTTGTGGCTAAAGGGATCAGGGGGTATGGAGAGAAGGCAGTTACGGGATACTGAGTTCGATGATCAGCCATGATCATATTGAATGGCGGTGCAGGCTCGAAGGGCCGAATGGCCTATTCCTGCACCTATTTTCTATGTATCTATGTATCTATGTTTATTTCAAGGGATTGACTGGTGCACAAAAGAGCCCCTCATTCTAACCTTATTAAATTTTGGAACCCTATAGCTCCGGTTTGATGGTAACAAATTGTACTCACTATTCAGAACATGGTGGGAGTCAGAGAAAATGTTAATGGCCATCCTTAGTATGTTTTTAAGGTAGGATGATAGATACAATTTTTGTAGTGGTTGACCTACAATCTTTGAGCAAATTTTTATTTGTTGGAGCAGTTTTGATTTAGAAGTAGCAGACAGATTCTTGTACCAAGTAGTGTTACAATACTGCAAAACACTCATTATCACGGCAGTCACAAATAATAAAAGGATTTGTTTACTTGCTTCGAATGATCTTAGTCGGTGGAGAAACCAGATTCTTTGTTTTGTCTTATTGCAAATCTTATCAATGTGGTTATTCCATGATAACTGATAGTCTATCGTTACCCAAGTATTTAAGTGAAGGCACCTGCTTGATTTTTTCGTTATTGGTAACGTGAAACTTTATGACAGTCAGATGGTGAGCCAAATACAATCTCTTCTGTTTTCTTTATGTTAATCTCAAGGGCATTATTTTCAGTCCACTCGACCAATTTGTTCATGCCGAGTTGGTGCAGCCCGGGGTTGTCTGAGTTACTTAAAAGAGATAATAGAACTGTATCATCTGAGTACTTTAGAATATTGTAGCGGCGCCACCTAGCGCAGGCAGATATCGAACCCGGCGTTTGGAAGCCGCGGTCACGTGATCCGGGAGGGGCCGTTGTTTTCGCGCGGTTTTCCCTTGCCGCGAGTTAGTTCAGTGCTGACCACCGATGTGGTCAGACGTGTTTGACAAACCTGTGTACTGCAACTTACTTTCGAATAAAGTTTTTGGTTGAAACTCCAGTAGTCGTTTCTCAAACCGCTATATTGGTGACCCCGACCTGTCTAGCCGTCGTTAGACAGAAGAATTATGCAGGAAGAAGGTCCTTCTGCAGAATTGGCCAGCACGAGGCAAGGCTCACCGGCTTTCAAACTGACAGCCTTTTGGACTGATCAACCTCAAGTGTGGTTCGCCCATGTGGAAGCGCAATTCCACCTTCGTCGTATCGACCACGATGAGACCATGTATTTCCATGTAGTACGAGCGTTACCGCAGGACTGTGCCTCGAGGCTGTTGCCCTTTATCAGAGACCCTCCGTCCAGCGGCAAGTGCGAAGGTTTGAAGGCCCTGTTATTTCATGCTTACGGTCTGACCCGTAGAGACAGGGCGGCAAGACTGCTACATATGGACTGCATCGGCGACCGAGAGCCATCGACGATCATGGCCAAGACGTTGGCCCTGATGGACGGGCATCAACCCTGCTTGCTTTTCGAACAGGCGTTCTTAGAGCAGATGCCCGACGAAGTGCAGCTGATGTTAACAGGAGCTGATTTCAGCGACCCGCAGCGGCTCGCGGAAAGAGCAGACGAGCTCTGGGCGCTCAGACGGCAGGACGTACACGCCGTCGCCCGCCCCATGGTCACACAACGGGTGCAGCCACTCCGACAATGAGAGGAAGAGACTCAGCCCAGCGTCGAAGACGAAGCACCGCGGACAGCGATCTACACCCAACGGAGATGGCGCTACTACCACCAGCGAGACGGACTCGGAGCCCGAAGATGGCGAAGCCCTTGTTCGTTTCCGGGAAACGCCTCCGCCGATCGTCCGTAGAGGCGAACGCGATCGGCCCCAACACACGCCTTTTCGTCCGTGATCGCCATTCCGGCCACCGTTTCCTGGTAGATTCAGGTGTCCATGTCAGTGTCCTGCCTCCAAACACCCGGGACCTCCGTGCGGGTAAGGTGGGACCTGTCCTCTCGGTCGTAAATGGGAGCGATATTCGCACCTACGGTACGCGGACCGCGAAACTAAATTTCGACTCACCAGTACAGGTGGAAGTTTATCGTTGCTGACGTCGCCCAACCAATCCTGGGCACCGATTTCTTGCGCGGGTTCTCCCTGTTAGTCGATGTACGGGGTGGTTGAATGATCCCTGCGTCCGGCCCATGCCCTGACACACCGCGCAACCCGTCAACGCCCTCGCAGCAACTAACCGAGGTAGCTGAGATCCAGTAACCTTTCACGACCCTGCTCGTCGATTTTCCAGGGTTCCTTATGCCCCGGTTCGACAGAGCCGCGCCCCGTCATGGCATGGTCCATCACATTCCCACCGAGGGTCCGTCAGTGCACGCCCGCGCGCGCCGTCTCCCGCCCGATAAACTGCGCATCGCACGAGACGAGTTCCAGCTCATGGAGGACATGGGAATTGTCTGGTGGTCGGATAGCCTCTGGGCTTCCCCGTTACACATGGTACCTAAAGCGTCCGGGGGTTGGAGGCCTTGCGGCGACTATCGACATTTAAACGCAATAACCACGGCCGACGCATTATTCACGTCCGACATTCGACATGTGGCAGGAAAGCTGAATGTCGTGGCCGACGCATTATCCCATCCAGCGCTGCCCGAGGTCTCCGCGCTAAGTCTAGGTATCGATTATCAGGAGTTGGCACCTGCCCATGAGGATTTACCACAGCACTGAATCAGGGCTGAAGCTCGTTGAAGTGCCTTGCGGCGCTTCTGGCGCACGAGTCCTTTGTGATGTTTCCACCGGTAAAGCCCGACCAATTGTCCCTGTCGCTTGGCGACGCCGGATCTTCGACACCATCCATAATTTAGCGCACCCGTCAATTCGCGCTACCTCTGCCCTAGTCGCAGCGAAGTTCGTCTGGCACGGCCTGAGGAAGCAAGTCGCTGCATGGGCTCGTTCCTGTATCCCAGACCAGAGACATGTACACCAGCCGGTCCAGGATTTTGATGTCCCGGACGGCCGGTTCCTGCACATCCATGTAGACCTGGTAGGTCCCTTACCTTGTTCGCGCGGGGCTACCCACTTACTGACTATCGTGGACAGGTTTACCAGGTTGGCGGAGGCCATCCCGTTATCGGATACCTCCGCCGAGGCATGCGCGAGGGCCATTGTCTCAAATTGGGTCGCTCGTTTCGGGGTCCCCTCAGATATAACGACAGACCGCGGGGCCCAGTTCATATCTTCCCTATGGGGCGGTATGGCGCAGATGTACGGCGCTAAGTTACGTCAAACTACTGCTTACCACCCCGAGTCTAACGGGCTGGTCGAGCGGTTCCACAGACATCTTAAGTCGGCGTTAAAGGCACGACTCACCGGCCCTGATTGGGTTGACCAGTTAACTTGGGTCCTCCTGGGCATCAGGACAACGCCCAAGGAAGACCTCAAAGCCTCCTCGGCCGAGTTGGTTTATGGCTCGGTTTTGCGGGTTCCCGGGGATTTCTTGCCTGCGCCCCGGGATCAGGAGAATTCTACCTCGCAGGTGTTGGAGGACCTTCGCGAGCGGGCGCGCGCTTTGTTCCCAGTTCCAACTTCCCGGCATGGTTCGTCTTCGGTTCATGTGCCTTCTGTTACGGGATTGTGCTTATGTTTTTCTCCGTAGAGACGCTCATCGCTCACCGTTACAGCGGGTGTATGAGGGTCCGTACAAGGTGCTCAATGCGGGGGTTTCAACATTCACTTTGGACATGGGTGGCAGAGAGGAGTTAGTTTCTGTAAGCCGCCTCAAGCCTGCACATGTCGACGAGGATATCCCAGTGACAGTGGCTACGCCATGGCGTAGAGGATGTCCACCTGCTGTTTTGACACCCTCTACACCTGTTCTCTCCGGTCGCGTTTCTCCGGTCCCCTTTGTTACGCCCGTCCTGTTGTGCCGGTCCCAAATGTTACACTCGCCCCCCGACCGCGGACTACACGTTCCGGTCGCACCGTCCGTTTACCCGCGCGTTTCCGTTCCGCGGATTCGGGGGGGGGGGGGGGCCATGTAGCGGTGCCACATAGCGCACGCAGTTATCGAACCCGGCGTTCGGAAGCCGCGGTCACGTGATCCGGGAGGGGCCATTGTATTCGCGCAGTTTTCCCTTGGCGCGAGTTAGTTCAGTGCTGACCACCGATGTGGTCAGACGTGTTTGACAAACCTGTGTACTGTAACTTACTTTCAAATAAAGTTTTGGGTTGAAACTCCAGTAGTCGTTTCTCAAACCGCTAAAATATATTGATTCGGTGTATCCGTACAACAATCATCAGCATAAAAGGTAAACAGCATGGCTGAACTCACACAACCCTGGGGTGCCCCGACGTTGGTTGTGATGGCAGATGAAAGGGTTTTATTCACCTTTACTATCTGTATTCTTGGGCAAAGGTTTTATATGCAAAGTTTTCCATAACAGAGGGACAGTGTGTGAGTCTACAGAGGCCTGAAAGATTTGTTGCCACACTGGAGCCAGCTGTGTTGCAAAGTTCCTCAAGAGCAAAGCGCTGCATCCATCCGGCCCAGCAGCTTTCCTTGTATTTGTACGCTGAAATGTTTTCCTGACATCTTCAACAGTGATGACAATTCTGTCGGAGACAGCAGGTATAACAGATTTAAAATGTTGTTGCACTTGGTAGAATTATCTAGGGATTCAAATCTGGCAAAAAAAGTGTTGAGTTCATTGGAGAGAAATGGTTCGTTATCTGTAACAATAGATTTAGATGGGGTTGACATTCCTGTCATAGATTTCATTGTATCCCACACCTTTTTTGGAGTTACTGGCTCTGAAATCATCTTCCAGATGCTGTCTGTGCCAATTTTGCTTCCCTCAATCTTATTTTCAGTTCTTTTTCTGTCTGTTTAAGTGCTCCAGAATCTTTGTTTTTGAAAGCCACTTTCCTTATATTTATTACTTTTTTTATGTCCTTAGTTACAAATGATTTGTTGTTGGGATAGATTTTAATCTCCTTAGTGGGTACAACCAACTGTACACAAAATTCAATATAATCATTTGTAACTGTGGTTATTTCATCTGGTGAACCCTCCTGAAAGGTTTCCCAGTACGTCAATTCAAAACAGGCTTTCAGTTGTTCCCTATGTTCATTTGTCCATGTCTTTATCACTTTCTTTTCTGACTTACTTCTCTTAAATTTGGTCTTATACACAGGAATCGTGTGCACAATATTATGATCAGAATTCAATATGGGTGGCTTACACTTGGATGCATAAGCCCTTTTAACATTTACATAACATTTGTCCAAGATATTATCTTTTCTGGTTTTATCTTTGATGTACTGTTCGAATCCAGGTAACACAGTCTCCAAACGACACTGAGTCAAATCCCCAAGCACTATTGCCGGTGCGTCGGGGTAGTTGAGTTGCAGTTCATGAACGCATTGTCCCGGCCGCCAATGCCGCTTTGCCGCTGGGAGGCACGTATACAACAAACAGCAAAATTTGAAATAGACTAGGAAACAGTAATACACTAGGAAACATAGAAACATAGAAAATAGGTGCCATTCGGCCCTTCGAGCTAGCACCGCCATTCAATATGATCATGGCTGATCATCTAAAATCAATAGCCCGTTCCTGCTTTTCCCCCATATCCCTTGATTAAGCTAAATCTAACTCTCTCGTGAAAACATCCAGTGTATTGGCCTCCATTGCCTTCTATGGCAGAGAATTCCACAGATTCACAACTCTCTGGGTGAGAAAGTTTTTCCTCATCTCAATCCTAAATGGCCTACCCCTTATTCCTAAACTGTGACCCCTGGTTCTGGACTCCCCCAACATCGGGAACATTTTTCCTGCATCTAGCCTGTCCAATCCCTTCAGAATTTTATATGCTTCTATAATGGGACTGTCCCACTTGGGCGACTTTTTAGGTGAATGCAGGAGACTCTGCACTCACCACATGTTCGCAGGTGGTCTCTGGTGAGTCTTCTTCATGGTCGCGCATTCTGGGAAATAGTCGCAGCCTCAGTATGGTTGCCGCAAATTTTTCAACATGTTTTGTCACCATGGAGATAATCGATAATCTTGTAGTCGTAGGTGCAGTTGTAATGGGGTCGCCATGTAGTTGTAGGTAGTCGAGGTAGTCGTAGGTAGTTTCAGTTGATCGCCTTTGCTGACCGGTCGTTTTCATTGGCTCATTGGGGATAAAAAAACACAAGCAAGAGTTTTCAGAACCAAGAAAAGCCGACCGGTAATGTTCAATGTCCGCCGAAATTCCCAGCTGCTTATCTCTGGCTTATTTAAAGTTGTCTGGCTTCTTAAAAGTTGTCTCCACTCCTTCTCCCCCTTTCTCCCTCTTTTAAAGGACTTACCGTACACAGTGCTAGCCGTCTTAATTACAGCGCCAACCTTCCTGTTCATCGCGGTGTATGTCTGTATCACCCTCGGCTCCCCCCGCTTGCCCTGGCCCCCGCCTTTGGTGTGTGTGTGTGTGTGTGTGTGTGTGTGTGTGTGTGTGTGTGTGTGTGTGTGTATGTGTGTGCGCGCGCGTGCGCGTCACTCTGACAGTCGCCGGCAGTCCGTTGAAAAATCGCCTAAGTTGAACAAGCCCATAATATTCCCTCTCATCCTTCTAAATTCCAGTGAATACAAGCTCAGTCGACCCATTCTTTCATCATATGTCAGTCCCGCCATCCCGAGAATTAACCTAGTGAACCTACGCTGCACTCCCTCAATATCACTTATGTCCTTCTTCAAATTAGGAGACCAAAACTGCATCCAATACTCCAGGTGCAGTCTCACCAGGGCCCTGTACGACTGCAGTAGGACCTCTTTGCTCCTAAAACTCAAATCCTCTCACAATGAAGGCCAACATGCCATTAGCTTTCTTCACTGCATGCTGTACATGCATGCTTACTTTCAGTGACATGTACAAGTACACCCACGTGCTGGCTCGAAGGGCCGAATGGCCTACTCCTGCACCTATTTTTCTATGTTTCTATGTTTTTAATAGTCTGATGGTTTCTCAGAAGAAGCTGTGGTTATGATTTTCAGGCTCCTGTAACTGCTTCCTGATGCTAGTAGTTAGTTGACAACAATTAATGCAAACAGCAGGAAATATCTGTTTTACTTCGGAGTCACGTGAGTGATTCCGTGAAGAAGTCCCGCCAGAGCGCATGTGCGTCTGACGCATTGGCGCACGGACCAGGTGGAGGACAGAGTTCCTCCAGCAGTAAGTAGTTTAAAACTCCAGTTAAGTGGGAAAACTTAGCTGGAGTGTGGAGTCGTTTGCTGTGGTGCCGTGCTCTCTTGTTCTTTTCCAGGAAGCACCATGGACAAGACGACCAAGGGGAAGAGGCGAGCCGCAGGTAAATCAATGGAGAGCCGCGGGAGTGCGGTCTGTGAGCGGCTGCCTGGTACCCCTGCACAGTCGCCGGCCGGGAGCGGGATGACTGCAGACTTGGTGCTGCAAAGCACGGAGCCAACGCCAGTCGGGTGTAAGGCCATGGACAAGTCTGCGAGGCCTACGGACTCAACTGAGTTGGGCCGGGAGGAGTCCCTTATGGGGCTGGATACCGTTGTTCAACGGTTATCCCAAATGGAGCACCTTATTCAGAGGTTGCTCCAGCAAGGCACACTCCGGGGGGAGGAGTTGTGTGGGCACCAGGCTGGAGAAGATGCCGTGCCGGCAGCACCTAGTAGAGGGCTGCTTGAATGCACCCTCATTGAAGAGGCGAGTGCAGAGGGTGAGCTGAGTTCTGACTCCGACACTGACGGTGAATTCGACCCGAGCGAAGAACGGCAGTTGTCAGAGTTCCCATCTCTGGCAGCACGATTCGCTGTCCAGTCAGAGTCTGGAGAGCCACTGGGAGATGAGCTGGCCTCCACGATAAATTATCTAGTCTCGCATCAGCTGCAGGAGCTCACGGTGGATGAGACCGCCAAGAAGCACGAAACCCCGGTGAACTGTATGCTGCTTAAGGTGCCAGCAGTGAACCGGGTGATATGGGGCCAGATGGGCGTGGGCATGCGTGCCCAGGAGATGAAGCTGCAGCAGATCCTGAAACTACTTGGCTGAGGAATCACGGGGTTCGCTAGAATCATGGATGGAGGGCATCTATCTGATACGCAGCAAGAGGTGCTAGGGTTGCTTTGTAGCGCCCATTTTGAGATAAATTGTCTCAGAAAAAGTGCCATTCAGCCCACCATCAATCCAAAGTTTGCAGCACTCTGCCAGCCCAGCAACATACAGCCGGCCAACCTACTCTTCGGAGAGGACCTCGCCAAGCGTGTCAAGCAGTGTAGTGTTGGTGAGATTCGATTTCTCATTTGTTCAATAAAGCCTGTAAATTTTAGACTTGCTTTGAGTCCGTCTTGGTTTCTGTTTTCTCTCATCAGCACGCTCTGGTCAAGTCAACTTTTTTTTTTCATATCCCACCATAATTCCGAGGTCTAGAACCCAGGGGAACCCTTTTTTTTGTATTCTCTCTTGGAAACCGCTCAAGTGGACTGGTGGCCGTTTGACCCACCGACAAGGGAGAGAATCACTCGGGCAGTTGGGCCTGAAGTGGAGCAAAGGGAACCAAACCCCTACAGAATGGTTCTTTTCTGCTCCGTTGGACGGCTCCTGACCCTTTGCTCCACTTCGGGCCCAACTGCCCGAGTGATTCTCTCCCTTGTCGGTGGGTCAAACGGCCACCACTCCACTCAAGCGGTTCCCAAGAGAGAATACAAAAAAAAGGGTTCCCTGGGTTCTAGACCTCGGAATTATGGTGGGATATGAAAAAAAGGTTGACTTGACCAGAGCGTGCTGATGAGAGAAAACAGAAACCAAGACGAACTCAAAGCAAGTCTAAAATTTACAGGCTTTATTGAACAAATGAGAAATCGAATCTCACCAACTCTACATAATATGTGACTAAACTTATGCTTTAAACTAAGACTATGGAAAGAAAATTAACGGGCATGTCGTAAAAATGTACTTTACACAATTTTAATTACAAATGCACCCCCCCCCCCCTTTCCCCTTCTTCTCTCAACCTCTATCCTATTTCGGGAACTTCACCAGGTCATCTGGGGTACTTACAGCTAGATCGATGCAGGGTCAGGAGCCGTCCAACAGAGCAGAAAAGAGAGCAAGCTCTTGCTTGCCTGTCCCTTTTATACCCGAGTTTCTCCCTTGAAACCTCCCAGGTGGTCCTCTGGACAAAAGGGTCTTTCGATGATTCCCAGTTTCGATCTGGCATGAACAATAGGCTTCCAATGATAATGGGTTTGCTGATGTCACGATGCCTCAGCCTGATCGTTATCCCATCACCTGGATGGGCTCCCATTGTCCCGATGGATGGGCCATTTACGATGGTGATTGTCTTGCTGCTGCGCTATTTAACCCCATCTGCTGGGCTTGGTTCCTTCCTTTGTCTTTCCAAGATAATCTCGTTATCTCCGTCCTGGCCTTTCCTGTTCTCACCATTCGCATAGTCATGTGGCTGCCCAGGCACTGTTGTGGGACGTATCACTGATGGGGATGAGTCAGAGTATAGAAGAGAGATCGAGCAACTGTCCATATGGTGCCAGCACAATAACCTGGCCCTCAACACCAGCAAAACCAAGGAACTGATTGTGGACTTTGGAAGGAGTAGGATGGGGACCTACAGTCCCATTTATATCAATGGGTCGATGGTTGAAAGGGTCAAGAGCTTCAAATTCCTGGGCGTGCACATCTCTGAAGATCTTTCCTGGTCCGAGAACACTGATGCCATTATTAAGAAAGCACATCAGCACCTCTACTTCCTGAGAAGATTACGGAGAGTCGGTTTGTCAAGGAGGACTCTCTCTAACTTCTACAGGTGCACAGTAGAGAGCATGCTGACCGGTTGCATCGTGGCTTGGTTCGGCAACTTGAGTGCCCTGGAGAGGAAAAGACTACAAAAAGTAGTAAACACTGCCCAGTCCATCATCGGCTCTGACCTCCCTTCCATCGAGGGGATCTATCACAGTCGCTGCCTCAAAAAGGCTGGCAATATCATCAAGGACCCACACCAACCTGGCCACACACTCATCTCCCTACTACCTTCAGGTAGAAGGTACAGGAGCCTGAAGACTGCAACGACCAGGTTCAGGAATAGCTACTTCCCCACAGCCATCAGGCTATTAAACCTGGCTCGGACAAAACACTGAACTTTATTAGCCAATTAACTGTTATTTGCACTTGATCAGTATATTGATTCATGTGTGTATATATTTATAGAATGGTATATGGACACACTGATCTTTGTAGTCAATGCCTACTATGTTCTGTTGTGCTGAAGCAAAGCAAGAATTTCATTGTCCTATCAGGGACACATGACAATAAACTCACTTGAACTTGAGATGGATGACGAGGCAAAGACGGTGGGCTTGATCAAGCAACCGGCGGTCGGCAAGTTTCCAAAAAGAAAGTACCCCTACAAACGAGGGACAGATTGGTCTGGACCAGGAACAAGTCGGCTGGCAATGCAGATGCGCAGTTGGCGTCCTGCAGTGGGAACACGGTCAAACGTGGGGCTTCCCGCCAGGGCCGGGGACAACGGGATCCACCAGGTACCAAGGAGGTAGGTGGGCCCGGTTCTCATGTGCACATATCAAATGTGACACAGCTAAAAGTTGGAGGTAGATTACATCTGTTCCTGGACGAATGGAAGCAAATTACCTCTGATCTGTTTATACTGAGTGTTATTCAAGGGTTTCGAATTGAGTTCAATCCAAATTGTGATTTGCCCATTCAGCATGTTCCTGGGAGAACTTTTCAGTTTTCACTAACAGAACAGATGGAGGTTCAGGCTGAGCTTGAAAGCTTATGTGATAAAGGTGTAATTGGAAAGTCGGTTCACCAACTCCATCAATTTGTGTCTAATATTTTTCCCAGGCCAAAAAAGGATGGGGGATGCAGAATTATTCTGGATCTGAAAAGTCTTAACCCTTTTGTACAGTATAGACATTTTAAGATGGAAACATTTGTCACTGCCAAGCAACTGGTTTCCAGAGGATGCTATATGGCAACTATAAATCTTAAAGATGCGTATTACTCATTGTCTGTTCATTTGCAGGATAGAAGATATTTGAAATTCACCTGGATGGATCAACTATGGCAATACAAGGCACTGCCTAATGGTTTGTCTTCAGCTCCTAGAGTATTCACAAAATTGTTAAAACCTAAACTAGGCATGCTGAGAGGCCAGGGTCATGTGCTCATGGCTTATCTCGATGATATCTTGATTGCTGGGCAATCCAAGAAAACAGCTGAAGCTGCAGTTGTTAAATCCACTTTTCAAAGAGTGGGCTTCATTATTGATCCAGAGAAATCCAAATTAACACCTGTCACAATAATTGACTATTTGGGGTTCACAATTGATTCAATTAACATGGTAGTGACTCTGCCCAGGGAGAAAAGGGTAGAGCTAATTGACAGCTGTATCAAGCTAATTGAGGAGCAACAGCATTCAATTAGACAGGTGGAAAGTCTGCTTCGAAAATTAGTGGCAGCATTTACGGCAGTTCAATATGGGCCATTGCACTACCAACAGTTACAGAGGGCAAAGGAACAGGCACTAAGGATACATTTGGGTCATTATAATAGACCCTTGCAGTTATCAGCAGAAGCTGTTGCTGATTTGCAATGGTGGATTCAGCATGTGTCCAGTAGTTCGAGCAATATAGTGCTTGAGCAGCCTTCCATGATTTTGCAGACGGATGTCAGTGCACTCGGGTGGGGTGCCATGGATACGAGTTCCAGCTGTGGATGCAGATGGACTGAGCAAGAGGCATCACTTCTGCAGGAATTAACTATTTAAAGCTTTTAGGAGCTTTATATGGACTTAAGGCTTATTGCTATAACAAAGGTAACCTGAATGAATGAATGAATGAATGAATGAATACTTTATTGTCATTATAACATGTAAACATGTACAACGAAATTAGAAATGCCAACCAGTCAGTGCACCATTCACACATTTTCTAAGAGCAAAAGTCTAAGATAAACAACTAAAATAAATAACATTAAAAAAAAACACATTATTCTGTCGATTTCACAGTCCCTTTGATGTGTAGCACACCTGCACTCATTTGGTGGCTACATTAAGTGTAGTTATTGCTGTGGGATAAAAACTGTTTTTGAGTCTGTTTGTCCTTGTCCTCATTGATCTGTACCGTCTGCCTGACGGCAGCAGTTCAAACAGGAGTGACCGGGGTGGAAAATGTCCTTTATGATCTTCTGGGATTTTTTGAGACAGTGGGAACTGTGTAGGTCCTCCAAGGTGAGGAGAGGGCAGCTGATAATCTTCTGGGCGTTGTCAATAGCCCTCTGGAGCGCTTTCCTCTTAGCCGCTGTGCAGCTGGTGTAACAGCTGGTGCAGTTTCAGATTGACAACACTACGGCAGTGGCATATATTAATCACATGGGTGGAATCAAGTCGGTATCTTGTGACAGATTGGCTAATCAAATTTGGGCCTGGTGTATTGATAAAGATATTTGGCTTTCAGCTATTTATCTACCAGGTAGATTCAACATTGTAGCAGATGCCAGGTCACGAAAGTTCCATGACAACACAGAGTGGATGTTGAACCAGGAGGTGTTCAATAATATAGTAGTTACATATGGAATGCCAGATATCGATTTGTTTGCATCCAGGCTTAACCACCAGCTGCCTAAATATGTTTCATGGGAACCAGACCCGGGGGCAGTTACAATTGATGCTTTCTCGCTACATTGGGGTGGTATGTTTTTATATATTTTCCCACCATTCTGCCTCATAGGTCGGTGTCTGCAAAAAATCAAGCAGGATGCCGCTTCGGGGGTGCTTGTAATACCTAATTGGCCGACTCAAGCATGGTTCCCTTTGATGTTACAGTTAGCGATCCAACCTCCTTTGGTGGTTCCCAAGCGTAGGAATTTACTGGAGCATCCGGTAACACGGGAAAGTCATCCGTATGTGACCATATTGATGTGTTAATTTGCAGGTTTTAAGAAGGCCATACCTGGGGCGAGGACAGTCTGGGCGAACTGTGGACATGCTCACTGCAGCCTGGATAAAGAGTACTCAAAAGCAGTATATTACTTATGTAAAACAATGGGAGCAATATTGTGTACAAAATAATATTGACTATAGTACTGCAGGTATTGTGGATGTTTTAGAGTTCATGTCGACACTCTACTATGATGAGGGGCTCCGTTATAGCACCATTAATACAGCTAGAAGTGCTTTGTCCTCGTATCTTTTGATGGGGTCAGGGAAAGATCCTATTGGTTCTCATCCTCTCATAGCTCGATTGATGAAAGGAATTTTCAACTCCAAACCTCCTAAACCCAGGTATATGGCGATCTGGGATGTAAGTGTGGTGCTCAAGATGCTTCGTCAGTGGGTTCCTGTCATGTCTCTGACTTTGGCCAAACTCACCGTGAAGGTGGTAATGCTCATGGCATTGGTATAAGCACAGCGAGTGCAGACTTTGCATAAGCTTCAGCTAGACAGGATGGAAGTGGCTGAAGAGAATGTTATGTTCTATATTTACGATCTGCTCAAACAGAGCAGGCCAGGTGTGACAGGTTTCAAAATTGTGTTTTCAGCATATCCTACTGATCCATGTTTATGTGTAAAGACACATTTATTACATTATATTGAAGCTACAAGGGCCTTAAGAAATGTGGAAATAGGATTGTTTATCAGTTACAAGAAACCACACAAGAGAGTGTCAGTGCAGACTATCTCAAGGTGGTTAAAGCAAGTTGATTCAGGCAGGTATTAACACTGACGTGTTTACATCTCATTCCACTAGGGCAGCAGCAATGTCGGCGGCCAAGGCGATGGACGTTCCCATCGACCATATTCTCGCAGCCGCCGGATGGTCAAATGAATTGTTTTTTCAACATTTTTACCATCAGCCGATTGCCGATCGGGGGCTGTTTGCTAATTCAGTATTAAGTTCTGTTTAAGTTTCCCCCTGGGATAGAGGGGTTACTGTTTGTTTTGATTATTCAAATAAATTGTTACTGCATGATATTCAATTTCATGTTTAACGCATTATTGATTATTTCTCATCCGGAGTCAATCAATGGAGTGAGAAGCCAGGATTTGAATCTGCGGCATAAAGTCACAGAGCTTTGAATTCTTCACGGAATCACTCACGTGACTCCGAAGTAAAATAGTAAGATTAAACGAGAACTTACCAGTTTGAAGTTTGATCTTTATTTTATGAGGAGTTACGTTGGTGATTACATGCCCACCACGCCCAACCCTCTCTCTCATAAAGGTCATATGGTAGTTCTCATGTTGCTGATCTTACTATGTTACTTCAAATATTCTGTTATCTGTGATTTCATACCGCTGCTTTGAAGATTGACGCGCATGCGCTCTGGCGGGACTTCTTCACGTAATCACCAATGTAACTCCTCATAAAATAAAGATCAAACTTCAAACTGGTAATTTCTCGTTTAATCTTACTATTTTCAGTGGAAGTCAATAATAATTGGAAAAGAGTGACGAAGATCAAGAGTAGACTTATTAAATGAGATGTAAGCTTAGGAATATTTTTCTAAGGCCTCATCTGAAGTATGGTGGGGAATTCAGGACATCACATTTCAAGAAAGATGTAAACACAGAATGGTTAGGTAGAGTATTTAACAGTTATGTGCTGGTGCACATACTGAGCCCAGACAGTGTATGTTGGATTTCAGTTGAGACAAAGGATGGACATTTAGAATTATTGCCCTTGGACTGAGAAAGTTAAGCAGTAACTGTAGTTAACATGAGATTTAGAATGAATGAATACAAGAAACATATTTCCTGTTTGAATGGATAATAATCAGAAATCACAGTTAAAAAAATCACTGGTAAAGAATCTAAAATGGACATGAGATTTCCAATGTTGGAAATTTCAAATCTCAGTGAAGGGAGACATTGATATTTTGATTGCATCAATACTGAATGAATGCGATGAAGTAAGTTTAGAAGCCTACCCTCTCTCTCTACTTGCCACTGAGGTACCCACTTGCTTCAAGAAAACCACTATCATCCTGATGCTGGAGAAAAGCAAGACCTCATGCCTAAACGACTGCCGTCTTGTGGCCTTGACATCCACCATAATGAAATGTTTTGAGAGTCTAGTTATGGAACACATTAAATCCAGGCTACCCAGTGGCCTTGACTCACTGCAGTTTGTTTACCGCCACAACAGGTCCACAAATGATGCTAACGCCCTGGCCCTACAATCATCCCTGGAACACCTGGATAAGAGAGACAGCTATGTCAGACGTCTATTCATATACAGCTCTGCCTTTAATATACCATCCAAGCTCATCACCAAACTCACGGAACTTAGAGTCAGCACTCATCTCTGCAAATGGATCTTCAACTTCCTGACCAACAGACCCCAATCAGTGAGGATAGGGGACAAATCATCCTCCACGATAATCCTGAACACTGGTGATCCGCAAGGATCCGTTCTCAGCCCCTTTCTTTACTCTTTCTGCACCCATGACTGTGCGGCCTTGTACAAATCTAATTCAATTTTCAAATTCGCATACGACACCACCTTTGTGGGTCAGATATCAAATAGTGATGAGTCGGAGAACAGGAAGGAGAGCAAGAACCTTGTGTCCTGGTGTCAAGGCAACAACCTTTCTCTCAATGTCAGCAAGACAAAGGAGATAGTGGTCGACTTCAGGAAGCGAAGTGGTACACATATCCCAGTTTGCATTGGCGGCGCCGAAGTAGAAATTGTTGAAAACCTCAAATTCCTAAGACTAAATATCACCAACGGCTTCTCCTAGACCACCCAGATTGAAGCAACGACCAAGAAAGCACACCAACGCCTCTGCTGCCTTAGAAAGCTTATGAAGCTCGGCATGTGCCCAACAACCCTCACCAACACCTACAGATGCGCCGTGGAAAGCATTTTATTGGGATGCATATTAGCTTAGTTTGGGAACAACTCCATCCAAAACCACAAGAAATTGCAGTGAATTGTGGATGCAGCCCAGACCATCACACAGAAACCTACCTCCCTTCCATTTAAGCCTCATGCTGCCTCAGCAAGGTCAGCAGCATAATCAAGGATGTCGCACCCTGGCAAACTCCCTCATCTCCACTCCCCCATCGGGCAAAAGGTACAGAAGTGTGAAAACGCACACCTCCAGATTCAGGGGCAGTTTCTTCCCAGCTGTTACCAGGCAACTGAACCGTCCTATCACCAACTAGAGAGCGGTCCT
The DNA here is from genome assembly GCA_038087875.1 of Malacoraja senta. Lineage (NCBI taxonomy): Eukaryota > Metazoa > Chordata > Chondrichthyes > Rajiformes > Rajidae > Malacoraja > Malacoraja senta. The sequence goes on from CM075977.1 coordinate 353,511,448, forward strand.
GAACTACTATCTACCTCATTGGTGACCTTCAGATTATTTTTGATCAGATGTTACTGGCTTTATCTTGCACTAAATGTTATTCACTTATCATGTATCTGTACACTGTGTACGACTCAATTGTACTCATGTATTGTCTTTCCGCTGACTGGATAGTGCGCAACAAAGGCGCTGTACCTCGGTACACGTGACAAAAAGTGAATATCAATGTTTTGCAGATTTATAACACATCCTTATATACTGTAGTACTGTTTAGTTTTAGTTTAGTTTAGAGATACAGTGCAGAAACAGGCCCTTCAGCCCACCGAGTCCGCGTCGGCCAGCAATCCCCGCACACTAACAAGATCCTACACTCACTAGTGACAAATCACAATTATATCAAGCCAATTAACCTACAAACCTGTACATCTTTGGCGTTTGGATGGAAACCGGAGATTCCAGAGAAAACTCACGCAGGTCACGGGGTGAATGGACAAAGTCCGTACAGACAAGCGCCCGTAGTCAGGATCCAACCTGGGTCTCTGGCGCTGTAAGGCGGCAATTCTACCACTGGGTCACCGTGTCCAGTTGTTATCATATGTGATTTTATGTCAATATGTTAAGATTGAGTCCCCCCCACTCAATTGAACTGAAACAAATTTATATGGTTATATTCAGTGTAACAAATCAGCATGTGATTGAATCAAAATGTGCGCTATATTTATCCAACCAGCAGGATTCAGGAGCTGAACATTTTCCACCTTCTTAGCTGTGCCTGTGGTGAGAACACATCAGCCAATGACAGCAGGGCTCTTTTCAACCTGCTACTGAGCAACAATTATGTCATCTTTGGAAAACACTTTATTTTTTAACTCACACCTAAGTGCACCAAAGGTAGCTTGGAGTTACAGTACATTGTACTGTATTGTATTGCGCTGGGAAACCAGCCGTTCCAGCCGCTGCGAGGACTCTCCCGACGGCCAGGAACATTGGGCCTCCGTAGAGGCAACTGTGGTGGCCTCGATGGGCCTGACTCTGGGGAGAACTGGGTTGGGGACTGGACATTGTGGGGGGATGATTTTGTGTGCTGTGCCTGTTAGTCCGTGTACAAGATGGCGGTCGGAGGGGAGAGTGGACGCTGGCGCGAATTGGTCGCCGCTGCTCTCTCCTCAAATTGTGTTTCTTATTTTCTTTTGGTGCTCTTGAAATTGAATTCTGTCCTTGATTTGTGTACTGTTTTTATATTTAATTTATTCCGATTATGTGTTTTGTATTTTTTTTGTGATTCTATGCATTGTAAGGTGTCCTTGTGTTTTAGAATAAAACACAAGGACAAATAAAATGATTATTATTATTATTATTATTATTATTGTTTTAAGCACATTAGTTCATGCTGTTGACCACACAATATGTTGAGTTATTCTATAAAGGAAGATTCAGTTCTCAATATTTTCCGCATGTTGCACCTAAAGGGTGATAGAAAAGGTTCATGCATCCTATTAAGGTTTTAGCGAACATAGCAAAGGACCTGGCCTTTCTGCCCATAGTTTTTTGTGGAACATGATTCCCATCTATACTATTACTAAAACTCTCATCTTGTCCTCTTCCAGTTTGTGTTGTTTTTAAATTTGTGCAAAAACGGTACCCTATATCGCTAGGATCTTTTCGCCACCTTAATCACCGTTCTCCTCTGCTCCAAGTGCACCAAGGTCTGTTCCGATCGGTGGAATATTACATTAGTTATGAAGGTTTAAAAAATTGTGTGATCAGCAGATTGGTCTTCTCGCCTGTCATTCACCATGAAGGTAAAGCCCCTTCCGGCACCCGCTGTCAATCACCGGGGCGAGGAGAATAAATTCCCAGAGGCGGGGCTGAGTCCATGAACCGTGCTGATTGAGTCCACAAGCCGTGCTGATTGAGTCCACAAGCCATGCTGATTGTGTCCACAAGCCATGTGGGCAGAGAGCAGAGAGCAGGCAGAGAGCAGCGTGTGGGCTGCTTCTGTGGGGACAAGCACGACGAGCCGGGAGTTAAGTTGAACCGGAAGCCTCTGCATGGGACCAGGAGCTGCTGCATGAGGCCAAAACCTGAAGGTGCGTGGTGAGCGGAGTGTGAGGTGAGCAGATTGTGAGCTGCATCTGCTGTGACCTCCCCCCCTTCCCACACACCCCTTCCCCTCTCCCCCCTCCCTTCCCCCACACTTCCCCACCCCCCTTCCCCCACCCCCCTTTCCCCTCACCCCCCCCACTTCCCCCACACCGCCCACTTCCCCCACACACGCCCTCCCCCCTTTCTCACACCACCCCCCCTTCCCCCACCCCCCCTTCCCCAGCCCCCCCTTCCCCCACCCCCCCTTCCCCAGCCCCCCTTCCCCACAACCCCTTTCCCCCACACCCCCATTCCCCACATCCCCCCCTTCCCCACATCCCCCCCTTCCCCACACCCCCCACACCCCCTCCCCCAAACCCCCCTCCTTCGCCCCCCTTCCCCACCCCCCCTTCCCCACCCGCCTACCCCACTCCCGCCCCCTTCCTCACCCCCCCTTTCCCCACACACACCCCTTCCCCACACCACCCCCCTTCCCCACACCCCCCCCTTTCCAACCCCCCTCCCCCACACCCCCCCCGCCCCCCAGATTAATTTTGCCAAATACCATAAAATTCTAACATTCACTCCCAAACAATAAAAAATATAAAAAATAAAATAAAGCTTATAAACATGGTTTAAAAAACCCATCTTAGATCTTATATTTTCTCACAGCAGGAGGTCAATTGGCTCATTGGGTTTATGCCAGTTTTTAGAGCAATCCCCGCAGTCCATTACCCATCCTTGTTCCTGCAACCTCATCTCCCTCACATGCCCAACAATTCCCCACCGTGTCTCCTTTCATCCACTTGTAATCATATCATAGTAAACAATTAACCTACAAATCAGCACATCTTTGGGAGTACACGGGGAAAATGCACAGTCACAGGAAGAGCACTGAAGATTAAGATCAAACTCGGGTTGCTGGACTAGTTACGCTACTTGCTAAGCTACCCGCTGGGTCTATTCACTGAGTTAATAGCCATTTATTGAATAGATAAAGTGAACACATGTACTTCTGTAGCTAAAAACCATCTGTAATGGTGTAGCAATATTGCAACTTACTTGTTTGCCCAATTCACGAAATAGATACAAATGTTGATTGCTAATGAACAACAGATTATCCATTTGTTTATTGCTGTATAATAAATTATTTTAGTATCCTAAATGCAGGTCAGATGCAACTTTCCATCAGCATCCAAGAATGAATGAGCTCTTACGGAGGCACCACAATTACTTCCACATTTGATCAAGTAGTTATACAATATCTTGTGCAACAAATTTTAATTTGGAAAAGCTGGCCAGGAGTCGATTTATGGAGGGCAGAGGCTGAGAAGCCGAATACATAACAAAATAGCCATGTGATGTTCTACTTTCCCTGTCAGGGAACATTTGGGAGTAAGCTTGGTGCACAAAGCATGAGAGGCTCAAGACTGACAGTGCCAATGAACAGAAAAATACACTAAACGGTCGTACTGAAGTAGAACTATTGTAATTGCCTTCAATCACGCTCTATCTTTCTATTTTAACCAGAACGTGGAATGTGTTCAAAAGTAAGATTAACTAACCACAGCCTTAAGGGCCTCTCCCACTTAGGCTATTTTTAGGCGACTACAGGCGACTAGGCTGTTGCCACACGATCGCCGAAATGTCGCCTGTATGGCCGTGAGTAGTCTCCTCAGTCGCCCAAAGATTTGTTGCGTCTTTCTGGTCGCCACCCGGATTTTCAACATGTTCTAAATTTTTCGGCAACAGTCGGCAACAGTGGGTCGACGCCAATGAGCGTAGCTTGACTTCTCCTGACGTAGGTGCTGTCGTAGGTTGTTGCAAGGTGACATAGGTTGTCGCCGGTGCTGACTTCAGTGAATTCCTTTGGCGACTACCTACGTCAACCGGTGACGGGTACCGGCGACTGAATTGTCTTCAGTTGTCTTCAGTTGATGCTGACAGGGTCATAACTTGTCACGGGTGTGGTCGTAGGTGGACATCCTAATGGGTCGTCGGTTGTCGGTAGCTTGCCGTAGCTTGACGTCGACTAGCTGGTCGGTTGTTGTAGCTTGTCGTAGACATTGTCGTAGGGGGCTCCAGTCGCCAGTTTTTCAGCGACCTGCTACGACTATGACAGTCGCCAGCAGCCCTTTAGTCTTTGAAAGACTAAACCAACAAAACTCCAGCAGATTCCACGCATGTCTAAATTAAGTAAAAAGGCCCCGTCGCTAACCATGAAAATCTTGTAAAAACTGGATCATACATACATTAAATAACGTATCTGAAGGAGAAGCAAGTACAGTGAACCATTGAGTCCTGTTTTTTTCTTAGCCCATAGCTGTTACTCATCCAACAACAATGGATGAGAAAATGTAGATCTTCACAGTAGCACGCTATAAACCTCTCTCATCATTCCTAGGACTGATAGTTCTGATGAAATCATCGAACTGAAAGCCCAGCACTTCTTTCCACTGAAGTTATGTGACCATCTCATTGTTTCCAGAATTTTCCATTTCTACTTTCATTTCAAAGCAGCCTCTCAATTCAGCCAATTGACTGACCTCAATCATATGCAAGCAACTAATGCATTTGCAGCCTATTCCACTGCCTGTAGCAGTTTAAGATGGTTTCTGTGGCAACTATTGTCCTCTCACACTCTTAGCTACACACACCTGCAGCACTGAGATCGCCAACTCCGAAGCTCATATATATACCGTGTCAAAATACTTTATATGCTCCTGTTAATGCTGCAGGGATGTTTCCAAAGTTTTGCACTTCAGTCAGCAAACTACATTTTGAGATCAATTCCTACTTTTACTTGTTTCCTGTGTAATTGTTCACAGATTGTTCGAACAACAAGGCCCTGGCAAGCTAAATGACAGTGGGTTTACCTGATTGGAGTCTTGATAAGCTCACACTTAAGCTTTAGAGTCTTTGAGCTCTACAGCAAGGAAACAGTCCCCTCTCCCCACCTTGTTCTTTCTGATTAACTTGGCATAATGGCCTATTCCCATTTGCCTGCATTTGGCCCCTAGACCCATGCTATCCATATATTCCATCCAATTGTCTTTTAAAAGTCATAATTGTATCTGCTTCCACAACTTCCTTTGGCAGCTGATTCCAGATATGGACTACCCTCTGAATAAAACCACCCTCTGCTACACGGGTGGTTTTAAACTGAATAAGGGGGGTGGGGTGTCAAATGGGATAGTTGAGGAAGCAGTTAAAGGGAAAGAGAGTAAAGGGAGGGTTAATGACCCCAGAATTAACGGGAAAGGAAGCTCACAAAGGGATAGGAGAGTATGGCCAAGTGTAATAGGGATCGATGTGAAAGGTGAGATGCGTAAGGAATTAAAAGTATTGTATATGAATGCGCGAATATAAGTAAAGTAGATAGAAACATAGAAACATAGAAAATAGGTGCAGGAGTTGGCCATTCGGCCCTTCGAGCCTGCACCGCCATTTGATATGATCATGGCTGATCATCCAACTCAGTATCCCATCCCTGCCTTCTCTCCATACCCCCTGATCCCTTTAGCCACAAGGGCCACATCTAACTCCCTCTTAAATATAGCCAATGAACTGGGCTCAACTACCTTCTGTGGCAGAGAATTCCACAGATACACCACTCTCTGTGTAAAAAATGATTTCCTCATCTCGGTCCTAAAAGTCTTCCCTCTTATCCTTAAACTGTGACCCCTAGTTCTGGACTTCCCCAACATCGGGAATAATCTTCCTGCATCTAGCCTGTCCAACCCCTTAAGAATTTTGTAAGTTTCTATAAGACCCCCCCTCAGTCTTCTGAATTCCAACGTGTACAAGCCGAGTCTATCCAGTCTTTCCTCATATGAAAGTCCTGCCATCCCTGGAATCAGTCTGGTGAACCTTCTCTGTACTCCCTCTATGGCAAGAATGTCTTTCCTCAGATTAGGAGACCAAAACTGTACGCAATACTCCAGGTGTGGTCTCACCAAGACCCTGTACAACTGCAGTAGAACCTCCCTGCTCTTATACTCAAATTCTTTTGCTATGAATGCTAACATACCATTTGCTTTCTTCACTGCCTGCTGCACCTGCATTCCTACTTTCAATGACTGGTGTACCATGACACCCAGGTCTCGAGCTTGAGGCTCAGTTACAAGTTGATAGATATGACATTGTGGGGATTACTGAGACGTGGCTGCGGGAGGATCGGGCCTGGGAACTTAATATTCAAGGTTATACATCCTATAGAAAGGACAGGCAGGTGGGCAGAGGAGGAGGGTAGCTCTACTGGTGAGGGATGGAATTCAGTCCCTTGCGAGGGAAGACATAGGGACTGACGAGGTAGAGTCACTGTGGATTGAGTTGAGGAATTGTAAAGGCAAGAAGACACTAATTGGTGTAATTTACAGACCCCCAAATAGTAGCCTGGATGTAGGGTGTAAGTTGCAGCAGGAGTTAAAACTGGCATGTAACAAAGGTAATGCCAGTGTGGTGATGGGGGATTTCAATATGCAGGTAGACTGGGAAAATCAGGTTGGTTCAGGACCCCAAGAAAGAGAGTTTGTAGAATGCCTTCGAGATGGCTTCTTAGAGCAGCTTGTAATGGAGCCAACCAGAGAAAAGGCAATTCTGGATTTAGTGTTGTCCAATGAACCAGATATGATAAGAGAACTCGATGTAAAGGAACCGCTTGGAGGTAGTGATCTTAATATGATTAGTTTTAACCTGCAATTTGAGAAGGAGAACGTTAAATCGGAAGTGGCAGTGATGCAGTTGAACAAAGGGGACTATGAAGGCATGAGAGGGGAGCTGACCAAAGTAAACTGGAAAGGGATCCTAGCAGGAATGATGGTGGAACAGCAATGGCAGGAATTTCTGGGCATAATCCGGGAGACGCAGGATAATTTCATTCCAAAAAGGAAGAAAGATTCTAAGGGGAGTAGGAGGCTACCGTGTCTGACAAGAGAAGTTAGGGATAGAATAAAACTAAAAGAAAAGATGTATAACACAGCAAAGAGTAGCCGGAAGCCAGAGGATTGGGAAACTTTCATAGGACAACAGAAGGAAACAAAACGGGCAATACGGGCTGTAAAGATGAAGTACGAGGGGAAGCTGGCCAGGAATATAAAGAAGGACAGTGAAAGTTTCTTTAGATATGTTAAGGGAAAAAGAGTAGCAAAGTCAAATGTGGGTCCCTTGAAGGCAGACACGGGTGAAATTATTATGGGCAACAAGGAAATGGCAGAAGAGTTGATTAGGTACTTCGGATCTGCCTTCACTGAGGAAGACACAAACAATCTCCCAGATGTACTGGAGGACAGAGGATCTAAGTGGGTAGAGGAACTGAAAGAAATTTTCATTAGGTGAGAAATAGTATTGGGTAGGCTAATGGGACTGAAGGATGATAAATCCCCTGGGCCTGATGGTCTGCATCCCAGGGTCCTCCGGGAGGTGGCTCTAGAAATAGTGGGCGCATTGGTGATCATTTTCCAATGTTCAATAGATTCAGGATCAGTTCCTGTGGATTGGAGGATAGCTAATGTTATCCCACTTTTCAAGAAAAGAGCGAGAGAGAGAAAACGGGGAATTACAGACCAGTTAGCCTGACTTCGGTGGTGGGAAAGATGCTGGAGTCAATTATTAAAGAGGTAATAATGGGGCATTTGGATAGCGGTAAAAGGATTAGTCCAAGTCAACATGGATTTATGAAAGGGAAATCATGCTTGACTAATCTTCTGAAATTTTTTGAGGATGTGACAAGTAAAATGGATGAAGGGGTGCCAGTGGATGTAGTGTATCTAGACTTTCAGAAAGCCTTTGATAAGGTCCCGCACGGGAGACTGGTGACTAAAATTGGAGCACATGGTATTGGGGGTAAGGTGTTGACATGGATAGAAAATTGGTTGGCAGACCGGAAGCAAAGAGTAGGAGTGAATGGGTCCTTTTCAGAATGGCAGGCAGTGGCGAGTGGAGTGCCGCAAGGCTCGGTGTTGGGGCTGCAACTGTTTACCATATATATTAATGATTTGGAAGAGGGAATTAGGAGCAACACTAGCAAGTTTTCAGATGACACAAAACTGGGTGGCAGTGTGAACTGTGAAGAGGATGTTAGGAGGTTGCAGGGTGACCTGGACAGGTTGAGTGAGTGGGCAGATGCGTGGCAGATGCAGTATAATATAGATAAATGTGAGGTTATCCACTTTGGCGGCAAAAACAAGGGGGCAGATTATTATCTCAATGGGGTTAGGTTAGGTAAGGGGGAGGTACAGCGAGACCTGGGTGTCCTTGTACACCGGTCACTGAAAGTTGGCGTGCAGGTACAGCAGGCAGTGAAGAAAGCTAATGGAATGTTGGCCTTCATAACAAGAGGATTTCAGTATAGGAGTAAAGAGGTTCGCAGTTGTACAGGGCTCTCGTGAGACTCACATCTGGAGTATTGTGTACAGTTTTGGTCTCCTAATTTGAGGAAGGACATCCTTGTGATTGAGGCAGTGCAGCGTAGGTTCACGAGATTGATTCCTGGGATGGCGGGACTGTCATATGAGGAAAGATTGAAAAGACTAGGCTTGTATTCACTGGAGTTTAGAAGGATGAGGGGGATCTTATAGAAACATATAAAATTATAAAAGGACTGGACAAGCTAGATGCAGGAAAAATGTTCCCAATGTTGGGCGAGCCCAGAACCAGGGGCCACAGTCTTAGAATAAAGGGGAGGTCATTTAAGACTGAGGTGAGAAAAAACTTTTTCACCCAGTGAGTTGTGAATTTATGGAATTCCCTGCCACAGAGGGGAGTGGAGGCCAAATCACTGGATGGATTTAAGAGAGAGTTAGATAGAGCTCTTGGGGGCTAGTGGAGTCAAGGGATATGGGGAGAAGGCAGGCACGGGTTATTGATAGGGGACGATCAGCCATGATCACAATGAATGGCGGTGCTGGCTCGAAGGGCTGAATGGCCTCCTCCTGCACCTATTTTCTATGTTTCTATGTTTCTATGTAAAATGTTGCCTGAGATCCCTCTTAAATCTCCACCCACTCTCCTTAAACCCATGCCCTTGACTTTTAGAATCCTTCACTCTAGGAAAAGGACAGTGAGGGTTTACTTCATCCAAGCTGCTTCTGATCTTGTACACCTCAATATTCCTCGCCCCTCAAACTCCTATGCTCATGTCCCAATTGATCGAGATCCTGTTGTAAACTTAGATAGCCTTCTTCACTGTCCTACTATACCATCAGTTTGGTGTCATCTGCAAATTTACTAACAATGTTAATTACATTGTAATCCAAATCTCCTATAAAGTTGCATCAATGCATCCTGACTGTTCCACTCAATGCCTCAAACAATGGCGGCAAGCGTCCCATACACCTTCTTTACCACTCTAACTACTTGTGTTGACATTTTCAGACAACTATAAACTTGGACCCCAAGATTCCTCAATGCTTTAATGCTATTAAGGATCTTGCCATTAACTGTGAAGTGCAATCAGAAGTGCCTGATTAAATTATCCGATAGGCAGGATGAAATCTAGAAATGGTCAGAATTACCAAAAGGTAATTTATTGTCTTTAAATTGTTCCACCCATCCAATAGAAAACAACAAGTCATTGTTCCACACCTTTCTGTCTCATCCACCCCGCCCTTCAACACCACTGCCAGCTTGCATTGAGCTGTCTCCATTTTAAGTCAGAGTGTCAACATTGTGTGGTACAATGTATTGGGGCACCTGCACCATACATGATCAGTATTAAAAGTACTGATTGTTTACATTCTTAATCAGAACGATTCTAGTAGTCTCAAATTGAATTGCCTTTATTTGTTTTTCTGATTCTGAATAAGTTTACATGGAGGAAGTAATAAGCTCAAATGGGCAAATGGATTTGCTTGGCATGTTCTTATGACGCAAAACAGTTAATATAAAATGGATTAAAGCGTCAATGCATCAAAAAAGATGCATAACAAAAAGTCTAAACATAAGCCATCTGTAGAAATGTCTGAGTCACTGCCTACAAGCATGTTTTCTGGCATTTCATAGTCAACAACATTTTCTAACCCCAGGCTGAACTTTAATTGGTGTGCCAATACAAACACTGGACATACTTGCATACATTTGAAGTACAGCCACTTGTTATTTTCTCCATTCATTTAAATGTCATAGGTGAGAGCAGCAGCACTCTTCACCATCCAATGAATCAAAGAATGGTTACAGCATAGAAAGAAGCCTTTATTTTTCACATTGAGTGAGTTTCTCTCAATCTACTGTCTGTGCCCTAGAGTTATAGTCGTAGACTCATATAGCACAGGAACAGGCCCTTCGGCCCAATTTGTCCAGGATGTCTCATCTAAGCCAGTTCCATTTCCCAGTGTTTGGCCCATATCCGTCATGACCTTTCCTATTCATGTATGAGTGTCTTTTAAATACTGTTATAGTACCTGCCTCAACTACCTCCTCTGGCAGCTCAATACATGTGCCCACCACGCTCTGAGGGAAAAAGTTGCTCCTCAGATTCTGAAGCAATACTTCAGGATTGAGTATGTTATGCTTCCACTCTGTTGTCTCAGGTTCTGAGATTAAGGTAGCACCCAACCAGGTAGGCATATTCTTGTGTGTTGCTGACTCTGGGACTTGAGATTTATTCCAAATACTCCATTTCCACTTGGAGTAGACAGAGAAGCACTCAATGCATGCTAGAGGCACCACCTCAAGGATCTCCTGCAAGTCTTTGAGCCATGCACCCATTTGCAATAATCCTAGGAAACACGAGGAACTGCAGATGGCAGAATCTTGAGTAAAATTCAAATTGCTGGAATAACTCTGAGGGTCAGGCTGCATCTCTGGAGGACATAGATCAGTGACGCTACAGGTCTGGGACCCTTCTTTAACTCATTAGATTAATTGACAACAATCCTATAATAATTGGTGAGGCCACATTTGGAGTAATGTGTTCATTTTTGGTCACCCTGTTATAGGAAACATGTTGTTAAGCTGGAAAGGGTGCAGAGAAGATTTACAAGAATGTTTTCAGGATATCAAACAAGCCTGCATCATAGCTCCCTTCTTCAGTCCTTTTTGTTGCAATGTTACAACATGCTTCTAACAAATTTGTGGGTGACACAGTGGCACAGCGGTAGAATTGCTGCCTTACAGAGCTTGCAGTGCCAGAGACCCGGGTTCGATCCCGACTACCGGTGCTGTCCGTACGGAGTTTGTACGTTCTTCCCATGATGCATGGGTTTTCTCAGAGATCTTCGGTTTCCTCCTACACTCCAAAGACCTACAGGTTTGTTGGTTAATTGGCTTGGTATAAATGTAAATTGTCCCTAGTGTGTGTGGGATAGTGTTAAGGTGCGGACACGATGGGCCGAAAGGCCTATTTCCGCGTTGTATCTATAAAACTAAAAAACAAAAATTTCTTGTGTTCATACTAACTAACAATGCATAGTTTTACAGGCAGATTTCAGTGTTACAAGACAGCCAGTGAGAAAAACAGATTCTTTGTTAATATTAACAGCATTGGAAATAAGATATTAGATTCACTGGTGAACCTTCCAGACTTGGAGATTACATTGTGTTATATTAGATTATGTTACATTGTGACAAGTGTAAACATTATGAGTTGTCCTACAAGCTCAAATATATATTCAGCAGAAGATTTGGAGTAATACTCCGTTTTTTCAACATGTGCTTAAAATTACCCAGACAATCAACTAGATATTTGCTAATCTTTTTTCCTTCTCAGTTCAGTTTCAGTTCAGTTCAGTTTCAATTCTTCTGTCTAGGAAGGAACTGCATATGCTGGTTTACACCGAAGATAGACACAAAGTACTGGATTAACTCAGCGGGACAGGCAGCATCTCTGTCTGAAGAAGGGTCTCGACACAAATTATAAGGGTAAAAGACCCTAATGGGAGTTATCTACTGGCCCCCCAAACAGTAGCCTGTATATAGGGTGTAAGTTGAATCAAAAGTTAAAATTGGTATGTAGCAAAGGTAATGCTACGGTGGTTATGGAGGATTTCAACATGCAGGTAGACTGGGAAAATCAGGTTGGTACTGGACCCGAGAGATGCCGCCGAGATGGATTCTTAGAGAAGCTTGCACTGGAGCCTACCAGGGAGAAGGCAATTCTGGATTTAGTATTGTGTAATGAACCGGATTTGATAAGGGAACTTGAGGTAAAGGAACCATTAGGAGGTAGTGACCATAATATGATAAGTTTTAATCTACAATTTGAGAGGGAGAAGGGAAAATCGGAAGTGTCAGTATTACAGTTGAAGAAAGGGGACTATGGAGGCATGAGGGAGGAGCTGGCCAAAGTTGACTGGATAGAGACCCTAGCAGGGATGACAGTGGAACAACAATGGCAGGTATTTCTGGGAACAATACAGGTGCAGGATCAGTTCATTCCAAAGAGGAAGAAAGATTCTAAGAGGTAAGAGGCAACCGTGGCTGACAAGGGAAGTCAAGTACTGTGTAAAAATAAAAGAAGAAGTAGAACATAGCAAAGATGAGCAGGAAGCCAGAGGATTTGGAAACTTTTAAAGAGCAATAGAAGAAACTAAAAAGGCAATACAGGGAGAAAAGATGAGGTACGAAGGTAAGCTAGCCAAGAATATAAAGTAGGGTAGTAAAAACTTCTTTAGGTATGTGAAGAGGAAAAAACTAGTTACGACAAATGTGGGTCCCTTGAAGACAGACACAGGTGAATTTATTATGGGGAACAAGGAAATGGTTGATGAGTTGAACGGGTACTTTGGATCCGTCTTCACTAAGGAAGACACAAACAATCTCCCAGATGTACTAGTGGCCAGAGGACCTAAAGTGACAAAGGAACTGAAGGAAATTCATATTAGGCAGGAAATGGCATTGGGTAGACTGATGGAACTGAAGGCTGATAAATCCCAAGGGTACTTAAGGAAGTGGCTCTAGAAATCGTGGATGCATTGGTGATCATTTTCCAATGTTCTATAGATTCAGGATCAGTTCCTGTGGATTGGAGGGTAACTAATGTTATCCCACTTTTTAAGAAAGGAAGGAGAGAGAAAACAGTGAATTATAGACCAGTTAGCCTGACATCGGTGATGGGGAAGATGCTGGAGTCAATTATAAAGGATGAAATAGCCGCACATTTGGATAGCAGTAATAGGATCGGTCCAAGTCAGCATGGATTTACGAAGGGGAAATCATGCTTGACTAATCTTCTGGGATTTTTTGAGGATGTAACTGGGAAAATGGACAAGGGAGAGCCAGTGGATGTAGTGTACCTGGACTTTCAGAAAGCCTTTGATAAGGTCCCACATAGGAGATTAGTGGGCAAAATTAGAGCACATGCTATTGGGGGTAGGGTACTGACATGGATAGATAATTGGTTGGCAGACAGGAAACAAAGAGTGGGGATTAACGGGTCCCTTTCAGAATGGCAGGCAGAGACTAGTGGGGTACCGCAAGCCTCGGTGCTGGGACCGCAGCTATTTACAATATACATTCATGATTTAGATGAAGGGATTATGAGTAACATTAGCAAATTTGCAGATGACGCAAAGCTGGGTGGCAGTGTGAACTGTGAGGAGGATGCTATGAGGATGCAGGGTGACTTGAACAGGTTGGGTGAGTGGGCAGATGCATGGCAGATGCAGTTTAATGTGGATAAATGTGAGGTTATCCACTTTGGTGGCAAGGACAGGAAGGCAGATTATTATCTGAATGGTGTCAAGTTAGGAAAAGGGGAAGTACATAGAGATCTGGGTGTCCTTGTTCATTAATCACTGAAAGTAAGCATCCAGGTACAGCAGGCAGTGAAGAAAGCTAATGGCATGTTGGCCTTCAAAATAAAAGGAGTTGAGTATAGGAGCAAGGAGGTACTTCTACAGTTGCACAGGGCCCTAGTGAGACCACACCTGGGGTATTGTGTGCAGTTTTGGTCTCTAAATTTGAGGAAAGACATTCTTGCTATTGAGGGAGTGCAGTATAGGTTCACAAGGTTAACTGTCGTGACTGGCGGTTAACTGTCATATGTTGAAAGAATGGAGCGACTGTGCTTGTAAACACTGGAATTTAGAAGGAAGAGAGGGGATCTTATTGAAACATAAGATTATTAAGGGATTGGACACGTTGGAGGCAGCAACCATGTTCCCGATTTTGGGGGAGTCCAGAATCAGGGGCCACAATTTAAGAATAAGGGGTAGGCCATTTAGAACGAAGATGAAGAAAAACATTTTCACCCAGAGAGTTGTGAATCTGTGGAATTCTCTGCCTCAGAAGGCAGTGGAGGCCAATTCTCTGGATGCTTTCAAGAGAGAGTAAGATAGAGCTCTTAAAGATAGCGGAGTCAAAGGATATGGGGGGAAGGCAGGAATGGGGTACTAATTGTGGATGATCAGCCATGATCACAGTGAATGGCTCTGCTGGCTCGAAGGGCTGACTGGCCTACTCCTGCACCTATTGTCTATTGTCACCCTTTCCTTCAGTTCCTCTGTGTTAGATTAAACTACTGCCTGGTCTCATAGGTGGGTAGCGTGATCAAAAAGGATTTCAGCACACTGGCCTTCATTGAGGAGCAGAGGACATATGTTTAAACTGAAGAGGGAAACATTTAATAAGAACCTGATGGGTATTTTTTGTTACACACAAAGGGTGGTGGGTGTATGGAACAAGCTGCTGGAGGAGATAATTGAGGCAGGTACTATCGCAATGTTTAAAAAACATTTTGACAGGTACATGAATAGGACAGGTTTAGAGGGATGTGGGCAAAATGCAGGCAGGTGGGACTAGTTTAGATGGTGCATGTTGGTCAGCATGGGCAAGTTTGGCCGAAGGGCCTGTTTCTACATAATGTGACTATGACTCCTGTGTTAGATGAAGTTGAGGTTGAAATATGTGCAACTGTAAGGCATACTTTATGAGCTCATTGCGTTCCTAAGCATTGTTCAGCTGATTTGAAACTTACTGAAGCACAATCACTAATGTAACAAAGGAAATGCATCAGCCAACGTGAACGCAGTTAGATTTCACAAGCAGTAATGTAATAATAACCAGACAATGTATTTTGTTGATGACACAATAAGAAAAGTTGGTCATTACCAAAACTGAAAAGTAAACATGAGTTGAGACAACAACTTCAACTTGGATCTTTTGCTAGAAGATGTAATGGTCCAGAATAATTCAATAATTATCGATGGCTTCACAGATATCAAGTCTTCTATATTTATCTCACACCTTCTGTCTTTTGTCCAAATATCTGCCTTTCAAAAAAAATCTGCCTCACCTGTATCCACCTATTACTTTCTATCTACCTATCACTCGCCGAGTTTTGTCCTGTCCCTCTTCCTTTCAGCTTTCTCCCCCCCCCCCCACCCCCCTTTCCCACCACACTCAGTCTGTGGAAGGGTCTTGACCCGAAATGTCACCTATCCATTTTCTCCCGAGATACTTCGCTCAGTCCACCTGAACCTGCCTTATCTCTCGTTTTGTAAACATTTTAATTCTCCTTCACATTCCCACACAAACCTTTCTGTCCTAGGTCTCCTCCATTGTCAGAGTGAGGCTACACACAATTTGGAGGAACAGCATCTCATACTTCTCCAGAGATGCTGCCTGACCTGATGAGTTGCTCCAGCACTTAGTTTTGTAAACCAGCATGTGCAGTCTCTTGTTGCTCCTTTATAATATCCATGTTGGTGTAGCAGATCAGTATCAAAGACGTGTGAACTGTGAAGCCAGAGGAAGGAACATGGGTGGAAGGCAAAGGGGAAGGAGAGACGTGGGTGCATCCAGGTGGGGCACAGGGAGGGGGGGGGGGGTTGTTTGTAGATTAGTTACTTAAAATTGCAAAATGTAATGTTCATGCTGTTAAGTTGTAAGCTACTCAAGTGGAGCACGAGGTGCTGTTCCTCATTCGTAAAGCTTTTCACTGTACCTCGATACATGTGACAATGCGTGTGGCTTCACTCTGGTAATGGATGTGATCAGTGCAGTAAGACCATAGAAACATAGAAAATAGGTGCAGGAGTAGGCCATTCAGCCCTTCGAGCCAGCACCGCCATTCAATATGATCATAGCTGGTCATCCTAAATCAGTACCCTGTTCCTGCTTTCTCCCCAAATCCCTTGATTCAATTAGCCCTAACAGCTATATCTAACTCTCTCTTGAATCTCTCTTGACCAGTATGGGAATGAGAAGGGGAGTTAAAATGGTTAGCAACTGGGAGATTCAGTAGGCCTTGACATATCAAGAACATAGTGAAATGGTCGCCAAGTTTAGGTCTCATCTTGTCAATGTAAAGGAGTATAAATATTCATTTAACCAATGTAGCTGCTGCTGATCGCTCCATTTCAGTTCCCTGTATTTTAATACACAATCACAAAGAATTTCCAAAGTCCTCCATATCACTAATTAGCAATCGGTAAAAAGTCATAAATGGAGTTATAGAGTCATACAGCACAGAAACAGACTCTTTGACCCAACTTGCCCAAGATGACCCATCTACACCAGTCCCACCTGCCTGTGTTTGGTCCATATTCCTCTAAACCTTTCTTATGCAAGTACCTGGCCAGATGTCCTTTAAATGCAGTTTTAAAGCACCTGCCTCAATTACCACCCGTGGCAGAAACAAGAAACTGCAGATGCCAGTTTACCAAAAAAGACAAAGTGCTGGTGTACTGCAGCAGGTCAGGCAGCATCTCTGGAGTACATGGATAGGTGACATTTCAACAGGAACTGGTGAGAGAAATGACCTTCTACTTCCACTCAGCCTCCTGGTCAAAACCTGGCAAGCCAAGGTTTCAACCTTTAACCTCAATCACTGCTCTTCACCTCAGGCACAGCCTCTCCCAAAATGCCTGCTCTCGAATAGTTGCTCCACTAGTGTCTACATTGCTATTACACACCACTGGTAGCAGTCATACAGGGTTGCTTTTTACATCTCCTGCTCTGCTCCTCCTCTCAGCTCCTCACTCACTGCTGAAACTTCCACAACCTCAGTGAATATCTATTCCTCAAGAGAAGGCACGATAAGTAAGTTTGTAGATGACACAAAGGTGGGTGGCATTGTAGATAGTGAAGATGGTTATCAAAAATTATAGCAAGATCTTGATCATATGGGCAAGTGGGCTGAGAGTGGCTAATGGAGTTTAATGCAGCTAAGTGCAAGGTGTGCATTTTGGGAAGTCAAACCAGGTCACCAGGCCTGCAAAACAGTCACCGAGCTTATGCTTGATCGTGCCAATGTACAGGAGGCCACATCAAGATGCAGTAGATGAGGTTAGCGTAGCTGCATGTAAACCTCTGTCTCACCTGGAATTGCTGGATGGGTGTGAGGGAGGAGGTATAGGGATAGGTGTTTCTCTCCTGGGGTTGCAGGAAAACCCTGGTGGGTGGTTTGGGTGAGAAGGGATGAGTGAACCAGTGGCTTGGGGCATGCTGGGACCATACTGGGCTTAATTAAAGGGCACTCTTTTAGAAAGAAGGTGAGGAGAAACTTCTTTAGTCAGAGGGTAGTTAATCTGTGGAACCCATTGCCACAGAGGGCTGTGGAGGCCAAATCAGTGGATATTTTGAAGGCAGAGACAGACAAATTCTTGATTAGAATGACCACCGGGGGGCGCCGCAACAGCTGCCTTGTCAACAGTCTGTCTCGTCCTTTTCTCTCTTTTGTTGTTTTTAGTATGCGTTAAATGTATATTTTAGTGTTCTTTAGCTTTGTTTTATGTGGGGGTGGGATGAGGGGGGTTGGGGGAAATTTATTTTAATCTCTTACTTCAACGGAGATACGATTTTTTTCCATATTGTAACTCCTTCCGCACTGTGGCCTAACATCGTGGAGCTGGCGTCCTCTTGCTGGGTATCGACTTCGGGAGCTCCAACCGCGGGAGCCTGCAGGACATAACATCGTAGAGCTGGCGGTCCCTGGCGGGGATCGACGTTGAAGCTCCAACCGCGGGAGCCTGCGGACTTTAACATCGTGGAGCTCGTGGTCCCTTGGTTAGGGACCGACCGGGAACTCCAACCGCAGGAGCTTCGACCGCCCCAATTGCCGGAGCTTCGATCGCCCCGACGCGGGAGCTTCAATCGCGATGACTGCGGGATCTTCGATCGCCCCGAATGCCATGGTTCGACTGCCCCATCCGAGGGAGAATAAAGAGGGAAGGAGATAAGACTTTATTGCCTTCAATCACAGTAAGGAATGTGGGGAACCCGCTTTGGTGGATGTTTATGTTAACTTTTATGCAGTTGTGAGTCTTGTTGCTTTTTTTTAGTATGACTGTATGGTAAATCAAGTTTCACTGTACCTTAATTGGTACATGTGACAATAAAATATCTTTGAGAACGGGTGTCAAAGGTTATGGGGAGAAGGCAGGAAAATGGGATTAGGAGGCAGAGATCAGCCATAATTGAATGGCAGAGTAGTCCCGATGGGCCGAATGGCCTAATTCTACTCCTATAACTTGTGAACCATGGAGTTGCGGAGGGAGCAGTCTTTGCATGAAGCTGAAAGGGGTGGAGATGGGAATATGTGACTGGTGGTGGGATAACATTAGAGGTGACGGAAATGTCGGAGGATTATGTATTGGATGCGAAGTCTGGTGGGGGTGAAACGTGAGAGCCTGGGGAACTCTAACCTAGTACTGTCTGGGAGGAGGGGAAGCAAGAGCAGAATTATGGGACACAGCGGAGATGCAGGTGATGAATGCAGGTATGACAGCAGGCGGGAAACCACATTTACTAAAGAACGAGGACATCTCGGATTTCTTGGAATGGAATGCCTCATCTTGGGAGCAGATGCGGCGGAGATGGAAGAATTGAGAGTAGTACCTGCAGGGGGTAAGGTGAGTGGAAGTGTAGTCCTGATAACTGTGGAAGTCGGTAGGTTTGGTGTAGAAGTCAGTAGATAGTCTGCCCCTGTGACGGAGACGGAGATGGAGACGGAGAGATTAATAAAGGGGAGAAAGGTGTCAGAGATAGCCCAGGTGAATTTGTGGGCAGGGTGGAATATAGTGAAGTTAATGAAATCAATGAGTTCTGCAAGGGTACAGGAGGCATCCCCAATGCAGTTGTTGATATCGCAGAGAAAGAGTTGGGGGATGGTACCAGTGTACAAGCACTGTTGATTGTAACTGACAAAAAGGCAAGCATAGCTGTATAGAATATGGGATGTTATGTGACAGTTGTACGAGATGTTAGTGAGACCCCATTTAGAGTATTGGGTTCAGTTTTAGTTACCATGCTATAGGAGGGATGTTGTTAAGTTAGAAGGAGTGCAGAGAAGATTTATGAGGATGTTGCCAGGACTTGAGGACCTGAGCTATGGGGAGAGATTAGGTAGGCGAGGGCTCAAATCCTTGGAGTGCAGGAGGTTGAGGGATGATCTTATAGAGGTGAATGAGGGGAATAGATAGGGTAACTCAAAAGGCTTTTACCCGGAGCAGGGGTATCAAGAACCAGAGGACACATGTTTAAGGTGAGAAGGGAAAGATCTAATAGGGATCTAATAGACCCCGAGGGACAATGTTTTCATACAGAGGGTGGTGGATAGATGGAACAAGCTGCCAGAGGAGGTAGTTGAGCCAGGTACCTTAGCAACATTTAAAAGACATTTGGACAGGTACATGGATAGGAAAGGTTTAGTGGAATATGGGCCAAATGCAGGCAGGTGGGACTAGTGTAGATGGGACATCTTGGGCAAGTTTGACCAAAGGGTCAACTTCCATGCTATATGACTTTATGACTCCATAACAAATAGGGCTGTCACAGTAGGGGATTTTAACATTACCAACATAGACTAGAACTGCCACTATGCCAAGTGTTTAGATGGAGTGGAATTTATCAAGTGAGTTCAGGAAAGTTTCCTCAGGCAATATGAAGAGAACCCAACTGAGCAGGGCAAGTGACTAATGTGTCAGTGGGTGAGAACTTTCGAACCATACAAAAGGACAGGCCCACAAGTTAAAGTTATAAAATTGGGCAAGGTCAACTTTGTATTAGGCAGGAACTTATAAAAGTTGATTTGAGTAGGCTGATTGCAAGCAAAGGGATATCCAGAACGTGGAAAACTTTTAAATGCGTGATATATTATTTACATACCTTGAAGAGTTAATGATACATATATTAAAGTGAAGGGCAAGGCAGATGGAGCAAGGAATCCTGGATTACGTGAGAAATTGAGGCTTTGATCAGGAAAAACAAACATGGGTCAGATACAGACAACTGGGATCAAGTGTATCCCTGAAGGAGAGTTGGGAATCAGAGAGCACATCAGAGAGCATCCCTTAAGAAGGGATTCATGAGGGGAAAATAGAGCATGAGCTAGCTCTGGTGGATAAGATGAAGGAAAATCCTTAGAGATTTAAAAATATATTAAGGGGAAAAGAGTAACTAGATACAGAATGGAGTCCCTCCGAAGCCAAAGCCACATTTATGTGTGGAGGTGCAGGAGATGGGCGAGCTCCTCAATTCGTATTTCATAAACAATGCAGTAGTCAGACAGCATCTGTGTAGGGAATGAAGGAACAAAATCTTGGTTTGGAACTTTCTTCAGAGTCATGAAATGAATATTTCTTCTCTGTTTTTACCATGGAGAAAGACATGAAAGCGATGGAACTTGGGATAGTTAAAGGAGATGTCTTGAGGACAGTCAGTATTATGGTCGAGGTGGTATTGGCAATTGCACGCTGTGCGGCAGAAGCTCCCAGGATGCCGCATACTGTGGGGAGAAATCCGCTGAGCCGGCCACCAGTCAAAGACAGTGATGATGGTCATTGAGATTTACAGCAGGATCTTGATTAGTTGGGCAAATGTGCCGAGGAATGGCAAATAGAGTTTAATTCAGACATGTGTGAGGCATCACAATTTAGGAAATCAACCCAGGGCAGGATCTTCACAGTGGATGGTCGGGCCCTGGGGAGTGTTGCAGAGCCGAGGGATTGAGGAAAGCATGTATATAGTTCCTGAAGGTGGCATCACAGAGAGGGTGGTAAAGAAGGCTTTTGGCATGCTGACCTTTATTAATCAGTGAATTGTGTATAGAAGTTGGGACATTACAAGTGTTCAAGGTGTTCACGTTAGGAGTATTGTATTTAATTTTGGTTTCCCTGCTATAGGAAAGATGCCAGAAAGAGTGCAGGGAAGATTTACGAGGAATGATGCCAGCACTCGAGGTCCTGAGCTGTTGGAGTGGTTAGGCAGGGTAGGACTTTATTACATGAAACGCAGGAGACTAAGGGAAGATCTTATAGAGGTGTATATAATTATGATGAGAATAGAATGTGTGAATGGACAGTCTTTTTCCCAGGGTAGGAGAATTAAGAAGGCATAGGTTTAAAGTGAGAGGGTAAAGATTTAATAGGAACCTGAGGGGCAACTTTTCCACATGGATGGTGGTGGGCTATGTAATGAGAAGCCAGAAGAAGTAGTTGAGGCAAGTACAATAATAACATTTAAAAGATATTTCGACAGGAACATGGATAGGAAAGGTTTAGAGGGTTATGGACCAAGCATGGGCAAAATGTAACTAACTTGGATGGCCATGTTGGTCGGCATGGACAAATTGGGCTGTAGGGCCTCTTTTCTTGCTGTATGACTCGAACTTATAAAATAATCTTAAAAGGATTTCTGGCATATATAAATCTACTGAACTCCAGTAAATGAAAATACCCCCCAAAAATGTAATGAGTACTGGGGTTAAGAAGGATCAAAGATCATGGAACATAGATTAAAAATAACATGCAAAAGGATTGGAGGGAAGATGAAGATATGCATAGTGTGTGAGGGCTCTGAATCTCACTGCCTGAAACTGATGAAGAGGCAGTACTTTGCAAATAAGAGGTGATTGATGTACCTTGAAGAACCATGAAGTATAGCGCTGGAAGGTGGGATTAGACTGAAAAACTATTTTTCATCTGGCACGGACACACTGGGCCACGTATCCTTCTTCTGGACATAACTTTTCTGAGACTCCATTTTAATTGGAACCAATAACTTTTTTTTGGTCATAAATGCCTTTGGCAGGAAATCAGATTTAAAAAAGGAAATGTGCCAAATCCAACTTTAACCAAAATGAATCAAATGACATTTTGAAAAATCTTATGCACTTATTCCTACACAGAGCAAGAATAAACCCATAAAAGGTCACTCGACAACATGGTCATTGACCACAGGAATTGCAGACTTTCCAAGCAAACACTAAATTCCAAACTTCCTTTTAGAGATCATCTATAACCTTCTATAAAAAAACTACATTTACTTTTCATCTAAATACTTATCTGGAGTGATGATGATTTCATCGGTCACGGATCCTCTCAACAGCTTGACTCACAGTGACTTCAGTGCAAGACCAGTGATTTCCTTGGCTTTAGCAATGCCAGCAGATGAAGAACCATTGGCATCAACCATCACATTAACCAGTGAGCAGTTAATGACATGAAAATAAAACCTTGTTTCATTACCTTCGTTACCTTTATTACCTTTGAGAGTTTCAATGCACATAAGAACTTACTAAGTCGCACAAGGATTTTGTGAAAAATAAAGCAATTAATATCACAAAGGCTTCAAAATTAGGAAAGGTTATGGGCAACTAAATATACTTCAGTGCACAATAGAATATAGATTAATCGGGCACAGGACCAGGCGTTTAGCCCACCGTGTCTGTGTTGACCATGATGCCAATCTAACTAATCCCATCTTGTTGCATGTGGTCTTTATCTCTCTATTCCCCACAAATCTTGGGTGTGCATGTCTCTAAAAATCTGTCCTGGGCCCAGCACATTGATGCAATCACAAAAAAAGCCCATCAACATTTCTACTGCCTCAGTTTGAGGAGTTTCAGCATGCCTCTCTCAAACTGCTACAGCATGGCAGAGAGTATACTGACATGCATCACGGCCTGGTTCAGTATCTCGAATGCCCAAGAATGATGGTCTGCAAGAAGTGGTGGACACTGCCCCGGTTAACCATGGGTATTGACCTCCCCACCATCAAAAGGATCTGCAGAAAGCGTTGCCTCAAGATGGCAGCTAATATCACGAAAACCCCACACCACCCTGGCCAAGCTCTCATCTCACTGCTCTTATCAGGAAGAAGGTACACGAGCCTGAGAACCATTACGTCCAGGTTCATCATCAACCTTCGAGTTCTTGAACCACACGGTACAAATCCAACCACAATCATACCTCTGCAGTGAACTACATTGGACCTGTATAGGCTCCACTATGTACTACAGTTTTTACTATTATGGTCTGGTTAAGCACAATTACTAATAATTGTTAGCATTATTGTTTATTATGTGCATTATTGTTTATTTGTCGTGTGCTGCATTAGCATCCTCGTATTCTGCAGCAAGTATCAATTACACTGTTCCATTTCCAGTGCTTATCCCAATTAATCTTTTGAACAAGAGGACAACATTTGCAACCTTTCAGGCTTCTGGTGCCTCGTCTGTGGCCAATGAAGATGCAAAATGTATTGTGATGTTCTTAATGACAATTTAAAGAAAATCACTGCAAACCAATCAGCATGATGTTGAAAGTAATATTTGCAAAAATGATATAAAGTCATCCCTTATCAGATGCATGATATGGGAGAGGATGCCACTGGAGGAGCCTATCAGGGCACCCATGATAGTTTAAGAAAAGACTACAGATGCTGGTAAAATCAAATGTAGACAGAAAATGCTGGAGAAACTCAGCGGGTGAGGCAGCATCTATGGAGAGAAGGAATTGGCAACGTTTCTGGTCGAGACCCTTCTTCAGACTGAGGGGGAGGGGGTAGGTCAAAGAAACAATGTACGCGGAGACAGTGGGACTAGTGGGAGAACTGGGAAGGGGGGGATGAAGAGAGAGAGCAAGGACTACCTGAAGTTAGAGAAGTCAATGTAGTGGGATCCCTTTGGAGGTGGTGAAAATGTCGGAGGATTATATGCTGTATATGACGGCTGATCAGAATCAGAATCAGAATCAGAATCAAAATCACACTTTATTCGCCAAGTATGTTTTGCAACATATGAGGAATTTCATTGGCCAGGTCAGTCATAAAATTAAAAGCAACAGATCAGTCAAAAACACATTTTAACATGAACATCCACCACAGTGACTCCTACACATTCCTCACTGTGATAGAAGGCGAAATAAAGTTCAAGTCCTTCCTTAGTTCTTCCTCGGTCGTGGGCCTCGAGCCCCCGTTGACGGGATGATCTTAACTCCAGTAGCCGGCGGCGTTCAGGCCGTCTGTGTCGAGTCGATCTGCTCCTGCATCGGGGGGATGTCAGCTCCCCCGCACCGGGCGATCGAACCTCGCGTCGGGGCTGGTGAACCTTCCGTGACGTTGGAACTCCCGACTCGGCCTCTCCCGAGACTGCGAGCCCTTGATGTTGGTTCCGCGGTGGTCGCGGTGGGAGCGGTCCCAGGCAAGGGATCTGCTCCGATGTTAAGTCCGCGCCCCGCGGTGGGGCTTACGACAGTCCGAGGATGCCTCCAGCTCCATCGATGGAAGGCCGCAGAGCCCGGAGAATGTGATCCGAAAATTGATCACATCTCCGGGAAGGTAAGAACCTCGAAAAAAGTTTCCCCCGATCCCCTCCCCCCCCCCACATAAAACAAACCGAAGAACATTAAGACAAACTTTTAACAAACTAAAAAATAACAAAAAGAAAGAAAATACAAACAGACTGCAATATGAGGTCAAGCGGGACTCTGTCCTTGTTACAAGAGGGAGGAGGGGGAGTAAGAGCAGAGCTGCGGGCTATTGAGGAGACCCTAGTGAGAGCCTCATCTATAATGGAAGCGTGGAACCCCCGTTCCCTAAAGAATGAGGACATCTCTAATGCCCTGGTATGAAAAACTTCATCCAGGGCACAGATCCGACGTAGACGGAGGAATTGGGAGTAGGGGATATAGTCTTTACAAGAAGAAGGGTGGAAAGAAGTGTAGTCAAGATAGCTATGGGAATCAGTAGGTTTGTAGTAGATGTCGGTCAATAGTCTGTTTCCTGTAATGGAGACGGTGAAATCTAGAAATGGTAGGGCGATGTCGGAGATGGTCCAAGAGAATTTGAGTGCAGGATGGAAATTAGTGGTGAAGTTGATGAAGTCAGTAAGTTCTGCATGGGTGCAGAAGGTAGCACCAATGCAGTCATCAATGTAGCGGAGGTAGAGTTCAGGGATAGGGCCAGTGTACGCCTGGAACAGGGATTGTTCGACGTACCCTAAAAGAGGCAGGCATAGCTGGGGCCCATGTAGTGCCCATAGCTACGCCTTGGATCTGGAGGAAGCGGGAAGAGTAGAAGGATAAGTTGTTGAGGGTAAGGACCAGCTCTGCTAGGCGGAGGAGAGTATTGGTGGATGGAAATTCGCTGGTTCTGCGGTCAAGGAAGAAACGGAGGGCTTTGAGACTCTCCTGGTGGGAGATGGATGTGTAGAGTGACTGGACATCCATAGTAAAGATGAGGGAGTGGGGGCCTTGAAAACGGGAGTCATTGAAGAGACAAAGAGCGTGTGAGGTGTCTTGGACGTTGGTAGGGAGGGATTGGACCAAGGGGGATAGGATGGAATCAGGATATGTAGAAAATATACAAAAAAAACAATTGCCTCTGGTATTATAATGAATTGCATCAAAAACATACAGTATAAGATTGATTTGAAAGAACAATTACGAAACGTAGAGAGATGAAACCAGTTTTGCCTTTCATAGGAACTAACATTATGTACGTACATTGGACTATTGAATGTAATAATATTAATGGAGCTCTTGTGAACATTGTAACCTGAGGTGAGCACTTGTAACCTGGATACGCCAACACATGTAAAATAACCTGACTGCATCAATGAGGAAAAACTAAGGCAGACACATTTTAACATAAAGAAGTATGAATTCATCCAATAGAGAAGATGTGGAGGGTCAAATGCTATGTGATCATTTATTCACATCCATGTTCTAGATTTGCATGGGCTCAATCACTGGGCTTTTCAGTCAGACTCCACAGAACCCATCATGCTGGGAATTCTACTCAGTAACACATTATGCTCAGCCACCCATCAGACATCAGAACTCGGAGACATAAATTCATACAGCATGGAAACTATACAGCCTCTTGACCTAACTCGTCCATGCCGACCAAGATGCCCCATCTACACCAGTCCCTTTTGCCCACATTTGGCCCTTATTTGTCCAAACCCTTCCTATCCATGTATATGTCCAAGTGTCTGTTAAATGCTGTTATAGTACCTGCCTCAACTACCTTCTGACAACTTGTTTCAAATACCCTCTTCAGTGAAAAAGTTACTCCTCAGATTCCTGTTAAATCCTTCTCCCATTACCTTAAACCAATGTCCCCTGTTTCTTGATTCCCCACCCAATGTAAAAGACTATGTGCATTCACCCTATCTATTCCACTCTTGATTTTATACACCTCTATAAGATGATATCAGAGGGAATGGGAATACTCCGCACGGAGAATGGGGAGATATTGACAAGATAGACACAAAATGCTGGAGTAACTCAGCAGGACAGGCAGCATCCATGGAGAGAAGGAATGGGTGATGTTTCGGGTCGAGACCCTTCTTCAGACTGAAGTCAGGGGAGAGGGAGACACAGTTATAAGGAAGTGTAGCAGCGAGAGAGGATGTTGCAAAACTTTGCAGTGGAGCAGACGAAATGTGTAGGAAGGAACTGCAGATGCTAGTTTAAACCAAGGATAAACACAAAATACTGGAGTAACTCAAGCAGGACAGGCAGCATCTCTGAAGAGAAGGAATGGGTGACGTTTTGGGTCAAGTCCCTTTTTCAGAGTGAAGTCAGGGGAGAGGGAGACACAGAGATAAAGAAATGTAGCAATGAGATATTTTACAAAATTACTCTATTCATTGTTTTTATTGACTTTTTAAATTATTTATAACTATTTTAATGTTTTGGATGTTTTGAATAGTTGGGATATTTAAAAAGCTATGGCAATAAGTGACAATTGTGAAAGTGAAATTGACAAATCATAAAACTTAGTTTCTGTTCTATCACCTGTTGAAAGCTGTCAGAAAGCTCAGGGGCAGTGCTGTACGGTGGGCAGCACCTCCACAGCTTGGTGGTGAGAAACTCTTTATTTTTATGGTGTTATCAGGAAGAAGAAGAATACCTTAAACTTGGAACAAGACAATTTAGGAATAAAATCAAGGAAGCATTTCCTCAGTTCAGTTCAGTATAGTTTATTGTCACTTGTACCAGGGTGCAGTGAAAAACTTTTGTTGCTTGCTAACCAGTGAGCGGAAAAACAATACATGATTACAATCAAGCCATTCACAGTGTACAGATACACAATAAGGGAATAATGTTTAGTGCAAGATAGAGCCACTAAAGTCTGATCAAAGATAGTCCAAGGGTCACCAATAAGGTAAAGAGTAGTTCAGAACTGCTCTTTAGTTGTGGCAAGATGGTTCAGTTGCCTGATAACATCTGGGAATCAACTGTCCCTGAATCTGGAGTTGTGCATTTTCACACCTATACATTTTGCCTGACGGGAGAAGGGAGAAGAGGTGGCCAGGGTGAAACTCATCCTTGATTATGCTGCTGGCCTTGCCAAAGCAGCATTAGGTACAAATGGTGTCAATGTAAGAGAGGTTGGTTTGTGTGATGGTCTGGGCTGAATGGATTAAAGGCCGATAAATCCCCAGGGCCAGATAGGCTGCATCCCAGAGTACTTAAGGAAGTAGCCCCAGAAATAGTGGATGCATTAGTGATAATTTTTCAAAACTCATTAGATTCTGGAGTAGTTCCTGAGGATTGGAGGGTAGCTAATGTAACCCCACTTTTTAAAAAGGGAGGGAGAGAGAAAACGGGGAATTACAGACCAGTTAGTCTAACATCGGTAATGGGGAAAATGCTAGAGTCAGTTATTAAAGATGGGATAGCAGCACATTTGGAAAGTGGTGAAATCATTAGACAAATCAGCATGGATTTATGAAAGGTAAATCATGTCTGACGAATCTTATAGAATTTTTCGAGGATGTAACTAGTAGAGTGGATAAGGGAGAACCAGTGGATGTGTTATATCTGGACTTTCAGAAGGCTTTCGTCAAGGTCCCACATAAGAGATTAGTATGCAAACTTAAAGCACATGGTATTGGGGGTTCAGTATTGATGTGGATAGAGAACTGACTGGCAGACAGGAAGCAAAGAGTGGGAGTAAACAGGTCATTTTCAGAATGGCAGGCAGTGACTAGTGGTGTATATAAATATATATAAATGATCTGGATGAGGGAATTGAATGCAACATCTCCAAGTTTGCGGATGACACGAAGCTGGGGGGCAGTGTTAGCTGTGAGGAGGATGCTAGGAGGCTGCAAGTTGACTTGGATAGGTTGGGTGAGTGGGAAAATGCAAGGCAGATGCAGTATAATGTGGATAAATGTGAGGTTATCCATTTTGGTGGCAAAAACAGGAAAGTAGAGTATTATCTGAATGGTGGCCGATTAGGAAAAGGGGAGATGCAACGAGACCTGGGTGTCATGGTACACCAGTCATTGAAAGTAGGCATGCAGGTGCAGCAGGCAGTGAAGAAAGCGAATGGTATGTTAGCATTCATAGCAAAAGGATTTGAGTATAAGAGCAGGGAGGTTCTACTGCAGTTGTACAGGGTCTTGGTGAGGCCACACCTGGAGTATTGCGTACAGTTTTGGTCTCCTAATCTGAGGAAAGACATTCTTGCCATAGAGGGAGTACAGAGAAGGTTCACCAGACTGATTCCTGGGATGGCAGGACTTTCATATGAAGAAAGACTGGATAGACTCGGCTTCTACTCGCTAGAATTTAGAAGATTGAGGGGGGATCTTATTGAAACTTACAACATTCTTAAGGGGTTGGACAGGCTAGATGCAGGAAGATTGTTCCCGATGTTGGGGAAGTCCAGAACAAGGGGTCACAGTTTAAGGATAAGGGGGAAGTCTTTTAGGACGGAGATGAGATAATCATTTTTCACACAGAGAGTGGTGAATCTGTTGGATTCTCTGCCACAGAAGGTAGTTGAGGCCAGTTCATTGGCTATATTTAAGAGGGAGTTAGATGTGGCCCTTGTGGCTAAAGGGATCAGGGGGTATGGAGAGAAGGCAGGTACAGGATACTGAGTTGGATGATCAGCCATGATCATATTGAATGGCGGTGCAGGCTCAAAGGGCCGAATGGCCTACTCCTGCACCTATTTTCTATGTTTCTATGTTTCTATCCACAATTCGCTGCAAATTCTTGCTGTCTTGGATGGAGCTGTTCCCAAACCAAACTGTGATGCAACCCAATAAAATGCTCTTTATGGCACATCTGTAGAAGTTGGTGAGAGTTGTTGGGGACATGCCGAACTTCCTAAGCCTTCTAAGGAAGGCGAGGCATTGATGTGCTTTCTTGGTCATTGCTTCAATATGGGTGGTCCAGGAGAAGTTGTTGGTGATATTTCCTTCTAGGAATTTGAAGTTTTCAACAATTTCTACTTTGGCACTTTCAATGCAACCTGGGGTATGTGTACCGCTTCGCTTTCTGAAGTCCATCACTATCTCCTTTGTCTTGCTGATATTGAGAGAAAGATTGTTGTCTCGACACCAGGACACGAGGTTCTCAAACTCCTTCCTGTACTCCATCTCATCATTATTTAACATCCATCTCACAATGGTGGTGGCGTCTGCGAATTTTTAGATTGCATTTGTACATGGCTGCAAAGGCATGGGTGTACAAGGAGTAAAGAAGGGGGCTGAGAACACATCCTTGCAGAGCCTCCGTGTTGAAGATTATTGTAGAGGATGATTTGTCCCCTATCCTCACTAATTGGGGTCTGTTGGTCAGGAAGTTGAGGATCCAGTGGAAGAGATGAATGATGACTCCAAGACCCGCAAGTTTGGTGATGAGCTTGGATGGTATAATGGTGTTAAAGACAGGGCTGTATATGAATAGGAGTCTGACAAAGGTGTATCTCTTATCGAGGTGTTCCAGGGATGAGTGTAGGGCCAGGGCAATGGCATTTCCCTTGGACCTGTTGTGGCGGTAGACGAACTGCAGTGGGCCAAGACTGGATTTGTAGACTGGATTTAATGCATTCCATAACGAGCTTCTTAAAACATTTCATGATTGTGGATGTCCAGGCCACTGGACGATGGTCATTCATTAGATCATGTAATAGGAGCAGAATTAGGCCATTCGGCCCATCAAGTCTACTCTGCCGTTCCACCATGGCTGATCTATCTCTCCCTCCTAACCCCATTCTCCTGACTTCTCCCCATAACCTCTGACACCCATACTAATCAAGAACACCTCGTTTAGGCATGAGATCTTGCTTTTCACGCACAATATGTAGCAGAAAGCAAAAAAGACCTCCTCAAAAGGCCACAGATGTTTTGTCAATTGTATGTTCTGGACTGGGATTTTATTAGATAATGGATAAAGAAGGGCAATAAATTGTGAACTAGGCATTGCACCTCATGCAGCAATTGGCCCAGTTAAATGGCAAACGTCTCTTAGGATGTGGTGTGAGTGACAAGTCTACTTCTGATCCCACGCAACCCATCTTTCACTTTCAGATTCCAATTAACCTGCTATGCAGTTTCAGCAGTTTGTGTTAACTTCAAATTTTGAGCAATAGTTTATTTTCTTTTTATCAATTCGATGATGTAGTCAGATGAGCGCAAAGGGAAAAACAGTTAAAAAGCTTGCTCTTAAAATCTTTTATCATTAGAATTTCTTTTAAAGCAACTAGTAGATATCTACAGACTTTTATTGACAGACAACATGTCCTTATAACTCCAGTATAATGCCTTTTTAATCTTTATGAGAACTGGAAAAAAAAACAAAAAGCAGACTTTTATTCCCTCTGAGACTTATTTAGACAAATCGCCAGTTGTGAATATCTGGATAATTTTTCAGATGCACATTCCTTCAATCCTCCAGACACAATGGGCTGGGATTGCTCTGAAGGCTAGTTGGTGTTTCCATACAGGATTGTTTCCTTTTCATCGCAGCCCCAAACTTCACTGAAGTACGAGGGGCTGCAAATATATCCTCATGGCCCATTCAGTTTTAAACAAGCCATAGCTGATGCAAATAGCACCATTCAATTTGTTTTGTTTAATTTAGTTTATTGTCATGTGTGCCAAGGTACAGTGAAAATAATGTTTTGTTGCATGCTATCCAGTCAATGGAAAGACAAAACATCCATAGTGTACAGATACAGGATAAAGGGAATAACGTTTAGTGTAAGATAAAGTCCAGTAAAGTCCAATTAAAGATAGTCGGAGGGTCTCCCATGAGGTAGATGGTAGCTCAGGAACACTCAGGTTGTTGCTAGGGCAGTTCAGTTGTCTGATAACAGCTGGCAAGAAACTGTTCCTGAATATGGGGGCATGTGTTTTCACACTTCTGTACCTCTTGCCTTATATGAGAGGGGAGAAGAGGGAGTGACTGGGGTGAGACTCATCCTTGATTACGCTGGTGGCCTTGTCGAGGCAGCGTGTAGTGTAGATGGAATCAAAGGAAGGGAGGCTTGTTTGTGTGATAGTCTAGGCTGCGTCCACAATTCTCTGCAGTTTGTCTGATCTGCATGGAAAATGTAAATCTATTTGATTGGTTTGTCCTCATTTTGCTTTAGCTTTATTCATATTATATAATGAATTAACATATTGATCAAATTTTGAATAAACATAGATTTTGTTTTGATTATTTAAATAAATTGCAGTGTGTCTGTTGGAAGGTCAAGCAAAGCAATTTGGGGACAGGATGTCATTTGTGTTAAATGAGGCCCACTCGACATTTAAAAACCACTCCACTTTAGTCTGTGGAGTGCTGGGATCTGTAAGAAACATGACCACAAAAGGAAGTGTCTCTGCAAGGATCGTGTGAGAGGTTAGGTTTGGACCTGATTCAGCCCATGATTCATGGGTAATACAGGCATAGATGGTCCAGTTTACAAACAGTGTGGCAATTCACAGTATTCCAAGCCATTAATCAAATTGTAGTAGGCATCCAAAAAATAGTTGAATGGATATCCGAAGGAAACAGAGTGCAAGGTTCGAAGAAGTTAAATATTACACTAAAACTGATATTGGACCACCCTTCACATTCTGTTCAAGTGCTTAAAACAATCTTTTTCTTTGAGTGAACTATTTTAATTTCTGATGAACTAATTCTGTCATAGGTCACTTGTACAAGGATACTTTCAAAATAACATAACGTCCTTCTGGATAACAGAAAAAAGATGCGATTTAGCCAAAGTGTGCCATCTTTTGCACACAAAATAATGTGCCTTTGCAAAGTCCAAGCATGCAATGCAAAGTTTACACCACAGGAAGATTAAACACCCAACCTAACTAAATTTAAGCTCCAGTCCAGTTAAAATCCATATTAACATTCATGGGCAAAGAGAAGAAAGAGCATCTTAGAGTCAGGCAGCATCTGTGCAGGGAATGGACAAGAGTTGGGACCCTTCATCAAACTGATGGAGTTGGGGGAGAGAGAATTACAGCTTTCTCCACCCTATTTTATCATTCTGAAGAAGGACCCAACCTGAAACACATTCTGTCCATTCCCACCATGGATGCTGCCTGACCACTGAGTTCTTCCAGCAGTTTGTGTGATCCTGCCTGTGTTGCAGAGAGAGGAGGAGGATGAGAGGTGATCTTATAGAGGAGTGTAAGATCATGTGAGCATTAGATAGGGTTAATGCACAGAGTATTTTACCCAGAGTAGTTGAATCAAGAACCAGAGGACTTCACTTTAAGGTAAGGGGGGAAAGATTTAATAGGAACCCGAGGGACAACCTTTTTTTATACAAAAGGTGGTAGGTATATGGAACTAGCTGCTAAAGAGGTAGTTGAGGTACTATAACAATATTGAAAAGAGATTTGAACAGTTACATAGCTCGAAAAGGTTTAGAAATGTAGATGGCGCATCTTGGTTGGCGTGGGCAAGTTGTGCTTAAGGACTTGTTTCAGTGCTGTACAGCTCCATGACTAAGTATGAGCACCATTTGGAGAAAACTTAGGTTCATTCAAACCTGCAGCCAAGTAATAGGTTGTGGAAATTCAAACAAATCCTTTAACCCAATATGGATCAAATTGCTTCAATCCCTCACCGGTATATGTTTTGCAATTTTTAACTCGGGAATTCAAGTTTAATGGAAATGAGATTCAATGGTTTACAGAATGGAAAATTATGATAGTATAGAAAGCAATTTCATTCTTTTTATTTGTTGAATTTAACATTTGGGGAAAATCAGTCAAAGTAAGTTTTATATTTTGTAAAAAAAAATCAAAATCATGTAGCTACTGCGTCAGTTTCGCAAGTAATAACAACATATATGGTAACAATTAACTTTAGCAAGAATATGAATTACCAATCAAACAATAACTCTTCATGAAATATAACAACAGTGATCAATAGCTATGCATCAGGAACACACCATCTCAACATCCATTCATTCT
This sequence comes from Malacoraja senta, assembly GCA_038087875.1. NCBI lineage: Eukaryota > Metazoa > Chordata > Chondrichthyes > Rajiformes > Rajidae > Malacoraja > Malacoraja senta. The sequence goes on from CM075977.1 coordinate 353,544,905, forward strand.
GAACCCCAGGTTCAGTGGTTTCAAATCCACACCATAACATATCCAACCTTAATCATGTTCAACCACTTTTTAATTAACAGCAAAACTTTCTGGCCTACAAAAAACCATACGAGATTTTAAAACTGTAATTTTGGATTCCTGTAATTTTCTTGACCACAATCACTACATGATTTCTGGTATACTAGAGCAATAATACCCTTTGTTGAACAAATGCCCTGGATCTGGATTTTGATCACGTTACGACAATATTCCAATGCAATATGAACTTGCAGCATTTTATAAAATAATATGTTCTGACAATATTGGTACTCATAAAGGAGATTAGCGAGTGGCCAATTTAATGAACAGTGTACTGTTTCATTATGTACAGGCATAATAATATTCAGCTGCTCCATAAAGATTTCCGAATGTGTACAGTCTTACTGAATAAGCAATACTTATATGTTTAAACCATTAAACAGTAGACAATAAGTGCAGGAGTAGGCCATTCGGCCCTTTGAGCCAGCACCGCCATTCAATGTGATCATGGCTGATCATCACCAATCAGTACCCCGTTCCTGCCTTCTCCCCATATCCCCTGACTCCTCCGATATCTTTAAGAGCCCTATCTAGCTCTCTCTTGAAAGTATCCAGAGAACCAGCCTCCACCGCCCTCTGAGGCAGAGAATTCCACAGACTCACAACTCTCTGTGAGAAAAAGTGTTTCCTCGTCTCCGTTCTTAATGGCTTACCCCTTATTCTTAAACTGTGGCCACTGGTTCTTGACTCCCCCAACATCTGGAACATGTTTCCTGCCTCGAGCGTGTCCAAACCCTTAACGATCTTATATGTTTCAATAAGATTCCCTCTCATCCTTCTAAACTCCAGAGTGTACAAGCCCAGCCGCTCCATTCTCTCAGCATATGACAGTCCCGCCATCCCGGGAATTGACCTTGTAAACCTACTCTGCACTCCCTCAATAGCAAGAATGTCCTTCCTCAAATTAGGGGACCAAAACTGCACACAATACTCCAGGTGTGGTCTCACTAGGACCCTGTACAACTGCAGAAGGACCTATTTGCTCCTATACTCGACTCCTCGTTATAAAGCCCAACATGCCATTTGCTTTCTTCACTGCCTGCTGTACCTGCATGCTTACTTTCATAGACTGATGAACAAGGACACCCAGATCCCGTTGTACTTCTGTAAGAGTTAATTCTAGCTATTTTAGCTGTAACCTCCATTTTATATTGATGCTAATAATTCTAGCTATTTTAGCTGTAGCCTCCATTTTGTATGGATGCTAATTTAAAACGCTGACTGCTGCAGTAAAAATACTGAAGCACGTATGAAGCGACCTCGCTCTGTCTGCGAGAACTAAGATAAGAGCTCAGAGCTGGTGTCCTGTAGAAAGGTGGTTACAGGACAATGGAGGCTTTGTAACCCCCCAAGACTCCCTTAGACTCCTCAAACCTCCCTTACATTCCCATGGTTTATTAACATGTTGAGAAACTATAATTCATGTATCATTTTAACTGAGCTCCTTTGTTCTTCAACCTGTTTTTGCTGTATAAATATGACTGTATTTCCATGTATTGCTCAGAGAGGGAATAGCGCCAGGCTTCTGTGTGGACTGGTCCACGTAATTGTCTGTATTCCCCACCTAGGTGCCATCTTGAATAAAGACTCTTTCTTACTTTGAAATTCGTGTTTTTAGTTATTTTACTCGTTCAGCTCGGCAAACTTCTACATTTTGGCGTAGTCGGCAGGATAGATCGTTAGGATAGACGGCATGGGCGAGTAAGCAGCAACAGTGAAACGGAGTCTTCGGACGGAGATTCTGTGCACAATCATAGAAACATAGAAACATAGAAAATAGGTGCAGGAGTAGGCCATTCGGCCCTTCGAGCCTGCACCGCCATTCAATATGATCATGGCTGATCATCCAACTCAGTATCCTGTACCTGCCTTCTCTCCATACCCCCTGATCCCTTTAGCCACAAGGGCCACATCTAACTCCCTCTTAAATATAGCCAATGAACTGGCCTCCACTACCTTTAATGGCAGAGAATTCCACAGATTCACCACTCTCTGTGTAAAAAATGATTTTCTCATCTCGGTCCTAAAAGACTTCCCCCTTATCCTTAAACTGTGACCCCTTGTTCCGGACTTCCCCAACATCAGGAATAATCTTCCTGCATCTAGCCTGTCCAACCCCTTAAGAATCCCGGCCCCTTGAGCCGGGTCACCGATATCCGATTTCCCGGAACACTGTGATCCCACGCCCGTGGGCTGATCTGGTGATTCCCCAACCGATATCCAAGACGAACGAGGGGGAGAAGGGAATTGAGGTGAGTTGAACCACCTGTTGTGAATTTTATGGTGCGTCGGCTCTGTCGAGATACCCAAACGATTTGTTGGGTTGAGAAACACAGGACGAATAGTGCATCTGCCGTGTTGGGAGATCCAGGGTTTGCTGGATTGAGAAACATGTGGCGAATGTTGCCTGGTTGAGACATCCGAAACTCAGGTGGAGAGTTTGTCGGATTAAGAAACGAAGGAGGAGAGATAGAATGGGACAGGGTTTGGATAAGAGTGACGGCTGCTCGCTGGTGCAGCACATGTGTTTTATGAATCCAGGTAGAAGTAGAGATTTTAGACAATTGTCAGCAACTTTGACTAAACGGTTGGGTGATGAAGCCTGGCCGGTCGGTGGAACGTGGAAGGTGGAAACTTTGAAACGAGCCGAGTAATTGATTTGGGAACGTGATGCGGGAAAGAGGTGGAAAAAACGTATTAAAGAATGGAGGGAGGCAGCAGTTAAACGCCACAAGGATGAGCGTGATAAAGTCTGGATGGGTGTAGTGTGTGAGGGATAGATAATTCACAATCTACACTTGGTGTACAGAACCCGAAGTGTGTTTATTACAAGCCTAACATGGCTGCTGCAAAACCCCTGCAGATCACCCAGGGACCCCCCTGGAGGTAACATTCATCTCGAGGCAGAGCCCTCTAGTGGTGACTCCAGGACACAACACATTTCCCTCCTTATAAATGAAGGTTAACATATAATTCCCGTTATCCACCCCAATATGTCCATATGCAATCAGTCCAACATAACAGCTCGGTGAACATAACGTTTATGGCTTCACAGCTAATAATCCTGCAGATATTGAGGTCTCCTCTTCTGTCGCTGAGAGTGTCGAGCGGGAATAGACTGCTCTGCTGTATGCTCTGCTGTATGTTGACCACAATCACTGTCTTGACTAGATATTGGGAAAGGAAAAGTGTCCAATTCGTCTTCTTCCTGTCCCTGTCTACTTGCAATTAGACGCCTCGCGTTCCATTTGGTGTCATCTTGGAGGAAGTACGCTTTCTCGCTGAATCTCCGTTTAATCTGTATCGGCTTGGAGAGTGCACTTGCAAGCTTATATTGTCTGTTAGGGCGGCTGATTCGTACCCAGTCGCCGACCTTGAACCGCGGCGCTCGTACTCTGCGTTTGGCATCACAGTACACTTTCCCTTTTGCTTGTTTGTGAGCTATAATTTCCGCCCTCGCTCTTGTGTCCGGATTTGGGTGCGATGATGGTTGAAGAGCATTCAATTTTGCCCTATCATCAGCTGGCGTTTTCCCAGTCAACGTGTGTGGTGTGGATCTGTAGGATCGGAGGAGAATATGGATTGACTGTTCTAACGTTTTCCCCTCCGACATGCTCGCTTTTATGCTTTCCTTAATCACGCGATTGAATCGTTCAACCCCGCCGTCCGATTCAATTCAATTCCTTTATTGTCATCTTGCAAGCAACAGTTGTGCAGTGCAAAACGAAAAGATGTTTCCCAGGGAATACCGGAGCATCGCACATGAAGTTTAAAACATTTCACACATAATAACAACACTAAAACAATCCAGTCCCTGATGGAACAGTATAAAGTTAAAATAGATAAAAACAACGTTAAAATACAGTAAGACCAATCATAAACATGTCCGGGGTGGCTGATTTGATTGGCCAGTGCCAGTTATTGAAGTGGCCAGTGCCAGTTATTATCGTGTCCGTGCCAAGCCGCAGAATCAGGTGATTGTGATTGGGGGTTGGGGGTTGTATCTCGAAGTTCGCTGATGTTGAATGTCATAACTCGCGAGGAAAGTGGAGAACTGTTCAGATATGAACTGAGGGCCGTTGTCAGTCGTTATGACCTCCGGCAGTCCCCATTTAGTGAACAGCTTTTCGAGAATCGCGATGATCGAGCTTGTCGTGACTGAGAAAGTAGTTGCGATCTCCGGCCACTTGCTTTGGAGATCATGTACTACAAGTAGAAACCACTGGCGTCTTGGCGCAGCTTGCACCTCTCCGAAGATATCGAGTTGCAAGTGCCTCCATGGTTTGTCCGGCCATGGGATTGGCTGAAGAGGGGCAGGACATGGTCTTGTTGATTTCTCACTAATTGTGCATGCTTCACAATTTTTAATGAAATCTTCTACGCGACGATCTATTGCTGGCCACCACACTACCTCGCGACACCGTTGTTTCATCTTAACAAGGGTGTCCTTCGTGTGCCAGTTGTAACACGCGGTGTTGCAGTGATTTGGGTATAACCACTCAAGTTCCATGCGTGAAACATGTATCGTCAACCACAGCCAGTTCGTGGCATACCCGGTGGTACGGAACCAAGTCGTCTGCTATCTCCTTGGGCCAGTCTGTCCTGAGATACTGGCAGACGATTTGCAGTGTGCCGTCAGCTGTCGACTCTGCCCTCAGCTCTCCCCGCGTCACGAGATTCGCCATCGCGTGCGGAATTACCGCGAGAACGTATTCGTCGATGTCGCTTGAAGCGTCGCTATCACGTGTGCTTGCGGGTGCCATCGTTGGGACGCGACTGAGCATGTCTGCGATGCGATTGCGTGAACCTGCGAGGTATTCTACTTTGAAGTTGTACTGGTGAAGGCGATCGGACCATCTGTAGATCCTGTGCGGACGGTGTCCTGAGCCTGACGTGTCCAACAATGTACTTAGCGCTTGGTGATCTGTACGGAGAGTGAATGGTCTCCCGTATAGGTATACGTGCCAGTGTTCACACGCAGAGATGCACGCTAATGCTTCGCGTTCTCCGGTGGAGTACTTGCGTTCTGTGGCAGTCAAAGGATGGAACGCGAATGCGATCGGTCGTTCGCTTCCATCGATACTCTGCGAGAACACTCTGCGATACTCTGCGAGATCGGAGCAGTGCGAGAACACTGCTCCGATCGCTATACCTGAAGCATCTGTTGTGACGTACGTTTCCGCACTTGGGTCGAAGTGTGCGAGAACAGGTGGAGATGCTATTTTGTCTTTCAGCGTGTTGAACGCGAAGTCCTGCTCATCCATCCATTCCCACTGTGTGTCTTTCCGTAGCAGCTTCTGTAGCGGTTCTGCAACCTGCGCGTACTGCGGCACAAACTTGCGGTAGAATTTGGTGGTGCCCAGAAATGATGCTAGCTCTTTCACGTTAGTTGGGGCGGGGATCGCATTCATCGCTTGGACATTGTCCTGAGTAGGCTCAACTCCAGACGCTGTCACTCTGTACCCGAGAAAATCAATCTCGGATGCTGTAAATGTGCACTTTGCTGCGTTGAGCGTCGTTGTGTTGAGCGAGACGAGCTAACACTGCATGCAGTCGTTGATCGTGTTCCTCCTTGTCCCTTCCATGGACCACGACATCATTGAGAAGATTGAGTGCTCCGCCTGTCAGAACTGACGCCACGATTTTTTGAAATGCGCTGGGCACTGAGCACAGTCCATACGGCATCCTACGGTACTGAAATACTCCTTCATGTGTAATGAATGCTGACAAATGCCGACTGCATTCTGCTAGTGGTACCTGAAGGTAGCTTCGACGCATGTCCAGTTTTGTGAACACCGTTGAACCGTGGAATGACGCAGCTAGCTCTTGTATTGTTGGCAGAGGGTATTTGTCCGGAATGATGGCTTTGTTGACCGCTTTGAGATCGTTGCACAGCCTGAGTTCACCGTTCTTGCGTCGCGCGATTACCAGATTCGATATCCAAGGGGATGAATCAATGCGCTTAATGATACTATCCTTTTCGAGTCGTTTCAGTTCCGTTGAGACTTCCGCACGTACGGAAAATGGTAGTCGCCGTAGGCGCTGTGAAACCGGCCGGACTGATGTGTCTACACGAGGTGCGTGGCAGTACCCTTTAACTATCCCAAAACCCGAGAACAGGGAGGGGTACTCATGCCCATAGTCCGCGTCGCTGATCACATTGATGTTCGTGCCGGTTGAGTCCTGAAGCTTGAACCCTAGTTGATCAAACAAATTGACTCCCATCAGACTCTTTCCTTCTGCGATGTAGAATGTGAAGCTATCGAGCTTAACTCCTTTGTAGCAGACAGGAACGGTCACTAGCCCTCTCGTGGGTATGGTTGAACCATCATAAGCGTGAAGAGTGTCCCTCGGGGGAGCAAGTGGGTAGTCCGAAAAGTACCTTTTGTAGAGGTCGATGCTCAAAATTGAAACCTTCGCCCCCACATCTATGAGAAGCGATACCGAGGTCCCAGCGATCTCGACCTTGCAGTCTTTGAAAGTCCCTGTTGACCGAACATCCTGGTCAGCCCTGTCCTTTATGGAGTATGCATCGTGTCCACCCGGGGATTCATCGTCTACTTGGTGGACCGATGAAGCCTTCTCCTTTGATGACCAGCATATTTTCTCGAAGTGATTCCGCTTTGAGCACGCGTTGCATCGTTTACCGTACGCTGGACATTCCCTGGCAGCATGTGTCCGGCCACAATTTGGACACTGCTTGTTTGAGCGACCGTGTTTTGATTGCCTCTGAATGCCCTGCATTGGTGCTGTGCTCATCTGATGGGATGCAGGACTAAATGCTCCCTCCGAGCATGCCATCTGCTGTTGTTTGAGCACCTCGGCGTTATGCATGGCACTTTCAATTTGCATAGCTAACGCTTGTGCCTTTTCGAGTGTGAGAGCATCATCCTCCATGAGAAGGCGCTCTCTAATCCGCGGGACAGAAGTCTTTTCGATCAGCTGGTCTCTCACCAGCTCATCCGTCAGTGCTCCAAAATTGCACTTTGCAGCCAGTTCTATCAATGCAGAAGCAAATTGCTTCACTGGTTCACCCTGTCCCTGTGACCGCTGGCGAACCGGTATCTTTCTATCAGCACACTGGTCTTTGGGAGAAAATATTTGCCCAGTGCATTAACAGCAGTACTGTACTCACTCGTAGCAGCACTGTCGAGCTGCGCGAAGATTCGCTGTCCCTCCGTTCCGAGGCAATGCAGCAGAATCGCTCGGCGGCGAATGTCCGAAATGGCCGTGCCGTCCAGGCCACTTGCGATCAGGTAAGTCTTGAAACTTTCATACCAGCGTATCCATGGTACAGGAGGCTCTCCTCGAGTTTCCAGGAATGGAGATGGGGCAGCGAGGGTTAAACCAGCCATCCTCGTCGCCAGATGTAGTGTTCGAGGGCTAAATAATTCACAATCTACACTTGGTGTACAGAACCCAAAGTGTGTTTATTACAAGCCTAACATGGCTGCTGCAAAACCCCTGCAGATCACCCAGGGACCCCCCCCCCCCCCCCCCCCCGGAGGTAACATTCATCTCGAGGCAGAGCCCTCTAGTGGTGACTCCAGGACACAACAATGGGTAATGCAAGTAATCGAGGGATTGCAATATGTGGGCCCATGGAGGCCATGAAGGAATGGGAGGTGTTACAAGCGGAATGTGCGGCTTATGATAAGAAAATGAATGTTAACAGCTGTGATTCTTCGACTCAAAATAATAAAAGAGCTAAGTCAAGCGCGCGATCTCCTGAAGGTAAAGGAGGTTTATATCCAGTAATGGAGGAGGAGGACCTGTTGTCTGGCATGGCTGAATTATTTGCATCCTCGGACCTTGAGTCAGAGGATAGCTAGGAATTTAGACCCCCCCCTTGCCCCACGATTGGACCAAGCGCCACCGGCGTTATATACGGTGGCTGCCGGTCCTGTTGTTAATGCTTTTTATTTTCTATAACTTTTATTTGGAGGTCTATTCTTTCTATGTGGGGGGTGGGGGGTGGGGACTGTTTTAACCCCAGTTCTACCTAGTTGGAGATGCGGTTTTCCTCCAAATCGCATCTTCGCTCTCCCCATGCGGCCTTCCATCGGGCTGGAGCAGCATTTCCTGCCGGGACCACAACTTCGGCGGCACAGCGCTGGGACACCAACACGGAGCGGGCGATGCCTTGCCGGGTCGCCGCTCCGGAGTGCTGTGACCGCCGACCACCAACATCGAGGAGCTGCGGTCTGCGGTCTGCGGTCTGCGGTCTGAGGGCGTCCCGCCTCGAGCGTGCGGCGCTGGATTGAAGACACCGCGGAGTCAGAGTCGGAGCTCGAACCGGCGTGGCCTGAAGACTACGGGCGTCGCAGTCTCCGGGGAGGGAGCGGCCGCTCCAGACACTTCCAAGCTGCTGAGGACTTTCCACCCGATGCCGGTGTTCCAGCTTCCCGGGAGATGGGCATACAACATCGGGCTGCCGTTGCGGCGACTGGCTGCGGAGGCCTCAAATTGGCCCCGACCTCGGGTGGACTAGGAGGAAGAGGAGGAGGACTGGACATTTTGGTGCCTTTCCCTCACAGTGGAGAGTGTCGACTCTGCTGTGGGGGGGATGTTCGTGTTGAATCTCTTATAGTGTGTTGTGTCTTTTTTCTACATATTTTTTTTATTTATATGGGTAATTTTCTCTGTAAAGCACTTTGGCTTCATTGATTGAAATTGATTGAAAAGTGCTATATAAATAAATTTACTTTACTTTACTTTACTATGGCTCCCCCCGCCTTGGTTCCCGTTCCAACTGCAATGATAGCTCCACAGCGAAACACACACAATGCCATGACCCCATTACAGACCATTAGTGACGGGGTAAAGACACGAACTGACCGAAGACCTGTAGTACCTTACGGCATAGCACCCAACAGCAGTACTCATTTTCCCTACGAATGATGCCTAATCCAGATGGAGAGCCAGTTCCCATGGCAGTTCCTTGGAAACCAGCAGACATGGCTTTAATGGCCCAAAAAGCCCCTGATATACAGACTCAAGGAGCACAATTTGTAGACTACTTTGAATCCATGATGCGTGCATACACAGCCAGTCCCCAAGACAAATTTACAGCCCTTTCTGCACTTCTCAGTGTTACTGAATTCGGCAAATGGACAGCCCAAATGTCTCGAAATATACCTGCCAACCCAGCAATTACTACATGGGAAGAGATAACAACCGCCGAAGCAAACGGCATCACCCAGGTTACCTTAATGATCAGAGCCCTGTGTCAAATTTTGCAGCTCCCTCTAAACATGGCCGGAGTATTAGAATGTAAGCCACTACCAAAGGAAACTGGTATTCAGTTCTGGGAGCGCTTCACAGCTCTATACGGAATCATGCTGGCGATGAAACTTTTTATAATGATAGAGCATCTATGCAGTTTAATGCGATGCTAGTACAATGTCTGCCTCCTGTTATGGTGCAAATGATTAAAGTTGATCTGGAATGGGCAAACAAAACGGCAGACGGCATGCGACGTGCTGTATGTGCACACTGGCCAAGGGCTAAAAGCGAGAATAGCCCAGCGCAGCCTGTGGTGGTTAAGCATGAATACGTGATATGATCTGATAATGAGGGAGGAGAGAGTGGTAGTGAATGGACTGTATCAACTCGCCAAGACCACTCCACCATCCATTATCAAAAACAAGGGCCACCTCAACGGGGTATGAATCACCCATACAATAGAGGACCTCCCCGTGATAGGCAAGATCGCCTTTTTAACGACGAGCGCCATACTCCCAGCACAGACCGAGACAGCATTACCTGCTTTAAATGTGGGGGAATTGGACACATGAAACGGGAATGCCCAAGTGGTCCCAACGATAGAAATCAGCGATTGGAATCCCGTGAACTCACATATAGCACCAAGAACCCATTCCACAGCCAAGATTGATGGTCCCCAGGCAATTCTCGAGTCATGTTCCCCATTATTGCCAGGGAGAAAGGGGAACCAATGCTAAACATCTTAGTCGAGGGAGTAGAAATACCTTTTCTGATTGACACTGGCGCCACCCTTTCTACCCTCGATAAACAAGTAGTTGAGCAATACCATTTTCCTGTGTCTGCCTCCTCTACACATCTATCAGCTCTCGATGGTAAAACCAGCAGCTATCCACTGACTCCACCCCTTCAGGTGCAAGCAATGAATCGATGCTGTACTATTTCATTCTCAGTTACTACCGGGATCCACTGCTGCCTAGCAGGTCATGACCTATTACAAGAACTTTCAATCACCATCTCCTCCACAAACGAGGGCATAACAGTAGAGGAGGGTCCTATATCACACATGATGGCCTTGCAAACAGGGATGCTACCACAGTGGTGGGCTATGAACCTAACCCCACGTTCACTATTTGAAAATATGGCCACTCTTCACATCACTCAATGCTATGACCCCACTGGTGTAAATGCTAAAGATGAAGAATATTACGCTGACCTTTTAGATGAATTGGCCGCAGTCATCATTTTTGGCCACGGAGAGGGACCCTGTGGGATGCCCTTCTGGCTGAAACTTTACCTTCCTTCTGGCGACATAAACCACTCATCATCCCACATGTAACCATTGCTGTCAATGAGGGACATACTGCTAAGGAACTGGGAAGTTTAGCCTACACCTTATACGACAAGGCAGATTGAACGTGTCTCGATAAAGAGCAAACTTCCCCTGAAGGCTCTATTATGTTCTGGTCAGTTACAAATACCTCAACAGGACAGATTGCCCAGCACAGAGCGTCAGGTCCCCCGGAGGTTGAACAGCATTTGTGGTCCACTAGTTCTCTAGAGGTAGGGTCCACTAACTGTGACCCTGTTTTATCGAGATAAAGCCAGACCTACCCACTGCCAGCAATACAGCAATACCCTTTGAAGCCAGAGGCAACCGAAGCCAGAGGCAACTTCAAAGGAAGTGTTCTGGTGGAAGCCGCTGATTGGTGGAAGCAGACTAGAGGAAGCAGCTAATTGAGAGAAACCCCAGGTTTGCATTTCTGCTTTCTGGTTAAGGGGACAGTGAGTTAAGGGTTCAGTGAGTTAAGGGTTCAGTGAGTTAAGGGTTCAATGAGTTAAGGGGACAGTGAGTTAAGGGTTCAGTGAGTTAAGGGTACAGTGAGCTGAGGGTACAGTGAGTTAAGGGTTCAATGAGTTAAGGGGACAGTGAGTTAAGGGTTCAGTGAGTTGAGGGTACAGTGAGCTGAGGGTACAGTGAGTTAAGGGTTCAATGAGTTAAGGGGACAGTGAGTTAAGGGTTCAGTGAGTTAAGGGGACAGTGAGCTAAGGGGACAATGAGTTAAGGGTACAGTGAGTTAAGGGTTCAGTGAGTTAAGGGTTCAGTGAGTTAAGGGTTCAGTGAGTTAAGGGTTCAATGAGTTAAGGGGACAGTGAGTTAAGGGTTCAGTGAGTTAAGGGGACAGTGAGCTAAGGGTACAATGAGTTAAGGGGACAGTGAGTTAAGGGGACAGTGCTTTATAGTAAAGGTACAGTTTAAAGGATTAAGATTTTTATAGTGTGAGTGAGTTGATTTAATTTGGAGAGTAAGCCATGTCAGTTGAGATCGGCCCCATGGTTTGCTCATCCTGCAACATGTGGGAGATCGGGGATATGGTCGGTGTCCCTGGTGACTACGTTTGCAGGAAGTGTGTCCAGCTGCAGCTCCTGGCAGACCGCATTGAACGATTGGAGCTGCGGTTGGATTCATACTGGAGCATCCACGATGCTGAAAATGTCGTGAATAGCACGTACAGTGAGTTGGTCACACCGCAGGTAAAAGTTAAGCGGACAGAAAGGGAACGGGTGGCCATTAGCCAGCATAGCAGTAGGCAGGTAGTGCAGGAGTCCCCTGCGGTCATCTCCCTCCTAAACAGGTATACCATTTTGATACTGTTGGGGGAGATGGCTCATCAGGGGAAGGCAGCAGCAGCCAAGTTCATGGCACCATGGGTGGCTCTGCGGCGAACGAGGGGAGGAAAAAGAGTGGAAGGGCCATAGTAATAGGGGATTCAATTGTAACTGGAATAGATAGGCGTTTCTGCGGCCGCAAACGAGACTCCAGGATGGTATGTTGCCTCCCTGGTGCAAGGGTCAGGGATGTCACTGAACGGCTGCTTAACATTCTGGAGGGGGAGGGTGAACAGCCAGCTGTCGTGGTGCACATTGGCACCAACGATATAGGTAAAAAACGGGATGAGGTCCTACAAGGCGAATTTAGGGAGCTAGGAGATAAACTTAAAAGTAGGACCTCAAAGGTAATAATCTCTGGATTATTGCCAGTGCCACGTGCTAGCCAGAGTAGAAATAGGAGGATATTGCAGATGAATACGTGGCTTGAAAAATGGTGCAAGGGGGAGGGATTCAAATTTCTAGGGCATTGGAACCAGTTCTGGGGGAGGTGGGACCAGTACAAACAGGACGGTCTGCACCTGGGCTGGAATGGAACCAATGTCCTTGGGGGAGTGTTTGCTAGTGATGTCGGGGAGGATTTAAACTAATGTGGCAGGGGAATGGGAGCATGAGTACAGAGACAGAGGGGTGTAAAATGAGGGTAGAAGCAACAGGTAGCAAGGTGAAAAGTAAAAGTGGCAGGCAGAAATATCCAGGGCAAAAATCAAAAAGGGCCACTTTTCAACATAATTGTATAAGGGGTAAGAGTGTTGTAAAAACAAGCCTGAAGGCTTTGTGTCTCAATGCAAGGAGCATTCGTAATAAGGTGGATGAGTTGAATGTGCAGATAGTTATTAATGAATATGATATAGTTGGGATCACGGAGACATGGCTCCAGGGTGACCAAGGCTGGGAGCTGAACATCCAGGGATATTCAATATTCAGGAGGGATAGACAGAAAGGAAAAGGAGGTGGCGTAGCGTTGCTGGTTAGAGAGGAGATTAACGCAATAGAAAGGAAGGACATTAGCTTGGAGGATGTGGAATCGATATGGGTAGAGCTGCGAAACACTAAGGGGCAGAAAACGCTAGTGGGGGTTATGTACAGGCCACCTAACAGTAGTAGTGGAGTTGGGGATGGCATCAAACAGGAAATTAGAAATGCGTGCAACAAAAGTAAAACAGTTATAATGGGTGACTTCAATCTACATATAGATTGGGTGAATCAAATTGGCAGGGGTGCTGAGGAAGAGGATTTCTACTTTGAATTGAATAACTACTTTGGTTCTGTCTTCACTAAGGAAGACATAAATAATCTGCCAGAAATAGCAGGGGACCGGGGGTCAAATGAGATGGAGGAACTGAGTGAAATCCCGGTTAGCCGGGAAGTGGTGTTAGGTAAATTGAATGGATTAAAGGCCGATAAATCCCCAGGGCCTGACAGGCTGTATCCCAGAGTACTTAAAGAAGTAGCCCCAGAAATAGTGGATGCATTAGTGATATTTTCCAGAACTCTTTAGATTCTGGAGTAGTTCCTGAGGATTGGAGGGTAGCTAATGGAACCCCACGTTTTAAAAAGGGAGGGAGAGAGAAAACGGGGAATTACAGACCAGTTAGTCTAACATCGGTAGTGGGGAAAATGCTAGTCAGTTATTAAAGATGGGATAGCAGCACATTTGGAAAGTGGTGAAATCATTGGACAAAGTCAGCATGGATTTATGAAAGGTAAATCATGTCTGACGAATCTTATAGAATTTTTCGAGGATGTAACTAGTAGGGTGGATAAAGGAGAACCAGTGGATGTGTTATATCTGGACTTTCAGAAGGCTTTCGACAAGGTCCCACATAAGAGATTAGTATGCAAACTTAAAGCACACGGTATTGGGGGTTCAGTATTGATGTGGATAGAGAACTGGCTGGCAGACAGGAAGCAAAGAGTAGGAGTAAACGGGTCCTTTTCAGAATGGCAGGCAGTGACTAGTGGGGTACCGCAAGGCTCAGTGCTAGGACCCCAGCTATTTACAATATATATTAATGATCTGGACGAGGGAATTGAATGCAACATCTCCAAGTTTGCGGATGACACGAAGCTGGGGGGCAGTGTTAGCTGTGAGGAGGATGCTAGGAGGCTGCAAGGTGACTTGGATAGTTTGGTTGAGTGGGCAAATGCATGGCAGATGCAGTATAATGTGGATAAATGTGAGGTTATCCACTTTGGTGGCAAAAACAGGAAAGTAGACTATTATCTTAATGGTGGCCGATTAGGAAAAGGGGAGGTGCAACGAGATCTGGGTGTCATGGTACACCAGTCATTGAAAGTAGGCATGCAGGTGCAGCAGGCAGTGAAGAAAGCGAATGGTATGTTAGCATTCATAGCAAAAGGCTTTGAGTATAAGAGCAGGGATGTTCTACTGCAGTTGTACAGGGTCTTGGTGAGACCACACCTGGTGTATTGCGTACAGTTTTGGTCACCAAATCTGAGGAAAGACATTCTTGCCATAGAGAGAGTACAGAGACGGTTCACCAGACTGATTCCTGGGATGGCAGGACTTTCATATGAAGAAAGACTGGATAGACTCGGCTTGTACTCGCTAGAATTTAGAAGATTGAGGGGGGATCTTATAGAAACTTACAAGATTCTTAAGGGGTTGGACAGGCTAGATGCAGGAAGATTGTTCCCGATGTTGGGGAAGTCCAGAACAAGGGGTCACAGTTTAAGGATAAGGGGGAAGTCTTTTAGGACTGAGATGGGAAAATAATTTTTCACACAGAGAGTGGTGAATCTGTGGAATTCTCTGCCACAGAAAGTAGTTGAGGCCAGTTCATTGGCTATATTTAAGAGGGAGTTAAATGTGGCCCTTGTGGCTAAAGTGATCAGGGGGTATGGAGAGAAGACAGGTACAGGATACTGAGTTGGATGATCAGCCATGATCATATTGAATGGCGGTGCAGGCTCGAAGGGCCGAATGGCCTACTCCTGCACCTATTTTCTATGTTTCTATGTTTCTAAGGTGTAAGACAATTAATTGATGGGTTGCTAACACAGGTAATTCTAATCCTGTGTCAATCTCCATGCAACACACCCATCTTTCCGGTCCCTGAACAAGGAAGAGGGGAATGGCGTTTAGTGCAAGATCTACGAGCAATAAATGACATTGTCAAGCCATGACATGCTGTAGTCCCCAATCCAGTCACCATCCCTAGCCATATACCTGCAAATGCTTCAATCTTCATAATTATAGACTTACAACATGCCTTTTTCGCCATCCCGTTTCATTCGGACTCTCAGTATTTATTCGCGTTCACTTATGAGGGTAAGCAATATACATGGACACGGCTTCCACAAGGGTTTGTCCACTCACCCACAATCTTTTCGCAAGTTTTTAAAACTCAGCTACAGAACATTCAACTGACTGGAGGCTCAGCCCTAAAACAGTATATCGACGATCTGTTACTGGCCAGCCCATCAGTGGAGGCCAACGAACAGGACACACAGACACTGTTACTAACCCTGCATTCCTTAGATTATGTGATCACTGTACCTAAGCGGAAAGTAAAATCTTATCAGTCTTCAGTTCTTTTTCTGGGAATCACCATCAGTGCTATCGAAAGATCACTTACTCAGACTCGCCTGACTTCAATCTGAAATTTCAGCCTCCTACTACACCAAAAGGCATGAGAGCTTTTCTAGGACTGGTGAACTTTTGCCGACAATGGATTCCAAATGTGGCTCTGTTTTCTCAACACCTCTCGCCTTTATCTTCCATTAAAGCACCACAGAAATTCACTATGACGGCGGAACAACTGCAGGCATTTACTGAATTAAAAGATGCCTTGGCTGCAGCCCCAGCATTAGGAAGACCTCTTTATGACCATCCATTTCAACTCTATGTTACCGTAAGAGATGGCTGTGCTACGGCAGGACTGACACAGTACCACGGGAATCTCTGACGACCGGTAGGATACTATTCCTTTAAATTAGACGCTGTTGCCCGAGGTTACCCACCATGTACACAAATCCTTCCAGCCTTACATGCCATGGTAGGTGCTGTTGCCAACATTACTTTACACCAGCCCATTTCCGTCTATTCTGAACACGCTATTGTAGCATTGCTGAACTCACAGCTATCTCAGCATATGTCCCAAGCATGACATGATCATTATGAGTTTGCTCTATTGACTAATACATATTTATGCTTCTAGAACTGTTCAGTTATCAATGCCGCTACCTTTTTACAAGACGTACCCACACACATGATTGATATGCCTCATGACTGTTTAGCCTATAATGACACCTTTATTCAGTCTCGTACAGATCTTATTGACGCTCCCCTACCTGGTGCACCTGATATTTTTGTTGATGGGTCTTCCTTTATTGATCCCATGGGACACCGATGTGCGGGTTATGCAGTAACTAAAGACCTAGATGTCCTTGAAAGTGCAGCCTTTCAGCAGCCCCTGTCTGCGCAGCAAGCGGAGCTTTTTGCATTAACCCGTGCCTGTATTCTCATGGCTGGACAGAGTGCTAATATTTACACTGATTCACGATATGCCTTTGGAGTGGCCCATGCTTTTGGTTCCCTTTGGCAGCATCAAGGTTTTCTTACTGCAACAGGGTCTCCCATTAAAAATGCCCTGTTTGTCTCAAATTTGCTGCATGCTATTACCTTACCAGAGATTCTAGCCATAAACACGTGTGCTGCACACACAAATTCTAAGGATCCGATTTCCTGCGGCAACAGCGCTGCCAATCGCGCTGCTCGCAATGCAGCAACTGCCCAGACCCTTATTGTACCTTCGGGAGATTCGAGTGTTTTCCACTCAGCCCCTGCCTTGCCAGACATGCAGGAAATCTTACATATGCAGGGGACGCCCCAACAGAGGAAATTGCCAAATGGCGCCAGGCGAATTGCCATCAGAGACCTTCTGATTCTCTTTGGGTTACTTCGACTGGCAAAGTTTGCGTTCCTAATATTTTACTGCCTATTTTGTTACATTATGTGCACTCCCTTACACATAATGGAAAGGGAGGAATGTTAGAAAACTGTAAAGCCACATGGTGGGACCCACATTTGATGAAAGAAGTATTACAGATTGTGTCTCAGTGTCAGATTTGCCAGAGACACAACCCTGGGAAGGCCGTGCAGACCGAACCAGGACGTACGCCTTTACCGCATCAGCCTTTCCAGTGCATTCAAATTGATTTTATTGACTTATCTAGAGTGTATCATTATAAACATTGCTTAGTTATTAAAGCTCTCTTCAGTCGATGGGTTGAAGCAATCCCTACCACTAATGCTACAGCCCAGTCTGCTGTTGCAGTATTGGTAAACGAAATTATGCCACAAAATTCGAACTTTCTATTATTATTAGTTCCGACAATGGGCCACACTTTACGGCTAAAGTTAATGATGAAATGTGTAAACAACTAAACATTCGACAACAATTCACTGTGTACACCATCCGCAAGCTGCAGGAATTGTGGAACGAGCCAATGGAACATTAAAAATCAAGCTTGCTAAACTAATTGAAGAGATAAAGCTTAACTGGGTCCAGGTTTTGCCTATGGCTCTATTTGCTATGCGTATTACTCCCCATTCTACTACTCAATTGACCCCAGCAGAAGTAATGTATGGGAGGCCCCTCAGGACTCCCTGGGGGGCTGAAGAAGTTGTGGAAACAACCTGTGATCTCCATGCCTTGGATGAACGGTTGTTAACATACATGCAATTACTAATGGATTCTTTGTCAGTTCTGCATTCACAGGTTCGGGAAACACAGCGGTACTTGGACAAACCACCTAAGGAAGGACTGCTACAGGCAGGCGACTACGTTCTAATACGTAATTGGGATCGGAGAAAGTTGGGTGATCACTGTAAAGGTCCATACCTTGTACTTCTCACCACGCCTACAGCCGCTAAAGTGGAAGGACACCCTTGGTGGGTGCAACACTCCGACTGCAAGAAGACAGCTGCACCAAGCCACGAATAAAGGCTCTCTTGCCATGGCCTGGTGGTGGACAGTGTTCATTATTATCAGTTCCCTGACCCCACTAACCAAACCATGGGAAAAGAATGTATACCTTAAAGCAACCCATGCATACGCACGACGTTTCACCCCTGCTAATCAGTCCTGCTGGGTATGCGCAGCTATGCCACGAAATGGGAAAATAGGGATTCCCCTGATCCCTATCCCACTGAATACCACTGAAACATATGCCTTACTGTGTTTTTCTTCCTCCGTTAATAGAACGATTTGTCGGAATAGCAGGGATGGTTCCCCAAAATACGACAACTTTAGGGGATGGTATATCCCACCATTTAAGGAGGATTGGAAAATTAATGCACGGAAAGGGGCACAACTTCCACGATTAAAAATAACGGAAGTTCCCCAGAAGCCAGTTAATGCCACCTGTCACTGTTACCATAAAGGTACAGGGGTTTTCCTGGCAAACAGTTCATGCACCACGATGGATGCTAGTGCTACCTCTGGCCCACCCCGACCTGTTAACGGCACATATTTTATATGTGGATCATGGGCCTATCCATGGTTACCAGGGATGCCAAACAATGGAGATATGGCAAGACAGGTGCATGGCCCGCATCATTGGACAGGATGCTGTTACTTGCTTATGTGGTTCCTGCTATGTGTCATTTTAAACTACTAACAGACTATCCCACATTTAACAACCTCGCACCTAGATCTCGGTTCACGAAACAGTATCTCTCCCCAGCTGAGAGTGTTGGAAAGACAATGCTCCCCTGGTATGGGATACATCGAAATGCGCTAAGGATCGACCACCTTATTGGGTTATTGGAGGAATTTCCTAATGATACAGCAGCTGCCCTTATGGGAACCCAGGCCCAGATAGGATCAATGACAGCTGAAATGGTTGCCATGAGGATAGTGGTGCTATAGAATTGGATGGCCTATTATTCTGGCCAAGAAAGGGGGCTCCTGTGCTATCATTGGGCAAGAATGCTGTACTTATATTCCCGACAAATCCTCCAACATAACTGACCTGGCAGCCCATATAAGAGAGGAAATAACCAAGATCCAGAGTGTGGGGGAGAAACTGGTTGATGATCGAGAACAGGCTGTGTGGAGTTGGTTTACTGGAGGGAATGCTTGGGGCCTTGTGTGGCATTATGGAACCACTATTGTGGTAATAGTAATCATCGCTTTACTGCTTTATTTCTGTGTGCCATGTATTTGCAAATGTATGGCTTCTAGCTGCATCATTTGATATAGTGATTAAGTTTAATCAAACGGGAGGAATGTAAGAGTTAATGCGATAGCCGCCATTTTATATAGCTAATTCTAGCTATTTTAGCTGTTGCCTCCATTTTATATAGATGCTAATAATTCTAGCTATTTTAGCTGTAGCCTCCATTTTGTATGGATGCTAATTTAAAAACGCTGACTGCTGCAGTAAAAATACTGAAGCACGTATGAAGCGACCTCGCTCTGTCTGCGAGAACTAAGATAAGAGCAGTTCTCAGAGCTTGTGTCCTGTAGAAAGGTGGTTACAGGACAATGGAGGCTTTGCAACCCCATAAGACTCCCTTAGACTCCTCAAACCTCCCTTACATTCCCATGGTTTATTAACATGTTGAGAAACTATAATTCATGTATCATTTTAACTGAGCTCCTTTGTTCTTCAACCTGTTTTTGCTGAATAAATATTTCCATGTATTGCTCAGAGAGGGAATAGCGCCAGGCTTTTATGTGGACTGGTCCATGTAATTGTCTGTATTCCCCACCTAGGTGCCATCTTGAGTAAAGACTCTTTTTTACTTTGAAACTCGTGTTTTGAGTTATTTTACTCGTTCAGCTCAGCAGACTTCAACACTTCCCCTTTTTCCAACTTGACACCATTTAGATAGTAAACTGCCTTCCTGTTTTTTATACCAAAGTGGATAACCTCACATATATCCACATTAAACTTCATCTGCCATGCATCTGCCCACTCCCCCAACCTGTCCAGGTCACCCTGCATTCTCATAGCATCCTCCTCACAGTTCACACTGCCACCCAGCTTTGTGTCATCTGCAAATTTGCTATTGTTACTTTGAATCCCTTCATCCAAATCATTGATGTATATTGTAAATAGTTGCGGACCCAGCACCGAGCCTTGCGGTACCCCACTAATCACTGCCTGCCATTCTGAAAGGGACCCGTTAATCAATGGTTTCCTACAGCTTTTTTACGTCCTTTCAGTTTTAATTAAACAGGCAGAGCTCTCATTCACCTTACTTCCAAGATAATTAAGTCAACAGTGAAATATATAAAGTCCACTCCTAAAGCAGTTATCTAGAATGTTTCATAAAGAGAATAACATTTATTGAATTCAAATTTTTTTTTCAACATAAATGTTGGATTTATATATTTTATTATTCAGCATATCTGACTACTTGCATTATCATTCTAACCTTTCTCTCGGGTAATAGTAACATTCAAAAATGTTTAAATGAGAAAGAAAACACTATCACCATCTCGGCTTAAGTTATATGACACCTAGCGTAAAATGTGGAACAGTACAGAGATATTAAATTGAATTAAAGAAACAGCAAGTTATTTTATTACATCATGGAATAATAGCATGTGCTGACAGTTTTGGATCTTGGTTGAATAGTCTATTCAAAAATAACATTATAGGGATTAATTATTTTCATAATTTCTCCAGCATTTTTATCTACCTGCTCCATAGATGCTGCCTCACCCGCTGAGTTTGTCCAGCATTTTTGTCTACCTTCAATTTTCCAGCATCTGCTGATCTTTCTTAAACAAATTATGTTGATAAACTACTTTTAAAAAGACACAACTTTGTTTCACATTTTGTCTCAATTTCTACCATTTTTTAACCTTAGACCTGACTTCAACTATGAATGGAAATATTTTTTACTTCGTTATCAATATTTTACAACTTTTATATTTCCAAAGACTTCAATCAGATTATCAGATTTTTACATGTACACACTTGCAAATTTATTTCCAAGTCAGTTGCAGAATTTGTCACATGGTACATGCTTCTGCAAGTGCTCTGTTGAATTAAAACTACCATGTAATTTGTTTGATTTAAATTGCAAAATAGTTATTTTTAGAATTAAACTTCTATGTCAAGTTCAATATTTATCCTTGATCATTAAAATCCAATTACTTTGACGAACAATGCCGAAAAAAATAAGCTTTGTTTCCCGAATCAAAGTCTTGTCCCACTTAGTCATTCTGTCTTCTCCCAGCTCCTGCCGGGTACGGAGGCTTGAAAACGTGCATCACTAAATTCAGGAACAGCTTCTTCCTCTCTGTTGTCAGGCTTCTGAACTGTCCTTCCAAAAGCTAGAGTACTGACTGATTCATCTCTACCTCATTGCGAACAGTGGACTTTGTCTATGGAATGAATACGCTACAATCAGGCACGTGCCATCAGGGTAGGCAAGGTAGGCACTGCCTACCCTGACTAAAATTATAAAATGGTAATTAGTAAATATAAATAGTAAAGGAGAATTATGCCTACCTAAGAGATCTATCCTTAGGTAGGCATAATTCTCCCGTGCCTTTCATCCGGAATGCTTGTAACACGCGAAAGTCTGTGCAGCCCACTTGCCGTCGACGCTGCTTCAAGCCTTCATGACAAGGGGATCTGAAGGCAGCTGAAATTCTGCCTTTGCAGCGTGGACTGTGTACTGTGCATGCGCAGCGCAAGTTTCTTGGCGGGTTTTTCAAACATGGATTGTCCTTATCTTAACAGTATTTTAGAAAACAAAGAGAGAAGAATGGGGTTCAGATACAAATAATATGTAAGTACATTTATTTGAGCTATATGTTTTTAAATACCGTATTTCCCGCAATGAAGACGCTATTTCAAGAACGATGTTGCTGTTCTGAGGGCTAGCCAAGTCTATCCCTCATTGCTGGCAGCTGATGGGAAGCAGCTGTAAAAGGACAGCGCCGCTGGGGGGGGGGGGGGGAGTTCCTTTCACAGCGTGTGGGGAGTCTGGCCCGAGGTAAAGTTGCAGGGAGGGCACCAGTGTTGAGAAGGAGGTGGTCGGGGATCATGCCAGCAACTCACTTGCCACGACGCTCCGGGCGTGGAGCCACCGCATTGTGGCCAGGGAGGGAAACAGCTCGGGTGGCTGCGAGCGGCAGCCGGGACCGGACAGCGGAACCGGCCACCACCTCTGCGCCTTCTGCCAGCCGGCTCACTTCTGGCAGTGATCTCCATCTGAAAACCTCTCTCCAATTGAGGTTACTCGGCTGTCGGAATGTAAGGATTTGTGGGAAGCGGCTGATGAGTGAGGCCGGCGAGTGGCAGGAGAGAGATTTTCAGCTGGAGAGCACTGCCAGAGGTGAGTGGGCCGGCAGGTGCTGAGGTCCCGGCGGCCGGTTCCACTGTCCGGTCCTGGCGGCCGCTCGCAGCCTCCCAAGCTGCTTCCCTCCCTAGCCACAATGCGATGGCTCGTCGCCTGGAGCGCGCGGCAGCGGTGAGTGAGTGAGTTACTAGCATGATCCCCGACCCCCTTCTTCTCAACGCTCCTGCCCTCCCCGCAACTTTACCCCTGGCCAGACTCACCACACGCTGTGAAAGGAACGCTCCCCCCAATTGGTCCCTTGAACTAGTATTGTCATTCAATAAGATCACAACTGATTCAACATCCCGGTATGCTCCCATTTTCCCAACCATCTCTTCACCTGCCATCACCCTCCGCCCCCACCCATTCAGTAATTCAGAATGAAGGAGATTTGGGCAAATTGAATTGTTACTTTCTTTATTTTTATTTTTTTGAGCGTAAGAAATTCTATGTCCCACCCGCCTTCTTTCAAAATTTATCAACTCAAAATGGGGGTGCCTCTTCATTGCTGGGAAATACGGTACTTTATTAAGAGATATGGCTTTTGAAGACTTTATAAAAGTTGACTGACAGCTTACGGAGAGGAGAACAATCTGCGCATGCGCGGTTTAAGATTTTTTTAAAAGCCGACTGACTGCCTACCCTGAGTAATTACTCACGGCACGTGCCTGCCTACAATGCTGAGAACCATATTCTGCACTCTATCATCCATTTTGCTCTATCTATTTGAGTTTATTTTATCTTGAGTTTATTGAGTTTATTGAGTCTATCTATCTATTTTGCTCTATCTATTTGAGTTTGACTTGATTGTATGTAAAGTAATATATGAGCGATTAGATAATATGCAAAACAAAGTTTTTTCCCTTTACCTTGGTATACCTGACAATAATAAAAATCAACCTAAACTTAAAGATTGTACTACAAAAAGCTCGGGTAGGCCTTGGGAGGTACAGAAAAGGCAGGGTTAAGGATCATGATAGCTGTCCACTGATTATGAAGCTATGCTGTTCAACTCTCAATAACCATTGATTAAACCCTCACGTGGTCAGGCATTAAAGCCCTAAGGCTTGACAAGAAAATGGGGGGAATCTTTTGCTGTCTTCAAAGAACAATGGTCTTGCAATATTATGAGATAAGAGAGGCTGAATCTCAGTATATCCAGAACAAAGGTTAATGTCAAGAAGGAAAATGTCTGGGATCAGCATGAGTAAGATTGGGACGTGTCTTTGAAAAATAATTTAAACTGAAATGCAAGGCAGCTTGAGAGCTTGAGATCAATGCTCAACATTGGGCCATGATGATCGACACAAAATGCTGGAGTAACTCAGCGGAACAGGCAGCACCACAGGACATTTGGGGACGAGTCCCTTCTTCAATCTGCAACTCAGCGATGTTAACCATAAACTGGAGACCAATGGCTTCAAGTTTTGTCAAGTGGTGTTCTGATGAGCTTGTACTTTAAGTAATCAATAATAACCTTGTTGAACTATATTCTTCACCCACCTTTGCATGGACTTTTGTAGGAGGACATTGATATGATTCGAACAACGCTCTTGCCATTCAAGCAATTATTACACACCATGGAAAACTATCCAAATACTCATTATCTTTGGGAACAATATTCCTACCTGCCTCCTCCAATTCATCACTAGGTCATCATCCTCCCCCATTTCCCATATGACCTTTGCTCCTGTGCTGCATAATTGAGGCCAGGTTCTGCATAAATGTCCACTGTTTTTTAATCTGTGCTTGTGAGAAAAAAAATCTACAAACTGCCAAGGTTACTTCTGTTTGACATCCACAGATCTTGAGCTTTAAAGCAAGGTTTAGTATAGATAAGCACTGTATAATTCTTGGCCCTTTTAAGTGCTTAATTATTATTGGTCTTATCTGATTCCCTTTTAATTGATTCCTCATGCAAGGGCTCAGCTGAAACCAACTTCTTACTAAAATTCCAGGATACTAGTCCTTTGAGCTAATCTTGGACAATTACCCACCGTGGGCACAAAGCCTCCTGTTCTTCAAAGCCTTCAAATTCTCAGCAGGCTTAGTCAATAAACTATTTACCGGAGACTCGCAGACAAAACAGCTGGGTCATTACATGTTACAGCTATCTCTGAGACTTCTTGCTCCTTAACTGTGTGCTCTTGTACATCGCTGACATCCATCACTCCACCACCACTATTGAACGTGCCATGCTCCTCTCGGTCTAGGTTTAGGTTTAATATTATCACAAGTACTGAGCTACAGTGAAAAGCTGTAGTCCTATCCATGTACTTTTCCAAATGCTATCCGGTCAGATCAGATAATATTATAAATAAATACAATCACATCAAACTCGAGTACGATAGGTACAAAAAAGGGGAAGAAAGAGAATGCAGGATAGCATTATAGTGCATCCAATCTCCGCATTGGGGTAGAGATGCTTTGTTATGGAATAAGTTCTGGAATTTTTTCCCTAACCTTCTCCATCCCTCTCTCCTCCCTTAAGACATTTGTTAAATTCTAGCTCTTTGACCAAACCCCTGTTCCTTTATCTCTTTCTGTGGTTTGGTCAAATTCCACATGCTCACATTCCCATGAAGCACCGAGGGATATTTCATTCCTTTGTGAGAGTATTTCCACCACAGAGTGTAATAACTCAAAGTGTCTCTTTCTCAGGGACAGCTCAGGGAAGAAGCAATGCATCATGATCTTGTCAGTGACATCCATATCATGTTGTTCGATCAATGTAAATTGAGACATATGCATGTTATTGTTGACGTTCACTTTTCTTGACCTAAAATGGGCAATTTCTGCCAAGACGCCACTTGGTTCCTCAACTTACCCCGAGCTAATATTAAAGATGTATTGAGGGCAATCTTCAGCTGCAGCACAGAATGAAGCACGTGTCATCCATCCATAGAAACATAGAAAATAGGTGCAGGAGTAGGCCTTTCTGCCCTTCAAGCCAACATCGCCTGTCAATATCATCATGGCTGATCATCCAAAATCAGTACCCCGTTCTGGCTTTTTCCCCATATCCCTTGATTCTCTTAGCCCTAAGAGCTAAATCTAACTCTCTCTTGAACACATCCAGTAAATTGGCCTCCACTGCCTTCTGTGGCAGAGAATTCCACAGATTCACAACTCTCTGGGTGAAAACGTTTTTTCTCATCTCAGTCCTATAGGCCTACCCCTTATTCTTAAACTGTGTTCTAGACTCCCCAACATCGGGAACATTTTTCTTGCATCTACCCTGTCCAATCCTCTAAGAATTTTATATGTTTCTATAAGATTCCCTCTCATCCTTCTAAATTCCAGCGAATACAAGCCCAGTCGACCCATTCTTTCATCATATGTCAGTCCCGCCATCCCGGGAATTAATCTGGTGAACCTATGCTGCACTCCCTCAATAGCAATAATGTCCTTCCTCAAATTAGGAGACCAAAATTGTACACAATACTGCAGGTGCGGTCTCACCAGGGCCATGTACAACTGCAGTAGGACCACTTTGCTCCTAAACTCAAATCCTCTCGCAATGAGGCCAACATGCCATTCTTCACTGCCTGCTGTACCTGCATGCTTACTTTCAGTGCCTGATGTACAAGCACACCCAGGTCTCATTGCACCTCCTCTTCTCCTAATCTGACACCATTCAAATAATAATCTGCTTCCTGTTCTTGCCACCAAAGTGGATAACCTCACATTTATCCACATTATACTGCATCTGCCATGCTTCTGCCCACTCACTCAGCCCATCCATGTCACCCTGCATCCTCCTCGCTGCCACTCAGCTTTGTGTCATCCGCAAACTTAGAGATGTCCACAGGTGACAGCAAGAGAGTCAGACAATTTTTAAGTTCTCATCTTATTTTTATCGACTAAAGGAGACAGGAGCGGGTGTTTGCTATTTCCATACTGTCGCAATATTAGCCTTGGCCTCAGTGACAAAGGAAAAAAATATGTGGGGGTGAAGAGGAATAATAGATGTCAGGTTCAAGGTTTAGAAAATGATGAGAAACGTACCCTTTAAGGGCTCTAAACCGACTGTGGCTTCCAGGGCCATAGTGATGGAGGGTGAGTGCATGATCCAGATAATTCAGTTCAAAACCATTAATCAGGATCATAGTGAAATCACAGGAGCCCAATTTATTTAAAATTGGCCTTGCTTGGACACTTGGACTGGAAGGAATCCAAACACATCTGGCATTTCAGAAATCGGTTTAAAGGCAAAGGTCTCTGGAAGTGGACAAGGAGGAAATTAGTGGGGGCAATGATGGAAATGAGGACGGACCTGAAGGATAGCATCACATAAACCAGGTTTGTTTACACTAAGGCATTTAAATCCCCAGAGTCTCACTGACACAGGTATTTCTCTGCCAGATATTACACATGATCAAGAGATGTCCAATGTTGGTGAAACCGTTAAGCAAGTACAACAAGTTGTCAAATGACTAACATCAAGGCAGCTTTCAGGACAGTTAGAGATGGGTAAGGATGTGGTCAGTCTGAAGAAGGGTTTCGGCCCGAAACGTTACCTATTTCCTTCGCTCCATAGATGCTGCTGCACCCGCTGAGTTTCTCCAGCATTTTTGTGTACCTTCAGCTTTCAGGACAGATGTTTCCATTATTCTATATCAACAGTAAGTGACATATTATGTGTCTTTATACAGCAGAAAGTGATCATGCATTCAGCAATTCCTGTTAGATCATGCACTAAAACCAATCAATCAGTAACTAATTAGGATTAGAGTAATCCTTTTGGTATAAAGAATATTTCATAATTTTCAACATGATGAAGGTCCAACAGATGTATTCAAATTCTTTTAATTATTAAATATCAAAGCCAATACCAATATTTTCTGGGTTCTATATTACTATTTTCTCAGACTATATTTCCCAAAATTCAATCACTTTCACTTGACTGAGTACTAAACAGGGAAGTTCCTTCAGATAACATTAACTCCTCTCGTTGGTTTAATACTATGATGTTTTGCTTGACCACCTCTCTGTTCTGCCCCAGTGCAACCTCTAATTACTTCAAAATCCCACAACAAGCTGTCGTTTTCTCCAAGGCTGTCAGGAATCCAACTTTGGCTGAGCGACAGGCAATATACTTGTTACAAAGTGGAACATAATAGGTTGAGTTGGTTGACCTCCAAACAATTTCAAGCTGCTTTTCATAATGCAGGTATTATTGATGAGTTGTCCAGTTTAGTATCTCAACCCAGCCTTTTTAGCACAAGCCAACAAACTAGCCACCACATGGTTCAGCATCGGTCTCCTTCATGGGAAGGAGCCAGCCTTCAGGAAGAGAAGAGGATCTGTTTCAGTATAACTTTTGTGGATTCTGCACTTGCAGCTGACCTCTTTACCTTCTGCAGCTGTCCCTACTGTTTAAGAGAAGGCCTCTCTTTACAATTTCCTTTCCAGATTCTACCATTCTATACACCAGCGACAACCTTCAGTGGCCAATTAACCTACCAAGCTCATCAAGCCCAGGCCATCATTGGGATTCCTTTTCAGCTTATTTCAGTTTTGTTTAGTTTCTTGACACGTGTATCGAGGTACAGTGAAAAGTTTTTGTTTGCCATCTATGTAACACATTTATGCGCACAGAATGTATAGGTTCCCAGCAGTGTTACAATTGAAGTTTAAATTGTCCTTGATGGTAAAAGCGAATTCTAGCAAAAATTGGAGATTTTACTTCAACGGTTCAACGGTCCTTTATTGTCACGAGTACCACTTAAGGTACAGTGAAATTCGATTTACCATACAGTCATACCAGAAAAAAGCAACAAGACACACAACTACATAAAAGTTTACATAAACATCCACCACAGCTGATTCCCCACATTCCTCACTGTGATGGAAGGCAATAAAGGTCTTATCTTCTTTCCTCCTTATTCTCCTGCGGCTCCTACGGTTGGAACTCCCAAAGTCGATCCTCAGCAAGAGGCCGCCAGCTCCTCGAAGTTAGGCTGCAGTGCTGACGGAGCTCCGATACGGAAAAAGTTGCATCTCCGTTGAGGTAAGAGATTAAAAAGTTTCCCCCAACCACCGCCCCCCCCCCCCCCCACCCTCACATAATACAAAGCGAAGAACAATAAAACATACATTTAACACATAGTAAAAAACAACAAAGAAAGAAAAGGATGAGACAGACTGTTGGCGAGGCGCCGTTATGGCGCCACCTTCAGTCGACTTAACTCAGTGAATTAAACATAACTGCAGATTTTGTAGATCTAAGATAAAATCGCAAAATGATGGAAAGAAGGGAGAGAGAGAGAGAGAGAGAGAGAGAGAGAGAGAGAGAGAGAGAGAGAGAGAGAGAGAGAGAGAGAGAGAGAGAGAGAGAGAGAGAGAGAGAGAGAGGAGAGAGAGAGAGGGAGAGAGAGAGAGAAAGGAGAGAGCGAGAGAGAAGGGAGAGAGAGAGAAGGGGAGAGAGAGAAAAGGGGGAGAGAGAGAGAGAGAGAGAGAGAGAAGGGAGAGAGAGACAGAGAGAGAGAGAGAAGGGATAGAGAGAGAGAGAGAAGGGAGAGAGAGAGAGTAAGAAGGGAAAGAGAGAGAGAGAGAGAGAGAGAGAAGGAGAAG
>CM075977.1:353573983-353651952 GCA_038087875.1 Malacoraja senta
AGCCAAACTATGAAGGAAAAATGTAGCACTTCACACTCAAATTAATTTGGTACTTGAAATACAGCTTCCACTTCTCTGATGAAATTCAGCATGTAACAAGGTGTATTTCATACATGAGAATTGTGACCGAAGGCTTTCTTCAGGTAAAGTAGAATGAAAAGGCTAGGCATTCGGATGTAATTCAATCGGCATTTTAAGCCAGACAGTCCAGCCTTGTTTGAAGAAGGGTTTCGGACCGAAACGTTGCCTATTTCCTTCGCTCCATAGATGCTGCTGCACCCGCTGAGTTTCTCCAGCATTTTTGTGTACCTTCGATTTTCCAGCATTTGCAGTTCCTTCTTAAACAAACAG
This sequence comes from Malacoraja senta, assembly GCA_038087875.1. Taxonomy (NCBI): domain Eukaryota; kingdom Metazoa; phylum Chordata; class Chondrichthyes; order Rajiformes; family Rajidae; genus Malacoraja; species Malacoraja senta. Next base: position 353,574,335 of record CM075977.1, read on the forward strand.
TCCAGCCTTGATTTTGAGTCTGAGTGGATGGGAGTCCAGGGCTGTCAGGGCAAAGGACTTTTATTGAGCAACATGTGCCCCAAACCCCATTAACTCTTGGATCTTGTTACAGACCCCAGGTCTGACTAATAACTAAATAATATAGACAATGGTGGGTGTGATCAGATTGAACCATGGAGTAGACAGAGGTCAAGAAAATATGGGAGAGGGAAAGAAAAGGAGAGCATTAAATTCATATAATGGACTTACCATTGTTGGATTTTAACTTATTTCCTGCATCACTGGTCCAGTAAAATAACTAGAGCAAAAAACAAACTGCTACAGGAACTCAGAGGATTGTAATCTGAGGGGGTAAGGAATTGATGATGTTTTGGGTCGAGATCCTGCATTAGGGCGCATTCTCGCCTAAAACATGAACAATTCCTTACCCCCCCATCAACTTCTTTTTAATGCTACAGCATGGAAACAGGCCCTTCGGCCCAGCCAGTCAATGACAACCAACAATCACCCCGTAGACTAACACTATCCTACACACTAGGGACAATTTTACAACTTACCAAAACCAATTAACCTACCAACCTGATGTCTTTGGAGTGTGGGAGGAAACTGGAGCACTAGGAGATAACCCATGCGGTCACTGGGAGAACTTACAAACTCCATACAGACAGCACCCGCACTCAGGATCAAATCCGGGTCTCTGGCGCCTTACGGCTGCAACTCTACCGCTGCACCACTGTGCAGCCCTATAGATGCAGCTCAATCAGATGAGTTCCTCCAGCAGTTTGTGGTTTGCTCCAGATTACAGCACTCACAGTCTCTTGTGTATCCAGTAAAACAACATACCTTTGCTCTGACCCTCATTCGGCTAGATTCCCCTTACCTCCTTCCACTACAGACCCTGCCCATCACCAACAATATCAACCCCTGACCCATCTGCCCCCCACCTCCCTCCCCCCCCCCACCCCAGTCTTCCAGAATGGCCCAGGCAGCATCCCACAATTGGCCTTTGCCCGACCCCCTCATTGGCCCGGTCACCAAAGCTCTTTCCGGGAAACACAGGAATTTCTAGCCCAATGTCTATTGTGAAACTTTGCCCATTACAAGAACACTTCAGAGTAAATCTATAACTCTTGCATTCATTGCCAAATACAAACATTTTGGAACATAAATCTTGTCAGCATGATTATATTACTGCTTTATATTACGTTTGTGCACATCTGTTCAAAATATGCTTGTGAAAATGTATGGCTATGGCTAATAATCTACATGCATTTGCAAATTTGGTCAATACAAACTAAGCCACATGAAAGGAAGATCCACAAAATAAAAGAACACTATATGGGGCAAATGATCCTAGAAATCATTAAATAACCATATGAAGCAACAGTGCCAAAATAGGACTCAAATGCATTTTTATATGAAATCACTGTTATGTCAGATGAAAACAAAAGACATAGTACAATGTGATCCATATAAATATGTTATTCAAAGCATCACATAGAATGCTTAAAATGGGTTCACATTTCAAATTAAAGGGGATAGCTCTGATTCCCCCCCCCCCCCCCCACAAATTGTTCTCCAAACTCCTTCCGTGATTACCTAACCATCTTATCCAAAGTCAGAGAGCCATTCTTTCTCTCCAGAGATGTTGCTGTTAATATTGGCTAAATTAAAGACACCATAAAATGGAGGATCCATGCACTTGTCAGAATTGCTTAACCCTTGTCAGCTGAACTTTGCAGGCTTTGATTGGCGCCAGCCAGTCTAGGCTCAGACTGATATGCAGGATGGTAAGGGGTCCAGGTGTTCTCCATGTTTCTGTTAAATTGATAACATGTATAGTGGTTTTTGCAAACTAACCTTAAATGCATCATTTCAATTGGGTCGCTGCAAAAGCATTGTAAATGTATAAATAATGTTGCAAGGCGGTCATCCTGTTAATTGATGATTGGTCGAACTGTTGAGCCTTGGAGAAATTGTCTAATTCTCAGGGCACATGTTTCAATGTTTGTTCTTGTTTGCTTCCTTCGAGAGCTTTCTTTCTTATACAATGTATGAGCTGTTGTATTATTATGTTATGGAAATGCCTGTTATGTATGGGGTTAATCAACATTTGTAATTGGGTTATTAAGAGACCACCCCCGTGTGGTTCGGCCCTCGAGGTCCCGGGACATATCAAAGTCCGCGATCACGAGGCTCAGGGTCGGTCTTCTCAAAGAACGCTCGGGACTGTGTGAACTTCTAGAGTGTCTCTGTCTGAGCGAGGCATAGAGGGCTTGAACAGGCAGACACGAGAATCGAACCTGCAGTGGGATAGGTACAGTAGTTGATCTGTAACGCGCTTTTGGTCAAATAAAATTTAGTTGTTTGTAGTGCTTGATTCAGTGTTTTTACTGAAACTAGACTGGGGGGGAAGCTTAGAAACGAGCATTTATCATTGGGGGCTCGTCCGGGAACTGAAAAGACACCCAAACACAAGTTTACAATCAAGGGTGTTGAGCTGTTTCAATCGCGAGTGCAGAAATCGGGCCCACGGTACGGTTTTCGCATTGATTTTCGGCACCTCGTGAGTTGGAGCGGATTGATCATTCACGGGCTTGGGAAAGGGTCTAACTGAGATCATTAGAACAGAGTCTAGCAAGCACGGGCGAGTGGTTAGCACGCCATTGTGTTGGAGGCCCATAAAACCAGGGTGGGGTTAGAGGCCCTGGTGGGGTTGAGTTAGAGGTCCTTTCCTGGGTTAGAGGCCCAAAACTGGTCGTAGTTGGGCAGACTGCAGCTGCCTTTAACGAGAGCCAAACGTGCATCATCGGGCGAGGAGTGGCCCAGGGTTAGACTTGGTATCCGAATTGGTGGGGTATTAAAAGACAGGTCTCTCCTTCGATCGAATCATTGCTGGGAGCACGAATTGAAAAGGTGCGCTTCGAAAAATGGCATCGATAATTCACAGCGCGAAGTGGCTAGGCGCTGGATCCTCGGTACTTAGCAGAAGGGTGTATCTGTGTGTAGGTATCTGAGTCTCTCCCTGAAGTGACGGACAAAGAGCCTCGAGAAGGTACCGAGCTTTGACGAACAGAGGATAGATTGGCCGGAATACTCCAATTCGTTCAAGAATTTAACTGGGCAATTTTAGCTGATTCGAGAACCCACGTAGTAAGATAGTACGCACTAAAAATTAGGAGATCGAGTTCGAGTCTGAGTCTATATTTGCAGCCAAATTTTCAAATACTGGATTTCATATTGAAGTTCTGCGTAAGGTGGAATTCGAATTCCTGTATTTAGAACTTTGAAGTTGGTGCATGTCCGTGATCGATTCCGAATAGCGGCTGATCAACAGTGAATAGTAACCCTCTGGTCGATTGTTGACTAGTACCTGATAGCGAAGAATACCTGAGAGATGGGAGCCTCCTAACTTGACGAAAAGTAATCCAAATAGGGAAGGGTACCTCTAATTCTGTCGAATTTAGAGAGGAGGGATAGAGGTCCCCCTATAGAAGTCCAGTCTTAGCAGAGGGATAGTAACATTCAGGAGGAAAAGTAATCATTTAAGGAATAGTACCCCTCAGCAAAGAGTAAACTAGGAAGGGGAAAATCTTCGGTATCAGAGGGAGAGGTTCACTGTGTGATAACAGCGTGACGCAGCGTCGAGATCGAGTGTTTGTGAATTGTGCGCTAGTGCTTTAAATCATTTTGTAAATTGTAAAAATCTAGCTTTCCGTATTGCCATAGGATCCGGATTTTGTAAATATTCTCTGTATGTCAATAAACTTAGAGTAATTAAAAGTTAAGATTTAGGTCGTGTTAAGTCCGCAGACCGTCATTTGTGTTCTGCTTGTGCGAGTGTTTACAGATTTAAAACTTGAAGAGAGAGTGTGTTTAAGTTAGATACTCGTATTTGTTTAAGATTGTTTTGTAAGAATCTGAATCGGGGTGGTTTGATCAGGGGTTGTACTCCTTCGATCGCTGTGTTGGGGGGGAGTCATCCCACTGGTTGATTGCGCCACGAGGAGGATTTTTTGAGTGCGCGATTTGTAATAAGTGAATGTTTTTTATTTATGCAGGTGTGGTTAGGTATACTTCTGATAAGTGGACTAGTTTCTTTTTTTGTGTTCAATTTTGCTCACGTGTTTAGAGTTCATTTATATGCATTCAGATTAAGATCAGGGATAGGAGACGGGCTGCGAAAACGTATGTGAGTGTGATTGGTTGTTTCCTGGAGCATTTTGATTTGAAAACTGTCTAAAACGACTTTGTTAATTTCATAATTAAAAAGGGAAATTGTTAAGAGGTGCGAGTAGTTTAGAGTTGCTTCCTTATCCAACAGAATGGGAAACCGCGCCAATAAAGATATGACCACTGACTCAGACAGTCCCCTGCAAGAAATATGCAGTGAATTTCCACAAAAAGCTGATCGATTGAGAATCCTTTCTGGATCGCTAAATAGAGAATTAGGGAACGAATTATGGCCCCGAGGGGGCATAGATACAGTAAAGGGATTAAAATACATTGAGCAGATTATATTGCAGTGCAGCAATAATACAGAGGCACAGGAATTCATTGAATAGTGGAGAAATTAAAGGAATCAATTGAAATTGTGGAGAAGCAGAAGGCGTGTAGAGCGAAGGAAAGAATGGCAAGTTGGAAGGAAGCAATTCTAAAATGGGGGATAGTATTAGAAGATACTGAGACATTTGACACTCTGGGTAGCCTACAGGAAGAGCCTGAGTGTTAAAGATAAAAGGAAAAATAAATCTTTCACAGAAAGATTATCATCCATAAGCCTTAGACGCGAGGACCCGATGGTTGGCACTGGTCACGAGGGAGATGACGATGACTATTTAGAAGACTGGGAGAGTGTTAGAATTAGAAATTCAGGGCCACCACCTTTTTCATCTATCGATCCCAATACCTCAAATGCACATCGCGGAGTTCGTAATAGGAATAGACAATCAAATCCCAGGGTACAAACTTCCTTAACCCCGACCACTCTGTCCATCACAGACAGTCCTAGAGTTCATGGTACCAGAAGCCAAATGAAGAAAAAGACTAAATTAAGACTAGATACTGAAGCTAAACAAACAACCGTTGGAGAGGTCGCTGAGGGAGGAGCTACAACCGAGCGGTAGGACTTAAAAAGGAGCGCGGGGGCTTGTTCCTAACAGAGGTCCGAAAGCCGTTGGAGAGGTCGCTGAGGGAGGAGCTACAACCGAGCGGTAGGACTTAAAAAGGAGCGCGGGGGCTTGTTCCTAACACAGGTCCGAAAGCCGTTGGAGAGGTCGCTGAGGGAGGAGCTACAACCGAGCGGTAGGACTTAAAAAGGAACCCAAATCGGCAACGTTCCACTTCAAAAACAAGTGGGTTTGAGGAAGCCGCTGATTGGTGGACGCAGACAAGAGGGAGCAGCTGATTGGGAGTCAGATCCCTGCTGATTGTACTGTATTGTAGCAGTTTGTTTTGTATTGTAGCAGTTTGTTTTGTATTGTAGCAGTTTGTTTTGTATTGTAGCAGCTTGTTTTGTATTGTAGCAGGTTGTTTTGTATTATATCCAGGGTAAGGGGAGTATGAGGGCCAGGGCAGTTTACTGTTCTGGATGTCAGATGTGGGAAGTCATGGAGTCTGATAGCCCTCCAGACGTCCACATCTGCGCCAGGTGTATCGAGATGGGGCTCCTAATGGACCGTATTAGGAACCTGGAGCAGCAGCTCGATGACCTCCGTCTGGTCAGGGAGAGCGAGGAAGTCATTGAGAGGAGTTACAGGGATGTGGTCACTCCAACACCACAGGAGGCAGGCAAGTGGATCACGGTTGGGAGAGGCAAGGAGCACAGGCAGGGACTAGAGAGTACCCCGGTGGCTGTACACCTTGACAACAAGTACTCCTGTTTGAGCACTGTTGGGGTGGACAGCCTACCTGGGGGTAGCGACAGCGGCCGGGCCTCCGGTATAGAGACCGGTCCTGTTGCTCAGAAGGGTAAGGAAAAGAAGAGGAGGGCAATATTAATAGGGGACTCTATAGTTAGGGGGTCAGACAGGCGATTCTGTGGACGCAGTCGGGAGACCGGGATGGTAGTTTGCCTCCCTGGTGCCAGGGTATGTGATGTGTCTCAACGTGTCCAAGACATCCTGAAAGGGCAGGGAGAGGAGCCCGAGGTCGTGATACATATAGGTACCAATGACATAGGTAAAAAAAGAGAAGAGGTCCTGAAAGGAGAATTTAGGGAGTTAGGAGGGGAGTTAAAGAGAAGGACAGCAAAGGTAACAATCTCGGGATTACTGCCTGTACCACGCGACAGTGAGAGTAGGAATGGAGCGAGGTGGAGGATAAATGCGTGGCTGAAGGACTGGTGCAGAAGGCAGGGATTCAAATTTCTGGATCATTGGGACTTCTTTTGTGGAAGGTTCGACCTGTACAAAAAGGATGGGTTGCACTTGAACCTGAGGGGGACCGATATCCTGGTGGGGAGATCTGCAAAGGCTACTGGGGAGACTTTAAACTAGAATGGTTGGGGGGAGGGACTCAAATAGAGAATGCTATTAGACAGTGTGTGAGGCAGGAGGCAGAGAAGGAAAGCACTCAGACCCAACATGTAGGGGGGAAAGAAGAAAACAATAATAAACAGAGAATAAGAGGTGGTGGGGTTCTTAAATGGGTGAGCAGAGAAACAGAGGGGTGTAAAATGCGGGCGGAAGCAATAGGTAGCAAGGTGAAAGGTAAAAGTGGCAGGCAGACAAATCCAGGACAAAAATCAAAAAGAGCCACTTTTCAACATAATTGTATAAGGGGTAAGAGCGTTGTAAAAACAAGCCTGAAGGCTTTGTGTCTCAATGCAAGGAGCATTCGTAATAAGGTGGATGAGTTGAACGTGCAGATAGCAATTAATGATTATGATATAGTTAGGATCACGGAGACATGGCTCCAAGGTGACCAAGGCTGGGAGCTGAACATCCAGGGATATTCAATATTCAGGAGGGATAGAGAGAAAGGAAAAGGAGGTGGGGTAGCGTTGCTGGTTAGAGAGGAGATTAACGCAGTGGAAAGGAAGGACATTAGCTTGGAGGATGTGGAATCGGTATGGGTAGAGCTGCGAAACACTAAGGGGCAGAAAACGCTGGTGGGTGTTGTGTACAGGCCACCTAGCAGTAGTAGTGAAGTTGGGGATGGCATCAAACAGGAAATTAGAAATGCGTGCAACAAAGGCAAAACAGTTATAATGGGTGACTTCAATCTACATATAGATTGGGTGAATCAAATTGGCAGGGGTGCTGAGGAAGAGGATTTCTTGGAATGTATGAGGGATAGTTATCTAAACCAACATGTAGAGGAACCAACGAGAGAGCAGGCTATTCTAGACTGTGTATTGAGTAATGAGGAAGGGTTAGTTAGCAGACTTGTTGTGCGTGCCCCCTTGGGCAAGAGTGATCATAATATGGTTGAGTTCTTCATTAGGATTGAGAGTGACATTGTTAATTCAGAAACAACGGTTCTGAACTTAAAGAAAGGTAACTTTGAGGGTATGAGACGTGAATTGGCCAAGATTGACTGGCAATTAGTTCTAAAAGGGTTGACGGTGGATATGCAATGGAAGGCATTTAAAGACTGCATGGATGAACTACAAAAATTGTTCATCCCAGTTTGGCAAAAGAATAAATCAAGGAAGGTAGTGCATCCGTGGATAACAAGGGAAATCAGGGATAGTATCAAAGCAAAAGATGATGCGTACAAATTAGCCAGAAAAAGCAGCATACCAGAGGACTGGGAGAAATTCAGAGACCAGCAGAGGAGGACAAAGGGCTTAATTAGGAAAGGGAAAATAGATTATGAAAGGAAACTGGCAGGGAACATAAAAACTGACTGCAAAAGTTTTTATAGATATGTGAAGAGAAAGAGATTAGTTAAATCAAATGTAGGTCCCTTGCAGTCAGAAACAGGTGAATTGATCATGGGGAACAAGGATATGGCAGACCAATTGAATAACTACTTTGGTTCCGTCTTCACTAAGGAAGACATAAATAATCTGCCGGAAATAGCAGGGGGCCGCGGGTCAAAGGAGATGGAGGAACTGAGTGAAATCCAGGTTAGTCGGGAAGTGGTGTTGGGTAAATTGAATGGATTAAAGGCCGATAAATCACCAGGGCCAGATAGGCTGCATCCCAGAGTACTTAAGGAAGTAGCTCCAGAAATAGTGGATGCATTAGTGATAATTTTTCAAAACTCTTTAGATTCTGGAGTAGTTCCTGAGGATTGGAGGATAGCAAACGTAACCCCACTTTTTAAGAAGGGAGGGAGAGAGAAAACGGGGAATTACAGACCAGTTAGTCTAACATCGGTAGTGGGGAAACTGCTAGAGTCAGTTATTAAAGATGGGATAGCAGCACATTTGGAAAGTGGTGAAATCATTGGACAAAGTCAGCATGGATTTACGAAAGGTAAATCGTGTCTGACGAATCTTATAGAATTTTTCGAGGATGTAACTAGTAGAGTGGATAGGGGAGAACCAGTGGATGTGTTGTATCTGGACTTTCAGAAGGCTTTCGACAAGGTACCACATAAGAGATTAGGATACAAACTTAAATCACACGGTATTGGGGGTTCAGTATTGATGTGGATAGAGAACTGGCTGGCAAACAGGAAGCAAAGAGTAGGAGTAAACGGGTCCTTTTCACAATGGCAGGCAGTGACTAGTGGGGTACCGCAAGGCTCAGTGCTGGGACCCCAGCTATTTACAATTTATATTAATGATCTGGACGAGGGAATTGAAAGCAACATCTCCAAGTTTGCGGATGACACTAAGCTGGGGGGCAGTGTTAGCTGTGAGGAGGATGCTAGGAGACTGCAAGGTGACTTGGATAGGCTGGGTGAGTGGGCAAATGTTTGGCAGATGCAGTATAATGTGGATAAATGTGAGGTTATCCACTTTGGTAGCAAAAACGGGAAGGCAGACTATTATCTAAATGGTGGCCGATTAGAAAATGGGGAGATGCAGCGAGACCTGGGTGTCATGGTACACCAGTCATTGAAAGTAGGCATGCAGGTGCAGCAGGCAGTGAAGAAAGCGAATGGTATGTTGGCCTTCATAGCAAGAGGATTTGAGTATAGGAGCAGCGAGGTTCTACTGCAGTTGTACAGGGTCTTGGTGAGACCACACCTGGAGTATTGCGTACAGTTTTGGTCTCCAAATCTGAGGAAGGACATTATAGCCATAGAGGGAGTGCAGAGAAGGTTCACCAGACTGATTCCTGGGATGTCAGGACTTTCATATGAAGAAAGACTGGATAGACTTGGCTTATACTCGCTAGAATTTAGGAGATTGAGAGGGGATCTTATAGAAACGTACAAAATTATTATGGGGTTGGACAGGCTAGATGCAGGAAGATTGTTCCCGATGTTGGGGAAGTCCAGGACAAGGGGTCACAGCTTAAGGATAAGGGGGAAATCCTTTAAGACCGAGATGAGGAAAAACGTTTTCACACAGAGAGTGGTGAATCTCTGGAACTCTCTGCCACAGAGGGTAGTTGAGGCCAGTTCATTGGCTATATTTAAGAGGGAATTAGATGTGGCCCTTGTGGCTAAAGGGATCAGGGGGTATGGAGAGAAGGCAGGTACGGGATACTGAGTTGGATGATCAGCCATGATCGTATTGAATGGCGGTGCAGGCTCGAAGGGCCGAATGGCCTACTCCTGCACCTATTTTCTATGTATAAAAAAAAACCCTTAGACAGTTCCCTGTAAGGGAAATGCCTGATCCTTCTTTTGATCCAGCCAATGCAGTAAGTGCAAATAATCCCCGTACAATTAGAGTCGATTCTCCACGGAAGCCTAACAAGATGATGGCTATTTTGAGCCAAATACCCGATCGTAGAACCCGCTTCTTTTGTGGATCACTTAAGAACTACAATGCGTGTCTATCATGCTGATTCCCGGGATTTATGGCCGATGATCCAGCAAATAATTACCCCAAGTGAGCATGCCAGATTCCTAACGAATTTAGGACATCCGTCGCATGAAGCTCTCGCAAATATAATAGCGGATAATGGGGCAAGGGAGGAAGTTGTTTTAACAGCTCTTGCCAACACCCTTCAGAAACCAATTGATCTGGCCAGAATATTAGATATAAGACCAAAAAGGGGAGAAGGAGCGGATGAGTTTTTAGAGCGATTTTCTGAATTATATATGGATCAATCGGGTGACTTAAATTACAGAAATGGAGTAAATTCCACTCAATATTGTGCCATCCTACTGAATTGTCTCCCCACCAACGTAGCAGAAGCCATTAAGAATAATAACATGGACTGAACAGAAAATAGTGCCAGCCAAATGGCAAGGGCGGTAAGATATCATTGGAAGGAAATAAAGAAGCAGGATAGCCCGCTTGTAGTAAAACCAAGAACTGAATATGTGATTAGAAAATAAATACCCAAATTCGACTCTGAATCCTGGATCCCTAGAGTACCAGCGAACTATGGACTGGGAGAAGTTAGAGTTCCGGAATATCCAGACCGATGCTATAGGGAAGCATCCGCCCTAGAGCCAGTCCTCCAAAGACCAGGGTTAAGGACAGGCCAGCCACCAGGAATGAGCCAATGTCACTGGAGTAGGGGGTACCCAAATAAAGAGAGGAACGACAGAGGGGGTCACAGAAGAAATCTCCAAGATCAAAGAGAATGGAGGGATCAACGGGATTCTAAAGAGCACAGAGGGAACTGGTAGGAAAATCAGGAGCCAAGGGGACAAATCTCTTTTTCTCAGAATAACCCATTCACACGCCTATGATTAGCAAACCTGGTAGTGACTGGATGCAAGTCTGACGAGGAACCTATGTTTTCTCTACAGGATGAAGGTAGAATCTGCACCTTCCTAGTAGACACAGGCGCATCCATGTCGTCTCTTCAATCAATTTATAATTTACCAGAATCAAAAGAAGTTCAGAATCTGTCTGGGTTTCAGGGACAAATTTGCCAGTATCCCATCACTGAGCCAGTCGTAGTGTATGGAGGAAAGACATCAAACATAGATTTGTGATAACCATCGGATTAGATTGCAACCTGATGGCGAGAGATTTACTCAGTGCTATCCAAATAAAAATAGAATGTGGCGATAGAGATATAGTAGTGACCCCCTGGGCTCCTGCACGACAATGTTACTCCTTAGTGACCCCTCAATGGTGGTCCTTAGATCTGGACGAAGAACCCCCACTTCACATTACACTGGCTTACGATAGAAGTGGGAAGAATAGTGAGCTGGAAGCCTTCTTTAAATCATACGAAGGACAGGAATGGGAAATGGAAGTATTGGCACTAGTGGAAGGGAAAGAGGGAGCTGCCGAATATGCTAAAATACCAGCACAATTATGGAAAAGAACTGACGAGGCTGCTCCTCATATCACTCCAAAGGTGCATTTTCCGGCTAGAGCTAAAGACCTAGGAACGATGGTAAGAAAGGCAATTACCTTGGCAAACCTGAATAATTATCAAAAGCAACATTTGTCTAACCATTTGTTGTTGAATTTTACCAGGCCCCAAGGAAGGTTGTTACCCACTTACGTCATCATCTGGGGAACGAGGTATATGAGTATGTGAACCCTCAAGTATGGGCGGAGGACACTGCTCAGGTAGGGTGCGTGAATATCAATCCCATCTGTGTAGCTCTCCAGAAAGGGGTAACACTTCCTTCAATCCAACAATATCCATTGAAACTACAGGCCATCAGCAGCATAGACAAATTAATTCGGGGTTTGCTAGAACAAGGAATATTGGTGAAGTGCCAATCTATCTGTAACACCCCTATTCTTGTCGTTCCGAAACCGGGAAAGGAAGGTCAATATAGACTCGTACAAGACTTGAGGGAAATCAACTCTGTTGTAGAACCACTTCATGCCCTGGTGCCAAATCCTGCCCATATCCTAGCCCAAATACCGGCAGAAGCCAAAGTTTTTTCGATAGTCGACTTACAACATGCATTCTTTTCTCTTCCTCTTCATGAAGACAGACAATATTTGTTTGCCTTCACCTATAAGCGACAACAATATACCTGGGCCAGGTTGCCTCAAGGATTCGTCAACTCGCTTAGGTTATTTTCCAGGTGTCTGCAGGATCAGCTATGTACTTTAAAGTTTAAAATGAATTCAACCTTAGTACAGTATGTTGATGACCTATTGGTGGCTAGTAAAGATGAATCCAGTAATTGGGAAGACACTGCACAACTACTGAATCATCTAGCCGATCTAGGATATGTGGTTTCCCCATCAAAAGTACTGGTAGCTCAGGAGAATGTAAAATTTGTCCGGATTATAATTTCAGCCACCGAAAGAAGTCTTGAGAAGAGCAAACTCGAACTTATCTGCGAATTTCCAATCGCAAAAGAAGCCAAACAAATGAGGCAATGGCTTGGCATGGTCAATTATTGCAAACCCTGGATTCCAAATATAGCTCTAGAAACAAAGGAGCTAACACCCTATACCAGCAAGGAGGGTGAATTTAAACTAACATAAGAGGCACAGGAAGCATTTGAGAACTTGAAAAGATCTTTGATGCGAGCCCCGGCATTAGGAAGGCCATTATACGATCGTCCCTTCCAGCTGTATTGTACAATTCTATCTGATTGTGCCACTTCGGTATTAACACAAAAGCATGGGGATAGACATAGACCAGTTGCATATTTCTCCTCCAAATTAGATCCAGTAGCTAGGGGACATCCTCTTTGCACTCAAATCTTAACTGCAATTTACAATAGTTTACAATCGGCTGCTAATTTGACACTCCAGCAGGAAATTGTAGTGTACAGTTCACATTTGGTATCGGCATTGTTGGGGCAGCTTCAAACCCAGCATTTGACAATGGCCCGACAAAATAAGTATGAGATCTACCTGCTAAACAATCTGAAATTGCAATTTAAACACTGTACATTAATTAACCCAGCCTCCTTTCTTATTTCACCCCCAGAACAGCGAGCGGAAACAGGACACGACTGTCTATTTGTTATGGAGGAGGAAATGTCAGTGAGAGAGAACTTGAGTGATGTACCAATGGAAGACCCTGACATCACATTATATGTGGATTGGAGTGCATCCATTGTCTGGGTATGCAATTATTAATCAAAAGACGGAAATTATGGAAGTAGCTGCCTTTGAATTACCCTATCCATCACATCAAGCTGAATTATTTGCTTTAATTAGGGTTTGTATTATTGGGGAAGATTTAAAAGTAAACATTTACACTGATTCTCGATATGCATTTGGGGTGGTGCATGATTTCGGACAATTATGGAAAAATAGGGGATTTCTAACTTCAGCAGGAACCCAAATATCACACAAACAATTGGTGACAAATTTATTAAAGGCCTTAATGGTACCCAGACAAATCTCTGTAATATAATGTAGTGCCCATACTAAAGGACAGACCCCAGTAGACATTTGAAATCGTAATGCCGACTTAGTAGCTAAAAAAGTATCATGGGAACGTAAGGAGGTGGTACCTAGAATGATGAGGCAGACTAAACGTGTAACTAACAGGTCCCTCTTGGAGAAACTGATGACGACCATCCAAGAAATCGTTTGATTACAAGAAGAGGCTACTGAAGGAGATAGGGAAAGATGGAGACAACTGGGATGTGTACTGGATTGTATGACTGGGCTGTGGACCACTCCAGCAGGGCAAACCTGTATGACAGACTCATTGGCCGAATGGGTTATTGAGTGTATGCACTATGCAACCCATTGTGGTGCAAGAGCAGTAGGGGACACTCTATTAGCTACTTGGTGGCATCCAAAATTACAATCTTTTGCTCAAAAGGTGAGCAGTAATTGCCTGTTCTGCCAGCAATACAATCCAGGGAAAGGAATAGGATGTGAAGCAGGGAAAACACCGTTGCCTATGGGTCCTTTTGAGACATTGCAAATGGAATATATTGAATTAGAAAGATGCCACGGATACAAATAAGTTCTTGTCATAGTCAATGTATTCAGCCGATGGATCGAAGCATATCCAACCCTTGACAATAAAGCGGCTACTGTTGTCAAGGTGCTAATGAGAGAAATAGTCCCGAGATTCGGCATTCCCATTCGACTTAGCTCAGATAACGGTCCACACTTTATTGGACAAATCAATAAAGAATTTGTGGACAGCTGGGGATCCAGCAGCAATTACACTGTGATTATCGACCACAGGCTGCCGGACTTGTAGAAAGGGCAAACCAGACCCTTAAAACCAAATTAGCCAAATTAAAGGCAGACTGGACTTGGATGGATTAAATTACTCCCAATAGCACTATTTCAGAGGAGAGTCACTCCTACAGGAAAGTCTAGATTAAGCCCAGCTGAAATTATTTACGGTAGACCCCTGAAAACCCCTTGGAACCAGAATGCAATAAAAATAGTTAGTTTCCACCTGCAGAGATGACCGAATGTATCTTAGCCTTGACAAGAGCCTTAAGGGATTTACATTGTAGAGTAAGAGCAGCCTATGAGGTTATGCCTTCACTAGTAACTCCCATTAAAGTAAAACCTGGAGACTGTCTTAGTGAAGAATTGGGTAAGGAAAGGGTCGAAGTTCATTGGGAAGGACCATACGAAGTTCTATTAATGACTCCGACCACAGTAAAGGTAGAAGGAAGAGATGCCTGGGTGATTCTTCATCATTGTAAAAGTATTAATGAAGGTATCAGTAGTTAACTTGTTTTCTCCCAGGTTTTCTGAGGAATTCTAATCAAGGACCATTGGACTATCAAGACGGATGGAGGGAATTCGCGCCCACGAAAACTTGGGAGGTGAAGATTCCTCAGACAGAACTTGTGAAGTTATGCCCATGAAAACTCGGGACGCTTGACAAGATTCTGGGAAGCTACATCAACATCTTCTTGTTAGAACATTGTTAAAGTATAGCAGTCATCATTGTATTCTGGAGTTATCATTTATGATGAGGGTTATCAAGAATGATAAAATGGGGGAATGTAAATATTGGCTAAATTAAAGACACCATAAAATGGAGGATCCCTGCACTTGTCAGAATTGCTTAACCCTTGTCAGCTGAACTTTGCAGGCTTTGATTGGCACCAGCCAGTCTAGGCTCAGACTGATATGCAGGATGGTAAGGAGTCCAGGTGTTCTCCATGTTTCTCTTAAATTGATAACATGTATTGTGGTTTTGCAAACTAATCTTAAATGCATCATTTCTATTCGGTCGCTGCAAAAACATTGTAAATAGTATAAATAATGTTGCAAGATGGTCATCTTGTTAATTGATGATTGGTCGAACTGTTGAGCCTTGGAGAAATTGTTTGAATCTCGGGGCACATGTTTCAATGCTTGTTCTTATTAGCTTCCTTCGAGAGCTTTCTTTCTTATATAATGTATGAGCTGTTGTATTATTGGGTTAGGGAAATGCCTGTTATGTATGGGGTTAATCGATATTTGTAATTGGGTTATTAAGAGACCACCCCCGTGTGGTTCGGCCCCTCGAGGTCCCGGGACATATAAAAGTCCGCGATCACGATGCTTAGGGTCGGTCTTCTGGAAGAACGCTCGGGACTGCGTGAACTTCTGGAGTGTCTCTGTCTGAGTGAGGCCTAGAGGGCTTGAACAGGCAAACACAAGGATCAAACCCGTGGTGGGATAGGTACAGTAGTTGATTTGTAACGCGCTTTTGGTAAAATAAAATGTAGTTGTTCAAGTGCTTGATTCAGTGTTTTTACTGAAACTAGGGGGAAGCTTAGAAACGAGCAATTATCATTGCCTGTTCTGCTGAGTTACTCCAGCATTTTGTGTCTATCCAGGGATGACAATGCTGGTTTAGTGGAGATGCGGCATTTGTCATTGTTTAGCAGTCCCTGAACCAACTCATTTTCAAACTGCACTGTCACCTTGATGAAACCAAGGAATGGAAACCATTTTTGCATCTGGTTTCAGCCCTAAAACCAGCTATTTAGCCTTGAAAAATACTCACAATCCCCCGAGAAGGATTACTTCTCAAGGAATCATGGAAATTTAGAGCAATGGAGGCTATTCAGCCCATCATATCCATAGCTGTTACATAGAAACATAGAAACATAGGTGCAGGAGTAGGCCATTGGGCCCTTCGAGCCAGCACCCCCATTCAATATGATCATGGCTGATCATCCAAAATCAGTTCCCCGTTCCAGATTTTTCCCCATATCCCTTGATTCCTTTAGCCCTGAGAGCTAAATCTAACTCTCTCCTGAAAACTAATGTTGGGGACTCATCCCAATTGCCAGTTGTTGATCTGTACTTTTGCACACTATGGCACATCAAGTGACGAAGGTGTGGCAGGGACTGGCAGGAGCCCAGCCAAAAACTAGTTGGACACAAGTTGTGTGCTCTAGATGTGTTTATTCTTCTACATATAGCTCCCTACTCCTCAGCTGACACGGGCGCTGCCCAACTTAAATAACAACTCAGATACTGACCCAGTGACTCGCGCCTGCCCCACCAAGTCGCCACCCTCTAGAGCCCATGGTTTGTCGTGACCTTGGGTTGCCATCAGGTGGCGCCACATGACCCCCCCCCAGAACCAGAGGCACCGAACCACACAGGACGTCGCACAAGGCGTCCCGAACGCGTAGATACTATCCCGCTCCCCAGGGGCTTGCTCGGTTCGGAAGAATCTCCGGGAGCCTGGGATGGTGGACGCCTGCGACGGGGAGGTTGAGCCACATGGACTGGCTCACTCAGGTCCAAGTGGGCCGGTTTCAAATGAGCCACAAACACCGTTTCACACCGGCCTCCCATGTCCAAATCGAATGTAGTAGGCCCATGCCGCAGCACGCGAAAGGGACCTTCATGCGGGCGCTGCAAGGGTGACTTGAGGGAGTCACGGCGAAGAAAAACGTATGGGCAGCCCATCAGTGGCAGTGGCTCATGGGAAGGGACCACTCCATGACGCGACGTTGGGTTGGGAGATAGGGCGCCGACCCTTTCCCGCAAGTGGATCAGCACCGATGACGGGGATTCCTGGGACCCATCAGCAGCAGGGACAACTCCACGGAGGGCGTTGACAGATCCTCCTTGAGGGCCGTTCGAATCCCCAACAGGACCCACGGCAACTCGTCCATCCACCTAGGGCCTGTGAGATGAGCCTTCAGGGCGGCCTTCAGGCAGCGGTGGAACCGCTCCACCAACCCATTTGATTGGGGATGGTACGCTGTCGTGTGGTGGAACTGCGTCCAAAACAGGAGGGCCATGGCAGACCACAGTTCAGATGTCAACTGGGCGCCCCGGTCGAATGTGATGTGCAGTGGAACCCCAAAGCGGGCAATCCAGGCTGCTACGAGAGCACACGACTGCATTGAAGTGTCCATGACCGGGATGGCCTCCGGCCACCGCGTAAAACGGTCGACCACCGTAAGCAGGTGTGAAACCCCTTGGGACGGAGGCAGCGCCCCACGATGTCCACGTGTATGTGATCAAACCGCCGGCGTGGCACTGCGAATTCGTGAACAGGCGCCCAGACGTGACCTTTGATGTCTGGTCTGTGCCTCAGCCATCCTCCTCTCCTGTGACACTTGTCTTGTCTGCGGCTCCTGTGGGCATGGCCCTCTTGTGGGCGTGGTCCTGGGTTGCTGATCCTGCCAGGTCGTGGTCCTGGGTTGCTGGGCCAGCCTGGTCATTGAATCAATCTGATCCTGCGATTCCGGGGATTCCGGGGATTCCAGCGGCTTCAGGTATTCCAGCGCACCACCTGCTGCTGGTCAGAGATCCACAGCTCGTCAGCGCGGGCCGCTTGCTGGATGGGATCTTCAAAGCTCTCCCCCACGAGCTGCTGGCAGTGGTCTCGTGGCAACTGCTGCAGGTAGGTGAATTCAAAGAGCGGACAGGGCAGGTGGTCGCCCATGAGTGTGAGCATCTCGCTCATGAGGGGCGAGGGCATGTTTCTTCTTCTGCAATACAGCTCCCTAATCCTCAGCTGACACGGGCGTTGCCCGGCCTTAAATAACAACTCAGATACCAACCCCGTGACTCGCGCCTCCCCCACCAAGTCGCCGCCCTCTAGAGCCGATGGTTCGTCGTGACCTTGGGTTGCTATCAGGTGCCGCCACAAAGGCTGAATACTTTAACAACCTATGGGTTAAAAAAGATCTCCCTTCCCGCTGATTCATCGACAAATTATGTTAAATCAATTTCCCCCCAATTAGGATCTCTCCTTTTCACTCTATCTCAGCCTCTCGGCACGGTTGCCAAGGGCAGCACGGTGGCGCAGTGGTAGAGTTGCTGCCTTACAACACTTGCTGCGCCAGAGACATGCGTTTGATTCCAACTACGGGTGCTGTCTGTACGGAGTTTGTACATTCTCCCCGTGACAGCGTGGATTTTTTCTGAGATCTTCGGTTTCTTCCACACTCCAAAGACGTACAGGTTTGTAGGTTAATTGGCTTGGAATAGGTGTAAAATGTCCCTTGTGTGTGATAGTGTTAATGTGCAGCGGTCGCTAGTCGGTGCAGACTCGGTGGGCCGAAGGGCTTGTTTCCGCACTGTATCTTCAAACTAAACTAAACGAAACTAAACTCTCAGAATTCTAAACCTCCCTTCAGCCTCCTCCACACCAAAACAAATGGCCCCAGCCAGGCCAATCTTTCAGAGTCAAAGAGTGATACAGTGTGGAAAAAGGATATTCAGCCCAACTTGCCCCCACCGGCCACCGGCTACACTAGTCCCACCTGCTTGCGTTTGATCCACATCCCTCCAAACTTGTCCTATCCATGTACCTGTCTAAATGTTTCTTAAATGTTGGGATAGTCCCAGCATCTACTACCTCCTCTGGCAGCTTGTTCCATACACCCACCACCCTTTGTGTGCAAAAGTTACCCTTCAAATTCCTATTAAATCTTTTCCCTTTCACCTTTGTCCTCTGGTCCTCGATTCTCCAAGAGATTCTGTGCATCTACCTGATTTTTTCCTCTAATGATTTTATACACCTCTATAAGATCACCTCTCGTCCTCTTGCGCTCCAAGGAATAGAGACCCAGCCTACTCAACCTCTCCCTATAGCTCAGATCCTCTAGTCCTGGCAACATCCTCATAAATCTTATCTGAATCCTTTCAAGCTTGACAATATCTTTCCTATAACATGGTGCCTAGAACTGAACACAATACTCTAAATGCGGTCTCACCAACGTCTTGTAGAACTGCAACATGACCTCCCAACTTCTATAGTCAATACTCTGACTGATAAAGGCCAATGTGCCAAAAGCCTTTTTGACCACCTGATCTACCTGCGACTCGACCTTCAAGGAACCATGCACCTGCACTCCTAGATCCCTCTGCTCTACAACACTCTCCAGAGGCCCACATTCACTGTGTAGGTCCTGCCCTTGTTAGACGTCCCAAAATGCAACATCTCACATTTCTCTGTATTAAATTCCATCAACCATTCCTCAGCCCACCTGGCCAATCTATCCAGATCCTGCTGCAATCTTTCACAACCATCTTCACTATCTGCAAAACCACCCTCATTTGCATCATCAGCAACTTGCTAATTTTGCCATGTATGTTCTCATCCAAATCATTGATGTCGATGACAAACAGTAACGGGCCCAGCACCAAACCCTGAGGCACACCACTAGTCACAGGCCTCCAGTCCGAGAAGCAAACTTCCACCATCACCCCCCGCTTTCTTCCATGGAGCCAATTTGCTATCCATTCAGCTATCTCTCCTTGGATCCCATGTCGAACGACTTACTGATGTCCATGTACACAACATCTACAGTTCTGCCCGCATCGACCATTTTGGTCACGTCTTCAAAGAACTCAATCAGATTTGTGAGACACGACATCCCACAAAACCATGTTGACTATCCCTAATCAGCCCTTGCCCATCCAAATGACTATAAAACCTATCCCTCAGAATACTGTGTAGTAACTTTCCAACTGCAGATGTTAAGCTCACTGGCCTATAGTTCCCTGCATTTTTCCTGCAGCCCTTCTTGAAAAGAGGCACAACATTTGCCACTCTCCAGTCTTCTGGCACCTCTCCTGTATTCTCATAATGAAATATTCCATGATGAAAAATTAGAAGATTCAATGTGAGGACAAATACTCTATTGAACAGGTGTATGAGAGAGAGCACTGGTTATATAAAGGCCTGGTTTGGTAACAAAAAGGAAAAGGATGACAGAATCTCATAGACACTGCACGGTCCATCATGGGTACTGGCCTTCACACCGGGTTCAACCGGGTGGCGCCGCGAGTGGCAGCCTCGCCAGCAGCTCATGTGTTTTTTTGACTTTTTTTGTTATTTTTAGTGTGTCAAAATGTATGTTTTAATGTTTCTCAGTATGTCTGATGTGGGGGTTGGGGGCGGAATAGGGGGAAACCGTTTTCAATCACTTACCTCGACGGAGATGCGACTATTTTCCGTGACGCATCTTTGCCCCCCTTGCAGCCTAACAACTGGTTTGGTGCGGCCTTTCCAGACCAGAGACAGAGCCAGAGCTTCAAGCAGCAGGCGCAGCGCGGACTTACCATCGCGGAGTGGGTGATGGCATCCTTTGCCGAGGATCGCCAGTGTTGGAGCTCCGACCTCGGGTGCCTGCTGACTTTATCATCGTGGAGCAGCAGTCTGCGGAGCTTCTAGCCGCAGGCGCGGTGCGGACTTTAACATCGCGGAGATGTGATCCTTTGCCGAGGATCGCCAGTGTTGGAGTTCTGACCGTGAGGCCTGTGGACTTTAACATCGTGAAGCCGTAAGAAGCGGCCGATTCGGGTACTCCAAGCAGCGGAGTGTGTTCCGATCCGTCCCGACGTCAGAATTTCGATCATCCCGACGAGAGGGCCTAACATCTGTAGCGGCGACTGTGGAGGGTTTAAGGCCCCGACCACGGGTGAACAAAGGATGAAGATGGCTGAACTTTATTGCCTTTCATCACAGTGAAGAATGTTGATTCCACTGTGGTGGATGTTTATGTTAAATTCTATTGTGTATTGTGTTCTTTTTACTTGTATGGCTGTATGGTAACTCAAGTATCAGTGTACCTTAATTGGTGCACGTGACAATAAAGTGAACTTGAACTTGAACACCATCAAAGGGATCTTTAGGAGGCGCTGCCACAAAAATGGTGCCAATATGATCAAAGACCCACACCACCCAGTCCACACTCTCATTTCGCTTCTGTCATCGGGAAGAAGGTACAGGAGCCTGAAAACCATGACCACCAGGTTCAAGAATAGTTGCTTCCCAGCAACCATCAAGCTCTTGAACACTACATAACACTAAATTCAGAACTATGAACTTCTATGGACTGTGTCTTTGAATGTATTGCAGACCTCAGCATTTTTTTCATAGTTGTTAAGTTATCAAAAAATAATATTTTATTATATTTATCTGTAATAGCCCCGTCCCACGGTACGAGTTCATTCCAAGAGCTCTCCCGAGTTTGCCCTGATTGCATTTACGGGCCTGTTAAGATGCAGCAAATAAGAATTTCATTGTTCTGTTGTCAGTACATATTACAATTAAACACTCTTGGCTTTCTTGACTCTTGACATCTGTAGAAATAATAGGAGTTGACCTTTGAGGCCAAAGAAACTTTGTCAGAACGGAGGAAGAACCCTACACGTCACATCATTTCCATTCCTTTGCTTGTGTTCTCACTCATTCTAGTTGTTGAGTTTGTAGTCACATCGATGGATGGGTTTGAGTTTCCAGTGGTCTGACTTTGGTTAATGGCTGCCCGTATTTCTAGTCTAGTCTAGGTGATGTTTACAGGGGCTCAATATTTATGCAATTGTAACGCATTTTTAGTTTACTTGCGAATGATTATTCACACATTCTCTTTACCATTCTATTTTTTGTACTCAGGGTGTACCTGGAGAGTATACCAAGGTCCCTTTGTTCCTCAATGCTTCCTAGGGCCCTATAATTTTTAGTATATGTCCTACCTCTAATAACTTCAAAATGCATCATCTCGCACATCTATATTACTAAAAGTAAGATCTTGACCGCTTTTGGCTCGCTGTGCTGTGATTTCCGAGAGATCGCCGCCACCTACGGCCGTCATTTTTGGCCACCTCGCTCAGAGCCCCCCTCCGCCTGCCTGGACTGGAGGATTTTTCCATCGATAAAAAATCAGAGATATATTAATGTTTTAAAAAATGTTGCCATTCTCTCTGCTGCCCCTGCTGGTGGGAGGGGGGAGGGACTATAAAACCCGGAAGTGGTGTGCCTCACTCAGTGTTTGCAAGATGGAGGAAGTGAGAGGTTCATGTCTCTCTGAGCTCTGAATAACACTGAACACATGTTTACTCAACTGTGAGTGCCCTTAATGTGGTTTGAAAATGAAAATATGGTTGGTTTGAAGTAAAAAGGCAGTGCAAATGGTTGTTTGGGGGGTTTTTGGGTTGAAGTAAAAAGGCACTGCAAATTGTTGTTTGGGTTTTTTTTGGGTTGAAATAAAAAGGCATTGCAAATGGTTGTTTGGGGGAGGTTTGGGTTGAAGTAAAAAGGCACTGCAAATGGTTGTTTGGTTTTTTTTTGTTGAAATAAAAAGGCATTGCAAATGGTTGTTTGGGGGGGTTTTGGGTTGAAGTAAAAAGGCAGTGCAAATGGATGTTTGGGGGGGTCTTGGGTTGAAGTAAAAAGGCAGTGCAAATGGTTGTTTGGGGGGGGGGTTGGGTTGAAGTAAAAAGGCAGTGCAAATGGTTGTTTGGGGGGGTTTTGGGTTGAAGTAAAAAGGCAGTGCAAATGGTTGTTTGGCTAAACTTGACAACTTCCTGTTTGCACTACATTGATTTTAGATGATGCTGAATTTGGTGGCCTTGCACCCTGCTTGAAATGGTAGGAAAATGGATTTGAATTTGGTGGCCTAGCACTCTGCTTGAAATGGAATTTCAAGGAATAGCCGTGAGTCAACTGCCAGCCCACCAGCCATGAGTGAGCTGCCAGCACATCAGGCTTGAGGGACTGAGCTGCCACACCAAGAATCCATTTGGCCCACAATGTCCATACTAGCCCTCTGGAAACCAGTAGTCCCTGCAGCCAACAACACCCATACCAGCACTCCAGAAAGCCCACCCCCCCCACCCCCCACTGGCCACCAATATTGGAATTGGTGGAGAGGTGGAATATTGAGTTGGGGGACCAGCCCTCCCGCGTGAACATGGGACCCAACGGGTCCCACTTAGTATAGTATCAGGATTAAATTCTATTTGCCATTCCTGGGCCAGTTTAACCATTGATCATTATCATTCTGTAGCTTAAGGCTGTCGTCCTTGTTACCAGCAACACCATTAGTTAGGGTAAAAAAAAGTCAAGTTCTCTTTCTCAAATACCCTGAGCATCCCATTCAATACATGGGAAAGGAAAACGAGTTAAAGACATATGCAAAAAGATGAATGTGTGCACAGAGTAAATGCTGACACGGGCCGATGAGCTTAATGGTCTGATTCCATACTACATGTATTTCCTATGTTTAGTCGAATGCTATGAGACTTAGAGATCAAAATATCAGCAATGTTTCCTGAATCCAAAATGTATTTCTGTCATCAGGAAAATAATTGAACTGTCAATCCAATCTTAAGTAAAATAGGAATTGAAATCTAGAAAATGATCACTGGTAATATATAGAAACAAGGCACTGCAAATGCTGGTTTATATAAGAAGACAGAGTGCTGGAGTAGTTCAGCAGGACAGGTAGCATCTCAGGAGAAGATGAATATCCATGTTCTCCAGAGACGCTGCCTGATCTGCTGAGTTACTGCAGGACTTTGTGTTATTGTTCTATTTTGTTATTCCTGGCAAAGAGCGCCATCTGCTGACTACACAAAGTCCCCTAAAAATGTGTGTTTTGAATTGTTATTATTATCGGACTGAAAGACGACAACTTCCATGATCATGGGACAGAATGACTTTAACAGAGGCACAAAGTGCTGGTGTAACTCTGGGTCATGCAACATCTCTGGAGAACATGGATAGGTGATGTTCCGGGCCGGGACCTTTCTTCAGACATTGCAGAGAGGGAAAAGAAGCTGGAAGAGTGGAGGGGCAGGACAAAGCTCGGCAGGTAATAGGGTAATACGGTTGAAAACCCCACTTGCCTGTGTTACCTGCCATGCATCCACTTTTCTTTTCAACATTGGTTCAATGGTAGTTTATTGTCACATGTACCTCGGTACAATGACATTCCTGTTTTGCATAGGAGCAAATGAGAGAGGCACGTATAAGACACAAAATGCTGGAGTAACTCAGCGGGTCAGGCAGGTCAGGCAGTATATCCGGAGAACATGGTTAGGTGATATTTCAGATCGGTACCCTTTGATCCTGCTCGATCTGCTGGGTATTTCCAGCATTCAATTGGACAGTGTTGAGGAGAATAATCTGCTGGTTCAATATCTGTGGCCAAGTAAGGTTCGAAATGGAGTGAAGTGACCTTGTGACGGGTGAACTGGAGTGAAGTGACCTTGTGACGGGCGAGCTGCCTCTGGAGGTCTTAGCATATTGTCAAGATTATTGCGATCAGATCTGTGGTCCGATTTAGGTCAGACTTTGTTCTCCTCAGTTGGGATGGGCGCTGAATGATTATGTACACAAGAAGGATCTATTGCCATCCTTCTCTTTTGTCAGATCGGAAATTATTTATTTTTGTCTGGCAGATATAAAGCAGAAATGTTGGCAGCAATTCATCTTGGGTGTTTCTTCGCAGGCAAATTCCCAGCTGCTGGCAAAGTGCCCCCTGCAAAGGTAGCATTGGCAGGACTTGACAGATAAAGTGCAGCTGCTCAGATTGCATAATTATATGCCATTGCAGGTGTTTGATAATGATACAGTTTACCTTCATTCAAGCTGCTCTTTTGTTAACCTTCTCAGTTCAGTAACTCACTTTTATATAAAGTAGATCAAGTGAGAACTGCAGATCAGTTGCTTTGTAATTAAATCAAATTAGTTTGCTTGCACGCAAACAAAAAGGAGTGACACAGTGGTGCAGCAATAGATTTGCTGTCTCACAGCGCCAGAGACCCAGGTTTGATCCCAACTACAGTTGCTGTCTGTACAGAGTTTGTACAGACTCCCAGTGACCGCGTGGGTTTTCTCCGGGTGCTCTGATTTCTTCCCACACGCCAAAGACACACAGGTTGGTAGGTTGATTGGCTTCTTTAAGAAAAATTGTAAATTGTCCTTAGGATGTGGGATAGTGCTATGTACGGGGTAATCGTGGTCAGCACAGATTCAGTGGGCCAAAGGGCCTGTTTCCACACTGTATTTCTAAAGTGTCTAAAGTCTAAAAAATAAATATTGAGTGTAACCACTGAGCAGTATGTTGTAAAATATTTTAGGCATATCTCAGTACTTACTTTTCATAAATGAATCTTAAGCAATTTAAATGGATTTTCTCTCAGGATTTGAATTTGCAACACAGTTGGAGTAACTTTGATACATTAAGCTCCAATGATTTTTCATTTAAGACGTTTATCTTTTTTGGATGAGGGGCATTGAGTTCTTTGCAGAAGAATGGGGAGTGTCAAGGAGGATTGAAGTGTTTATGAACTTTGAAAAAGTATTTAATTATATATCATAATAACCTTGTTAGCCAAAGTGAAGCGCTGAGATGAAAGGGATGTGTGCATTAGCAGTGTGGATATGTAAGTGCCAAAGAGAGGAAGCAGAGAGTAGTTGATATTCTTGCCATAGAGGGAGTACAGAGAAGGTTCACCAGACTGATTCCTGGGATGGCAGGACTTTCATATGAGGAAAGACTGGATAGACTCGGCTTGTACACGTTGGAATTCAGAAGACTGAGGGGGGATCTTATAGAAACTTACAAAATTCTTAAGGGGTTGGACAGGCTAGATGCAGGAAGATTGTTCCCGATGTTGGGGAAGTCCAGAACTAGGGGTCACAGTTTAAGGATAAGAGGGAAGACTTTTAGGACCGAGATGAGGAAATCATTTTTTACACAGAGAGTGGTGAATCTGTGGAATTCTCTGCCACAGAAGGTAGTTGAGGCCAGTTCATTGGCTATATTTAAGAGGGAGTTAGATGTGGCCCTTGTGGCTAAAGGGATCAGGGGGTATGGAGAGAAGGCAGGGATGGGATACTGAGTTGGATGATCAGCCATGATCATATCAAATGGCGGTGCAGGCTCGAAGGGCCGAATGGCCTACTCCTGCACCTATTTTCTATGTTTCTATGTTTCTATGATAATAGCTGATTGCATTGCGAATCTCTCTAGATCCCAATTTCCACCAGACACATTTGGGCCCTCTACTTTTTCCTTGAACAGAAATCAAACTATTTAACACCCATCACTATCTCCTCTGCCTCTCTAAACCTAATTTGACACAACAAAGGTCCTCTGAATAAAAAGGTTTTGATATAGGGGCCTGTCAGGTTCTAAGACACAAAGTGCTGGAGCAACTCAGCGTGTCAGGCAGCATCCCTGGAGAAAAAGGATGGTGACGTTTTGGGTCGGGCCCTTCCAGGGTATGCTTGTTTGTTTCAGGCATGTGTAGAACATATGCGTAGGAAGGAACTACAGATGCTGGTTTAAATCAAAGGTAGATACAAAATGCTGGAGTAACTCAGCAGGTCAGGCATTACCTCCGGAGAGAAGTAATGGGTGACATTTTGGGTCGAGACCCTTCTTCAGACTATGTGTCCTCGCTAACATCCAGCCCATTTTTCCTATTCGCACCAATCTCTTATCTCACTGTACCTGGTCAAGTAGAGCTCAGCAGCAAGAGAAAGTCCAATTTTATTCTGAGCTTAGCGGTGAGTTCATTAACTTCAGATATTTATCCCACCATTACCATTTACAGCTCCTTTGGACCCAGCATTTGTTTATTGACTTGTTCACTTTTGCCTAACAATAATACCCATTTTGTCATTTAATCAATCCTGGTTTCCACATTATCCACAGGCCTTCTCTTCTATCCTTTAACCTTCCCTCCTCTGTATCTTAAAACTTATGTCTGACTTTTTCCAGTTATGCTGAACAATCATCAAAGTTGTTTATAAATATCACAAACAATGGTGGTCCCAGCACAGATTACTGCCAAACACCACTGATCACTGACCCCCAGCCAGAATACCACCCTTCCAATAATACTCTGTCTTCCATGAATAAGCCAGTTCCAAATCTAAACCACCAAGACACCAGCTCTTCTAGACCCGCTACCATGAGGGACTTTATCAAAAATCACATCTTCTGCCCTACCCTCATCATTCAGTTTTGTTACCTCCTCAAAAACTCAATCAAGTTAGTAAGATCTTGCCATCCTTAATTCGCTTCTTTACTGTAACATGCCAGTCTTGAACTTAGTTTAGTATAATTAATTATTGTCATGTACCAATGTGCAGTGAAAAGCTTTTGTTTGCATGTTATCCAGTCAAAGAAGACTATACACGATTACAATCTAACCTTCCATGGTACACAGATAAAGGATAAAGGGTAGAACATTTAGTATAAGATAAAGTCCGATGAAAGATAGTTCTAAGGTCTCCAATGAGGTAAATGGGAGGTCAGGACTGCACTCTAGCTGATGAGAGGACCGTTCAGTTGCCTGATAGCAGCTTGAATGCGCTGTCCACGGGCGCCCTGGAGGATTTCCATGACCGTTGGGCACCACGGGGGGTGGAGTGTATCCTCAATGAGGATGGGGAAATAGTGATTTAATATTCAATATTTAAGAATATTTGCTTTATTTTGTATTATGGTGGCGGGTTTGTTTATATTTTTGTACTGTACATA
Source organism: Malacoraja senta (assembly GCA_038087875.1). NCBI lineage: Eukaryota > Metazoa > Chordata > Chondrichthyes > Rajiformes > Rajidae > Malacoraja > Malacoraja senta. Next base: position 353,602,022 of record CM075977.1, read on the forward strand.
TCATTTTTGTAAATATTTGATTACAATTATTTTTGTTAAAAAAATAAAAAGAAAAAGATAGCAGCTTGGAAGAAACACTTCCTGAATCTGAAGGTATGCGTTTTCAAACTTCTGTACCTCTTTATGCTGGGTGAGGGGAGAAGACAGAGATTGGATTGAGACTGGCCCTTGATTGTGTTGACGGCCTTGCCGAGGCGGCATGAAGTGTAGATGGAGTCAACGGAAGGGAGATTTCTGTCGGCGCACTGTGCTATTGGCTCAGCTGGTTTCCCGTTTTCCCCCCTATATTTTTCCAATTTTATCCTCTGGGAGTGGAGGACATTCCCAGCCTGACCATTTGGACACTTTTTTCGGCACTACGTTTCACAACTCCGAAAGTGCAACACCTCACACTAGCTTGGGTTAAACTCCATCTGCCATTTCTCCACCCATTTCTGCAGCTGATCTATATCCTGCTGTGTTTTCTGACAGCCTGCCTCATTGCTTGCAGGTCCTTCAATTTTGGTGTCATCTTCAAACTTACCAACCAATCCATCTGTACTTATTTCCAGGTCATTTATATATATATATATATATATATATATATATATATATATATATATATATATATATATATATATATATATATATATATATATATATATATATATATATATCTCTCTATATATATATATATATTGGCCCTGTTTCCACCAATCTTTCCACCACATCGCACAAGAAGGACAAGACAGACACCATTGTAGCAGATGCCGAGAAGTGCGTTCAGCTCTGGCTGAACAACTTCTAATCTTGTGTGTGGACTCGACAAGAAGAAGACAAACAGCAGAGGTCCCAGCACAGATCCCTGCAAATCTCCACTGAACACAAACCTTAACTCAGAGGGAGAGAGAAAACTGGGAATAATAGACCAGTTAGCCTGACATCGGTGGTGGGGCAGATGCTGGAGTCAATCATAAAAGATGAAATAGCGGCACATTTGGATAGCAGTAACGTTCAGTATTTGAGGAAGTAACTTTGAAAATGGACAAGGGAGAGGCAGTGGATGTAGTGTACCTGGACTTTCAGAAAGCATTTGATAAAGTCCCACATAGGAGATTAGTGGGCAAAATTAGGGCACATGGTATTGCGGGGAAGAGTGCTGACATGGATAGAAAATTGGTTGGAAGACAGGAATCAAAGAGTAGGGATTAACGGGTCCCTTTCAGAATGGCTGGCAGTGACTAGTGGGGTACCGCAAGGCTCAGTGCTGGGAACGCAGCCATTTACAATATATATTAATGATTTAGATGAAGGAATTACAAGTAACACTAGCAAATTTGCAGATGACACAAAGCTGGGTGGCAGTGTGAACTATGAGGAGGATGCTATGAGAATGCAGGGTGACCTCGACAGGTTGGGTGAATGGGCAGATGCAGTTTAATGTGGATAAATGTGAGGTTATCCACTTAGGTAGCAAAAACAGGAACAAGATTATTATCTAAATGGAGTCAGTTTAGGAAAAGGGTAGGTACAATGGGATCTGGGGGTCCTTGTTCATCAGTCAATGAAAGTAAGCATGAAGGAATTTAGAAGGGTGAGAGGTGATCTTATTGAAACATATAAGATTATTAAGGGTTTGGACACACTAGAGGCAGGAAACATGTTCCCGATGTTGGGGGAGTCCAGAACCAGGGGCCGCAGTTTAAGAATAAGGTGTATGCCATTTAGAACGGAGATGACGAAACATTTTTTCACACAGAGAGTTGTGAGTCTGTGGAATTCTCTGCCTCAGAGGGCGGTGGAGGCCGGTTCTCTGGATACTTTCAAGGGAGAGCTAGATAGGGCTCTTAAAGATAGCGGAGTCAGGAGATATGGGGAGAAGGCAGGAACGGGGTACTGATTGTGGATGATCAGCCATGATCACATTGAATGCCGGTGCTGGCTCGAAGGGCCGAATGGCCTACTCCTGCACCTATTGTCTATAATATCTATCTTCCACTATAACCCTCTATATTCTATGACTAAGCCAGTTCTGAATTCATATCACCGAGTCATCATTAATTTATTTTTAGATTGCTAGTAATTTCTTTATTTTTGTTTTTTGACTAATTATATAATTTACATTGAAAGCAGATCAGTCATTTCAACTTAAAAGGGTGCTCGGTTAATCCTTCCAAGTTTTATACTTATTGAAGATCTGAAAAGCCACTATTGTTATGCTATTTCTTACAATTTAACATTTAAACATAGGACTTTGTAAAGTTTATCTGATCAAACCCTGCATCAAATGAAAAACACATCCCTGACATGTAGACTAGCACGTTATGTAAAAATAATTCTTCCCACTTCCTCCAGATGGGAGCAGAGGACAGGAATACAATGCACATTGCCAGTGCACTGTAGAAATAAGGGACTGCAAAGGCCACTTTACAAAAAATGACACAAATTGCTGGAGAAACTCAGCAGGCCAGGCAGCATCTCCAGAGAACATGGATAGGGTCGGTACCCTTCCTTAGACTGATTGTGGTGGGGTGTATGGAGGAAGAAAGCTCCAGTGTGTTTTCTAGGTTACAAAATGTTAGTTATCTGCAGATTATATTGAATGCTCTCTCACAAAGCTTCTGCTAGGGTGATCCTGTCAGTTTTGTTCTTGTTATTCTTTCAATGAGTTTATTGCAACCTTGTGGCCTGCCAGAACAGTTAATATTTGATCATTGTTCAGACCAGAAAATCAAAACTATATTTCAAACTCTGAACGGATATCAATGACCTAGTTAGGTTTTAACACCAGTCTGCCAAGTTCAGTTAGCTTGGCAGCTAACTGACATCACCTATTTATTTCCCCTCATACCCTCTTTCTTTCTTGTGCTCCTCACCCGCGGCACTACCCCAGTACATTCACATTTATCTCACCATCTCCCACCACCCCACTGTCACCCTGCTTATCTCCCTCGTTCACACACTCATCTCCCATCCCCAACTTCCCCTTTTCACCCCTCTTTCCCCTCAGACCTCCATCGTTCCCTCAAGCTTTACATTTCACTTCTCTTCTTATCTAACACTCTTTTGTCTCCTTTTCACTTTGTGACTTACTCCACCCATCTTCCAATGAAATCCCCCTCACCTGTATCCTTCCATCAGGATTTGATCCACTCCCACCTCTTTTTCAGTGCTTTCCCCCTACCCAAATAAGTCTGAAGGGTCCCGACCCAATACATCTGTCCATTCTCTTTCCAAATGCTGCCTGACCAACTGTTCCTCCAGCACTTTGTATTTTGTTGAAGATTCCAGGATTGTAGTTCCTTCTGTCTATTTATTTCCAATGTTAATTTTATTTAATTTCAAACCATTAAACTCACAGTGTCTGGATCATTATTCCAAACAATCGTTCCCATTTTAAAAGTCAAGTGATCAATACTAATCATTGGTATCAATGACTTACACATTTATTATTTATTTTTTGTTGCCCCATAGAAGAGTTCTGTAATTGGGTTCATCAGTGTCATGTTATTGGCTTTCGTATCTTTTAATAAAAAGGACAAGGGTAAATCATCTGGGCTTTTACCTATCCAGGTCGCCGGATGGAGATGAGGGAGGAGGTATAGGGACAGATGTTATCTCTCCTGCAATTGCAGGTGAAAATACCTGGAGAGGGGGCCAGATCTACAGGTAGAAATATAAACAAGGAGAACCAAGGAGTTGCAGATGGAGCAGTCTCTGCGGAAAGTGGAAAGGAGTGGGGACATGAAGTTATGATTGGTGGTGGGATCACATTGGTAATGTTAGAGATTGATGTGTTGAATGTGGAGATTGGATATTATTATGCCTGTACACAGTGTAAAAAGACACTGTTCATTAGATTGGTCACTTGCTAATCTCCTTTATGAGTACCAATATTGTCAGAACAGATTTGAGTTAGAGTCATTTTACTGAGAGTGGAGCAGGCTGATAGGTTATAAAACAAACTGCTATAGGAGCTCAGCGCATCAGGCACCATCTGTGAGGGCAAAGGGATAGTCAATGATTTGAGGGGTTGATGGAGGCAGCTACTCACACATTTAATAAATATCTAGACGATCAACTAAATTGTCAAGGCACAGAAGGCTATAGACCAAGAACTGACAAACTTGATGGCATGGATATGGTGGGCTATGTTGTCGCATGGAAATGATCTTCTTTGGCAATTTAAGTGACAATGTTGGAAGGAAATGTCTGAAAAAGTGCGAGCAAGGAAGGAATAGTGAAACCTAAATTCTACACTCCCTTTAACCCCACAATCATCTGACCTAGATTCATTTTCGAATGCTCAGTAGTGCGTGGCAAGAACTCATTTTCCGATTACAATCTTTGAGGTCACGCTCTTTAATCTACTACCAAAATTAACCTTGTTGGACCTCACACCTTTTCCTATGTATGCAACCACTGTGTACCACGATCACCGACTGTTTATCTTCCCTCTTCTGAATGCTGTGTTGCCCCTCTTTGACAACCTCAACGCTAGCACAAAGACAGTAGATACAATTTGAGAATCGCATTCACGACCATAGAAACACAAGTCTGCTCCCATTATACACAAGTCTCTTTTCACTATAATGTAGCAACGCTAGCCTTTTTCCTCCACGGTGCCTTTTCTATCATCTCCTTCTCTCACACTTTTTTGTCTTGCATCTGTCCTTTGTCTACCCATCTGCCTACCAACCCCCTCCCTCACCTGTATCCACCTATCAATTGCCAAACTTTGTCCCACCCACTTCGCTTTCAGCTTTCGGAGCTTCAGCAGTTACTTGTGCAGGCCGCGCCTGTTCACCTCTTCGGCCCCACGCTCGACAAACTGCTCCCTTTCAGAGCTTTAAACGGAGGTTGCTGTGCAGGTCGTGCCTGCCAGCATCTCCGAGCCCGGTTCGACAGGCTGCTCCATTTCGTAGCCTTGGAGATTACTGTGCAGGCTGTGCCTGCCAGTTACTCAGAGACCAGACCAGGCTGGGCCACCTGCTCCCTTCCAGAGCTTTAAAGGCGGTTGCTGTACAGGTCGCGCCTGTCAGCATCTCCGAGCCCGCTGCACCGTTCCTGCAACAAAAAAAACCACCTTACCCGACGGAGCATTTCCGAATGCATCCGTATCTCGCGCCATGCGATGACGTATTAATGCGCATGCGGGCTGGCGAGTTCTTCACGTAGTCTCATCATGAGACTTCGAAATAAAATCAATCCTGGTTTCCACATTATCCACAGGCCTTCTCTTCTATCCTTTAACCTTCCTCTGTATCTTAAAACTTATGTCTGACTTTTTCCAGTTATGCTGAACTATCACAAACAATGGTGGTCCCAGCAGATCATCCAAGATCATCTTTGGCAGTCCCAGCAGTAATCCAAGATCATCTTTAATCCATATGCAGACTTTAGCAGTACAGTAGATTGTTAATTGTCACTGCGTCCTGATTGCTACCGTAACTGAGTAGTGTAGGAAGTGGGTGTTAATATAAATGATACAGTAAGGTGGGGTTAGTGATGCTAACCTCTATATGATTGGATGTCATGCATAAACCAATCTACGGACCCCCACTGATCCCCAGCCAGAATACCACCCTTCCAATTATACGGTCTTCCATGAATAAGTCAGTTCCAAATCTAAACTCAATCACGTTAGTAAGGCATGATCTTGCCATCCTTATTCCTCTTCTTTACTGGAAAGGGTGTTTATAATTGAGCCTTAAGTCTAAATGATTCCACATACCCATTATATTTTCTTTCATCATTGGTTTGTCCTTTCTGTGTTTGTCAGCAAAAACATTTAAAAGATCTCTTCAATTATGCCTCATTAGTGGATGTCCTAAATCACAAAATCAAGGCTCTCTCGTCTGACCAAGTGAACATATGAAAATTAATGACATTCAAAGTTTTACTTGGCCTTTGATTGCAGGTGTTTTAACATGGTCACTGTTTCCATTGAAAGATGGATATCACATGCATCTGATCAAGTACAAATGTAAATGCAAAGGTTTACACCTTGAAAGGGTGTTATTTATTGGTGGTTTGGATGAATATGATAAAGTTGTAATGTCCTCAAGTAGTTTGCTTTCAAATGCTAATTTCTCTCCAACTCTAGTAATTACTCTTTTTATTTGACAAAGATGTCCTGTCTTTAGTAAAAGCAGCTTCCCCTGTTGTCATTGATGGATCCCTCACCCACAACTCTTCTATGTCTTGTAGTTCTGCTCTCGCTCCTCCTCTCTTCAGACAGAACACACATAGGAGTTCTCTGGGACCTTACCTTTCACCCCACCAGCCACTGCATCCAACATATCATTGTCTGACATTTCCACCACCTTCCAAGCGATACCACCACCAGTCACATTTTCCCATTCTCGCCCCTTTCCACTTTCTGCAGAGACCGCTCCTTCTGCAACTCCTTGGTTCACTCATCCATTCCCTCCCAAACCATCCCCTTCCCAGTTACTTTACCCTGCAACTGCAGGAGATGCAACACCTGTCCCCTATACCTCCTCCCTCACATCCATCCAGCAACCCCACCAGGGCTTCCAGGTAAGCAGAGGTACACGTGCATCTCCTCTATTACCATCTTCTGCATCCGGTGCTCCCAATGTGGCTTCCCTTACGCCAGCGAGACCAAGCAAAGACTAGGCAACTATTTTGCAAAACACGTGCTCAGTGCACCCAAGCCTGCTAGATCTCCTGGTTGACAAATATTCTAGTTCCCTTCCCATTCCCATAATGACCCTTCTGTCCTAGGCCTCCGCCATTGCCACAGTGAGGCCACACATAACTGGCGGAACAGTACCTCATTTTCCAATTGGGTAGCATACAACCCAACTGTATGAACGTTGAATTCTCCTATTTTAGACAACAAATCTACAAACTTTTTGTCTTTTCATCTCTGGTCTTTGTCCAACCATCTGCCAATCTAATCCACTCACTCCCCTCACCTGTATCCAGCTGTCACTTGCTAGATTTTGCCAACCCCCCATCTCTCTTACCTCCCCACCCCACTACAATCAGTCTAAAGGGTCCAAACTGCTGAGTTACTCCAGCACTTAATGTCTTTTGTTTGTAAACCAGCATCTGCAGTTCCTTGAGTTGACATAAGGAAAGAGAAAGTAGAATACAAGAGGAGGCCGAAAAGAAACACACAAAATCGTTAAAATTCTTAAAGATATGCAAAACAGAAAAGTTAACTGGAGATAATTTTTTTATCTAGAGAGTTAACAGAGTCAGGAGAACTTATTTTTGGAAATTCTTCCATTCAGCTAAATAAGCTACCAGTGCACACATTTTGTGGGTTGTGGGAAGAAAACAATGTGGCTGGAGGAAACCTTCCAGTCACATGGTAAACATGAGAAAATATGGGTCTTTTACCCAGGGTAGGGTAATCAAAATCCAGAGAAATTTGTTTAAGGTGAGAGGGGTAAGGTGAATAGGAAGTTGTATGGAACCTTTCACACAGAGGGTGGTGGATGTATGGAACGAACTGCCAGAAGAGCCGGTACTACAACAGCATTTAAAAGTTACTTGGACAGATACATGGATAGGAAAAGTTTAGAAGGATATAGGCCAAATGTAGGCAAATGGGAGTAGCTTAGATGATGTCTCTTGGTCAGCATGGACGAGATTGGCCAAATGACCTGTTTCCATGCTGTATGTCTCTATAAATTCACATAAACACTTCTTCACACAGAGTTGTGAGTCTGGCATTCTCTGCCTCAGAGGGCGGTGGAGGCCGGTTCTCAGGATACTTTCAAGAGAAAGCTAGATAGGGCTCTTAAAGATAGCGGAGTCAGGGGATATGGGGAGAAGGCAGGAATGGGGTACTGATTGTGGATGATCAGCCATGATCACATTGAATGGCGGTGCTGGCTCGCAGGGCCTACTCCTGCACCTATTGTCTTTGTCCATTGTCTATAAACAACACTGGAGATCAGGAGTGCACCTGTGGTTGCTGGAGCTGAAGCAGTAACTACCAGATTGCCACTATGCTGCCCGACACTTGATAAATATTTTCAGAATGTCTTTCATTTTTCAGGGGGAAAATACAATGTTGATTTACATTGTTCTAATAATTTTGATTTAGTACATATCATAACAAATAAAATGAATTTGCCTCTGCATCAGTTTTATTGAGCACTTCTTTACATATAGTCATGAATCACAATAAATTTCACAAGGTGAATTTGAGAAAGCAAAGAAAATCCCAGGCGCTATTTTTAAAAGGTGTTATTTTCAAAACATTTATGCAAGATAGTGCCAATGTACACAAATTGACATTTGTGTCCCCTCAACCCACATTCATGGCCACTGATTTCTATTGATTGCCCAGTAATTCGAATGTTAACTGAATTAGTTCTTTCTTCCCCCAATTTAAAAACCTTTGATCCATATTGTATTGCCGGATAAAACAAAAAAAAAAATTCAGAACTCCTCTTCAGCTTGTTTAGTTCTGGACAGTTTGTGCTGCAAAAGCCTCTCGATGGTCGCAGATACTGTGCGCTCCCCATGCACCTTGTTGTCTCGTGTCCGCACATTGACCGTTTCACTGCTCATTTCTTTTTCACCAACAACTGAAAATAAAATAGATCAATTGTTAATGCACTGTATAATAAAAGCATGACAAAAGCAATTATGTGAAAATGTGGACACAAGGAACAACAGATGCTGGTTTACAAAATTACACACAAAAAGTGTTGGAATAGCTCAGTGGGTCAGGCATCTCTGGAGAATATGGATAGCTGATGGTTTAGGTTGGGACTGAACCAAAAGGCCAGGGTACCTCATGAGACCGAGTGAAAAGTGCTGATCCAAAACCTATCCATGTTCTTCATTAATGCTGCCTTTCTAAAACAATATGAAAATGTGATAATCCTTAGAATTATCAAGAACATCAATATGTGACCATCAGTTAAAACATGACATACAAGAATATTTTGTAAATATTGAAAGGTTGAAAATTAGTTTTGAAAAGTAACTTAATGCTCTCATTACAGCCCTCCAATTAACAGCAATGATAAACACAAACGCTTTCCTGTTTTAATAAAAATGCAATAACTTATCACTGTTGCACAAATGTTTCTTTGAGCTAGACAGCCAACAACCTGATGCCACATATGATTATAGACACAAAAAGCTGGAGTAACTCAGCGGGACAGGCAGCAAGGAAAGAAGGAATGGGTGACATTTCAGGTCGAGACCCTTCTGAAGCTTACTCCAGCTTTTTGTGTCTAAATGCAGGTTTAAATCAGCATCTGCAGTTCCTTCTGCCACATATGATTGGTTGAAAAAAACTGGCCATGTAGGTGTAACTGAACAACTTAAATTAAATTTGTGGAAATATTAGTGCAGTTGGCCAAATTATTTGTCCGTTACAATGAACACTATGCCTGACATGTCATAGGAACCCAAAACAGTATAACACAGGAACATGCCCTCTAGCCCACAATATCCGTGCCAACCATGATGCCAAACTAATCATCTACCTGCACAGGGTCTATATCCCTCCATTCCCTGCCAGTCATGTGTTGGTCTAAAATGGTTCTTAAATGTTGCCATCATACTTCCACCATTGCTCTTGGCAACATTTTAGGCAACTATCATTCTGTCTAAAAGAAAATCCTTCGAAAACTTCTTTACCTTTGAAATCTGAAGAAAGTCCCGCACCAAAACGTCATCTACTTCCCTCCACTGAGTTCCTCCAGCTGTTTGCTTTTTCGCTCAAGATTTCACCATCTCCAGTCTCTTGTGGCTCCTTTAAACTGTGCCCCTTAAACCCATTATTTCTAGTATGCGACATTTCGAACCTGGAAAAAAAGTCCATCTACACTATCTATGCCTCTCAATTATATTTAATGCTATCAGGTCACCCCTCAGCTGTCAGTACTCCAAATGTCTTAATTCCCTGGGTCAGTGTACCATGAGGGACTTTGTTGAATGCTTTATGCCTTGTACATGTGGACAACATCCACTGCCCTCCCCTCATCAATCATCTTCATCACCTTCTCAATAAAAGTCAATCAAATTTATAAGATACAATCTCCCCTGCGCAAAGCCATGCTGACTATGCCTGATAAATTCTTATTTTTCAAAATGCTAATAAATCCTATCACCAAGATTCTATTCCAATTATTACCGTACCACTTTATGAAACGTTCACGGCCTCTAATTTCCTGCAATATTCCTATTACTCTTCTCAAACAAAGTATCAGCATCAGCTATTCTTCAGATATCTAGGTCATCACCAGAGGTAAGAGGGCACAAAAGATCAAGACCTCCACAATCAAGCAGTATGTAGAGGCCCCCCCACATGTGAGAGGGCAACACTGGATCTAATATTGGGAAATTGGGACGGGCAAGTTAATGAAGTGTTTGTGGAGGAGCCTTTTGGGACGTGACTACAGTTCGATTAGGTTTAAGATATTTATGGATAGGGAGAGGGAGGGCCCACGTGTTAAAATGCTCAACTGGGGTAAGGCTAACTTTGAGAGTACGAGAGAAGGTCTCACTCAAGTTGACTGGGGCAGATTATTTGAGGGGAAGGGGACATTAGCCAAATAGGATTTTTTTTTTTAATGTGTTGACAAACACTCAGGATATGTACGTCCCTGTTAGAGTGAAGGGCAAAGCAGGCAAACCTAAGGAAGCTTGGCTGACAAGAAAAATGGAGGCATTGGTCAAAAACAAGGATGCAGGGAACAGCTATAGGCAGCTGGGATCAAGTGCATCCCTGGAGGAGTTTTGGGAACTAAGGAGTAAACTGAAAAGGGAAATCAGAAGGACAAAAAGGGGCCAGGAGATGCCAGGAGATAGCTCTAGTAGGTAGCATTAAGAACAATCTCAAAAGATTTTATAAATACAAAAGGGGGAAAAGGGCAACTAGAGAGAGAGTGGGACCTCTCAGGAATCAAAGCGGTCACCTCTGTGTGGAGCCAAGGTCGAAGTACTGAAGGTGATATCGTGTAGGAAGGTAGACAAATCTCCAGGGCCTGATCAGATATATCCGAGGACACTGTGGGGAACTAGAGAGGAAATTGCAGGAGCCCTGGTAGAAATTTACGAGTTATCCTTAAATACAGGTGCTGTTCAGGACAGGCAAGACTGGAGCATGGCAAATGCTGTGCCTCTATTCAAGAAGGGCTGCAGGGAAAATTGTGGGAACTATTGTTCGGTGAGCTTAACATCTGTAGTTGGAAAGTTATTAGAGGGTATTCTGAGGGATAGGTTATACAGGCACTTGGATGGGCAAGGGCTGATTAGGGATAATGTCGCACAAATCTGATTTTAGTTTTTTGAAGACCTGACAAAAAAGGTCAATGAGGGCAGAGCTGTAGACATTGTATAGTTAGATTTCAGTAAGGCATTCAACAAAGTTCTGCATGGTAGGCTGCATGGAAGGTTAGATCTCATGGGATCCAAGCAGAGATAGCTGATATCATAATATCCCTCCCTAATTTCACCATCTTCCATACATACATCTCCACAGGTAACAGCACTATGTAATGTTCGGACGAATCAATAAAAACAGTAATAATTTCCAATTTTTTAAAAAGTTTAGCACAGTACATCCTGTAGTATCATTTTATTCTGTACTGTTTGGGCAACAAAAGTAATATCTTGACTATTAATGGCCTTAAATGCAAAAACTCCAAAAACTAACAACCGAATAATAAACTGCTCAAAGTAAACAAGATTTTTTGCACTCCTTCGCTCCTCCGGCCACATTTTCTCCTCCCCTCTTCTATCCAGTCCTTACCAAGAATAAAATTATACTGGGCAAGTTGTGCATTTCGGATCTTCTTGTTCAATGTGCAGCCTTGGTCAAGATCAACGTCACTCATTAATCCAGCTTCATGAAACTGCCGCTGAACCTAGACATTTATAAAAGAATCATTAGGGGAAAATAATTCTGAAAAAGGACAAAGATCATGACATTGGAAATGCCTCAGCGCAAGCCTCTGGAATTCATAATATATTCATATATTAAATTTCACTGTACCAATTGGTGCATGTGACAATAAATGTCTCTTGTCTCTGAAAGGGCAGATCATTGGGGTCATTTAAAAAGTAAGTAAATGTTTCAAAGATCAGGGAATGGAAGAAATGGCTCAGAAAAGGAAATTAAACATGTGGCAGATCAAAATGATCATATTAAACAGCAGACGGGAATGATGGGCCAAATGGCCTACTACCGCCAATATTTCCAATGTTCTTAGAGAAGTGTAGGTCATTGATTTCCACATCATGGAAACCTCAAATTTGTTGCAATCAGTTTTAGTGATCATGGGAAATGCTGATTGATTCACAACATAATCTGGGCCAATATCAATACATTCAAGTAGTATAAAAGCAGGATAAGTTATTAGCTATAATACTAGAGTACAAATAGAGAAAGGTAATTTTGTACATTTTAAGAATTACAGATGTTAAATCTTGTGAGAAAATTCAGAGTGAAAGGATTTATCAAGATTACACCAAGAGTCCCTGTACAATTATGATGGACTTCCACACCAACTAATTCATATTGATTTTCACACCTAATCAAAACATAAAGATCCTGCAATCCTGTTAAAAAGTAAAACAGGAATTACAAATGAGAAATTGATTCAGAATACTTTTGTTTTATTACCACAAAGGAACGAATCTGCTGCTATACTTTGCTTGAAAATGTAAATTTTGAATTAGATTTAATATAACAAATTGAGAATACTTTTCACACATCTACATGGAGAAAAGTAAGATAATAGTTTCCCAATTTCACCTTTTGTGCATATTCCTCAAATGCAGGTCCCACGGGTACAACCATAACTTGACGCGGAGATATCCAAAGGGGCCTGTAAGGTAAAAAAATTGCAGCAATGCATGTCATTATTCGAAAGTGAAAACAAATTGATATTGGTTTATTATTGACATGTGTAACAAGATACAGTGAAAAGCTTTTTTTGCGTGCTATCCAGTCAAATCACATTGTACACACTGTTGGTGATATGTGCGCTTAAGAACTTTTAAGAAGCCAGAGATACACGGCTGTGAAGCTCGGCGGACATTTAACATTACCGGTCGGTTATCCTTGGTTCTGAAAACTACTGCTTATGTTTTTTTCCCCGATGACCCAATGGAATTCACCGGTCAACAACGGCTACAAACTACGAGAACCTTCGACCTCCTGGCGACCCACCTACGGCATGAGAATTCTCGCTACTCTCCATGGTGGTTTCATTCTGGTCGTCGCTAATTTTTCAACATGTTTTGCAACCATAATGAGGCCACGACTAGTTCCCAGAATACGGGAACTCCTCACGACCATGAAGGTGCCTCCCCGGCAACCACCCGCAAACATGTGGCGACTGCATAGTCTCCTGCAGTCGCCTAAATAGTCGCCTAAGTGGGACAGGCCCATCAGGAATTCCTAAAGCATGTCATAGCAAGGAGAATACTTCAAAGCATCATTATGCTGGGACTTAGGAAATTCAGCAGCACGTAATGGGAATTTCCTACCTTACATTCAGGTAGCAAAAACTCCCACATTTAACATTGTGAAAATGACAGGGTCACCATTTAAGTGAGATGTTAGTCATGGGTAAAATATTGATTAGCCTACCAGGAATGTTTTTGTTTTCTTTTTATAAATGTGACATAGGACCTTGTGTCCTTTTGAGGGAGTAGCCAATATTTAATTTGCCTTGTCAACATAGTACCAGCGATTATGCACTCCTTCAAATCAAGTCTCAATCTGGATTTTGGGGCTCACTCAAAATCCCAGAATTCTAATGCAAAGTCACATCTGCTACACTTATTATTAGAAGCAATTATGTAACGGATTAGATTTCTGATATTAATAAGTCATTTTGCAATTCCATCTATTTTAAAGCTCCAAACTCCAAATATGTACTTTCTGATTAAGTTACAACTAATTATTGATCTATTTTCTGTGTAATCACTTTTAAGAATTAGATCAAACCAGTAGCATTGGATCATATCATTTCTTTCATCATGCTCTTTAAATTGTGTGTGTGCTTTCTCTTAATCTATATTGTTCATTGCAAAGGCATAATAAAGGCAACAAAAGATTCACCGGTTTTGGTTATTTTTTGTTTGCCAGAAATATCAACATGCTTGCATGTATTATTGCTTGTGACCAATCTGGCCTATTACAGGACAGAGTTGAACAAAAGTACTCAATACCTCTCCTGCTCCCATCAAGAAAGCAAAGTTGAACAAGTGTTTACCACAGCCAGCTCAAGGACAAGAATACCTGATAAAACTGCCATCTTCCTCAGTGACAGCATAGAAAACCAACAGACACTCCTTTCTGCAGCACTAGTCTAATATTTCAGTCAAGAACCACAATTCTGAGGAGCATTAATGAATTGTTGAACTGGAAATAAATGAGAGTCGCAGTGAGCGTATTGTCTCAGAGCTGACTGCATGCCAGATGCCACACAGATTTTTAAATCCCAGTTGCCAGATCAGTTTACAACAACAGGTGGTTCTTCTTAGGGGAGGCAAAGGTTAGATATTTGTCTAATAGTAACTCTGTTAACCACCGTAGAGAATAGATTAAAAAACATTAAAAACGGCTTACTTTTTTAATAAATATGGCAAGTATATTGATTTCAGAGACAGAAAAAGGATAACCTAAAAAAAACTGTACGTTTACTTATGCAAGTACATCAAATTATAAGGTATTCAAACACTGACACTCCCCGACTTATGTAAGAGTTACACTTCGTAAGCAAATCAGAATCACCTTAAAACTTGGTAGAAACAAAGAACTGCAGATGCTGGTTAATAACAAAATTACACAAAGTGTTGGAGTAACTTAGCGGGTCAGGCAGCATCTTTGGAGAACATGGATAGGTGACATTTGGGTCGGGACCCTTCATCTGACTGATTCAGTCTGTTGAGTTACTCCAGCATTTTGTGTAGTTTTATCTTAAAACTAGGTACCGCTGCCACTGGTCTACACTATCAAGCCCTTCTTCAACAGCTGCCGCACTGTCTGGTTTACGCAACCGTGGTAGCCCCTGGTCAATGGCTTTTTCTTCAGGCTGCTCCACCGACAAGGCGCACTCAGCCAATGTGGGCTCCCTTCCCTCTTACCCGCTGCCACTTCTTGTCAACCATTGTTTTGTCCACTATGCCACACCCTTCCAATGCCTCCTCCTGTCGCTTTGTCCACACAGCTGCCCCCCTCTACACCACCGCATCCTCCTCCTCCTCCCCAGAGTCAATCTTCCACTTTGGTATAAGTCGGTGACTTGGGGAAGAAGGTGGAGGAGCCCACAGTAGAAGGGGAGGCAGCGGAGTGGACAAAACAACGGGAGTAGGAGGCGGCGGTAGCGTTGGAGGGGCGAGTGGACAAAGCGATGGCAGACAGGAAGAAGTGGCAACTGATGGGAGGTTAGGGAATCTGTTGGTGGCAGCATGAATAAAGAAGCATTGTCAGCCAGGAGCTGCAAAAACAGCCACGTCAACCAAACGGTTTTGCAGCTGGAGATGAAGGGCTCACTGGTGCACCTTGTGGAATATGTTAGTGACTTGGCCAGGAGTTGCTCTCCTCTGTCTCCCTCGTCCTCGCTCGCCTTCCCAGTGTCGAACAAACCGTGACCGAAACTTGAAGAGCAGCGAGTCCAGACAAAGCATTCATATCTACGAAGCGGATGGGAAGCCCGGAGTAACCCAGATCATTCAGGAAACTGGACCACCTACCGTGAATGGTTTACATAAGTGCGAGTTTATGTAACTCGTCTATCACACAAGTCGGGGAGTGCCTTACAATAAAACCATATTTGTGCACCCATTTTGAAATAAATTAACATTACAGCAGGAAATATGGTATTGATTATTCTTAATAAAATCTGAATACAATTAAAATAGAATTAAATATTACCATTTGCCTGCATAGTTTTCAGTCAAAATTGCAATCATTCGTTCAACAGAACCCAGGATGGCGCGATGAATGATAACTGGCCTATTATGGTCACCACCATCATGACTGTGAAATAAAGTGACACTAGGTCAGAACTCAGTCATTTCTAAAATAAAATTAATTGGGCTCTATAGACTATAAATCAAGACATGCAATTGAGCCCATAGATGCATAATAAACTTACACAAGATATCAACATTTATTATTGGGGCTTCTCGTGCAGCTGAGAAACAGAGAGGTTCAGATGTTTACATCAATTTTTGTGAGTGCACTGTTGCAAATATTACTGCTAGAATACTGTTTTTATCATCTGAAATAAAGACTGAATATGTTTTTTAATAATAACTAATTTTTATTCAGCGGGAGCAAATGCTTTTTTGCAGCGGTTGTCATGTCATTTTGCGATCAACCAAATCTGAAAAATCAGACATTTGTTTCACCATCCCGTAAAAATATATTAGTACTAACTTTGTAACGTTGAAATTAGAGCATTTATATTAATCACCCTTCCCATTCAACAAGTTTTACAAAATTATTTAGCCTAGCACATCACTATTTTATCCACTTACACTAGAGATATTTAAGCAAAAAACACAAAGTGCGGGAGTAACTCAGTGGTCAGGCAGCATCTCAGCTGACGTTTCAGCTCATGGACAGCTGACGTTTCAGGTTCGATTGCAGTAGTGGGGGAGAAAGCTGGAAAAGGGATGGGGGCAAGACAAATCCTGGCAAGTGATAGGTGGATACAGTCGAGGGGGGTTTGATTGGCAATTGGGTGGACAAAGGCAGGAGATGAAATGAAGAATCTGGGTCAGAACATGGTCAAAAAGCAGAACAGGAGGAATGACAGAGAAGGGTCTCACAGAACTCCCGGAGAGAGGAGAAGGACTTCTTCAAAGTATGCATTCCTTCAGGAAATTTTGCAGTGGAGCAGTAAAATAGAGACAAAGGGAAAGCCGGTTTACAAAAAACTTGACAAATTGTCAGAGTAACACAGCAGGTCAGACTGCTTCTCTGGAGGTTGTGTATAAATGACGTTTCAGGACAGGATCCTTCCATTGATTGTGGTGGGGGGAGAAAGCAGGGAAAGGGGCTTGGGCAGGACAAAGCAGTTTTTAAATTAGGTGAAGGGAGAGTACAAAATGATGCAACACAAACTTTGAAATGGACTGTTCACAAATGAATAAGACCTTAATTGAAGTGCACTTTCGGAGGCTTACCTGACATAGGTCAAGTTAAATCTGATTGGCAACTGAAAATCCAATTGAATTGTAGCACATTGATGATATCTACCAATAGCATCTTTGATTTTTATGTCAATCTGCAAGAGCATTTTCAAATATGTTAGAAATCCTTTGGTTGTCACACTGAATATTTTGGATGCGATATTCCATTTCAAATTACCTTCGGCCCATAAAAAGCTCCATCACCAGGGTTCAAAGTCCATTTCTCACCAAACTCATTGAGACTGTTTTCTAGTTGCTGTTAGAAAAAAAATCATACAATTATTGGTCAGATTAAAAATGCACCAGAAAACAGAGCACTGTGCATTTCAGCATCACTCAAGATGACAAACCTTCTCAGCAGTGTTCCACAATTCAATATCACCAAGAAATTTCTCTGGACGAGTAGAAAGCTCAAGTTTAAAAGTAAATCCGAAAATTTCATAGACAGCACGAAGAAAATCCAGGCAACCTTTAATTTCTGACTCAATCTGATAAAACAAAAATATCAAGCATTACATTTGAAATGATAAAATTACCATCAACAGGCTGGCACTGAAACTATGAGAAGGACAAATGAGAGAAGCCATTTAATTGCCAGAAATGTGATACAATAAGAGTACTGCTAACATTGGTCTTATTCCCATTTCATTTAAAATAGCACATCTGGTCAGGTCAGGGGGGGAGTTCCCCCCGCCACAGGTACCATGTAATCCTGTGCTACCTGCTCCATGGTCGGATAGTCGGCGACTAAACCGTCTCCCCCACCTGGTTGGCCAGGTGAGGAGGGGGCTGTGGACCCCAGCAGGACCAAAATCAAGACATGTCAAAGGGAGGATGAGCTCCTCGCGAGCCAATGGCCATCCACACCAGTAGAAGTTGCGATCACTGTCGTACAGAGCATTGTAAGGCACCGTGCCCGTTGATGTTTTCAACGATGATGACATCCGCAAAAATGCAGTACACTTTCACAGAAAAACTTAACAATTCCAAAATATTGAAGCAGGGACAACTTCTGACAGAAAAAATACTTGCTCTTCTACGATTAGAACCAGCACATCAAGAATATTTTTGCAACAAGCAGAACACTACATGATAGAAAATTACATGATAGAAAGCCTCACATCTATGTATGTTTATCTTTTCCAGTTCCGAGTTTACTTTCCAATTAAGAGATTCCCTTGAATTTTGACTGGACTGAAGTGATACTAAAACGAGTTTGGCATTCAGTAACTAAACCATTCCCCTGTCAATACTGTTTTCCTCATCAAAGTACTACATTTTCTTTGCAATTGTAAACTGAAAAGTATCAATTTACAGTTCTCTGAATTTCACAATTGAGCAAACATTCATTGCACAACCATGCCCTTGATTAAAAATGAATTGTTCATTAGTTCTACTACTCTAATCTACCTACGCAAGTCATTCCTTCCTCTCTCCTAGAACTTAAATGGTCCTTAAAATCCAAGCTTGCTGTCACAAAACCAGTTACTTTCAGTTGATTCCATCTTGGCTGCTGTAACCATATTATATACCTGTTCCATGGTGCAGAAAATGTGGGCATCATCCTGCTGAAACCTGCGCACCCGAGTCAAACCAGTCAACGCTCCTGACAGCTCATTACGGTGAAGTACACCAAAGTCCGCATACCTCATTGGTAGCTCCCTCCAGGACCGAGGGCGATTGTCAAACATGAGGCTGAAACATGAACAATCAAATAAATGCCTTGCAAATTGAAAAAAAGTATTACGTTCAACAAAAACTTCCGAAGCAGTAAATAAAGAAACATTCAAAGAACAGATAAGGAATACACACTTGAAGTTTTGTTTAGCAAAACAGTGCGGATACAGGCCCTTTGGCCCACTGAGTCCACGTCGACCATCAATACCTGCACACTAATCCCTGCTGACTTTAACATCGCAGTGCGGGGCGATTCCTTGCCGAGGATCGCCAGTGTTCGAGCTCCATACAGCGGAGCCTGTGGTCGGAAGCCACGGTCTCTGGTAAGAAGCGGCCTATTCGGAAATTCCAAGCCGCAGAGTGTGTTCCGATCCGTTCTGACGCCGGAGTTTCGATCATCAAGGCGAGAGGGCCTGTACATTGGGCCGTCTGTAGCGGCGACTGAGGAGGGTTCAAAGGCCCCAACCACAGATGAACAAAGAGGAAGATGACTATTGCCTTCCATCAGTGAGAAATGTTGATTCCACTGTGGTGGATGTTCATGTTAAATTCTATTGTGTATTGTGTTACTTTTATTTGTATGGCTGTATGGTAACTCACGTTTCACTGTACAAATTGGTGCATGTGACAATAAATGTGAACTTGAATTTGAACTATCCTACACCCACCAGGGAAAATTTACAATGTTACCAAGCTAATTAGCCTACAAGCCTGTACATCTTTGGAATGTGGAAGGAAACCAGAGATTCCAGAGAAAATGAGGAGAACGTACAAACTACGTACAGACAGCATCCATAATCAGGATCGAACCCAGGTCTTTGGTGCTGTAAGACAGCAACTCTACCACTGCGCCACCATGCTGCCCAGTCCTTATGCTAGAGTCAAATATTTAGCATAAGAAAATAGGAAGGGACTAATTGGCACTCGCACAACAGGCCTGATGTTTGTCGTAAGGGACTTGATAAACTGAGGTTTGGGTAAATCACACAAGGCAATTTCAAGAGATTTGGTGACAAATTTGAGATTGAGGAAAGGGAAGGAGTAGGGAACAAGGTGGAGAATACCAGATAACACTCCATACAAAAAAAACAATGAACCCCATGTGACTGAATATTGGGAGAGGATCATTCAATAATATCTTTATTAGTAATCTTGTACAAATGTATTCTGATGTTTTCTGGTGCAGTTTACCTTGACTATTTTGAATGAGACTGTTGTAAACACAATCAATTTGTATTAAAGATCAGTGAACTTTTGTTAGCAGTCCTTAATCCATAACTGCATTAGCCCAACAACATTCAATGTAATTGTGTTTAATTATCTATGTAGTGCCTTACCTAGGTATTCTGAAGGTTTAAATAACACCACATCTTCAGGTTCTCCTTATCTAATCTGCCATTTACAACAAAAACTACTATTTTCCCATCTTGATTTTGGGTGCGTGCGCGTGTGCAGATATTAAATTTGATTGATCCCACTATTGTTTTTCAAGTGACCTTGTCATAGGCAAAGAATATCAAGACAGCTTTAGCCGCAATCGATGGCATCCACCTCCGTTCCCATCAACTGTCCCCTAATTGTACGACTCACCTACACAATAGAAACGATTTACAGTCCCCAATTAACCTATCAATCCACACATCTGTGACATGCAGATTACTCGAGTACACTGAGGAAACCCTCATGGTCACAGGCAGAATGTGCAATCTCTACACAGCACCCGAGGTCAGGATTGAAACTGGAATTGTTGGACGTGCAATAATACTGGAATGTATTCTTTAAAGAAATATTATTTAAAGATGGTGCAGTGACATAACCAGTTTTACTGGCTGTGTCATTGCACCATCTATAAATAATATATTTAAATAATACATTCCAGCAATTTCCCCATCACTGATGTACTAGTGGCCAGAGGACCTAGGGTGATGGAGGAACTGAAGGAAATTCACATTAGGCAGGAAATGGTGTTGCGTAGACTGATGGGACTGAAGGCTGATAAATCCCCAAGGCCTGATGGTCTGCATCCCAGGGTACTTAAGGAAGTGGCTCTAGAAATCGTGGATGCATTGGTGATCATTTTCCAATGTTCTATAGATTCAGGATCAGTTCCTGTGGATTGAAGGGTAGCTAATGTTATCCCACTTTTTAAGAAAGGCAGGAGAGAAAACAGGAATTATAAGCCAGTTAGCCTGACATCAGTGGTGGGGAAGATGCTGGAGTCAATTATAAAAGATGAAATAGTGGCACATTTGGATAGCAGTAACAGGATCGGTCTGAGTCAACATGGATTTACGAAGGGTAAATCAAGCTTGAGTAATCTTCTGGAATTTTTTGAGGATGTAACTAGGAAAATGGACAAGGGAGAGCCAGTGGATGTAGTGTACCTGGACTTTCAGAAAGCATTTGATAAGGTCGCACTTTGGAGATTAGTGGGCAAAATTAAAGCACATGGTATTGGGGGTAGAGTGCTGACATGGATAGAAAATTGGTTGGCAGACATGAAACAAAGAGTAGGGATCAAATCCTTTTTCAGAATGGCAGGTAGTGACTAGTGGGGTAGCGCAAGGCTTGGTGCTGGGACCACAGCTATTTACAATATACATTAATGATTTAGATGACGGGATTAAAATTAACATTCGCAAATTTGCAGATGACACAAAGCTGGGTGGCAGTGTGAACTATGAAGAGGATGCAATGAGGATGCAGGATGACTTGGACAGGTTGGGTGAGTGGGCAGATGCATGGCCGATGTAGTTTAATGTTGGATAAATGTGAGGTTATCCACTTTGGTGGCAAATACAGGAAGGCAGATTATTATCTGAATGGTGTCAAGATAGGATAAGGGGAAGTACAACGAGATCTGGGGGTCCTTGTTCATCAGTCGCTGAAAGTAAGCATGCAGGTACAGCAGGCAGTGAAGAAAGCGAATGGCATGTTGGCCTTCATAACAAGAGGAGTTGAGTATAGGAGCAAAGGGCTCCTTCTGCAGTTGTACAGGGCCCTAGTGAGACCACACCTGGAGTATTGTGCGCAGTTTTGGTCTCCAAATTTGAGGAAGGACATTCTTGCTATTGAGGGAGTTCAGTATAGGTTCACGAGGTTAATTCCAGGGATGGCGGGACTGTCATATGTTGATAGAATGGAGCAGATGGGCTTGTATACTCTGGAATTTAGAAGGATGAGAGGGAATCTTATTGAAACATAAGATTATTAATGGTTTGGACACGCTAGAAGCTGGAAACATGTTCCCGATGTTGGGGGAGTCGAGAACCAGGGGCCACAGTTTAAGAATAAGGGGTAAGCCATTTGGAACGGAGACGAGGAAAAACTTTTGCACACAGAGGGTTATAAATCTGTGGAATTCTCTGCCTCAGAAGGCAGTGGATGCCAATTCTCTGGATGCTTTCAAGAGAGAGTTAGATAGAGCTCTTAAAGACAGCCGAGTCAGAGGATATGGGGAGAAGGCAGGAACTGGGTGCTGATTGTGGATGATCAGTCATGATCACATTGAATGGTGTTGCTGGCTCGAAGGGCCGAATGGCCTACTCGTGCACCTATTGTCTATTACTCCGCTTTCCTCCCACACTCCAAAGATGTACAGGTTTGTAGGTTAATTGGCTTGGTATAATTGTAATTTGTCACTAGTGAGTGTAGGATAGTGTTAGTGCTGGCTCGAGAGGCCGAATGGCCTACTCCTGTCTATTGATATCAGGATAAGTAGCTTACAACTTTGTTTTTTAAGTAATGACAATTTTTAATACACTTAAATATACTTTACCCTCTGTCTGCCAGAGTCTTGTGTCAAGTTTAGTTGATCTTTATTCATAAAATCTGTAGAATGCCTTTCCACCCCACTTTAGTTTCTCATTTGCAGACACTTATATTTTACTTTCACTTTAGTATCACGTGTGCCAAGGTACAGTGAAAATATTTTGTTGCATGCTATCCAGTCAGCAGAAAGACAATACATGATTACAATCAAGCCGCTTACAATGAATAGATACACGTTAAGGGAATAACATTTAGTGCAAGGTAAAGCCAGCAAAGTCCGATCAAGGATTAGTCCGAGGGTAACCAACGATGTAGATAGCAGTTCAGCACTGCTCTCTGGTTGTGGTAGGATGATTCAGGTGCCTGATAACAGCTGGGGAAAAAATATCCCTGAATCTGGAGGTATGCATTTTCACACTTCTATACCCGTTGCCTGATGGGAGTGTGGAGAAGAGGGAGTGGGCAGGGTGCGTCTCGTCCTTGATTATGCTTTTGGCCTTGCCAAGGCAGCACAAGGTATAAAGAGTCAACTTTCCTCTTCATTGCTTAGGTTTAGGTTTATTATTGTCACTTGTACCGAGGTACAGTGAAAAACTGTTTTGCATGCTGCCCAATTAATTTAGAGAATACATGTACGAATACAATCAGGTCAAACTCAAGTACAATAGATGGTACGAAATGAAAGATAGTATATGCAGAATATAGTACTCAGAATCGTAGAGTAACAGTTCCAGAAAAAATGTCTAATGTCTGCAATGAGGTAAGTCGGAGATTTGGGACTGTATAACATATGGAAGGACTGTTCAGAAGCGTGATAATAGATGGGAGGAATCTGTCCCCCAGTCTGATGGTGCGCGCTTTCAAGATTTGGTATCTCCCGCCTAATGGGAGAACGGAGAATGAATGAGTGGGGTAGGAGACAAAAATACTGGAGAAACCCAGCAGGTGAGGCAAAATCTATGGAGCGAAGGAATAGGTGACGTTTCGGGTCGAGACACTTCTTCAGACTGATGTAGGGGTGGGAGGGGCAGGAAACAGAATGGAAGAGGTGGAGACAGTACGCTGTGGGAGAGCTGGGAAGGAGGAGGGAGAAAGCAGGGACTACCTGAAATTAGAGAGGTCAATGTTCATGCCGCTGGGGTGTAAACTGCCCAAGCGAAATATGAGGTGCGGCTCCTCCAATTTGCGGTGCAACTCACTCTGGAAGAGGCCCTGGACAGAAAGGTCGGATTCGGAATGGGATGGGGAGTTGGTGCTGAGCCACCGGGAGATCAGGTTGGTTAATGCAAACCGAGCGGAGGTGTTGGGCGAAGCGATCGCCAAGCCTGCGCTTGGTCTCACCGATGTAGAGCAGTTGACACCTAGAGCAGCGGATGCAATAGGTGAGATTGGAGGAGGTGCAGGTGAACATCTGCCGCACCTGGAAAGACTGCTTGGGTCCTTGGATGGAGTAAAGGGGGGGAGGTAAAGCGACAAGTGTAGCATTTCCTGCGGCTACAAGGGAAAGTACCGTGGGAGGGGGTGGTTTGGGTGGGAAGGGACAAATTGACCAGGGAGTTACGGAGGGAGCGGTCTCTGCGTAAAACCGAAAGGGGAGGAGATGGGAAGATGTGGCCAGTGGTGGGATCCCGTTGGAGGTGGCGAAAATGTCAGAGGATTATCTGTTGTATGTGACGTCTGGTGGGGTGGAAGGTGAGGACAAAGGGGGACCCTGTCCTTGTTACGAGTGTGGGGGGGGGGGGGGGGAGATGGGGAGTGAGAGCGGACCTACGGGATATAGAGGAGACCCTGGTGAGAGCCTCGTCTATAGTCGAAGAAGGGAACCCCCGTTCCCTAAAGAATGAGGACATCTCCGATGCCCTGGTACTCTAGTGCTCACATAATCACACATCTTAAACATTCCAGCTTTAGAAATGCATGTTAAAATAGAGGTAGGTTGAAAGTTTTGATATTTAAGAAATTCAATCACATACCAATGACCTGGACAATTCATAGGTTTTAAGGCAAAGATCTCCTTTTCCACTTCAAAGCAGAACATATTCTCACTGTAGTGCTGCCAGTGTCCCGAGGTTTGCCACAGCTTACTATTATAAATGTTGGGAGACACTACTTCTGAAAAGCCCCTTTTCCTGTATTCACTCTAAGGACAAAACAGAGAAATGAATAAAGAACCATTGGATTTAAATTTACTAGATTTAAAAACATGCATTTGTACCTAACCTCTAAATGCCTCCACATATCGTGCAAAAGGCCTACAGCAGTGAAAATAATACATTTATTCGACTTAAGAGGATGATATCATCCGTCGCATTCTACTTCAAAGCTGAATACCAACAGTACCAAGAGTAAAATGGCACAGAACTAAAATAGCAAAGCTCAGTATGGGAATGGGAAGAGGAGTTAAAGTGTTTGGTAACTGGGAGATCACGTAGGCCCAGGCAGACTGAGCGAAGGCATTCAGCAAAATGTTCGCCCAGTCTACTTGGTTTTGCCAATGTATAAGAAACCACACCTGGAACAGATACAGTAGATGAGGTTGGAGGAGGTGCAAGTGAACCTCTGCCTAACCTGAAAGGACTGTTGGGGTCCCTGGACAGAGTCGAGGGAGGAGGTATAAGGACAGTAGCATCTCCTGCGGTTGCAGGGGAAGGTACCTGTGGAATGGGTAGTTTGGGTGAGAAGGGACAAGTTAACCAGGGAGTTGTAGAACGAACGGTCTCTGCGGAAGGCGAAAAGGGGTGTAGATGGGAAGAAGTGACCAGTGGTGGGAGAAAATGTTGGGGGATTATGTGTTTTATGAGCTGGCCGATGGGGTGAAAGGCAAGGACTAGGGGGATTCTGTACCTGTTGCATCTGGGGGAGGGGGAGCAAGAGCGGAGCACCTAGGAGACAAGTGTGAGGGCCTCATCTATGATTGAAGAAGGGAAGTATGACATCTCGGATGTCCTGGTATGGAACAGCTCAT
Source organism: Malacoraja senta (assembly GCA_038087875.1). Classification (NCBI taxonomy): domain Eukaryota; kingdom Metazoa; phylum Chordata; class Chondrichthyes; order Rajiformes; family Rajidae; genus Malacoraja; species Malacoraja senta. The sequence continues at coordinate 353,627,571 of CM075977.1, forward strand.
CTTGGGCGCAGATGCGGCATAGACGGAGAAATTGAGTAGGGGATTGTCTTTGTAGGAGGCATTGTGGGACGAGGTGTAGTCTATATAGTTGTGGGAGTCAAAGAAACAATCACAATTATGGAAAATAATATAGGTTTATCAAATAATCTAGCTAAATAAAATAGAGTGACAATAACACTGTTGGTGGTGTATTATAAATCTCATTACAATCAGAGACAGCTGGATGAGGAAATCTGTAGGGAAAATTCTGACGAGTGTCAAAGTAAGAGTAGCTAATTTAAATTGCCACTATATTAAGTCGAATACAATCAGAATATCTGGTAGGGAGGGCAGGGAATTCCGTTCACTATGTGGCACAACCGGAGGGATTGAAATTCTGGATATTTAAAGAATGAAATTGGCCAAGTGGTAAGTTTCAGTGGGAGAGTATTAAAAATATTGAAACATAGAAAATAGATGCAGGAGCAGGCCATTCCTGCTTTTTTCCCCATATCCCTTGATTCCTTTAGCCCTAAGAGCTAAATTGGATTCACAACTCTCTGGGTGAAAAACTTTTTCCTCATATTTTTGTGCAAGTGATCATAACTAAATGATATTTAGCACAAGTATAGAAAAAGGGCATTTGATAAGATCTATGTGTATTTAAAAGGCTTTTGACAAGGTCATACATGGCAAATGTGTCAGAAAGGTAGTCCATCAGAAGCAGGGGAGACAGACAAATCTATCTATCTATACTATTACTAAAACTCTCATCTTGACCATTTCCGGTCTGCGTTGAATTTAAATTTACGCAAAAACGACCCCCCCCCCCCAGCGCCACGAGCAGAGTGCAAGCTGCGTCTGCTGCGACCACCCTCTCTCCCCATCCCCCGTCCCCCACAGCCCCCCTTCCCCCTCCCCCACACCCTCTCCTCTGAGTGGTGGAATATTGCTTTGGGGGAATGGGATGCGTTGGGGGAACAGGTGTGTGGTGGAATATTGCGTTGGGGTATGGGTTGTGTTGGGGGGACCAGGCCTCCCGTGTGACTGGGACCCAACGGGTCCCACTTAGTCTAGTTGAATCTAAAGTTAGCATGGTGTTAATAAACAGAGGGAAAGTAATTGAAAAGCTATGACATGTGCAGTTCAACATGCCTTGGGACGCAGCCCCTTTGTTTTCTACAGTATTTATTAACGATTTAGGCTCAGTGGTAGTGGACACAATACAGAAGCCCGCAGATCATACAAAAGCTAGCCGTATGGTTGAAAGTGATAATAAAAGCTTCTAATTGTTGGTAGATTTAGGTAGTCCGGTCAATTGAGGAGCAATGGCGTGGAATTTAATCCCGATAATGATAGATAATGCATTTGGGGAGTTGTAGCAAGGCAGGGGAATACACAATAAACAGCAAAATTATTTGAAGACAACTTTTATAATGTTGACTGTCAATGTTTCACCATGATGAGCGATAATGATATGCTGCAGTCTGAAATATCTAATGATGGTAGATGAACTAATGTGAATGTTGCTTCCACCGTTTTCTCTTTCCCTTTTCCTACATTTCCTCATGATGCTTCCTTTGCCTAGTATATGATAGAAAATGCATGTTCTCATCCCAATAACCTTTGTGAAATCTAATTTGCAAATCTTTCACAATTAAATCTGTAACAAAAGCTTGAATAACACCTACCCTAATGAACTCAATCAGTGCGTTGTAGATGTAAGCTCCCTTTGGAAGGAAGAAGCAGCTTCCTGGGCTCAGTTCGTGGAAGAAAAATAATTCCTGCTCCTGAAAAAATAAAAACTCGCCATTTATTTAGTCTCAGAGAGCAGCTAAAAATAATCTTAAATTGGCATTTATGCAGTGATATTCAAACATGAAGAAGTGAATGAAATTTTAGCACAACTTCCAATGTTAAGGATTCCCACACCTACGTCCACACATTTAACGGGAATAATGTTCTAAAGGACAGGTTCATCTGCATTCCAATAGCAACTGCAGTCTTATGAAAACCAATACCAGAAAGGGTGTTATTGGCAGTAGTTGAACAAAATAATTGTATGCAAGAAAGACTGGATAGCAATAGTTATACTAAATAAAGAGCCAAATATGCTTTGGAGACATTTCTCTACTAAAAGCTATAGATTTTGCATAATTTACCAAAAGGAAAAAAAGTAAAACAGAAGAGCGTTTCAGAAGGGATCCAGGATTTGTTATCAAGTATAATATATTATATGCATATAATTCCCAAGATTATTGTTTGAAGACTAACCCTCCCCAATTTCCTATGGTCTCTGTTTTTGGCTTCTTCCTGGAATTTTTCCCATTCTTTCAACATTTTGGAATCCGGAAAAGAAATCCCATAAATTCTCTGCAATGTCTCCATATCAGCCTTTCCTTCCCAGTAAGTGGAAGAATTCTGTAAAAAAAGTAAATGATATGATCTCAAAGATTTTAAAAAAACGATGTAGATTAATAACATTTCTCCTACTCAGCACAGCACAAAATGAAAACACCAAAGCATAAATATTTTGTCTATATTATTAGGGTTTTTTTTTTTTAAAAAGAGAAACAAGATGATTTATTTTATAAATTAAATTTGAAGTACTTACTTTATGCACTTTCATGGCCTTTATTTTACCAGTATGCTTGACATGAGGTCCTCTACACAAGTCAATTAATGGTCCACATCTGACATCAAGGAAAGAAAACAAGTGCTGCTAATATTAGAATACGCTCTCCTCCATTAAGGCAGTGTTCAAGGATCCACAATTAATATTTACCCAATGTACAATGAGTCTTCATGCTGTTAAACTAAAATGTATGATCAAGCAATTTCTGCATCTGCATCAAGCACCCACAAATCAGGCACAGTTCAGTAAAAGAAAACATCCTTCTCTGCCCCAGCAAGTGTTCCTCGGCCTCAAATTTAAAAGCATCCGATGTCGTCAGCATGATAGTTTTCGATTTCTAGCATCATGCATCTTGGCAAAGGACAATGAACATTTTACGGCCAAGTCACGTTTTTTGTTATGATTCCGACCATTACACAAGGTCAAAGTCAAACTATATTTCTTTCACCCAAACACTCATGCCTATTGAGAAATTATGAAGTTATTTGACAATATCATGTCCAGCACATTGTGCCTATATTTACCGTGAAGAATGAGAGAATATCTTGTCAAAATAGGCCATTTTATTTATAATACGGTTATGACAGGGCAGATGGGGAATCATTCCGCTCCACAAGGTAGCATCCAGAACCAGGGTTAAGAGTCTCAGAATAAACAGGATAAAAATAAAACCTTGACCCAGTGTGCAGCAAATGTTTCGAATTCCCCACCTAGTGGAACTGTGACTAAAGGGCCTGTCCCACTTACGTGTCCTTGGCACGCAAATTACGCGACCTCGTGGTCGCGTTGAGCCGCGACGGTCCCGCGAAGGTCGGGCGCGATTACGTGCATACGCACAGCAGTCTGGAGCGCGTGACGTCATTTGAAAATGCAGGAGCAACTCAGCGGGACCGGCAGCATCTCTGGAGAGAAGCAATGGGTGATGTTTCGTGTCGAGACTCTTCTTCAGTCTGAAAAGAAGGGTCTTGACCCGAAACGTCACCCATTGCTTCACTCCAGAGATGCTGCCGTTCCGCTGAGTTACTCCTGCATTTTGTGTCCATCTTCAATTTTCTTGGCCCCGCTCTGGGAGTAGAAGTGGGGGCGGATCCGGACTGCAATGGCCGTGTGCCCCAGGCCGAGTTCGGCGATCGTTTGCCTGCTTCTGCCGCTGTTGGAGGTGAGACGTTGCTTCGCGCCAGGGTCTTGGGCCTGTCCCACTTTGGCCGTCAGTTACGCGACAGGCCGTTGGCGCGTGAAGATTTTGTTCGCTACAAACATTTCGGATTCCCGCGCAATGTCGCGCACAACTACATACTCCTCTGCGCTTCTCAGTGGGACCGGCCCCGCGCGGCCACACGATGACCGTGCGCCTCAACGCGACCTCGAGGTCACGTAATTTGCGTGCCAAGGACACGTAAGTGGGACAGGCCCTTTAGTCATCAGGTATATGCAAAACTAATCAGTAGTTGTTTGGGGAAATCAGGGAATGTGGGATTAGAGTAGGAAACTGTTACTAAGGTAAAAGCTAAGCTACGATTTAGAGACCACACATGGGGTCTAATAACTTCCTGTTTCTATGTTCCACTTAATACCAGTGCTTAATCCTTCATTGTATAACTTTTACTAAAAAAATGTGCATTCCTCATATCATAGATTAAAGACGCAAGGAACACTTCATAGTTCTCAAAGGAAACTTCAAAATCACAGCTCCTCACCTGTACACTGTTGTGGTTGGTGTATTCACCTTCTCATTCAGAATCCTGCACTTGAATTTGTTATACTAAAGAGAAAAGAAAATAGCGTTTGAGAACAATTACATAGAAGCATGACACTCTCAAAATTGTTAAAAATAAAAAGCAAGATCAGTTACACAATGTCAAAGATCAGTACATCTCTATTAAGTTCATTTTTTCTTAATAATGGTGAACAATCTATGAAATTGAATTTCTATATCAAATCATTTTTGCAAGACTAACACCAATTCACCTAGAAAAATAAGTGAAAGTATCAGAATTCAGGATCTTTTAATATTTCCCCACAAGGCAGGTAACAATTAAAAAGCCAGGTAACAAATTCAAAAGTACAACACCATTTTAGGTTACATGTTATGTCAAGAAAATGGCACCTTATGCTTAGTAACGGAATTTTCCCAAACGTAAATTTTTTTTTGTCAACTATTGTCCCCGCAACTCACACTATCCAGGACAACTAGTGTTGTAAAATGCAGATCGTTTAGCATCAAGCACATTGTGCTACACTCGAATTTGTACTATTATAAATGGATGAATGTTCTTTTTGACTATTATAAATGGATGAATGTACTATTATTAATGGATGAATGTACATTTAGATTAATCTATATAGAATTAAAAAAGTATACCAGACAGATATGATTAAATTACATATTATACAAACTCCGTATTAAATGTCTTATATTTTGCCTTAGTGACACTAAAAGCTTTATTTTTATTAATTAAACAAATATGTAAAATCTTTCTTATTATGGCAGACTATAAGTATCCAAATTTTATTAACTGTTGTGGGATAAAATAAATTAAGAAATTTGTTAGATCCTTTGGATTCATCTGCAGGATGAAATAGACAATAGACAATAGATGCAGAAACAGGCCATTTGGCCCTTCGAGCCAGCACCGCCATTCAATGTGATCATGGCTGATCATCCCCAATCAGTATCCCGTTCCTGCCTTCTCCCCATATCCCCTGACTCCGCTATTTTTAAGAACCCTATCTAGCTCTCTCTTGAAAGCATTCAGAGAACCTGCCTCCACCGCCCTCTGAGGCAGAGAATTCCACAGACTCACCACTCTCTGTGAGAAAAAGTGTTTCCTTGTCTCCGTTCCAAATGGCTTACTCCTTATTCTTAAACTGTGGCCCCTGATTCTGGACTCCCCCAACATCGGGAACATGTTTCCTGCCTCTAGCGTGTCCAAACCCTTAACAATCTTATATGTTTCAATAAGATCTCCTCTCATCCTTCTAAACTCCAGAGTGTACAAGCCCAGCTGCTCCATTCTCTCAGCATATGACAGTCCCGCCATCCAGGGAATTAACCTTGTAAACCTACGCTGCACTCCCTCAATAGCAAGAATGTCCTTTCTCAAATTAGGGGACAAAAACTGCACACACTACTCCAGGTGTGATCTCACTAGGGCTCTGTACAACTGCAGAAGGACCTCTTTGCTCCTATATTCGATTCCTCTTGCTATAAAGGCCAACATGCCATTCGCTTTCTTCACTGCCTGCTGTACCTGCATGCTTACTTTCATAGACTGATGAACAAGGACCCCCAGATCCCGTTATACCTCCCTTTTTCCCAACTTGACGCCATATAGATAGCTTGACTGCCTTCCTGTTTTTTATACCAAAGTGGATAACCTCACATTTATCCACATTAAACTTCATCTGCCATGCATCTGCCCACTCCCCCAACCTGTCCAAGTCACTCTGCATTATCATAGCATCCTCCTCACAGTTCACACTGCCACCCAGCTTTGTGTCATCTGCAAATGTGCTAATGTTACTTTGAATCCCTTCATCCAAATCATTGATGTATATTGTAAATATCTACGGTCCCAGCACCGAGCCTTGCGGTACCCCACTAGTCACTGCCTGCCATTCTGAAAGGGACCCGTTAATCCCTACTCTTTGTTTCCTGTCTGCCAACCAATTTTCTATCCATGTCAGCACTCTACCCCCAATACCATGTGCCCTAATTTTGCCCACTAATCTCCTATGTGGGACCTTATCAAATGCTTTCTGAAAGTCCAGGTACACTACATCCACTGGCTCTCCCTTGTCCATTTTCCGAGTTACATCTTCAAAAAATTCCAGAAGATTAGTCAAGCATGATTTCCCCTTTGTAAATCCATGCTGACTCGGACCAATCCTGTTACTGCTATCCAAATGTGCGGTTATCTCATCTTTTATAATTGACTCCAGCATCTTCCCCACCACTGATGTCAGGCTAACTGGTCTATAATTCCCCGTTTTCTCTCCCGCCTTTCTTAAAAAGTGGGATAACATTAGCTACCCTCCAATCCACAGGAACTAATCCTGAGTCTATAGAACATTGGAAAATTATCACCAATGCATCCACGAATTCTAGAGCCACTTCCTTAAGTACCCTGGGATGCAGACCATCAGGGCCTGGGGATTTATCAGCCTTCAGTCCCATCAGACTTAGACTTAGACTTAGATTCCTTTATTGTCATTCAGACCTTTCGGTCTGAACGAAATTTCGTTGCCTGCAGTCATACATATAATAAATAACAAAACACACAATAAACACAAATTAACATCCACCACAGTGAGTTCACCAGGCACTGTGATGGAGGCAAAAGTCTTAAAGTCTCTGTCTCTTCCCTCTTTGTTCTCCCTCTGCGCTGAGGCGATCCAGGCTTCTGATGTTGTGACCCCGCCGGGGGGATGGTAAGTCAGTCCCGCGGCTGAATCCGTGCTCCGTCCGCGACGGGCCGGTTCAAACTCCGCGGCCCAGTGTGGCCGAAGCTGCCGCCCTCCAGTCCAGCGGACGCAGCTGTAGTTGCTGGAGCCCCAGAAAAACAGGTCACCCACCTGTGACCTGCGAGCTCCCGACGATGTCGTCCACCGGGCCCGCGGCCGAGCCTCCGGAATCAGGTCGCCACCAGCGTCCTCGGTCGCCACCGCCGGAACGCCACCGCAGCCCTGAAGCCGGCCAGCCCCGCGCTGGTAAGTCCTGGCTCTGCCTCCGGAGCCACGAGGTCGGTCCGCCATTTTGGCCTCAGCGCAGACGGAGGCAGAGAAGGGGGATACGACAAGAAAAAGTCGCATTCCCCCGAAGGAAGAGACAACCATCAGTCTATCCAACACCATTTCCTGCCTAATTTCTTTCAATGAAACCGAAGTCCCACCTGCTGCTTCAATGTAATCATTAATCTCCAATGGCCTATTGGCAAACTAGACCATACATTTTTTTAAATGCCACTATTTACATTGATGGTCTTCTGCGAAGATAATGTTCACAGTGTTGAGGTCAAAGCGAAGAAAATATTTTCAAAGAAAATGTTGCTAGTTGTTCAGAATACCTTTATTTCATGCAGGAAGATTTAGAGGCTGGAATAATAATAGAACACTTTTGTACCTACTTAGAAGCAACATGAAGACATTGTTTACTCTGATCGGTTCAGGCCTGTGACACTCCTTTATTAAATAAAAACTTTAAAAATATATTTTACAGGAAAGGGGAGATCCTAAAAGTATTCTTAAAGGTTTGCCTGATCTGAATCTTCTGTTTCAACCACATGTACAAATATAACAGGCTGTTCAAAGCAATGAGCATGTGCCTAGAAACAAACTGCTCGTCTAATCTCCAGCATGATACAAAAAAAATCAGGATGCATACCTTGAACATCTCAAGAAGAGTCTCTTTCTTCACTTCAAGTCTCTCAAATGGCTGTTTGTCCTTCATTATACGTTTACATAGGCTTTCCAACGCTGGGAAATCATTGCTGGAAACACCCCTGTTGTAACAGAAGGTTTGTATTAAAATATACAAAAAGTAATTTACCAATATATAGATCATTGGAACTAACAAAAAACATAATTAACAGAACCATACCCTTCTTCCAAGAACATGTCATAATAAAATCCATTTTCAATGGGTGGTCCATAGCAGAGACATCCTCCAAAGATTCGTTCCATGGCCTCGCCCAATATATGAGCACTGGAATGCCAATATACCTGGTACAGAAAACAAAGTTGTTGATATATGCAAAAATAATATGATGATACAAATACTTATTTACTGACAATTCTTGAATTAGTATCTGCATTGCACATTACGCTCTTAAATTTGACTAGAACCTTACTCAGTGCTGCCTGGGTATTCCTGATCCCTCATTCAGAACAGCTTTGTACCTGCCTACACTATTGAAGAGATAACCAACTGCTCATGCTGTGAGATATTCCACCCTTCCCAATGCTGCACACTGCTGTGCTAGGTAACTGGCATGAATCTCACATGCGATGACTCACCCTGCAGATGGGTGTGGAGAAGCTGCCTGCAAGAACTGGTGCTGGGCAGACTTGACTGCTGAACTCTGAAATGTGGGACTCGGGTATGTGAACTGGCTTGCATGGTGAGAGCAGGCCATTGCTGTGGGCTGGCAGCACCTCCTCCATGTATCAACAGACCAGCAGGATTTCATGGTGTCTCATTATCTCCTGTCTGCAGATTTCTGTTTGGCAACTTGTTCAATGATGGACTCAGGCCTTTGGTCCTGCTATCATATCCTTATATCATATCATATCCCTGGTCTGGGGAGAGCTGCGCAGCCAAACAAAGAGAAGGGAGATGTCAGCTTCCATCATATTCAACAGAAGACCATTTGAGATACCCAAGGACATGGGCAGTCCACTAATGCATGGAGCAGATGCTGCAATAATCCAAATTTACAATGCCAGCAGAAGTGCAAACTCAGGCCCCAAACGTCAGTGCAAGCAGACTGACCATTCACTTGCCAGACTGAGCTGTTTGTGTCTGGCATCTGGCCCAGCAATATGGTCAGCAAGATACATCACAACACAATTTAACACTAACTCCACTTCCAATCTTGTTTGAAGAACAAGAAAGCATCCTCAGCACTAATCACTTGTCCTGCTAATAGGCTTCTGATCTGCTGTAGAGGCCATCTTATTATTTCTCTAATTTAGAGCAAGTACTTGTGTAAAAATCCCACAGAGAACGGTGTCAAAGCAGAAATGCAACAAATAGTAAACATTAAAGGACACAAAGTGCTGCAGTAACTCAGCGGGTCAGGCAGTATCTCTGGAGAACAGAGATAGGTGATGGTTTGGGTCAGGACCTTCTTCAGCTTGTTTGTTCACTGATGACTGCCAAATTTAGGCCTGTTATTTGTTGAATTGCAACAAAAGGCAAGATTTTATGGACACTTCAAGGGCCAACTCAGATGATTTGAAATAATAGTTTCCAAAGGACAAAGGACATTTATTTGTCACGTACACCAATTGGTGTAGTGAAATTTGTCTTGCCATGCAGCACACAGATAAAGATAAGACACAACATTAAAGAATTTAACAATAAACATAAAAAAACATCCCCCCACAATGGTTCCCACTGTGAGGGAAGGCACAAAGTCTAGTCCCCATCCCCTTGTCCACCCATAATCGGGCCTATTGAGGCCTCCGCAGTCGCCGCCACGGGGCCCGATGTTTCAGGCCCTTCTTCGCCGGGTGATGGTGCTCCGGCGTCGGGAGAATCCTCTCAGCGGCTTGGGACACCTGGAGCAGCCGCTTCCTAACTGGAGACCGCGGCTTCCAAAGCTGACAGGCCGCGCTCGATGGAGCTTCACCACTGGCGATCTCGTCGCGAGATCCCAGGCTCCCGGTGAAAAGTTCAGCGGTGCCACCTGCAGCTGGCCGCTCCGCAGACCCGCAGCTCCGCGATGTTCACCTGCGGTCGCACCATTCCGGAGCTCCAGCGCGGCGACCCGGGCAAGGCATCGCCCGCCCCGCTCCGCGATAGCGCTCCAGCGCTGTGCCGCCGCCAAAGCCGAGGTTCTGGGCGGTCCCCGACAGGAAACGCCACTCCAGGCCCGCTGGTAGGCCGCGAGGACGTTGCAGCCCGGAGAAAAGCTGCCTCTCCGACCAGGTAGGGACCCTAGAAAACAATTCCCCCCTTCCCTTTCCCCCCCCCTCCCCCACATAAAAAAGGCTAGAACTCCGAAAACAAAAAAACTCAACTAACTAAAAATTAAAAAAGAGAAAAAAAGACAGCTGCAGGCTGGGCAGCCATACCCATACAGGACGGCGCCGTAATTCCATTGAAGTACGATACAAATTAAAACAATGCACAAAATAACTTGGGTCAGATAGGCTGGGGATTTGGGTGGAGTTGAACTGTGCCTTATGATGGCGTGTTAAATTCAGGCCAAGAATATGCATGTTAAACTAGACAGTATTTATTTGTCAAACTAACTCGTTTGCCAAGAGGAATGCAGACAATTAAAACTGACCACTGATGCTTCCCAATAGTTGTAAACAAGGATTACTTACTGCTTGAGCCTCTTCATCATCAAATGTGAGCAATTTTAGACTGCAGTCTCCTTCTAAAGGTCGATCCAAGTCCCATACCATTCCATTTATTTTGGCAACAACAACTTTATCGGCCAAACCCTGACTGCAGTAAAATATTAAATAAATGGGATTTTACAAAGTATTTTATTTTAAGTTAAATAAGAATATTTATTTCGTGCCTTCCACTTTGAAAGTCTTCACACAATCAAGTTTTTGAAATGCAATTTAGATAAACATTCACACAAATACAAAATGTGGCAATTCAATTTAATTGCTCTGGAACAGGACAGGGCTAAAAAGGTGGGATCACATTGGTAAGCGGCAGATGAAGGAATACATGTCAGCACGACAGCATAGATGGTAAACTGAAACAAGGCCCCTAACAAATCTTGTGTAGGAACAACTGCAGATGTTGATTTAAACCGAAGGTAGACACGAATTGGTGGAGTAACTCTGCGGGACAGGCAGCATCTCTCGAGAGAAGGAATGGGCGATGTTTCGGGTCGAGGCCCTTCTTCAAACTAGTCAGGGGAAAGGGAAACAAGAGAGTCGAGGGAGAAGATATAGGGACAGGTCTTGGTAAAGGGAGGAGGTGTAAGAACAGGATAACTCATCCCTTCCCACCCAAACCACCGCCTCCCCAGGTACCTTCCCCTGCAACTGCAGGATATGCAACATCTGTCCCTGTACCTCCTCCCTCGACTCTGACCAGGGACAGACAGTCCTCAGATTAGGCAGAGGTTCACTTAAACCTCCTCCTCATCTACTGTATCCGTTGTTCAAGATATGGACATTTATACATTGGAGAGATCAAACGTAGACTGGGCGATCGTTTCGCTGAACACCTTCGCTCATGCCACCTGGACATACCCGATTGCCCGGTTGCCAAACACTTTAATTCCCCTTCCCACACTGACCTTTCTGTCCTAGGCCTCCTCCATTGTCAGAGTGAGGCTAATCGCAAATTGGAGGGACAGAATCTCACATTTTGCTTGGGCAGCTTACAACCCAGTGGTATGAATATTGATTTCTCTCACTTCGTAACCACTGCACTCCCTCTCTCCATCCCTCTCCCATCCAAGTCGCACCAGGTTCCCGTTCACATCTAGCAAACAGCTAACAATGGCCTGTTTCCTTTATCATTGTAGGTAGACAAAATTGCTGGAGAAACTCAGCGGGTGCACATCTATGGAGCGAAGGAAAGAGGCAACGTTTCGGGCCAAAACTCTTCTTCAGTCTGATGCTCCCAGCAATTTTGTCTACCTTCGATTCTCCAGCATCTGCAGTTCCTTCTTCAACAATCCTTTATCATTGTTACTTCTTTCATTTATTTGTTCTATATCTCTCTACATCACTGTCTATATCTTTCTTTTCCCTTTCCCCTGACTAGTCTGAAGAAGAGTCTCGACCCAAAATGTCACCCATTCCTTCCCTCCAGAGTTGCTGCCTGTCCCGCTGAGTTGCCCTAATAAATCTTAGCACCCACAGAAAAATTTAACAGAATGTTTGCTAGTAATTATTGATACCAAATAGGTGAATAAAATGATAATTAATGGTGTGTCGTCAATCAGGTTAAAAACACCACAAGTTTACATACAGAACCAAAATTATAGCAACACAGAAAACTACTCATCTGGCCTTTGATACAAAGGAGAAAATCATTCTGCATTATTCTCAGTTATCAGCACACTGAAGGAAAGCATCATTATCAACTAGCGATCTCACCAACACCCTGCACACAAATCGTCTGTTTGGGTTTCAACTAGACCACTTATACTCTAAACCTCATATCAGCTTCAGTTGAAACATAGAGCTTAATGTTAATGAGCCCTGGACATGAAAGCACCATTTAATTTAGCAAGACTAAAGAAGTCACGCAAAGTTGAAGTCAATGAAAGCCAAGGAGAAAACTCTCGTCTGGCTAATGTCATACAGAACACACACGGTATCAGCGACATTTGGGTGGTCAATTTTTATTCCTACCCTGCCAATGGAAACACTCAGCAGATCAGATAGTATCTGTGGAAAGAGAAAGAGTTAACAGACCTAGTCATCCAAGTGTGACATTGGCTCAGGTCTCTGTGGTCTGACCAGCAGTACGTCTTGTAGCCCTGCATTTTAAAAATTTTGTGTTCTCATTCTCTTATTGCCCTCACTTCATAGCTTTTATGAACATTCACTTTTGTTATCCAAACTGCCCTAAATGCACAAGATGACCTACTTTATAACTTCAGATTTTGAGTCGGAAAGAGTCCCGAGCCCAAACCTCACCGATCCACGCTATCGAAAATTGCTGCCTGATCTGCTGAGTTACTCAAGCACCTTATGTCTTAATTTATAGCTTATTCCCCAAATAACCTTGGCCTTAGCCTTTCAGAGGTATTTTCATTGCTCTATTTATTTTCTCCCTCTCCAACTTCAAAACAATTTAATATTTACTCCTTCACTTTTCTGACGATATTGACATTATGTCCCCTGAATGACTTTCCAAATACTTCCAGCATTTTTTATTTTCATTTCAAATTTGCTGCATCTTGAGTTATTGTTTGACGTTTACAATGCTTGTGTCGTTAGATGGCGTTGAAGAATTATAGCACAATCTTCAACAGCTGGGCAAGGGGACTGACGAATGACAAATGGGAAGTCAAGCCAACGCAGGCCCTTCACAGTGAGTGGTGGGGACCTACAGCAGAGGGATATTGGAGTAAAAGTACATAGTTCCCTGAAAGTGGTGGCACAGGTAGATTGGGTGGTGAGGAAGCCTCAAACACCCAAGAGCTATGGCAATAAGAAATGGATAATAACTGCCAGCTTTGTTGACTTGATCTAAAAGAATTAAACAATTAAAAACTTATAACAATCTAGGCATTGTTCTCAAAAGTCAACTGTGTAATCCGATCAACAGATATTAGAACCTTAGCTTTCTCCACTTTGGTGAGAAATGCCACATATTAAAAATATCCCTTTGCTCTCATTCGTCATTTTTTCTGTAATCTTACTATAACATTAATCTCTATGATATGACACCATAATAAGTTTCATTGTAATAAAGCATCAACAGAGAATACGCCACCTGATTCCACAGGCAATCTTGTAGGGAGTGCTTTTCCAGGAGTCTCCTTGTACTTGTTTCCCGTCTGGCAAAGTAATCGTTATTTGTTTGCTCTCATTGCTTACACGCTCTGCTAGAATGGAGTCATTTTCTGCTTTGAGTTTGTTGTACAGTTCAAGTCGCTCATTGATGTAAGCTGGCCATGGATTCAACTAAACAGGAGCATAAAAAAGAAAAAAAATTATTAGGAATCTTCAATACCATATGTGTAGGAAGGAACTGCAGATCTGGTTTACACTGAAAATAGACACAAAATGTTGGAGTAAGTCAGCAGGATAGGCAGCACCTCTGGATAGAAGGAATAGTTGGGTGACTTTAATCTATATATAGATTGGGCCAACCAAATTGGTAAAAACACTGAGGAGGAGGATTTCAGGGAGTGTATACAGGATGGTTTTCTAAGCCAATATGTAGAGGAACCAACTAGAGGGCAGACCCTTGAAGACTGAAAAAGGTGAATTTATTATGGGGAACAAGGAAATGGCAGATGAGTTGAACAGGTACTTTGGATCCGTCTTCACTAACAATCTTCCTGATATAGTAGGGGTCAGAGGATCTGGGGTGACGGAGGAACTGAAGGAAATCCACATTAGGCAGGAAATGGTGTTGGGTAGACTGATGGGACTAAAGGCTGATAAATCCCCAGAGCCTGATGGTCTGCATCCCAGGGTACTTAAGGAAGTGGCTCTAGAAATCGTGGATGCTTTGGTGATAATTTTCCATTGTTCTATAGACTCAGGATCAGTTCCTGTGGATTGGAGGGTAGCTAATGTTACCCCACTTTTTAAGAAAGTCGGGAGAGAGAAAACAGGGAATTATAGACCAGTTAGCCTGACATCGGTGGTGAGGAAGATGCTAGAGTCAATTATAAAAGATGAAATATCCGCACATTTGGATAGCAGTAACAGGATCGGTCCGAGTCAGCATGGATTTATGTAGGGGAAATCATGCTCGACTAATCTTCTGGAATTTTTTGAGGATGTAACTAGGAAAATGGACAAGGGAGAGGCAGTGGAAGTAGTGTACCTGGACTTTCAGAAAGCATTTGATAAGGTCCCACATAGGAGATTAGTGGGCAAAATGAGGGCACATGGTATTGGGGGTAGAGTGCTGACATGAATAGAAAATTGGTTGGCAGACAGGAAACAAAGAGTAGGGATTAACGGGTCCCTTTCAGAATGGCAGGCAGTGACTAGTGGGGTACCGCAAGGCTCGGTGCTGGGACCGTAGATATTTACAATATACATCAATGATTTGGATGAAGGGATTCAAAGTAACATTAGCACATTTGCAGATGACACAAAGCTGGGTGGCAGTGTGAACTATGATAATGCAGAGTGACTTGGACAGGTTGGGGGAGTGGGCAGATGCATGGCAGATGAAGTTTAATGTGGATAAATGTGAGGTTATCCACTTTGGTATAAAAAACAGGAAGGCAGTCAAGCTATCTATATGGCTTCAAGTTGGGAAAAGGGGAGGTATAACGGGATCTGGGGGTCCTTGTTGATCAGTCTATGAAAGTAAGCATGCAGGTACAGCAGGCAGTGAAGAAAGCGAATGGCATGTTGGCCTTTATAACAAGAGGAGTATAGGAGCAAAGGGCTCCTTCTGCAGTTGTACAGGGCCCTAGTGAGACCACACCTGGGGTATAGTGTGCAGTTTAGGTCCCCTAATTTGAGGAAGGATATTCTTGCTAGTGAGGGAGTGCAGCGTAGGTTTACATGGTTAATTCCCGGGATGGCGGGACTGTCACATGCTGAGAGAATGGAGCGGCTGGGCTTGTACACTCTGGAGTTTAGAAGGATGAGAGGGATTCTTATTGAAACACATAAGATTGTTAAGGGTTTGGACATGCTAGAGGCAGGAAACATGTTCCCGATGTTGGGGGAGTCCAGAACCAGGGGCCACAGTTTAAGAATAAGGTGTAAGCCATTTAGAACGGAGACGAGGAAACACTTTTTCTCACAGAGAGTTGTGAGTCTGTGGAATTCTCTGCCTCAGAGGGCGGTGGAGGCCGGTTCCTTGGATACTTTCAAGAGAGAGCTAGATAGGGCTCTTAAAGATAGCGGAGTCAGGGGATATGGGGAGAAGGCAGGAACGGGGTACTGATTGTGAATGATCAGCCATGATCACATTGAATGGCGGTGCTGGCTCGAAGGGCTGAATGGCCTACTCCTGCACATATTGTCTATTATTGTCATCCTAGACTGGATATTGTGTAATGAGAAAGGATTAGTTAGCAATCTTGTTGTGCAAAGCCCCTTGGGCAACAGTGACCAAAATATGGTAGAATTCTGCAATAAGATGGAAAGTGACAGTTAATTCAGAGACAGGGGTCCTGAACTTAAAGAAAGGTAACTTTGATGGTATGAGACGGGAATTGGCTTGAATAGACTGGCAAACGATACTTAAAGGGTTGATGGTGGATATGCAATGGTAAAGATTTAAAGATCACATGGATGAATCGCAACAATTGTTCATCCCTGTTTGGCGTAAAAATAAAACAGGGAAGGTGCCTCAACCGAGGCTAACGAGGGAAATTAGGCATAGTGTTAAATCCAAGGAAGAGGCATATAAATTGGCCAGTGGAAGCAGCAAACCGGAGGACTGGGGGACATTTAGAATTCAACAGAGGAGAAAGGGGATAATTAAGAGGGGTAAAATATTGCATGAAAGAAAGCTTGCAGGGAATATAAAAGCTGATTGTAAAAGCTTATTTTGATATGTGGAGAGAGAAGATTAAAGACAAATGTAGGTCCCTTCCAGTCGGAAACAGGTGAATTTATAATGGGAAACAAGGAAATGGCAGACCAGTTAAAAAAGTACTTTGGTGCTGACTTCATTAAGAAAGACACAAACAATCTCCCAGAAATACTATGGGACCGAGGATCTAGTGGGAGGGAGGAACTGAAGGAAATCCACATTAGTCAGGAAATGGTGTTAGGTAAACTGTTGGGACTGAAGGTAGATAAATCCCCAGGGCCTGATGATCTGCATCCCAGAGTACTCAAGGAGATGGCCTGAGAAATCATGGATGCATTAGTGATCATTTCCCAATGTTCTATAGATTCTGGATCAGTTCCTGTGAACTGTAAGGTAGCTAATGTAACCCCACTTTTTAAGAAAGGAGGGAGAGAGAAAACAGGGAATTATAGACCTGTTAGCCTTACATCGATAGTGAGGAAGATGCTCGAGTCGATTATAAAAGATGTAATAGCAGCGCATTTGGAAAGCAGTGACAGGATCGGTCAAAGTCAACATGGGTTTATGAAGGGGAAATCATGCTTGACTAATCTTCTGGAATTTGCATGGTGCCGCAGCGCTCATACTAGCAAGCTAGTCGCCATCCTCAACAACACCATGCGGATCATCACCGACTGCCTATTCCCTACTCCAACGGATCTTCTGCCGGTACTCGCAGGTATCGCACCCGCCAACTTCACTCATAGGCTGGTGTGCAAGGCCCCATCGGACGCCAAACATCCTCTGCACCACCTCGCCTAGGACTCGCAGCAACTCAACGCCTGCCATCTCGTCGCCCTTACTCCCGTCGCACAGCGACACTCTGTGGCTCCGGTTTCAACACACTAGGAGCATGGAGAACCGGCTGGGAACAAACTTCACGACCTCCGCAATTCCCTGTTGCACCGAACACCACAGGCCCACCCGGCTTGGACGTGCCCCGCAAAGAGTGGGTCGCCCTGAACCGGCTCCGTACAGGGGGCGGCAGGTTCAATGCCAACATGTATCGCTGGGGGCTGCGTTCATCAGCAGCCTGCGTGTGTGGAGCAGACCAGCAAACAGCGCAGCACATCATTTTCGACTGCGCTGTCCTCCACCCCCCTGGTGGAGGGGTAGACCTCACGGCCCTCGACAACAGCACATTGAACTGGCTACAACGCCTGGAGGGCGTTACATAACTCTGCTGCCTCAAATGCAAGAAGAAGTGGTTGGCCATTTAGGACTGAAATGAGGAAAAACTTTTTCAGCCAGAGAGTTGTGAATCTGTGGAATTCTCAACAGGAGGCAGTGGAGGCCAATTCACTGGATGTATTCAAGAGTTAGATATAGCTCTTAGGGCTAATGGAATCAAGGGATATGGGGAGAAAGCTGGAACGGGGTACTGATTTTGGATGATCAGCCATGATCATATTGAATGGTAGTGCTAGCTCAAAGGGCTGAATGGACAACTCCTGCACCTATTTTGTGTTTCTGTGTTTCAATGTTTCGGGTCGAGCCCCTTCTATGGACTGTCTGGTGTCTGAAGGATCTCAGCTCGAAACATCACCCATTTCTTCTATCCAGAGATGCTGACCACCCCCCTGAGTTACTCCTGCATTTTGCGTCTATCTTCAATACCGTCACAGCTGGATTAAGAACGCACTGATAATGCACTTGATGAAATAACACACTGTTAACAGCATTTCTACCCATTTTCAGTTAAGACTGCAGGTTTGTAGTACTTGGCTCAAAATAAGTCAAAGTAAAATGAAACAATACCTCAATCACAATTATTTCTCACAAATATTTGCAGTTAGTTACCAACTTATCTGTAGTAATTTATGACAATTACTTATTAAAGTTTGTTGAATCTGTTTACTGCATGATCCAGCATAAATATATTCTCAATCTTTCCACAATATTCCCACCATTAAGCAATGTGTTATTTTGTGTCCAAGATGGCTGCCGGAGGGGAGAGTGGACGCTGGCGCGCTTTAGCAGCCGCTGCTCTCTCTTCCATATTGTGTTTTTCATTTAAATCTTTTTATTTGAATTTCACAGCAATTTGCATACATACTATAATAACAGACAGTGACAGTCAAGGCATAATTGTACAACAGTATGTAAGCGATCCTCAAAACCCTTATCCTTACCCACCTTCAACCCACCCAAGTCAGGTCGGAACCAAACGGGGACAAACAACACTCACATACGTACACGTCCACAATCAAATGGTAAAATAAACAAAACAAAATGTGCTATAAAAAAAATATTTAAAAAATGAAAAGGAAAAAAATATTTAAATAAATAATTGTGGGGACGGTGGGATTAAGGGGAAAGCAGCTGCTGTAGAACAAAACAATGGTGGAGAACACTCAGTCCTCTTCCGAGTCCGGGGACAAGTTAAGAGAGTTAACCAGTTCAAAGAAAGGGTTCCATGTATCTAGGAATGTCTTGGTAGAGCCTTTGAGAGAGAACCTACGTTTTTCAAGTTTCAAATTGTAAAGCACCTCCTTAATCCAACGGGCGTGTGTCGGGGGACAGGTAAGCCTCCAGTTAAGCAAGATCAGTCTTCGGGCTAACAAGGTTGTACAAGCTAGGACACGTTTCACCGCAACAGAGAGGTTGGTGTTGGGAGGGGTACCGAAAATGGCTGACATTGGGTTTGGAGGAATAGTCTGGTCGTAAGCTCTGCTTATCAATTCGAAAGCACTCCTCCAAAAGGCTGCTAGCTTAGGGCAAGACCAAAACATATGGCTATGGTTGGCAGGAGATTGATTACATCTGTTGCAGGTGTCAAATATTGTTTTTGATTTTTGTTTTGGATTGAATTCTCTCTTTAATTTGTGTACTCGTGATGTCTTTACTATTTATTTCATTCCGCTTACATGTTTCACTATTTGTTAAACTTTGTAAGGTGTCCTTGAGACTTTTGACTAACATTTATTATTATTATTATTATTATTATTATATGTATGCAAAAAGGTTTACTTTTACATAAGATCTTCTTTGCAATTATTTTCAAAAACAGTATGGAAATAGATGCAGCAAAATAAGCAAAATGTTTTAGAGCCGTTGCACACCCAAAATAATAAATAAAAGAACCAAAATGTCAGTTCAATGCTTGTTAAAAATATTTACGGTAATCCTGACGATTACCAATAGCTACATTCGACCAGTTTTGTACTTTAGAAAACAGCAATGAATTAATAGTCACCTCAATTCTCTTTGTATCACCACTTTCTTTATTAGATGATTTCTTATGCACCCCTTTAACCTGAAAGCAAAAATATAATAAAAATCTTAAGAATTAGCACATAATATAGAATAATCACATTATATATACACTAGCCTTAGTCTCAGAAGGAGCCTTAATAAGTAATATTACTGGAACTCCTGGTTACAAGGAGGAAATTGGAGCCCTACACATTTATGACTAATCACACATTCATCATTGTAGGCGAATTTTCAAAACTACTATTTCAGTGGTGGAATCCAATGGTTTAAGAATTTTCTGGTTGTCATGCTGCAAATTCCACCCCCCGCCCTCCCGATTATTTTTTTCTTCATAGACTTTGCCCGATTCTTGGAAGTCCTTTCCCAAGCACTGGTATCAAATCGGGGTATTTAACTACAATGATCTAATCTTTACAAGGCAAATGCAATATCATTTGCTGACATCCAATTCTGGGACGAGCACCAGTAAGAATTGACAATCCGTTTTTTTTTTTTAATAGTTTCGAAAATCAGCGTGGGACAGGCCCTTCGGCCCACCAAGTCCGTACCGTCCCCGCACATTAACACTATCCTACACACACTAGGGACAATTTATATTTATAGACCACCAGGGGCGCCGGGGAGATGGCTGCCCTACCATCTGTTAGTTTTTTCATTATTTTTGTTATTTTTTAGTTTGTTAAAAGTTTTTTGTTTTAATGTTCTTCGGTTTGTTTTATGTGGGGGGGAGGGGGAGGGGATCGGGGGAAACTTTTTTTCAAGTTCTTACCTTCCCAGAGATGTGATCAATTTTCAGATCACATTCTCCGGGCTCTGCTGCCTTTCATTGATGGAGCTGGAAGCCTCCTCGGACTGTCGTGAGCCCCACAGTGGGGCGCGGACTTAACATCGGAGCGGATCCCTTGCCCGGGATCGTTCCCACTGCAACACCAAGGGCTCGCAGTCTCGGGTGAGGACGAGTCGGGAGCTCCAACGTCGTGGAAGGTTCACCAGCCCCGACGCGAGGTTCGATCGCCCGGCGCGGGGAAGTTGACATCCCCCGGATGCGGGAGCGGATCGCCTTGACGCGGAGGGCGATCGAAGATCATCCCGTCAACGGGGGCTCGAGGCCCACAACCGAGGAAGGACTAAAGGAAGAGACCTGAACTTTATTTCACCTTCCATCACAGTGAGGAATGTGTGGGAGTCACTGTGGTGGACGTTCATGTTAAAATGTGTTTTTGAGTGATCTGTTACTTTTAATTGTATGACTGACCTGGCCAATGAAATTCCTCGTATGTTGCAAAACATACTTGGTGAATAAAGTGTGATTCTGATTCTGATATTTATGCCAAGTCAATTAACCTACAAACCCACACGTCTTTGGCGTGTGGGAGGAAACCGGGGCACCCGGAGAAAACCCACACGGTCATGGGGAGAACGCGCAAACTCCGTACAGACAGCACCCGTAGCCAGGATCGAACCCAGGTCTTTGGTGCTGTAAGGCAGTAACTCTACCGCAGCGCCACCGTGCCGCCCTCAGATCTTAATCAAGGCAGCTATGAGCAAACTAAAATTAATGCGTATAACTCGTTTCCAAAACAGGAAATAACAACCAGGACTGGATCCAAATTGACATCGCTCTTGGGGTGATGCCGCATTAATTGTTGGAATCAGCTGCGAACTGTCAAGGCACGAATAGTCAGAATATCCATCAGCGGTAATAATGGGGACACAAGGAACTGCAGATATGGAATCTTGAGCAAAACACAAAGTGCTGGAGTAATTTAGCATCCGTGGAGGATGTGGATGGTTGACGTTTCGGGTCTGACTACGGGGTGGGGGAAGCTAGAAGAGATGAGTGAGCAGGGCAAAGCCTGACGAGTGATGATGAGTAGATACACGAGAGTAGCAGGAATCACGGAGGGGAAGCAGAGAAAGGGGATTTCACAGAACTCCCATTGGAGAGAGGAGGAGAACCTGCGGTTAGAAGCGTGTGCAGCAGCAGCACCACCACCACTACCAGTAGTACCATCAGCAGCAGCAGCACCAGCACTACCAGTAGTACCACCAGCAGCAGCACCACCAGCACTACCAGTAGTACCACCAGCAGCAGCACCAGCACTACCAGTAGTACCATCAGCAGCACCAGCACTACCACCAGCAGCAGCACCAGCACTACCAGTAGTACCACCAGCAGCAGTACCACCAGCACTACCAGTAGTACCACCAGCAGCAGTACCAGCACTACCAGTAGTACCACCAGCAGCAGCACCACCACCAGCAGCAGCACCATCACCAGCAGCAGCACCACCACCAGCAGCAGCAGCAGCACCAGCAGCACCACCACCACCACCCAACCAGCAGCACCACCACCACCAGGTGGGACAGGGAGGCGGACGAAGGGACGACCCCCCCCATCTTGACATTTGAGCGCAATTGGTTCCGCGCCGCCACGAAGCCGGATCTAAGACACAAAATGCTGGAATAACTCAGCGGGACGGGCAGCATCTCTGGAGAGAAGGAATGGGGGACGTTTCGGGTCGAGACCTTCCCTTGTGTGTCTATCTTCGGTTTAAACCAGCATCTGCAGTTCCTTCCTACACTCTTCGTTGCCCGGCCCGGCCTCAGAAAGCCGGTGACCAGGGGCCGACAATGCCGAGAGGACAGCTCTACTGTGTCCAGGGCCGGTGGACGGATGGGCCACACGCCGCCATCTCCACTCACCGGATCCTTCACCTCCATGGCCTCCATCTGCTCGGCCACCCGCTCCATTCCGCTCGCGCACCCACCGGGCTGATGCAACACACCGGCGCTGCGCTCAGTCCAACCCAACCTGCTGCTCGCCCCGGGCTGAGTGACGGAGCCGCCGCCCAATACAAACCCGCGCCTCGCCCGGTGAACCGCCTGAGCGTCGACCGCCGGCCAATCAGAGCCGGCAAACCCGGCATGTGGGCGGGCCTTCCGGCAAGTTTGGCTGAGAGGTCAGGACCAAAGGTCCTATAGCGGAGGGGGGGCGGGACTCACCTCGACGTCAGTCACCCGGAGGAAGGAAGTGCAGGCGCTGGTTTACACCAAAGATACTAGAGGAGCGTTCCTCTAGTATCTTTGGTTTACACCGAGGATGGACACAAAGTGCTGGAGTAACTCAACGGGACAGGCAGCATCACTGGAGGAAAGGAATGGGGGACGTTTCAGGTCGAGACCCTCCATCAGACTGAGTCAGGGGAGGGGGAGGGGGAGACACTAGAGATAAGGAAGGGGAAGGTGTGAACACGAGACATCAAAGGAAATGAAGTTCAAGGAAAATGTAGAATAGATCATTGCTAGCTAGGAGAAGATAGATAGATAGAGATAGAATCTTTATTTGCCACACGACCAGGGTTGGTGGTATTTGGGTTCGGTACATGATGGTACACTGCTTTAGTCACATTAACACTAATAACAACACAGATCATAGTAATAAAGTGCATCCATACCACATCACAAATCACAAATCTCACCAACAATACATAGTGTAAAAGAACAGACAAGACCATAGACAAGACACTGTATACACCAAAAGTCCTTAGTATTGTCTGTTATTGGAGGGAATTGAGTGTTCTTATTGCTGAGGGGAAGAAACTGTTTTTAAAGCG
The DNA here is from genome assembly GCA_038087875.1 of Malacoraja senta. Classification (NCBI taxonomy): domain Eukaryota; kingdom Metazoa; phylum Chordata; class Chondrichthyes; order Rajiformes; family Rajidae; genus Malacoraja; species Malacoraja senta. Next base: position 353,650,948 of record CM075977.1, read on the forward strand.
GGTGGCTTTTGTAGCAAGTGACCTAAGGTGCCTCCCTGAAGGGAGAGACTGGAAAAGGTGGTTTGCTGGATGGGAGGGGTCCGAGATGATCTTTATTGCCCGTTTTGAGGTACGTTGGAGGTAAATGGTATGGATTGAGGGGAGGGGAAAGTTGATGATCCTAGAGGCCTTGGAGACAATGTGCTGTATTCTGTGTAGTGAGTGACTGTCAGTGTTTCTGTAAAGAGTGTATAACGAGGCATCGTTACTTTACTATCTTTATTCATACTGGAGCATTACACATTGCACTAGCTGTGCGTGGTCTGTCACAGGAACTAGAGAGCGATCTGTGGGTGGGGAGGTTGTAGATATACTTGTGATATGGGGAGTGGTTAGTAGGTATGAGGTCACTATGTTAAAGGCACATGCATATCTCATCTACATCTTTCCTCTTCGAAACGACAGGCAAATACAATGGTGACATGGCGACCACGGCTCATGCGCTAGGATAGTTAAACAAAATCGCCATAGCGGTCAGGCGGTTTGACAAGACGTCCCGCCCGGGTTCGCGTCTCGCCATCCACCCTTCCTGCAGGAGGAAGAGGTACCGGCGGGGACAGACGAACCTGAAAGGGAGAAGCGGGAGGAGACGGAGGAGACCGCGGCACCGAACCCGGAGGGGATGCGAGATCGGGACCGGGAAGAGCGCGGGCAGGCGAGCGAGGACTAGTCGGAGTGGGGTGGAACGGAAGGGGCTGAGGAGGAGCAGAACGTTGCATGCCTACGGTGGGGAGATTCTTACTCCTGTGGGCAAGGCCACGCTACGCTGTAAGATACTAGAGACCTCTCGGCCCCTCACCTTCTATCTCCTCAATCAAAAATGCATTCCCCTGCTGGGGATCCAGGCATGCCAGGAAATGGGACTGGTGTACTTCCACCATGACATCCACCAGGTGCAGACCCTTATGGACCCGCTGGCCGATTATCCCGACCGCTTTGATGATAAGCTAGGCAAACTACCCTGCA
>CM075977.1:353652152-353920913 GCA_038087875.1 Malacoraja senta
ACCCTGCAGCTTCCGAGTGGAGGCGTGGGTTCGAATCCCACTTCTGACACCATGTAAAGAGTGTATAACGAGGCATCGTTACTTTACTATCTTTATTCATACTGGAGCGTGGGTTCGAATCCCACTTCTGACACCATGTAAAGAGTGTATAACGAGGCATCGTTACTTTACTATCTTTATTCATACTGGAGCATTACACATTGCACTAGCTGTACGTGGTCTGTCACAGGAACTAGAGAGCGATCTGTGGGTGGGGAGGTTGTAGATATACTTGTGATATGGGGAGTGGTTAGTAGGTATGAGGTCACTATGTTAAAGGCACATGCATATCTCATCTACAGTTTCCGTACCAGACTGTGATTGAGGAGGTGATGATGCTTTCAATGATGGATTGATAGAAACGGACCAGGAGGTGTTTGTGGACTCTGAACTCTGAGAAGGTGACAACGAAGCATACAACGATAACATTTCATAGAGGGGGAGCAGCGAGAGAGAATGTTGCAGAACTCTCATTGGGGAGAGGAGGAGAACTTCTTCACAGTAGGCATAACTTGAGGAGATTTCGCATTCCTTCTATCCAGAGAGGCTGCTTGTCCCGCTGAGTTACACCAGCATTTTGTGCCTATCCTAGCCTTGATGCCACCCGCAGAAGGCCGAGGGGCTGGGCCCCGGAGCACGAGAGCATGCCGCTAGGGTGCAGGCTGCCCAAGCGGAATATGAGGTGCTGCTCCTCCAATTTCCGGTGGTGCTCACTCTGACCATGGAGGAGGCCCAGGACAGAGAGGTCGGATTCGGAATGGGAGGGGGAGTTGAAGTGCTGAGCCACCGGGAGGTCAGGTTGGTTAGTGTGGACCGAGCAGAGGTGTTCGGCGAAACGATCGCCAAGCCTACGCTTGGTCTCACCGATGTAGATCAGCAGACATCTAGAGCAGCGGATGCAATAGATGAGGTTGGAGGAGATGCAGGTGAACCTCTGTCGCACCTGGAACGACTGCTTGGATCCTTGAATGGAGTCGAGGGGGGAGGTAAAGCGACAAGTGTAGCATCTCTTGCAGTTGCAATGGAAAGTGCCCGGGGAGGGGGTGGTGCGGGAGGGAAGGGAAGAATTGACAAGGGAGTTACGGAGGGAGCGGTCTTTGCGGAAAGCAGACAGGGGGGAGATGGGAAGATGTGGCGAGTGGTGGGGTCACGTTGGAGGTGGCGAAAATGACGGAGGACTATTTGTTGTATGTGATGGCTATTGGGGTGAAAGGTGAGGACTTGCGGGACTCTGCCCTTGTTACGAGTGGGGGGATGGGGAGAGAGAGCAGTGTTACGGGGTATGGAAGAGACCCTGGTGCGAGCCTCATCTATAGGGGAGGGGAACCCCCGTTGCCTGAAGAATGAGGACATTTCCGATGCCCTGGTGTGGAACACCTCATCCTGGGAGCAGATGCAGCGTAGACGGAAGAATTGGGAGTAGGGGATGGAGTCCCCTACTCCCAAACTAGTTTGTTTATTGCTGTCATATGCACCGAGGTATAGTGTAAAGCTTTGTGTATGTTATCCAATCAGATTAGATAATAAATTGAATTGTCAACCTCAATGGATAGAGCAAATGGAAAGATAGCCTGTGTTAACGCTGTATGACTCTATACAGAGTACAGAATATAGTTTGAAGATAGACACACAAAGCTGGAGTAACTCAGTGGGACAGACAGCATCTCTGGAGAAATGGGTGACGTTTCGGGTCGGGACCCTTCTTCAGAGATGCTGCTTGTCCCGCTGAGTTACTCCAGCTTTTTGTGTCTATCTTTGGTTTAAACCAGCATCTGCAGTTCCTTCTTACACAGAATATAGTTCTCAGCACTGTAGTATACCAATTCCTGAGATAAAGTCCAATGTTTGCAACGGGTGGTCCGGCAAAAACCATTGCTGTCAACGAGTTACCAGCACCCACAGATGTGCTGAGTCTGCAGAGATTCCTTGGCATAGTAAACTACCTGGGTAAATTTATTCAGAATTTCAGTGAAATATCGGCCCCACTGCACCAGCTTACCCACAAAGACACTGTTAGGGCTTGGCACAAGCAACAGCAGAGGGCGTTTGACACTCTTTAGCAGCAAATGTCTTCTGGCCCCATTCTCGCTTATTTTAATCCTAAACTACCGGTCACACTGAATTGTGATGCTTCACAGTACGGACCAGGCGCAGCCTGTCTCCAAGGTGATGGTAGCGGCAACAAGCCTGTCGCTTATGCTTCGCGCACCATGACTGACACGGACCAACGCTACGCCCAAAATGAAAAGGAGCTGCTAGCAGTCGTTTCCGCCTGCACAAAGTTTAATGAATTTATCTTACGGTCACGATTGGAACTGACCACCACCCCTGGTCAGCATCTTTAACAAACCGATAATGCCTCTCCAGGACGCCTTCAACGGAAGTTACTTCAGCTTCAAAAGTATGATATTGCCCTGACCTACAAACGTGGCAAGGACATGCAACTGGCTGACATCCTCTCGCGTGCTCTCCGAAAGACCTGTGAGTACAGTACCCTAGCTTATGGTAGGACTATTCTGATGTTCCTGAGTTTTGTGGTGTGTGCTTTCAAGACTCTATTTTCTGCTTCCTGGGAGCATGGAGAAGAAGGTATGACCAGGGTGGGATATGGCTTTGATTATGTTGGCTGCTTTTCCGAGGCATCGTGAAGTGTAGATGGTCAAGGCAGTGGTGAGTCTGGTCTGTGTGATGTTCTGACTACATCCACAACACTCTGTAATTTCTTGCAATCTTGGACAGAGCTGTTCCCAAACCAAGTAGTCATGTAGCCTGACAGTAAACTTTCTGTGATGCAACTGTAAAAGTTTGTAAGAGTCTTTGGAGGCATGCCAATGTTCTCAGTCTCCTCAGGAAGTAAAGGCATTGGTGTGCCTTCTTGGCTATCACTTCAATGTGGTTGGCCCACAAAAGATCATTGGTAATATTAAAGTCATGGAATTTGAAGCCCTCAACCATTTCCACTATGGCGTTAGAGAGTCATAGAGTGTTACAGTGTGGAAACAGGCCCTTCGACCAACTTGCCCACACCCGGCCAACATGTCCCTGCTACACTGATCCCAGCTGCTTGCGTTTGGTCCATATCCCTCCCAACCTGTCATATCATTGATTTTGATTGGGGCATGTACTCCACCATGCTTCCTAAAGTGGATAACTAGCTCCTTCATCTTGCTGACATTGAGGAAGAGGTTGTTGTCCTGACACCATCTTACTAAGTTTTCTCGTTCCTCAATGGTTCAATGGTTCAATGGTCCTTTTTTGTCTCGTGTACCGAGGTACAGTGAAATTTGATTTACCATAGTCATACCAAATTTCATTGTCCTATCTGGGACACATGACAATAAACTCTCTTGACTTGACTTGACTTGAGATACAAAACTACATAAAGCTTAAACATAAACAGCCACGACAGCAGCGTGTGAGAATCCCTGGGGCACACTGCATAAGCGGAGACCCACAGCTATCAGTTCAATATCCAGGCCACACACACGCTCCTTCACCGTGATATGACCAGAGTTGTACCGACCGCTGTCACTCTCTCTGCAGTCCCTGTCCGCCCGAACAGGCAGAAAACCGTCCACACTCGCACTAGGCTCCAGGATGTTCTCATGGCACAATGTCCCCTCAAACACCGAGATCACTGCACTCACGGCTCTCCCTCTGAGTCCCCACCAGCGCAGGCAACGTGTCCATCTTGTTTTTCGACGACCTCACATTCCCCACTGTGATGGAAGGCAAATAACTTATACATTCGCAGTCGGGGCAATCGAAGCTCCCCAGTCGGCAATCGAAGCCCCCGCATCGGGGTGACCGAGACTCCCGCGATCGGGGTGGTCGAAGCTCCTGCAGTTGGAACTCCCGAAGTCGATCCCTAACAAAGGGACCGCCAGCTCCACGATGTTAGGCCGCAGTGCGGACGGAGATATGATACGGAAAAAGTCACATCTCCGTCTGGGGAAAAGATTAAAAAAGTTTCACCCAGTCCCCTCCCCACCCCCCACATAATAGAAAACTAAAGATACACTAAAACAAACAAATTAAACAGACTAAAAACAACAAAAGAAGAAAGGGACGAGACAGGTTGTTGGCGAGGCTGCCACTTACGGGCCAGGTACTTCGTCTTGTCATTGTTTGTGATCCAGCCCACCATAGTGGTGTCATCAACAAACTTATAGATGGAGTTAGAGCCAAATTTGACATTACAGTTGTGAGTGTGTAACAAGTATAGTAAAGGACTGTGAACTCACTGATTGTGGTCTGTGGGTCAGAAAGTCAAGGATAGTGGAAGAGGAGGGTGTTCATTCGTAGATCCAGGATGTTTTGGTTGGAGACCCTGCATCAGGACTGAGGGTATAAAAGGGAGCTAGCCATTACAAAGAGGTGATGTGAAGAGATGAGGCTGGTGGTGGCAAGTGATCAGTGGTTCCAGGTGAGCAGCAGTTATCGGGCCGATGTGGGTGGTTGTGGTGGGAAAACCAACAGCGGGTTGGGACGTGATAGACTGTAGATTATAAATCTGACAAGAAATCAAGCTGATGAGTGGAACCAGGTAAGGGAGGGATGAAGGGCAAATGGGAACAGTAGGGGAAGGGTGATAGGGAATCCAGTGGGTTGAGTGTGCAGATGATAGGCAGTTGGAACTAAGTCAGGGAGGTGAATGATATTGGATAGCAGGAGGATGGTTGGAAAGAAGGGGTGTGTGGAAGGACCTTGCTGCTTCAGGTGAGTGAAAGGAACAGAAAGGTGTTAATATTGGCCAAATTAGAGGTATGACAAAATGGAGGATCTTTGCATTTGCAAGGCCTGCTTGTCCTCTTTCTGTGAAACGTTGCAAGCTGTGAGCTGGCGCCACAAAGTCTGGACCCTAGATGAATATTCAGGATGAGGTGAGGTCCAGATAACCTTTCCTTTGTTAAAATGTATAAGGACTTTTGCAGAGGAGCTCAGAGGTGTTGCAAATGCATGGTCAGGATTGGTCAGATAAGGGAGAGTTGTAAATACCGATAACTATGTTGTTGTGTTGTTATCTTGTGATTGGTTAAAGTGTGAAGCCTTGTTCAGACTGTTTACAATTACCTGGGAAAATGTGTCTATGCATATGTAAACTATGTTAACTGAGTTCCTGCTAGAACTTTCTGTAGAAACAATGTAATGGGGTACTTTGTAATTGGGTTAGGGAACTGTCAATAACAGTATAATGTAATCAATATTTGTGATTGGTTTGTAGGGTCTGCCACCCCCATCTAGATTCATGCCACAGGGTCCGATGACCTATAAAAGAGTGGACCCCACGAGGATCGGAGTCGATCTTCTGGAGGGGCACTTTTGGAGGTGTCTGCTTGCACGAGGCTGAAGGGCTTGAAAGAGCAGAGACAAGGACCGGACCCGCGGTGGTTGGGTATTGTATAGGGAGTTTGTTATTGTTGGAAAGAATAAAGAATAGTTGATCTGGTGCTTGACTCAGTGTTTTACTGAACTAGACTAAGGGGGTAAGTTTTAGGAGCATAATTACAAAGGTTGCTGGTTACCTAAAATTTGAGAATTTAATGTTGAATGAATGAATGAATGCTTTATTGTCACATGTGACAAGTCACAGTGAAATTCTTTGCTTAAATACAAAAGCTATGCAAATAGTCACCACATAGAGGGCGTTTACAAAGTTACTAAGTACCCCTGCCATCTCCTCCTTTGTTCTCTCCCTTTCCCCACTCCCTCATGGCGGTCTCCTCACTCCAGGTCCTCCTTTGTTCCCTTCCCCCGGCAATGGCGTCCTCACTTCCACATGGTCCATCCTCGTCCGTCGGTCAGTGCCATCAACGACCACCACACCGACCTCTCCACTAATGCTGCCGGGTCCTCTCTGTGGAGCCGACCCAGGCCTCAGACGTGGGCTCCGTTGACCCAGGAGCCGGCCGCAGGCTCCGACCCGCGAGGCTCCGGCCTCGGCTTCTCCGTGTCTTCATGCCTTAGATTATAGGCTACACTACAACCTTCCTAAAAATTCTAGCTGATCAGTGTAAAAGATTTCATTATCAGATGGCCAGGTTAACCAATTCAATGTATTTGAAGTTCCTGATTACTTCAACCTTTCAGTTTTCATAATTGTGATGAAAAATGGTTGAACAGGAAGCATATACAGGAATTTTAAATGTTATTTTTTCAAATGACACTTTAATAACTGCTTATTAAACTCATACATTCTCACGTGGATAATATGGTTAATGAGCATGGGGCTGTGTGAATAGCATTGAACAAATATCCTGTGTGCAATGTGAAGTGTGGAAGAAAAATTAATATTCTTCCTTACTTAATTTTGATTGGGATTGAACAAGGTAATGTAAGGGTGTTTTGGATGTGACAATTGGCAGCTCTCGCTTGACCTGGTGCTGAAGAGGTTCGTGGGAATCGGCAAAGTAAGATTAGACGTATTACCTCTTGTCTGGGAGTGTGGTGAAAGGTGGATGGTTAATATAAACATGAAATAGTAGAGTAGATAACGAAGCTTGTCTCTCTCTATCAGTGTGTTACAGTAGATCACCCACGCCCCCTACCGTTAGTAGCATAGATATGTTACTGTAAATGAGGGGGCTTATGATTAGCTCAGAGAGGGGATGGTGGCACGGGCTGCCTATAAGGTGGGATAGAATAATGTCAAAATGCCCTTGTATTGTGTTTGACGTATTAACCATCTGTTGTTCAATAAGATTAACATAAGCAAAACGTATGTTATGACTAATGAAATAATTCGTACCCGTGTAGTAGATAGTATATTTTCGTATAGCTGTATCTAACAAGAAACAAAAGTTGTTTAGTGCACAGTATAACTGTCGGCTAATTCTGCTGTGAAGTCAGAGAACTGGTGAGCAGTTAACTGCCGCCATCTCTCCATGATATCATGCAATAAAGTCTCTTGAAGCAAAGTCTGTTACTTTTCGTTTTCCTTTAATTTCGCTCTAAATTAATTTCTTCCACATGAAAGCATATAATCATCTGGCACAGAAACAGATCTCTCAATCTATCATGTCCATGCTGATCTTCACGTACACATCTTTATTAATCCTACGGCCATTTGGTCCTCCTACGCCTTGGTGATTGAAGTGCATGTCTAGACACTTCTTAAAGGTCGTGAGTACCCAACTCCAAACAGCATTCCACATTCCAAGCCACCCACTGGGTGAAAAATTTATTCTTCAGATTCCTTCTAAACACATCCCTATTGCTAAACCGATATTCTCCTGACATCTCTGCTGCCCTGCTATACAGGTAGTTTTCTACAATAAATCCTATCTATATTCTAAATAATTTTGTCACCCTTGATCAGATTGGGTCTCCTTTGGCCCCCTCTGCTTCAAGAAAAATACACACAGCTCACAAATTAAAATTATCCATTCCTGGCAATATCCTGATCGACCTCTCCTGCATCCTTTTTACTGTAATTGTGTCCATTTTGTTAACAGTGTCGCATTCCACAGTACTCCACTGTAGCCAAAACAACATTTAATAAAGTTGTACCATATCCGCCCTGCTCTTATATTCTATGGTAGACACAAAGTGCTAGAGTAACTCAGCGGGACAGGCAGCAACTCTGGAGAGAAGGAATGGGTGACATTTTGGGTCGAGACCCATCTTTCTTTCCTACACACTTATATTCTATGCTTATGAAGGCAAGTATCCGAGCTACCTTTTTCACTCCTTATCTTTCCATGCTGCCACCTTCAATTATCAAAAACTTCCCACAAAGACCTAGTATCTTCCCTATCAAGAACTTCCCCTTTTCTGATGCTGAATGCTGGATTCTTGGAACCCAGTGATTTGACGTCACGTTCTCAAAGCAAGGAGGAGACAGCATGATTTATAGAAAATATTTGCAGTGCTTTACAAAATGTTGGAAGCCCATAAACTGATATCACAGCTCTGAGTTCCCCTTCTTGCTTACCCAACATATCGCAAAAGGACCTGTCACTGCAAGAGATCAAGCTTGCTTCAAATGACTGGGGAAAATGTCATTGTGTGCATTCATTCTTTGTGCATTGGCCAGCAGTGAGTGCGGGTGCCTCACCAATGTTCACAATATTTCTTTCATGCTAATATTTCTCGTGCTATATACAATTTCATTTTTCCTTACAACATAGAAAGAGAGCATTTGGCCCATCAAGTCAATGCTGGTTCTCAAAGTAGCATTCTATTTATTTCATACTTATGACATAGAAATGGACCATTTTGCACATCAATTTATTTCTCCTACTTCTATTCTTGCAATTCATTTGATTACATACCCATTAACTCCACCGTGATTTGCCAACAATCCACCTTCACTGGGTGTACTTTACAATAACCAATTAATTTACCCACTAGCACATATTTAGAATGTTGGAGGAAACTGCAGCACCTGAGGGGAGTCCATGCAGTCACTTGGCGAATGTGCAAACTCCACACGGATAGAGCAGACGACAGGACTGAACCCAGTCAACTGTACTCTGAGATATAGACACAAAATGCTGGAGTAACTCAGCGGGACAGGCAGCATCTCTGGAGAGAAGTAATGGGTGATGTTTCGGGTCGCGACCCTTCCTCGGAAGCAGCAACATTACCTGCTGTGTAACTTCATCAGTAGAGTTGCAGACCTGAAATATTGAAATATCAATTCCCTCTCCATAGATACTGCAAGATCTACTGAGTTTTTCCAGCTTTTTCTGTTTTTTATTTATTTAGTTCCCATCACCTGCAGTTTTTCAGAATTATATTAAAATTAGAATCTAAGTATATGGTAGATATCTTGTTTGCAACAATATGAAGCTAGGTGACATTAATAGAAATTACAACTTTATTACATTTTTATTACAACTTTACCAACGCTTTACCCATTAGTGCCTCTTCTCGTGCATTACTACCCAGTTGCAGGCATTTATTTTTCCAGTTTCCATACTTTAAATCTTAATGAACTGCTTGAAAGTAAATCTGCTAGATAGAACCCCCCCCCCCCCCCCCCAAGGCTGCCAGGATTCTTCCCCATCCTACATTGCATTCAGATGCAATTCAAAAGCAGAACTTACTTTAGGCTGATCTACTAAATACAGATAAAAAGTGTTAACTCTTATTCCCTTGAGGTGGGAAGGAGAGACAAATTGGGTACCATGGGGAAGAGCAAGGGTGGAAATGAAATGAAGGAGAGGGAAGACACAGAAGAGGTATGTAGGATGAAATGATGGGAGAGTAAGGAGGGTAGAGAGGAATGGGAGAGTGGAGCTGCTATCTTGCATGCTTGGTATGGTTCAGCTCTAAACAAGGTGCCACTGTAAATTCTTATGGTGCCAATATGTTCTCCTTCCTTTTCTCAACATTCTGCTCCTTCCACAGAAGGCTGTGGAGGCTGTCAATGGATATTTTTAAGGTGGAGATTGATTAATGTCAGGGGTTATGGAGAGAAGGTAAAAGAATGGGGTTGAGAGGGAAAGATAGGTCAGCCATGATTGAATGCCAGAGTAGACTTGATGGGCCAAATGGCCTAATTCTGCTCCTACAGCTTATGAACTTCTCCCATCCCTCTGATTTACAACACTGGCAATGTGGAAGATTACCCAGCTGTGTCCCATTTACAAAGTCTGAGAAACGCAATCCTGCTAATTACCACCCAGGCTACCCGAGCAAAGCAATGGAAGGTGTTGCTTAATGTTGTTCATTATTTATGCTTTTAGCATTTTATGCTAATTTTATATTATGATTCAAATTATTGGTAAAATATTAAAAGGTTTAATTATTTACTTTATTTTTTATGGTCCTCGCTTCAAATCTGCAGGTTGGATTTTCGCAACCAGACAAGATCAATACAGCGTAGAGTAACAGCAGGCATCTCCCACAGGTCGTGGGGCTCAGAAAAGTAGTCTCTGGTACAATCATTTGAGGAGTTGAAAGTGGCATCATAAACAGGCAAGCGAACGACAATTATCAGGTTAAAAATATAATGAAAATAATGATTGATAGTTGTTACCAACAGTATTTTCAAATATCACTTACTCTGCAATAACCTGTGCAATAATGCAGTTTGGGTTTTCCCATGGCTTCAGATCTCATCATAGTCTTGATCAATAAATGAACCAAAGAGTGAAATTCCAGAGGAAAAGATGGGAGTGACTGCATTTAGTATCAGGGCAGCATTTGACCAAATGTGTCATCAAGAAGATAGAAACAAAATGCTGGAGTAACTCAGTGAGTCTGGCAGCAGCTCTGGGGAAAAGGAACAGGCAATGTTTCAGGTTGAGACCCTTCATACCATCAAGAAGCCTGAACTCCACGTACATAAAAAGGAAAACAGACAAGTGGTTTACTTCATACTTTACAAAGGGAGGTTGCGATATTTACTAAAGGTCAATCATCCCAACTCCTGAACGTCACTGGGCGATGCCTCAAGCCAATTATTTTCAGCTGTTTCAGCAGTGTTTCATCAGCTGTTTCACCTTCCATCATAAAGTTGAAAAAAAGGATCCATTCATAACTGATACAAACATATAAATTAGAAGTAGCAGTAAATCATTGGACTCCTCCAGCCTGCTGCACCATTTAATAAGGTTATGGACCATCTGATTTTAATCTCAATTTCATAATCCCGCCTGGCCTTTCGCCAGTTTGTTAATCCAGCATCTACCTCAACTATTCAAAGATACTGTTTCCACCTCCCTTTGTGGAAGAGAGCTCCTAATTCTCATGACACTCAGTGAAACAATTTTACCTCAACCTAGTCTTAAAAACGTGACCCCTAATTTTTAAACACTCACTCTTGGTTCTAAATTTTCCTACAAGAGAAAATATCCTCCACCAATTAACCTGCCAAGTTGTTACAGGATCTTACACATTTCAATCAAGTTCCCTGCAACTCTCCTGAATTTCAGCTGGTACAAGTCTAGTCTGATTAATCTTTCATTATAACCTGCCAATTCCAAGTATTTGTCTGGTAAACCTTCACTGAACTGCTCCCAACACATTTACATGCTACTTTAATAAGACCACAGTGTTGGACACCGCACATCTTGAGGAAATGCGATTCCTCCTAATAGATAAATCAGACCAATTCTTAACGAGTTGGTCTCCATTTGTCGACTTTTTGGAAGCATATGGTGCAACAAAATCGTAGAAGCTAACTGTTTCAGGATTGGGTGAGGGATGGTCAAGAATATAAATAACGATCTCCTTAATCTCTTACTTTCTACTCTTTCTCTTTCTATCTTCTTTTCTTCACTTTTCTTCTTTCACCCTTTTTTTCTTTTCACACACTATATATCACATGTTTTTCTATCTTTTATTATCTATTCTCTCTTTTTCTTTTCCATTATTAAAAAAAAAAAAAATAAGAAGCTGTACATAAAATGTAACATGTCAATATATATTAGGCACCTTGGTGTCATATTACTGTACTTCTAATAAAATAAAATAATTATTTAAAAAAAAAAAAAATAATAATAATAATAAGACCACAGTACTCCACTATGGGAAGGATGTGATTGCACTGGAGAGAGTGCAGAGAAAATTCATCAGAATATTGCCTAGATTGGAGGACTTTAGACGGAGAGAAATTAAATAGTCGGGGTTAATTTTTTCAGGATTGCAGCAGGTTGTGGGGTGACCTGACAGAGGTATAATAAAGTTATGAAAGGCATAGATAGGCATAGACATAATCAAACTTTTTCCCATGATAGGGGTATCAAAATTATGGAATTAGATATAATCATAGTTGCAGAGTCATACAGCATAGAAACAGGCCCTTCAGCCCAGCTTGTCCATGCTGACCAAGGTGTCCCATCCACACTAATCCCACCAGCCCTCGTTTGACCTATACCCCTCTAAACCTTTTTTATCCATGTACTTGTCTAATCAGTGTTTTAAATATTGTTATAGTTTCTGCCTCAACTACCTCCTCCGGTAGCTCATTCCATATACCCACCACCCTCTGTATGGCAAGGTTGTACCTCAGATTCCCATTAAATCTTTCTCTCTCACTCCGATCGAGTAATGTTGCAGAAGTCACCGCTTTCAAAATTGTTCACTGAGTGAATCATTAAGCATTTAAACATGCTGACGTAATATAACACAAGCAAATGAAATCTAGGTCAATTACTTTTTTAATGATAATGATTAATGATTGAAATAGAGGGATTAGGGCATGTTACTTCAGATGGTAGAAGCATGTGGTGTGAAGATCAACTAACCAACATAATAGTCAGCCCAATAAAATGGATGTTCAGAAGATTATGCAGAATGCCCCAACCTCAATAGTTAGATGCTCAATGGATGCCAATAAAGTATTTAGCACAATTAACACATATTTATTATTTCAAACAATAATAATTGCTTTTCAAGAACAACATTTTTCAGGCATAACACCCTGAGGTGCAACAGCCGCACGACTCAAAGAATGCATTCTATCTGTAAAGCGTCCATAATGTATTGATACAGATAAAAGGATGGCACTGCCTGAGAGAGTGGTTGAGGCTGGGTTGCTAACAGCATTTAAGATGTGTCCAGATGATCACTAGAATTGCTTAGAGAGGGCTATGGACTAAGTGCTGGGTGATGGAATTAATATGAAAGGATGTCCACTGGTCAGCATGGACAAACTGGGTTGAATGGCCTGTTTCTATGTTGTACGTTTCTATGACTCTACTAATTGTATGTTTATTTGGACGAAATCCACAGAGGCTCTTATTGCATACTGCTGAGAATTTGTTTTAAACTATGTGAATTAAACAGAATATTCAAGTAAAACACAGTTATATTAATGACCAATTTCTAATATAACTCTCAGCAACCAATTTAAATATTATATTTGATAAGTAAATGCATTACTCACTTGCCAAAAAACGTCACCACAATTTCTTGCAAAGGATTACAACACACTCACTATGTCACATGCCATCATTTCAGTACTTTTTATTAATGTGCAAAATAAATAATACATACATGTTGAAAGAATGTCTGGAAAAATTAAATATGGTGTAGGTACCCTCTTTAACTGCATATATACAAGCTAGAGGTATATATTGCTACAAATTATTATATTTTAATTGATTCCTAGACTAACTCAAACAGTACACATTCTTGCAGAATGTCTGTGCAGAGGGAGGCAGTTAATTCACCCTGCAAGATCCAATCAAGGCACCAATACTGTCTTTCACAAACAGGAATACTGCCTGTTATTTGCGTCTCACAAGTTCATGCAATTTACACCATTTGAACAGAAAATTGAGATACATTATTAAATAATAAACTGTAGTTTATACATATTATATATATGAAATATATAATATATATATAAACTTAATATTCTAGTCTGTCCCACTTATTGGAAGTCAGTTAATATAGAGTTGCTTATTACCAAAGACAGGTGAAATCAGGACAAATGTTTGTGTGGTACGCATGCCCCCTACTCACCAATGAGAATTAGCGGATGAGCAATATATTCTACTAAGTTGAAGTTCTAAATGTACTCAATGAAGAACAAAGTAATAAGCAAAGAAATGTTGGCAATTTAGTGCTTTCTTCTGCTGAAGTTGCTGAAGTTAACAATTATTACTTTTTCATCTCCTTCCTCCACCCACCTCAAATAAAATTGCACAGTCCATCAAGCACTCATATTAATAATCTTCATCTTCTGGATGAGTAACGTAAGTAAAGGGTACTAATCCACGTTCAGCACCAAGGCCACACAGCAGCCAGTCTGCATCCACTTTTGACATCACTCTCAGAACATCTCCTTTTTTAAAGCTGAGTTGTCCTTTCTCGGTTGCTATGTGATGACAAAGTGCCTTCACTTCTCTTAATGGGAAAAAAAGTAAAATTGTGTTTGTAAAACTGAATGCATAACACAAAATGTATTTATATTATTTTTTCAGGTTAGGCTTCTACTAAACTGTCACATTCTCTTCTGTTGTGTTAAAACTTATGAATTAATCACCAAAAAAATCATGAGGAAATGCATTTTACAATTGTTAGTATTTAATAACACAAAGCAGCAGAAGATACATCTGATGAGTAGAAAAAGAGGAATAAGGATGTGATGTTTGTACTTGAGCCTACGGGTGCTATCAGTCATGGAGAGAGGCCTCATATTCATATGATTAGGTGGCGGCGCAGCGGTAGAGAGGCTGCCTTACAGCACCAGAGAGACGGGTTCGATCCTGATTCTGGGTGCTGTCTGTATGCCGTTTGTACGTTTTCCCTGTGACCGCGTGGGTTTTCTCTGGGTGCTCCGGTGTCCACCCAAGCTCCAAAGACGTACAGGTTTGTAGGTTAATTGGCTTTAGTAAAATTGCAAATTTTAAATTGTCAAATTGTAGGATAATGCTGGTGTATGGGGTGATTGCTAATCGGCGCGACTCGGTGGGCCAAAGGGCATGTTTCCTCGCTGTATCTCTAAAGTCTAAAAATAGAGATAGAAAATAAAAATACTCAGCAGTGTCTATGGAGAAGGAGAAATGTTATCAAACAGATGCTGTCTGACCTGCTGAGTATTTCCACCATATTCTGTTTTTATTTCACATTTGAAGCATCTGAGGTTTAATTTTGCTTTTCTATCATCATTTGTGTAGGTGTCTTGTGACAACTTAAGGTTAAAGGTACAAAAAAGTAGAAAAAAGAACAGCATTAAATAACACAGGAGAGTAAAAGTTGCTTTATACAACAAATATAAACTGAGGGAAGACACAAAGTGCTGGAGTAACTCAGAGGGTCAGGCAGCATCCCTGGAGAGCACGGATAGTTCATGTGTCGGGTAGGGACCCTTTTTCAGAAGACAGATTCAATCAGAAAAGTCATCCTTCCATGCTCTCCAAGAATGCTGCCTGACCCGTTGGGTTAAATCAGCATTTTGTGTCTTTCCTTGGTAAACCAGCATCTGCAGTTCCTTGTTTTTAAATATAAACTGAGATTGTGGTGAATCTAAATAGCAGAAGGTTAAAAAATAAAAATCTGGAGAAGAGAGAATTAGAACAATGTCTCAGAATAAGGGAATTAATCTTTATGTTCTAATCTGTGCTTTGCAGTACAAATGGATTTGATTTTATGTTTCATGCAGATTACCGTCAAGCTGCTGCTAGCAAACAAACTGTATAATGAATCAGTCAGCATGTTTTCAAACTATTGGGATTATTTTCAAAACTATCAAATCTATATTTTAGATTTTCAACGATTTACAGATTTTACATGCTGAGTTATTGCAATGGTTGTTTGAGATAAATGTATCACTATGTGCTGAGTTAACAAATCTCAGTGCACCTGAATATCCCCAACCTTTCATGTTTAATTATGGCCAGGACCACCACCACAGTTCACTGAAATTGAACCTCAGTCGTGACACTGCAGAAGAAGCTCAGCACACATGCTCCTTCTTCTGCAGTGTCACGGACTCCTGCCTATTCATTCTTCACCTCTCAGCCATGGTGTTATGGGGCAGGTTCAAATTCTTCCTAACAAGAAAGGACTTGGGGTATTCTTCAGTGGAATTGTTTCTGAATACCATATCACTGGTATTTTCTGAAGCCACAAGTCTGTCAAGTCTCGGGTGAAGAATGACATACAAGTTGAAGAATCAAGTGTAAAAATGAGTTATGTACCGAACAAAATACTATAGCAAGTTCTCTAAGCTTGTCAATAAAAACATACCAAGATTATTACAAATATTATGGGTACTTCAATTACTCTATGTGGTCCACTAACATCTAACATATGACTTCAGTACCCCAAGCAGCTGAAGTACTTCCATCTTACCGGGATTCTGCCATCCAGTTCCTTCCCCAATGATATCACGAGGTTTATATTTAGCATTAGCAGATTTTGCCATAATATGAGTAATTACAGTATCCCAACCACATCTGTCACTGAAATCTGGTAAATCAACAAAGATTATGCATCAAACCTAAGACTTCTGATGCATATGGGTTAGTCATAAGTATACTTATTTTTACCAACCAGGACATCTGAGAAGCTAGCTTGTAACTTCATGTAATAAATACAGTGAAAACGCTTCATAAGTACTGTCTAACCACCTAGATTCAAGAAAATAACATAAATACCACTACCGCTCATATCGGGCTTTTGTTTCTTGAGATTCTGGCTGACTACCTCCAGTCTGTGAGTTGATTTGTTCTGTTACATATTGAAATCCTCTCCATTTTCCTGATCCCATAGTCTGCACCATTAGATCATACACTGATTGATCAAGTCCCAGCCATCCAGAAGGTAATCTAGAGACAAAGAAAATAAAACAATACAAATTAATAAAGATATGTTCATTTAAGATATTGCTGTGCCGGGGATAAGAAAATTCTACCTCCACTTCAATGTGTATGAATAACTTTCACCTTAGGCAAACTTTATAAATAGTTTTATTCTACACAAGCACCTTTCCAATAACATACAATACAATAGTTTGCGATAAGGAGTAAGTGCAGCTTTAAAACTGATTCAGACTAGTCAAAAGTCCACAGAATGGAGAAATAAGGAACTGTAGATGTTAGTTTACGAATAAAAGACACAAATTGCTGGTATAATTCAGCGGGTCAGATAGCATCTCTGGAGGACAAGAACAGGTGGGGTTTCGAGTCAAGAGCCATCTTCAATCTGATCAGACTGAAGAAGGGCCCTGACCTGCAACGTCACCTATCTATATTCTCCAGAGACGTTGCCTCACTCACTAAGTTACTCCAGCACTTTGTGTCATTTTTTTTAAAAGTCCACTGATTGTGTTTTAACTAATAGGGAATGCTTCTACCAAGCTTTTAGCTGCTGAGATATGCATTCGATGAGTACAACACTGACATCTCTTCATTATTGTATGCATTATTATGGTGATGCTGCTGGGTAAGTCAGGGAGCTTGGGCAAGAAGGCAAAGCAATGGCCATCTGTCCATGTAGTCTAGGCCCCTATTTTCTAAGCCTATCATCACATAGATATGTTCAATGATGCAAGGTCAAAGTCATGTGTCGGAAGGAACTGCAGATGCTGGTTTAAATTGAAGATAGGCACAAAAAGCTGGAGTAACTCAGCGGGACTGGCAGTATCTCAGGAGAGAAGGAATTTCGGCTCGAGATCCTTCTTCAGACAGTATCTCCAGAGATGCCGCCTGACCTGCTGAGTTACTCCAGCTTTTTGTGTCTATCTTAATGCCTATAAGGCACAGCTTTTGAGTATCCAGCAGAATTGTCACACATGCTTGTGTGATACAGATTTACCCCTGCATTTCATCACAGACGAGATTAGGAATTTTAGGGTAGCTATCTATAACTGGTTACCCCTTCTATCGGGAAGAACTGAAAGTTGTACAACGTGCTTTGAATGCCTTGATATGTACAATTCAAAATTGGTCAAGAGGAAGGTGACTCATTGGATTCAGCAAAAATACCTCTGGTATATAGATATCAACACAGCTCAGAATAATGGTACAACTATCTCAATTTGAGCTGAAATATCCAGCACAACATGAGAATGGGATTAGAAATAACTGAAATTACTAAACATTGCAAATAATTTGTGAAATGTGAATATGAATATGAACTGGGAAAATGTCTCCGTACAAAGTGTACTAAAAATAAGATTACCATAAAAAAAATAACAGATTACAACTTTAATCAATGAATTATTAATACATACATGTATTTGTATATTTGAATAGCGCCTTTCACAACCTTGCTTTCCAAATGCTTCCCAGTTGATGCAGTGATTTTTAAGTGCAGTCATTGTTGTAAAGCACAGATAACGTGCAAAAAATAGCATTGAGACAGAAAGCAGTTTATCGGTTTTAGTGATATTGATTTGAATATATCTATTAGTTAGGTATAAATCATCTGTTCCTCCAAAGAGTGCACACCTGAGAGTGTGTACGGGCCTCAGTTTAACATCTCTTTAAGGCCGTACTTCTAGTGCACCACTAAACTGGTTTTTCTCCTCATATCATTCAGAAACAATTGTGCTATTATCTGAACTAATAAGTAGTTCATTTTAAATTGTTAAGTTTTAATGAAAGAATGCTATAATGTGGACTTTCAGTTGTTCCTAGCATGCCTCAATGCCCAAGTATCATTTGCAAATCTCAAATCAGGAGTATGAGAAAATTCTTACTATGGGCTTAGATTGATGCAGCTGCAACAGCACTTAGTAAACTAGTCAACCATGCAAGGCAGTGCAGTTTGCTTTAATGATATACATGCAGTGAATCCAATTTTCAGCTTCTTCCTCACACTGTACAGGAGAATCTGCATTTTGTCAAGGTCATTATAACTGTGAAGATTGCTGTCAAGAAGGCCAATATTGGTGGAGCATCATAATCTATGAATACGCCTGCAAGTGACACACCATTCTGACATTTTTCCTTCAATGTGTTGAAATCCTGGAACTCCTTAATATCAGAACACTCTACAAGGACTGCAGTGGTATAAACTAACAGGGAAATGGAGATGATCAATATTTAGCATGCTGCACCACTAATCCAAAGGTCTGGAGCAACAGATTCAAATCCCACCATGTCATTTAAATTCTGATGATGAAATCCATAAAAATCCACAAAATCAATCTTTAGATGAGAATATGCAAGGCATGATTAATAACTTAGATGAGAATGTGCAAAGCATGATTCGTAAATTTGCAGATTACACAAAAATAAGTGGTATCGTCAACAGTGCATATAGTTATCAAGAATTACAGTGTTATCTTTATCATCTGGGTACTGGCCCAAAGACCAGCAAATGGATTATAATTAAGAGAAATGGAAGGTGTTGCATTTTGGCAAGTCAAAGCAGGACACGACCTTTACAGTGACTGTTAGACCCTGAGTGTCGAGGAGCAGAGGGTCTAGTAATACAAGCACATAATTCCATGAAAGTGACACCACAGGTAGATAGTGTGGTGAAGAAGGCTTTTTGGCAAGTAGTTTTTAATCAGTCAAGGAAATTAGTATAGAAGTTGGGACATCAAGTTACAGTTGTACAAGATGCTGATGAGGTTGCATTGGTGAATTGTGTTCAGTTGTTGGTCACCCTGCTACAAGAAAGACACTGTGAAGCTGGAAAGAGTGCAGAGAAGATTGATGAGGATATTGCCAGGGCTCAAGGGCCAGAGCTATAGGAAGAGATTGGGCAGGCTAGGACTTTATTCCTTGAAGCGCAGAAGGCTGAGGGGTATCTTATAGAAGTGTATAAAATAATGAGGGGAATAGAATACATAGTGTATTTTTCTTAGGGTAAGGAAATCAAGAAACAGAGGACATAGGTTTACGGTAAGAGGGGAAAGATTGAGTCGGTTCTTGTGGGGCAAAGTTTTCACAAAGGTAACGGTTGGTAAAATGGAACGAGCTGCCAAAGGATGTAGTTGAGACAGATACAATAACATTTAAAAAACATTTGGATACATAGTTGGGAAAGGTTTAGAGCAGGGGTCGGCAACTTTTTCTGCCAAGGGGCCAGGACACATGTCTGTGAGCGGATGGCGGGGACCACATCTATCCGTCTACACATGGATCCCACCCCCATCCCGCCCCAGATGGCAGGCATCAAATCACGTGTTCACATAGATCCTGCCCCTTCGAGGACGCCACCCAGAGCACTGGGCTCAAATATCATACTCACTCTTCCACGGCCTACTGACAAACCCGATCCCGACAGCAAAGCCCAGACACAGAAGGTGCGCGGCCGTGCCGGCGGCTTTGCGCATGATGCGGTGCAGCCAGGGCTCGGTGGTCGGCCATAGCCGCCGCCAGCGCAGGCCTCCTTGCGTCACCGTGCCTGGGCCCGGGAGGAGGAGCCCGGCCTCACGCAGGGCAATGGGCAGAACCTTTTCAGTGTTTCACCCGACCCTTGGTCTGAAAAACACCTTCCAGGTACCAGAGGTAGAAAAAAAATGCTGGAGAAACTCACTCCATCATTTTTTTCTACCTTCGATTTTTTTCAGCATCTGCAGTTCTTTCTTAAACATTCCAGGTACCGGAGATGATGGAAGTCTGCGGGACGGATGATTGAGGGAAAAGAAATATGCCTACGGGCCGGATGATTTCGGATTACGGGCCGGATTCAGCCCGGGGGCCGTAGGTTGCCTGGTTTAGAGGATATGGACCTTTGAGAGTATGAGAGAAGTTCTCCCCCAAGTTGACTGGAGCAGGTTATTTGAGGGGAAAGGAACATTAGCCAAGTGGGATGTTTTTAAAAGTGTGCTGACAAAAGCTCAGGATATGTACGTCCCCGTTAGAGTGAAGGGCAAAGCAGGCAATGTAAGGAAGCTTGGCTGACAAGGGAAATTGAGGTGTTGGTCAAAAACAAGAAGCATGCATGGGTCAGGTATAGGCAGCTGGGATCGTGCATCACTTGAGGAGTTTCGGGAACTAAGAAGTAAGTTGAAAAGGGAGATCAAATGGGCAAAAAAGGGCCAGGAGATTGCCCTTAATGCTATCCGCCAGAACTATCCCAAAAGATTTTATAAATACATAAGGGGGAAAAGGGTAACTAGAAAAAGAGTGGGACCTCTCAGGAATTAAAGCGGTCACTTCTGTATGGAGCCACAGGAGATGGCCAAGATCCTCAATGAGTATTTCTCCTCTGTATTTACCAAAGAGAAAGACAGTAGGACGGAGAAACTTGGGGCAGTCAATGGAAGCGTCTTGAGAGCAGTCAGTGTTACCGTCGAAGAAGTACTGAATGTACTATCGTGTATGCAGGTAGAAAAATCTCCAGGGCCTGATCAGATATATCCGAGGACATTGCTGGAAACTAGAGAGAAAATTGCAGGAGCGCTGGTTGAAATTTACGAGTCTTCCTTAAGTACATGAGAGGTGCCGGAAGACTGGAGGGTGGCAAATGTTGTGCCTCTTTTCAAGAAGGGCCTCAGGGAAAAAACTGGGAACTATTGGCCGGTGAGCTTAACATCTGTAGTTGGAAAGTTACTAGAGAGTATTCTGAGGGATAGGTTATACAGGCACTTGGATGGACAAGGACTGATTAGGGATAATCAGCATGGTATTGTACGTGGGAGGTCGTGTCTCACAAATCTGATTGATTTTTTTGAAGACGTGACCAAAAAGGTCAATGAGGGCAGAGCTATAAATGTTGTGTACATGGATTTCAGTAAGGCATTCGAAAGGTTCCACATGGTAGGTTGCTCTGGAAGGTTAGATCGCATGGGATCCAAGGAGAGATAGCTGAATGGATAGTCATGGTGAAAGGCTGCATGGAAGCAGAGGGTGATGGTGAAAGGTTGCTTCTCGGACTGGATACCTGTGACTAGTGAGTGGTGTGCTTCAGGGTTCAGTGCTGGGCCCATTACTGTTTGTCATCTACATCAATGATTTGGATGAGAACATACAGGGCAAGATTAGCAAGTTTGCTGATGATACAAAAGTTAGTGGTTTTGCAGATAGTGAAGATGCTTGTGAAAGATTGCAGCAGGATCTGGATCGATTGGCCAGGGGGGCTGAGAAATGGTTGATGGAATTCAATACAGAGAAGTGTGAGGTGTTGCATTTTGGAATGTCTAACAAGGGCAGGACCTACACAGTAAATGGTAGACCTCTGGGGAGTGTTGTAGAGCAGAGTGATCGAGGTGCATGATTCCTTGAAGTCTGGGTCTCTATTCCTTGGAGTGCAGGAGGAGTATGAGGGGTGATATTATAGAAGTGTACAAAATCATGAGAGGAATTGATCGGGTAGATGCACACTCTTGCCCAGAGTAGGGGAATCGAGGAGCTGGAGACATAGGTTCAAGGTGAAGGGGAAAAGATTTAATAGGAATCCAAGGGACAACTTTTTCACACTAAAGATGGTGGGTGTATGGAACAAGCTGCCAGAAGAGGTAGTTGAGGCTGGGACTATCCCATTGTTTAAGAAACAGTTAGACAGGTACACGGATAGGACAGGTTTGGAGGGATATGGATCAAGCGCAGGCAGGTGGGACTAGTGTAGCTGGGACATTGTTGGCCGGTGTGGGCAAGTTGGGCCGAAGGGCCTGTGTCCACACTGTATCACTCTATGATTCGATGACCAAACGCAGACAAAGGTGGCTAGCTTAGATGGGGAATCTTAGTTATTTTGGATGAGTTGGGCCAAAGGGCCTGTTTCATGCTGTATGGCTCTCTGACTCTAAATCAAAAAATGATACCAGTGATAGCGATAGTGATACCAGATAGTTGTAAAAAAATCTTACTGGTTCACAAATGAATATTAGGGAAGGGAAAAAAAGGCACAAAATGCTGGAGTAACTCAGTAGCATCTCTAGGGAAGGAAATCTGTGTTTTATAGCTGCTGTGACCCGTATATTCACCCCCACAGCATTGTAGACTTACAGCAATTGTCGTTTATTGGCTGGCTGAGATAGTCTATCTAGCTATTCTTTCAAGGATAAATGCTGGACTTGCTGACAATACCCAAATTGCATGAAATATTGTGGTTCTGGCAATATTATTTCAACATGATTGTGAGAAAAAGTCTTACCTGCTTTTCTGTGATTTGACCAGTTTAGGTTCTTCCTTTCTAGTCTGATTTACACTTGCACCAAACAATCGGCCTAGCCACATTCCTTGTTTGCCTTCAGTGTGCTGAAGATTTTGCTTCTTTTCAGGTTGTTCAACATGATCACATGAAACCACACTTTCATTTCCTTTGCTATGTTTAACTTCATTCAGCACAGACTCTGGAGGACTCCCCATCCAAGAGGATTTGGTTTCATTCTTAGAATCATCAAGCTGAGTCTTCATTAAAAGTTCCTTCCTGGCTAATGCTTCATTTGCTGTAGCCAGACCAGACACCATGATGCAAATGTCTGAATGTTGTAATTCAGATATATCCCCACTCTCTGCTCCCTCCACGACATCATCTCGAAGTGATCCTTTCTCCACACCTACATCTAACTTTAGAGGCAAAGCAGGAGTACTTTGCTTCTTTCTCTTCTCCCATTTTGCAAACTTTGATTCTTCAGAAGACCCTTCAATGTACACTTGTGAACTCTGCATGAGTTGGTACCACCATCCTGCTTGCTTGTCCTTTTTCATGTCCATTACTTTCTCCTGCTGCATTCTTTCTACACTCTCCACATCTTTATCTGTTTTATCGAGGAACATTGTATCTTTTGCTGTTGCACCATTCAGTGTAACCACACGTTGTGTGGCTCTTTGTGTCATTTCCTCCCTGTACTGCTGAGATCCCAAAATGTTACTGCTGCCGTTGGTTCTCATCAGTTGGAAGGTGGAGTGCACAGACTGCAAGAGGTCCTGCTTGACTTTGAGCTGCTCCTTTTTCTTTTGCTGCTCTTTGTTCATTTGAATAATATGGTGCTCAAACATCAAATCTAGTTCAAAGGGGAGTAATGAAAGAGGCTGCAGCAAAAGCAGGAGTTCCTCAAACAATGTTTGGCACACATTGTGTGACAGTGCTAGGAAACCAGTGGACAGATAGTGAATTCCAATAATATCTAAAAGAGAAATTATTTAGTGTTAGTTTAGGATTCAAAATACAACACTCCACACAGAGTGGAAAAAATGCTTCTCTACAAGTATATAGATAGACACGTTAACTGCCGAAATTGAACTATACCACAGTTTCTCTACATGTATGACTAATAGAACATATAACAGTACAGCACAGGAACGGGCCCTTCGGCCCACAATGTTTGTGCTGTACATGATACTTAGACCATGCAAAACCAAATTTATTCACTGCATGGATTTGATAAAACCACCTCCCCACCAAAAGCCATGGATGAGTTATCTGATAGATGCACCACAGATTAAACATTTATGACAACATCTGCTGGGATTTAAATCCATGACACCAAGATTTGAGATGAATACTTTATGAACATATGATATATCAACATTTTATGATGGAATTGTTCATGAGTAGCCTGGTCTACAGGGATTTAAGTACAATTGAAGTGTTAATCTGGCATGCTCAGGGTTTTGGTGGTGCTGGATATTGTACCTTAATACACACATATAATTCACTTTTTTTTAAAGATGTTACACTGTACAATAATCCATTTAGGAGTGAACCCATTAATTTTCAAGGGACTGTAGGAAATATTGACCATTAAGTTTAAAGAGAGCACAGGAATCTGAAGCAGAGAAGTTTCAAGAGTGTGTGATCAATAGAACCAATGTTTAAGAAAGAACTGCAGATGCTGTAAAAATCGAAGGTAGACAAAAGTGCTGGAGAAACTCAGTGGGTGGGGCAGCATCTATGGAGCGAAGGAATAGGTGACATTTCGGGTCTAAACCCTTCTTCAGACTTCAGTCCGAAGAAGGGTCTTGACCCAAAACGTCACCTATTCCTTCGCTCCATAGATGCTGCCTCACCCGCTGAGTTTCTCCAGCATTTTTGTCGACCAATAGAACCAGTTAAGTTTAAAGATAGCTTGCAAACCAGGACCCCCGGTGAATGGACAGGAAGTGAGGCGAGCATCGAATGGCCAAACAGATATTGAACCAGAGAGTTTTTGGAATAGTCAGATAGCATATTATCAGAGTTTCATTGTACAACTAATTCTCATTATCTTGTTCAGGGAATACTATTCATGAGAAATAGTTTATGGACTCTTTGGAATCCAGCTCCACCATACGCAGCGGTTTACATATGCAGTGGTTCTCAATTCTGCAGTGTACCTTGGAATTTAGTTTATAGAGTTGGCAAGTGGCTTTCATCAGTCAGGGAAATTAGTATAGAACTTGGGACATCATGTTACAGTTGTACAAGATGCTGGTGAAGCTGCATTTGTGCATTGTGTTCAGCTTTGGTCACCCTGCTGCAGGAAATAAGCCATTAAGTTGGAAAGAGTGCAGAGAAGATTTACGAGGATATTGCCAGGATTCAAGGGCCTGAGATATAGGAAGAGATTGGGCAGACTAGGGAATACAGCTGCAAAATAAAGGGCCAGTCACTTAAAACTCAGATGTATAGACATTTATTTTCTCTAAGTGAATCTTTGGAATTCGCTGGCACTGATGATGGTGGAGGCATAATCATTAGATACATTTAAAATGGAGATTTTTAAAAGATTAGGGATTGAGGGTTATAGGGAACAGGCACAGTAAAGGAGTTGAGGGCAGCATACATCAGCCAAGATTACACTGAATAGTGGGCAGTCTAGAGAAGTCGGGTAGACTCTTCCTGCTCCTATTTTCTTATGTTCTTGCCAACTCTTTCTCACTTCAATGTAGATGTGAGTGTTGGTTATGAAGATGTTTCTATATCTAGATACAGAATTTCAATAGATATGAAATGGAAAAGTGATTAATCCAAACCGTCACTTTGGAAAGGCGTGACAGGATCGGTCAAAGTCAGCATGCATTTATGAAGGGGAAATCGTGCTTGACTAATCTTCTGGAATTTTTTAGGATGTAACAAGTAGAATGGACAAGGGAGAGCCAGTGGCTGTGGTGTATCTGGACTTTCAAAAAGCCTTTGAGAAGTCCCACACAAGCGATTAGTGGGCAAAATTAGACCACATGGTATTGTGGGTAGGGTATTGGCATAGATAGAGAACTGGTTGGCAGACTGGATTGCAAAGAGTAGAAATTAGTGCTGGGACCCCAGTTATTTACAATATATTAACGATTTAGATGAAGGAATTAAATGTAACTTCTCCAAGTTTGCGGATGACACAAAGCTGGATGGCAGTGTGAGCTGTGATGAGGATGCTATGAGGCTGCAGGGTGACTTGGATAGGTTGGGTGAGTGGGCAAATGCATTACAGATGCAGTATAATGTAGATAAATGTGAGGTTATCCACTTTGGTGGCAAGAACAAGAAGGCAGATTATTATCTGAATGGTGTCAGATTAGAAAAAGGGGAGGTGCAACGAGACCTAGGTGTCCTTGTACACCAGTCACTGAAAGTAAGCATGCAGGTACAGCAGGCAGTGAAGAAAGCTAATGGCATATTGGCCTTCATAGTGAGAGGATTTGAGGATAGGAGCAAGGAGGTCCTACTGTAGTGGTACAGGGCCCTGGTGAGACTGCACCTGGAGTATTGTGTGCAGTTTAGGTCTCCTAATTTGAGGAAGGACATTCTTGCTATTGAGGGAGTGCAGCGTAGGTTCACCAGGTTAATTCCCAGCATGGCGGGACTGACATATGAAGAAAGAATGGATCGACTGGGCTCATATATACTGGAATTTAGAAGGATGAATGGGCATCATATAGAAAAATAGAAAATTCTTAAGGTGTTGGACAGGCTAGATGCAGGAAAAATGTTCCCGATGTTGGGGGAACCAGGGGTCACAGTTTAAGAATAAGGGGTAGTCCATTTAGGACTGAGATGAGGAAAAACTTTTTCAGCCAGAGTTGTAAATCTGTGGAATTCTCTGCCACAGAAGGCAGTGGAGGCCAATGCACTGAATGTATTCAAGAGAGAGTTAAATATAGCTCTTAGGGTTAACGGAATCAAGGGATATGGGGAGAAAGCAGGAACAGGGTACTGATTCTGGATGATCAGCCATGATCATATTGAATGGCGATGCTGGCATGAAGGGCCGAATGGCCTACTCCTGCATCTATTTTCTATGTTTCCAACCAGCCGTCCCACTTTTCTCGTTATTACATGGCCTGTGTACAATAGACCTACTGCATTTACGTATTGTTGCCTTATAATAAGCATAAATAGTTTCACAATGTCATATGTCAATGATAACCAATTTCAGAGAGATCAATTCCATTGAAAAGGTGGTGACTATACCAAGGATGAGGATATGACAATCTTTTCCCTCTCAGGCCAGAAAGGTTTTACTCATCCAATAGTGGAGCAACAGGATGCTATTCCAAAATTTCAGGCTACAAGCATCGTGAAGTCCTCATGTTTATTGCTAATAACTTCCTCTACAGGATCTGGAATAGAGCCATGAGCATGGATAACACTTGCTTTATCCAACCACACTCCTGTTGGTACAAGAGCTACCAGGGATTTGCAAACCAGGCTAGTTAATACTGCACAATTAAATTTTATTAATTGGAAAAAAAAATCTAGCAATAATATTCATCTTACCTTCATGGTTATATAAATGATTAAACCAAAACTCCAAGGATCTGATACTGCATCAAAGACAGAAGAAAATTACATGAAATGTTGAGCTGGCTTTCTAACACTCAGTTTAGAAATGCTTAAGCTGGGATTGAAGTTTATTAACAGATATCAGTCTGTATTTTGTCGCAGATTCTACAATTCAGCATTAGCGACGGTACATAGACAACTCTTAAAAACAATTGGATGCATTGAAAAGTAAATTTATACCAAATTAGTGAAAAAAAAGGTTATTGGTGATTATTAAAGGGAATTTTGTAAACGGTTAAATTCTCGAAGTAAAAAATAATTATTTCACAAACTAACAGTTCAATTTTGGGATATTCCTGCAGACATTTAAAAAATGCTGCTAGTGATTCAAGTTACACCTGCAGGCTGCACTCTAATATACTTATGGAGTATGAAAAGACTGCAATCAATTATACAAATAACAACTTATGAAGCTTTAAACATCCCAAGCTTTGAAAAGTGAGATGACCAAATGCTGCATCAAAGGCATCTATGTTAGAATGGTGACCCTTCAACTGTTAGATCATTGATGATCTCAGCATCCGCTCTTAATTGTCTCTGGCAGTTCAATGCAGGTCGTAGGTTATAACCAAAGCTCCAAATTCTACAAGAACCACAATTTCAACCAGAAATGATTCAATCTACCCTGTGTTAATCACATTTATGTGGAATTTGTGCACGATAAACAAATGATAATAGATACAAATTCTCGATTAAAATTCTTCAAATGACAAAATACACTTAATATATTTTATTAATTGTGATAAAAATAACTTCAAAAGTGATAAATATGAATGATGATTGTGTCACTAAACCCAGGCAGTGCTTAAAAGGCATAAAACAGAGGACTGTGACATTATGTAAACAATGATATTTAAAACTGTGTGCAATACAAAAGTAAATTTAATGGGAGAATTTTACTCTCCTTTTCCATTAAATAACTTTATGATTTTTGTTTAAAACAATGATTCAATAAAAAACTTTATGAAATAAATCATTTATATTCTACTAAAATTACCATAATCTTGCAACGTAGATCATACCAAAAATCTCATGTTAAATTCTTTTCACTATTTTGAATACTGTTATTGCAATTAAATATTTTGTTCAAATTCTTAGAGTTAGTAAAAACTTACTTTAGAAGGCCAAATATAAATGCATTAAACCTTGTGCTGTGACTCATTAACTCAGAGTACTGGCTTATCTTGAAAAAAAGATTGTTGAGTGCCTTGGTTGAAGGACCTAAAAAGACAAAATATTGAGTAAAATAAGGAAAATACATTTTATTTGAAACATTCAATGTTATCGGGAATGTCTGTTAGAATGGGCTGCAATGAGATAGATAGCAACTGGAGCCTTCACTTGTCAAATAATAGTAAGATTTCTGAAGTGATATTTGATATTTGTCAAGATTTCCCCATGAACCTAGTCCAATTGGCTGACTTGCATTAATTTTTGCATGAATGAAGAAAAATATAAAATCTTTTGCAAACAAAACATTAATCATGCCAGCTTCTTAGTTTTTAAGTGTTGACACATTATGCTCAACTGCATAAATGTAGTTGTATCCAATTTCGTACATGACAAGCATTTTGTGTTATTCTTTCTTAACTAACATTGCTAAATGCAAAGCTGGGCCACATTAAGTAGTAAAATAGTACTACAGGTGATCTTGTATTACAGGGGCATTGTGTTCCTAGAAAACGTACCAAGAAATGCAAGCTGAAAATAAAATTGTGTTTATTTACTTTTCTTCATACAAATTTGTGAAAGAGAAATTTTAATAATTTCTCAACTTTTGGAGTATTGATTTGTGAATTCTGCAAAGATAAATGTCCGTTACCTGAATGGCCATGACGCAGGGGTCACCTGTATTGCCGTATCTAGGACCATAGTGAATAGCAGCAGAAATGTTTAGCACCTTTCATCTGCCCACCATTCTACCTGTGAGACACTTTCCTGCACAACCTCTACATCGCTTGATTTTCTGAATACCAAAAAATCAACTGATTCTTTTCTTGGACATACTCAGCGATGAGGCTCCATAGCCCTCTTGAATACCAAATGTCGATGGTTAGGTGTACCAGATAGATCCCAGAAACTCTCAGCTGAGTGAATTTCCATTATACCACCAGGTACACAACGGTCAGTCTTCGTCTTTTTCCTTCTTTGTGTTTTTAGTTTGTTGTAAAATGTATGTTTTAGTTTGTCTTTAGTTTTGTATTTGTGGGGGTGGTGGGGTGGGGGAAACTTTTCTTATCTCTTTCCTCGACGGAGATACAATTTTTTCCATGTTGTATCTCCGTCTGCACTGCAGCCTAACATCGTGGAGTTGGCGGCTTCTTGTTTGGGACTTCTAGAGATCCAAAATTGTGGAGCCTGCGGATTTTAACATCTTGGAGCGGGCGATCCCTGGTTAGGGGCCGACTTTGGGGACTCCAAGCCGCAGGAGTTTCGACCGCCCCAATGCAGGAGCTTAGACCGCCCCAACGTGGGAGCTCGATCGCCAGCTGCGGATGGTTCGACTCCGCGACCGCGGGAGGAAAGAAGATAAGACTTTATTGTCTTCCATCATTAAAGTGAGCTGTAGAGTAGTTAGTCTGACCTAAAATAGTAGGGAATTGCTTCTATTAAGAAAGTAGCATCAGGTGCTTGGAAAATAAAAATAGGACCGGTCCAAATAAACAGGATATTTTCAGTCTGGGAGGCATTGACTGGTCGGGTGCACGGTGATTGGTGCTAAGATCTCAACTAATCTCAATCAATCAGGCAATTGAGTGCAATACATCCAGGTTACAGACGGATGAAGTGAATATGCAAAGATACAACAATGGTATATAATGCCAAAATAAATTAAGTGTTCATGATGGTAGAAAAAAAGGAAAGGTGAAGCAAAGCAAAATATTCATTTTATAAATACTGAGATTTTAGCGATGGTGTTCACAGGGATTTGGAAACATGAATCACAAAAATATGCAGGTTCAGCAAGGAGAAAGACAAACATTATGGCGGCCTTTACTGTAAGAAGATTTGAGTGCAAGATTAGAACTCTCTCACTTCAATTATGTGCAATACTTGTATTACATCAGGAATATTTTGTATAGTGCCTTCTCCCTACCTATGAAAGTATACAATGGTGATAATGGAAATGAAGTGAAAGTTCACCAGATGGGTTTCCAGGAAGGTTTATTTTATGGGAAAAGATTCAGACTAATACTCTCTTACACCTAGAAGAATGTTGCAGGCAAATGCGTATTTGATATTTGTTCCAGCTGGGATGTCTAGAGTCAGGATCATAATCTGAAAATAAGGTTTCGCCATTCAGGCAGAGATTAAAAGAAATGTCTTCACTCACCAGGTAGTGAATAGTTGGATTTCTTTACCCAAGAAGGTTCAGGATCCAGTTTGATCTGTATACTCAACGGCAATGGCAACCTCGCCAACGGTCTGTCTGCCTTTTCGTCTTTTTTGTTATTTTTTGTGTGTTTTAAAAAGTATGTGTTAATGTTCTCTGGTTTGCTTTATGTGGGGGGTGGGGGAGGGTGTCGGGGGAAACTTTTTTTCAATCTCTTACCTTGCCGGAGATGCGATTGTTTTCCGGATCGTATCTCCGGTCGCTCTGCAACCTAACATCATGGAACTGGCGGCCTTGCTCGAGACTGACTTTGAGCCCGACCGCGGGACCGTGGACTTACCATTGGAGCCTGCAATCCCTTTCCTAGGATCGACGCCTGCGGATTCCAACATCGAGGAGCTCGCAGTCTCAGGTAGAGACCGATGTCGGGAAGCTCCAAAGTCGCAAGAGGTTCGACCTGCCCCGACCCGGGGTCCGATCGCCCGGTGCAGGAAGCTGAGATCCCCCGATACGGGAACTTGATCTCCTCGAGGCGGAGGGCCCGACCGCCAGCTACAGGAGCCAAGGTCGTCCCGTCAACCGAAGGCTCGAGGCCCCCGACCGTGGGAGAACAAAGAAGGGAAGAGATTGAACTTTTTTTTCGCCTTCCATCACAGTGAGGAATGTGGAGGAGTCACTGTGGTGGATGTTTATGTTAAAATGTATTTTGTGTGTTTTGTTGCTTTTTATTGGTATGACTGTATGGCAAATCAAATTCCTCGAATGTTGCAAAACATACTTGGCTAATAAAGTATGATTATGATTATGAAAATTGATGTTTCTTTTGGTATTTACAGACAATAATAACTGGGAAATGAATGCATTAAGACTTTTCCAGTCAATGCTAAAGTGACATGTCATACCAAGCTGAGTGGAAGCCTCGATCACAGTCCATGGCAGGTTTTTCCTTTGTCCTACAATCACATTCAGAATATATGCCTTCAATCCATCGTGTAAAATATCTCTCATTGCTGGACAAAGATACTTAAGTACCAGGTGGCCTATGTTGGGACTGACAGAACTGTTGCCAAGTTTCGCCTGCAAGACAAAAGCAATGCAAGTCAAACAATGTATTTGACATGGTGCAGACTACATACTCCTACATGCTACTGTAAAAAGAACATTTGCACCCTTATATATGAAGGTGAGCTCAGAAATGTGGTGAGTAATTTTCTATCAGCAAATCTTTCATAGAATTGATGCTCTATGAAATAGTCTACCCTTTAAAGGCCTGTCTCACGAGTCTGCGGTCATTGGCGGCGAAACGGGAAGAATCTGCCGCCATAGACCACGCACTCGTGAGAACGCACAATTCCGGAGCCGTGCGGCGTTGTTCCCAACACCGCACGGTGCTAAATTAAAACCTACACTGTTGAAAAATATTTTCCTACCGCACAGCCTCCACCAGTGATGCACGAGTGCGGCACGGCCGCCGCCACAGCCGCCGCCAGTGTGGCTCGAGCGCCGTGCGTCGAACTTGCACCGTCACAGCCTCCGCCAGTAAGGCACGTGTGCGGCACGGCCGCTGGCACAGCCAACGCTACAGCGCCGCGATCAGGACGGCCGCCGCCACAGCCGCCGCTAGTGAGTCACGTGCGGCAGGCCGACGTCATCGCAGTCGGCCCGCCCTTTTTTTTACTTACCGCAAGCACGTGGGACCAGCCGTATTTGAATCACTCGGCCCCCGCGCAGCATCCGTGCGGCGCTCCCGTGGCATAGCCTCGGCGCTCTCGCCATTGCCGTGCGGTCCACTCTACAGGCGAAGCCGCGCTTCACCGCCGATGACCGCAAACACGTGACCTCTAGTTCTATGCTCTTTAGCATGGGGGAAAACATCCTTGCTGTGACTATCCTGTTAAGAGCCCCCTAAGAATTTGCATGTTTCAGTGAGGTTTCTACATTCTTTCCATTCCCAGAGAACATGGCCAAATTCATCAATATTTCCTTGTATGACAGGCCAGTCATTTGAGGGCCCACTAGGAAATCTCCACTGCATTTCTTGTAGTAGGAGTATGTCCTGTTTCAGCAGGGAGACCAAAATTATGGACAATACTCCAGTGTAGTGTGATCTAGGTCCTATGTAATTGCCGTAAGAAATTGTTACTCCTGCACTCGAATCTTAATTGCAGCGGCATGTTCGTTTTTAGTAACTTGCACATAAGTTCACAAAGATTTCTTTGAGCAACAACATTTCACAGTACAGGGAGTTCTGTTATAATGCAATACTATGTTCGTAAGAAACCTCATTTTATACAAAATTGTGTTATAAAGACAAATGTAATAAGGGTATTGAGTATCGAAGTTTGGATGCAATGTTACAGTTATACAAGACATTGATAAGGCTACATTTTGGAGTATTGTGTTCAGTTTTGAACACCCTGCTGTAGGAATGATGTCGTTAACCTGGAAAGTGCATGGATTTGTTGCCAGGACTTGAGGGCCTGAGCTACAGGGAAAGATAGGGCAGGCTAGAACTTTATTCCTTGGAATGCAAGAGGCTGAGCAGTAATTAACTTTCATGTAGATCTCTAGTTCCTGAACAAAATCGTGTTATAACTCATTTGCCTGTGTAATACAAATAATGTTTCCCAATGCTTCACTCACATCATATCCAGTTCACAGTACAGAAACAAGCGTTATAGCAGAACTACCTATAACTCACTATTTAAAAAATACTCAGCATTTCTTTCTTTTTAAATGAGAACATATAACCTCACATTTTTCCACACTGTACTCCAAACATGTTATTTCTCAATTCAGATTTATTTGTATTTACTTAAAGTTTTTTTAAACTTTAATCCTCCTCAATATTCATTAGTTTAATGCGATTAAAGATATTATATTTGCCCCCCTCCCCCCCAGCTAAATCATCAATATAGATTGCGTAAATATTTGGGGCCAAGCACTAGTCCCTGCGGTAACAGCCCGATTACAGCTGCCAAGTTTCATGTTGGCACAGAAATTTGATATATAAATATAGCAGGAATTCAAAAAGAGCGTATTCAAATAAACGTGATAACAACAAGCAAGTTAATGAGATGGATGCTGCGCTAATTATTTATTTAACATTTTAACAATTTAACATTTATCAAAAGGTCAACAATGACCACAATCAATGGGAATGAATACAATCCTAGGACTTATAAAGATATGGTACTTATCCTCCACGACCTTAAAAAAAAACATGGGGATTCTTGTGGTCAAGGTAGCATACCAGCATTCATCCTCCATCTGTCGGTATTTTTATGATTAATCTATCACACTAACTTTTTGTACATATACACTTTTGTAAATAGTGCCAAAATATGGCGACTCGTACATGTATGATTTATGCAAAAAGAATTTCACTGTGCAGTGGACACATGACAATAAAGCACCATTAAACCATAACCATTAAACCATAACCAATCATCACAGCTAATTCTAAATGGTCAGGATGCAAACCCACTTTGGTATAATGTATGGAATTTGCTGACGTTTCTATAGAGAGGCAACAAAAGAATTTGTTTTGATGGGGAAAACAAATGACGCAAAACAGGAAGCACGCAAGATCAAAAAATTAATTTCCTGACCTGCTCATTTAATGGTCTTTGCACCATTGGAGCCATGGGAATTTTTACCATATTGCCAGGGAAAGTGGCAGAGGCATATACGTTAGCAATGTTTTGGAAGCATTTAGACAGACACGTGATCAGGCAAGGAATGGAGAGAAATGGACCTTGTGCAGGGAGATGAGATTGGATTGGCATTATGAACAACACCAACATCATGGGCTGAAGGGTCTATTATTGTGGTATTGACTGTTCTATGCTCTAAATCAAATATATAAACATTATGGAAGAATATTGAAAAGTCGAGAGTAAAATGCCAACTAAATAAATCAAATATCATTTAGATGATTTTCATTGAAATAAGTAAAAGAATGGGAAAAGAACATTAAAACATTATTACATTCATCTTACCTTTACGCCAGGATCTCTGCTTGTCCCAAAGTGTGCTACAATCAGATCAACAGCAGTATTCACAGCTTTAACAAGACCTATCATAAAAAATAAAAAAAAGTTCAAGTAAAGGTACTGGTTTTCATATAGTGCAGATTTGTATTGTTTTTTGTTAAATTTTAATGCTCATCATTTTCTCCCTTTTGAAAAAAAATCACCTTGATGATCACTGGAATGGGAAATTTTATGTAACAATAAACTAAAAGTTATAGGTCACTAAAACAACGGCCCCATAGCAGAAGCGTCCATGTCGCGGGGCTGGAAACTGGAGATATCCTGAGCTAATTCTGC
The DNA here is from genome assembly GCA_038087875.1 of Malacoraja senta. Taxonomy (NCBI): domain Eukaryota; kingdom Metazoa; phylum Chordata; class Chondrichthyes; order Rajiformes; family Rajidae; genus Malacoraja; species Malacoraja senta. The sequence continues at coordinate 353,686,920 of CM075977.1, forward strand.
TACCACCATCATCTATTGCGATAGATGATTTATATAAAACTAAAACAACCATAGAAATTTTATGTGATATGTTTTAACTTAAAGTAATGTATTATTCTGTAACCAGGTAAATTATTTACACTGTTATTTGTTTTAAATATAATTTGTCATTTGTTTTAAATATAATACAAGGAAGAATTGCCAAAAAATTTACAGGCCAAATCTTTTCACAGTTTTTAGTTCAAATGTTTTGCATACTGTATCATTATGTTTCTGTGAAAATTATTGGAAAATGTAACATTATTAAACATGATGACCTTCAATCTCGTTGAGTAGGAATGATTATTCTAATATGAATGCAACTTTGTGACCACATAAAATATTTGAAATATTAACTTTTGACATGTAGATAAATATAATCTCTATGAATTGATTGAATGTATGCTTTAAATGTATTGCATTTAAAATGGTTATGAATATCCCTGGCTTAGCAACCTTCAGTAACTTGCATCCAATACTGTTTATATCAAAAGGAGATACATACCTTTCTTCTGTAGTAAATCAATGGAGATACTTTCACTGGTTCCATCAGGTGACAAACAGAACTCTGTGGGGGGTTTCTCAGCCAGTGAAAAATAATCAGGAAAGAAATCACTGTAATAGTTCTGAAGTTGCTTCACAGATTGGCCTACAATAAAGGAAATCATATTATATAAATCATGTCAACATAAATGTGACATTTTAAGTTTATCAAAAACATAATTTCCTAGTAAAGCGGATTTTCTAGGAGAGCAGCTCACTCGATTCCAGAATTAACTCATAAACTGTGTTCTATTTTACACAAAGATTAGATGACTAACATGGCAAATTGAATTCAGCAGCCATTTTTCTTTCATACTACAATATTTCTTTATTAAGCACGGCAATTATTTATCTTCAGCAATGTTCTGGCAGCAACTATGGGGAAACCATCTGCATGCCATGGTGTTTGATAAATTGTCATTTAATATAGATAAATACAGAATGTAATCTTAAATAGGGGCAACACCATTAATGCTGAAACCATATAAATTTGCTGAGTGGGAGGAGGACCTGGGATTAATACTGCAAAAACTCGGGATTAAGAGATCACCTGGGCAATAAAATAAAAGATCAGAAATTCTATTATTTTGGAATCAGTACGAATTATTGGGTTGTTGTCCCCACAGACAAAAGAATATATAGAAGAACCATAAACGTTTTACAGGAGTTTCAATGGATGGAAAATCTCAGCTATCAGAAGAGACAAAGAAATCCAAGGTTATTTCATCTTGAAAGGTGGACCACACAGAGAACCTTAATTGAAATTGTTTAGAAACTGAAAAAATAATGCTCAAACATGATAGATACTGAAGCTGGATTATTTAGTGGAAGGCCACAAGAAGGAGATTTAAATAAATGTATTCAAGTGTAATTCTGGGACACATGCTAGAAAGTATTATTTTTGTCCCCCATCTACAGAGCTTTTGAATAAATTAGCACTTTATGCACTAACTGCAGGTAGACTGCAAGTATTTGGGGCTGCACATTTGATAGAGCTGCTGCTTCACAGCATTAGAGACGGGTTCAAACTTGACCTCGGGCGCTGTGTGTGTGGAGTTTGCACATTCTCCCTGTGACCTGGGTTTACTCCAGGTTTGTGGTTTCCTTCTACATCCCAAACGCATGAGGGTTTTAGGTTAATTTGGAGCTCTGTAAATTGTCCCTAGTGTATAGGGAGTGAAATAACAAAGATCTGGTGTGAACGGGTGGTCAATGGTCAGCGTGGACGGTGGGTCAAAAACCTTGTTTCCATGCTGTATCTTTCACTTCAATTCAATTGATTCAGTAGGGTAAGTTCTTGAATTTGGCAGGAGTATTTGCAGGAGGTTTGTGGATCACAGTGAGCTGGGTAATTCCCTTATCATTTTTCCCCAAATGAAAAATGAGGATGGGGGTAGGTGTTGAAGTGGAGAGGAAAACTGAATCCATTTTGGCTACAGATCACACAGTGATGAAGGTGCATGTAACCCATGATTTTTTGCATTTTTGTAAAACAACTGATAACAATTGACTATGTGAAATTATAGTATTAAAAAAAGGCGACAAAGTACTGCTTATTAACATTGCACGAACAAGTTACTTCCTCTCATATCATGACTATGTATGCATCCTCCAGTTTTACAAGCTCCAAAGACCATTGAGCATCTGCTCAAAGGAGCCATTGCTCAATAGGCAGGTCATGCTAACCATTTTCTGCTAATGCTGCCTGTGGTTGCCGCCCATTTGCACCAAATGTGGAGGCCTGTTACTGCTAATCATCTGCAGCCAGGAGTTGGGAATAAAAGACATGAAGTGTCAATGGCAAGTTAGCATCAGGTGGGAAGGAAATAAATGAATAAATGAACCATTTTTTGAGAAAGCACAAATTAATAAAACATTAAACTGAATTAGAAGAACACTTACTCTTCCCATTCACTAGGCCAAAATCCCAATAAAATGAATGGGATCACTGATCATTTTATTTGGCATTGGATCAGAGATCTGATTGCTTAGTCTGATGCCGTAGGATTGAAAGAAGGGTAGACTCAACACAGAGTACAGTGACTGAGGAAGTAATAGATGTGACAGCATCTGCTCTCAGTATGTTGTAGGAAGGAACTTCAGATGCTTGTTTAAACCGAAGATAGACACAAAATGCTGGAGTAACTCAGCAGGACAGGCAGCATCACTGGATAGAAGGAATAGGTGACTGCAGCATGCTGTGTCTGCCATCAGTATGGGCCAGACTGGGTCCATTAAAGTCCTTGTATTAGCTGAGTGCCAGTGCCATGTTAGAATTGTGACCCTAATTTGGTATAAATCAGCCCATTGTGTTATATGCAGTATCTTTGTAATTCAATTCAAAGATGTTGGTGAAAAGTCAGCACTTTTTTCACAATACAGGCAGCTGCTTTTATAACATATTTATGTCACCTGGCTCAGACATTTCCTATGATTTAATCTATTTCTTCCAGATTTTATAAAGACAATTCATTTTTCATAGATGTCTCTACATTTCTTGCTCTGATATTTTACTTTATCCCAACAAATTGGACCTTTATAAGCGATAAGGCCTGTACTATATACCAATGTATCGTTCTCAAGGAATTGCTGTTTGTCAACATCAATTCCAGGAACAATATTATGCTTTTATTAAATTTATCTGAGAAAGAACATAGCTATCTTTTCCAAGTGCACTCACCAATTTCAGATGGTAAGGACCAGGATTATCATGAAAACTACCAAATTTGGCCCATTTCATCATTATCATCATTCCCTTGAATGTCTTTTGCTTCTATTTAGAAATTCCACTTTTGTGGAATCATGACTATCAATTACTTCTCATGTAGCTTGTTGATGCTTCCAATTATTGAACCACTGATCCACCTAGGTTAACACTGGCAATATTCTGAGTTTAAGCCAACAATCATACACTTTAAAATGACTGTTGCCAAAATGTAATTAGCACTGACACTCAAATGAGCAGGAACATTGGGATAATTTACATTGTCAAGAATTTACATGTGGAATCGGAGTAGATGAGGAGTTAAATTATTTAAAAAAAGATAAAGTAGTAAATAGAAATAAATATAGATTATGGGATTGAAGTTGTTAATAAAGTTGACGCCTATATTGTTAATTCAAAAAGCACAAAACAAAACTGCACCATGTAGCCTTGAGCGAACATGATTAACACCACTAGAAAATTCCAGATAGGCTTTCTTCTTGGTTATCCCAGGACCTGATTGTTTAGGCTCCAGATTGCAACCAAATCTTTTAACACGGTCAGGATCAAGTGGATTTCTTCGGCGATATTCCCTCCATTTCAAAGCCAGAGGTGTGAGGTGATTAGCTGGAATAGTTAATAGATGGAAAACACAGAAGAGCAAGAGAGAGTTTAGAAAATTAAAATACACGAGAAATAATTTTTCTCTCATTAAAAAACTTGTACAATAAACTTAAATGCCAACTCAGCCTGACTTCAGTGGTTGGTAAGATTTTAGAGTATTATAAAGGATGAGGTTTCTGAGTACATAGAAGCTCATGTTAAAATAGGCTGGTCAGCATAGTTTTGTGAAAGTGCCTGATGAACCTGTTGGAATTCTTTGAGGAAAGAAATAGCTGGATAGACATAGGAGTGCCAATGGATGTTGATTATCTGGATTTTCAGAAGACCTTTGATAAGGTGCCGCATGTGAGGCTGCTAAGGAAAATGAGAAGCCATGGTATCATAGGGCAGATACTAGCATGAATAGCAGTTTGGCTGGATGGCAGAAGGCAAAGAGTGGCAATGAAGGGGGCTTTTTCTGGTTGGCTGCCATTGACTAATGGTGTTCCGCAGGGGTCGGTGCTTCGATTGCTACTCTACACGTTGTATATCAATGATTTGGATGAGGAATTTGAAGGCTTTGTGGCCATGTTTGCAGATGATACGAAGGTAATTGGAGGGGCAGGTAATGTAGAGAATACAGGGACTCTACAGAAGGTTGGGAGAGTGGGCAAAGAAGTGGCAGTGAAAGGCTTGGATAGAGTGGATGTGGAGAGGATGTTTCCACTAATAGGAGAGTCTAGGCCATAGCCTCAGAATAAAAGGGTGTACCTTTAGAAATAAGATGAGGAGGAATTTCTTGAGTCAGAAGGTGGTGAATCTGTAGAATTCATTGTCACAGAAAGCCGTGGAGGCCATCAATGGATATTTTTAAGGTGGAGATTGATAGATTCTTGATTAGTACGGGTGTCAGGGGTTATGCGGTGAAGGCAGCTGAATGGGGTTGAGAGGGAAAGATAGATCAGCCAGGATTCAATGGCGGAGTAGACCTGATAGGCCAAATGGCTTAATTCTGCTCTTATAATCTATAAACTTATGAACTCAGCCAAAGTATAGTCGGACTCAGAATCACCAGTCCTGATTTCATTACTTCAGTTCCCAAAGTTGCATAATTGCCTTCTCTCATGACGATTAGTCATTGTGTTTAACTTCTTCCTCCCACTCTTTTAGTGTGCTCGTGTCTGGAAAGATTCTGTTGCAATATTGGGAAATAATAATGTTAGCCTTGCAAAATAAACATTTATTTTATCCGCTAATACGTTTATTTTTAACTAGCTTTGTTGTTTCATGAAAAATATGGCCCATTCTAAATATTGATGCAAATTAAACCATAAAATGCTGCTGATGAGGAAGTTACAACTGTTGCCAGTAGGTAGGGGTGTATTGGCCAAAACATCACTGAAAAGTGAATGCTTAAAAATATAAAATATAGAAGAAAGGGTATGCAGTTTGACTCTTTGTTCCTGCTCCATCATTCAATGATAAAGGCCAATTTTTATCGCATAGACAATTTCCTGTCTTCTCTTCTTGCCTTTGAGGCAGCAGAGTGATGCCATCTGGTTTGACATCCGTAGGTGCCCGCCCCTGTAATAATCCCATATCCCTTGATTGCCCGAAAATCTAAAACAAAATTCTATCTTGAATATTCTCAGCAATTGAACTTGAATCTCCACAGCCCCACAAGGTACAGCACTCACTAAGCCCCAGGTGAAGAGATTTCTCCTCACCATTGTCCTGAATGGCCAAACCCTTATTTTGAGACTGACCCCCGGATTTCAACATTCTAACCAGGAAAAACATCATCTCACATCTATTCCGTTGTGTATCATAAGAATAAGTATATTCCAATGATTCATCCCTCATTCTTCTAGCTCAAGAGAGCACAAGCTTTCTCTGCTTAATTTCTCCTCATATTATTAACCCACTATCTGACGAACCCTTCCTGCTTTTCCATTCCCTAATCTTGTACTCAAAGTCCTTTTGTAATAAAGGGTAACATGCAGTGAACCTGAATGTTAACTTTCAGTTTATGGCGACATTCAGGTCCTTCTGAAAAACAATACCTTTCAATCGCTCATCATTTAAAATATAGTGTATTTTCTTTTTCATTTTAACCAATATTGGGAACCATATTTTTCATATTATATGTAATTGCCATATATTTGCCCATTCATTTAAACTGTCTACATCCTACTGAAGTCTCTCTACAACTTTATACATCATCTTTTGGATATATCATATAGACCCCTTATTGCCATAGATTTTGAACAGCTGAGGCCGAGAACTAATTTGTGCAGCGTTATAACTACGTAATGTTAACCTTTATCCACCGGGTGGCGACGTCAGCGATGGCAGCCTCGCCAACAGTCTGTCTTTTCGTCTCTTTTTTGTTAATTTTAGTGTGTTTTAAAAAGTTTGCGTTAATGTTCTTTGGTTTAATTTATGTGGGGTGTGGGGGAAGGGGTCGGGGGAAACTTTTTTTCAATCTCTTACCTTGCCGGAGATGCGATTGTTTTCCTGATCATATCTCCGGTCGTTCTGCGGCCTAACATCATGGTGCTGGTGGCCTTGCTCAGGACTGACATTGAGCCCAACCACGGGGTCGTGGACTTACCATCGGAGCCGATCCCTTGCCTGGGATCGACGCTCCAACATCGAGGCTTTCAACATCGAGGAGCTCGCATTCTCGGGTAGAGACCGATGTCGGGAGCTCCAAACGACGCAGAAGGTTTTGACCAGCCCCAGCCCCGACCAGGTTTTGACCAGCCCCGAGCTGAGATTCCCTCCCCCCCCCCTCCCCCCGATGCAGGAGCTTGATCGCCCTGACATGGAGGGCCTGACCGCCGGCTACGGGAGCCAGGATCGCACCGTCAATGGAAGGCTCGAGGCCCCCGACTGCGGGAGAACAAAAAAGGGAAGAGATTGAACTTTTTTTCGCCTTCCTTCACAGTGATGAATGTGGAGGAGTCACTGTGGTGGATGTTCATGTTAAAATGTATTTTGTGTGTTTTGTTGCTTTTTATTGGTATGACTGTATGGCAAATCAAATTCCTCGCATGTTGCAAAACATACTTGGCTAATAAAGTATGATTATGATCATGATTAGCCATTAAGCAATCTACAATCTAGGCTAAATCTGTAATTTAATTTTACTTAATAATGTCTTTGTATGTCATGTTCTTTAAGGTCTTCTGAAAATGTAAACACACCACGTCAACTGGTTCATCCTTATCCATTCTGCTGGTTACAATCAGAAATATGTCCATAGAATTTGTGAAACATGGTATTCCTTTCACTAATCCATGCTGACTCTACCTAATCCCATTATTTTCCACTGGCCTCCAACGACTTCCTTACTAATAGATACTACCGTTTTCTCAGTAGCAATATCAGGCTAGTGGGTTGAGAGAGAACTTACGAACTTATTACATTTTGTCGCAGAAAGATGCCATTCCACTCAATGTATCCATGCTGGATCACAACATTGCAATCTCATTAGTCCTATTCCTCCTCATTTATCCATAGCTCTGCAACACACATTTATCTTGCATACCCATCAATTCATTATATTTTTTATACTAACTGCTAATTTCTTCCCATATCAAGATCCCCAGTATCTAGGCCTGGACTCTTCTACATAACCAATCAATACGTAACTGGAACGCCAGGGTGGCACAATGGCACAGTTGATAGAGCTGCTTCCACACAGTATCAGAGACCTGCGTTTCATTCTGGCCATGGGTATTGTCTGTGTGGGGTTTGTATGTTCACTCTGTGATCGTGTGGGTTTCCTCTGAGTGCACCAGTTTCCACCCACATCCCGAATATGTGCAGTTTTGTAGGTTAATGGGCATCTGTAAAATTGTAGGGAGTGGATGAGAAAGTTGGATAACGTTGAACTAGTGTGAACGAGTGAATGAAGGTTGGCATGGACTCGGTAGGCTGAAAGGCCCATTTCCATGCTGTATCTCTAAACTAGTTCTTGGATTTCTCTCTCCCTCCTTTCTTGAACACTGGTGTTATGTTTGTTATTCCCAACCTGTGTGAACAGTTCTAGCATTTATGGAATTTTGGAAGACGGCAGCAGTCGATTCACTATATTTATTCCACATCCTTCAAAACTGTAGATTGTATGTCATCAAATCCTGAGATTTATTACCTTTCAGTCCTGTGCATCTCCAATTCTAATGCTTTGCTAAGGCTAATTTGTTCCAGGTCCTCATTCACTTGAAAATAAGTTGCCAGGAGGGTACTTTTATTCCCTTTGATATCTTAGCATAGAAACATAGAAACATAGAAAATAGGTGCAGGAGTAGGCCATTCGGCCCTCCGAGCCTGCACCGCCATTCAAAATGATCATGGCTGATCATCCAACTCAGTATCCTGTTCCTGCCTTCTCTCCATACCCCCTGATCCCTTTAGCCACAAGGCCACAACTAACTCCCTCTTAAATATAGCCAATGAACTGGCCTCAACTACCTTCTGTGGCAGAGAATTCCACAGATTCACCACTCTCTGTGTGAAAAATATTTTTCTCATCTCGGTCCTAAGAGACTTCCCCCTTATCCTTAAACTGTGCCCCCTTGTTCTGGACTTCCCCAACATCGGGAACAATCTACCTGCATCTAGCCTGTCCAACCCCTTAAGAATTTTGTAAGTTTCTATAAGATCCCCCCTCAATCTTCTAAATTCTAGCGAGTACAAGCCGAGTCTATCCAGTCTTTCTTCATATGAAAGTTCTGCCATCCCAGGAATCAGACTGGTGAACCTTCTCTGTACTCCCTCTATGGCAAGAATGTCTTTCCTCAGAGTAGGAGACCAAAACTGTACACAATACTCCAGGTGTGGTCTCACCAAGGCCCTGTACAACTGCAGTAGAACCTCCCTGCTCCTATACTCAAATCCTTTTGCTATGAATGCTAACATACCATTCGCTTTCTTCACTGCCTGCTGCACCTGCATGCCTACTTTCAATGACTGGTGTACCATGACACCCAGGTCTCGTTGCATCTCCCCTTTTCCTAATTGGCCACCATTCAGATAATAGTCTACTTTCCTGTTGTTGCCACCAAAGTGGATAACCTCACATGTATCCACATTATACCGCATCTGCCATGCATTTGCCCACTCATCCAGCCTATCCAAGTCACCTTGCAGCCTCCTAGCATCCTCCTCACAGCTAACACTGCCCCCCAGCTTCGTGTCATCCGCAAACTTGGAGATGTTGCATTCAATTCCCTCGTCCAAATCATTAATATATATTGTAAATAGCTGGGGTCCCAGCACTGAGCCTTGCGATACCCCACTAGCCACTGCCTGCCATTCTGAAAAGGACCCGTTTACTCCTACTCTTTGCTTCCTGTCTGCCAGCCAGTTCTCTATCCACATCAATACTGAACCTCCAATACCATGTCCTTTAAGTTTGCATACTAATCTCTTGTGTGGGACCTTGTCGAAAGCCTTCTGAAAGTCCAGATATAACACATCCACTGGTTCTCCCTTATCCACTTTACTAGTTACATCCTCAAAAAATTCTATAAGATTTGTCAGACATGATTTACCTTTCATAAATCCATGCTGACTTTGTCCAATGATTTCACCACTTTCCAAATGTGCTGCTATCCCATCTTTAATAACTGACTCTAGCATGATATATCATGCATCAAGGTCAATAGTGCTGAGTCAAATAACTACATTCCACAAGAGATGAATGATTAGGTTGGATTCTCACTGGGACAATCATTTAAACAGATGGATTGGAGTTAAATAATAACATAATTAAGATTTTGGCCATTATACCTACATTCTGCTGTGTTACTGTTATAAAGTAAAGTCAGACATTTACCAGCCATGAATCCCGATGCCATATGATGAAGTAGTGTTGCTTTTCCACTTCTGCTTTTGTTATCCCATTGATTGTTCATATGATTCTTGACACCATTTACTGTTACGATAGTTGATGTTGGTAACACTACTTTTTGGGAAGAAAAAGTAGAATTCTGTGCAGGTTGAAAGCATCTTTCCTCCTTCTTCGGGGCCTCCTTTGGACTCTTCCTTTCATCTCTGATCTGTGGAAGGTGTTTTTTGTTCGGTGAAATAACCTTTGCTGGAGGCGATTGGATTGGAAGGAGATTTGCAGATAAAGGACAGGATCTACTTCTTGGCGGGTGGCCACCAAAACTTCTGTCTGATGACATTCCAGAAGATGATGAGTCTCTACTCTGCAAGATGGGTGCATCGCTTTTTATTGGCGAGTAACTTCCCAATGGCGAGGGCCTAATTGCATCTGGCATAGGTCTCCGTAGGCAGTATTCATTTATGGGAAAAGAACTACCTGGTTTCTCACTCTCGTCTGTGCTAAATCCATTCTGTGACTGATCTATTGTTGATACATTTTCCAATGACAACATGCCACTCGAAGAACTAGATGATCCACTTGAATGTTCATTTGTTGTCAGCTGACTATTTGGAATACTGTACATATGGGAAACTGAAGATTTACTGTGGTTTTGCACTGGCCGAACTCTGGGAAACTGTTTGCTCAATGGATGATGTAGAATGAAAGGTTGAATCGGTAATGTAGTAGGACGCTGCTCCTTACTATAACGGATAACTGCATTGCATTCTGTTCCATCACCTGTGGTACCAAAAGATATAGAAGAGAGGTGACAAAGATGAAAAACAACAGAATGCCAAGTGGATTAAATATTTTTTTAAAGTAATTAACTTGCCCTGAAATTGAATGATTCAAATTATTGAATGAAATGTATTGAAAAAACAGTTTAGTTAAAAGAGACCATAGATACATTTTACAACAAAATTGATTATGTTTCAAAATAATGCTAAAATTGATTAATAATTATACAATACACCTTTACTTGAAGTCTCTGCTCAACATGAGAATTGACAAACTTTAAAAGACTGTAGATGAGATATGTTTTCACATACTAGTTATGTGTGGGCTGTTTGAGGGTGTGTATAACGAACGGTCTGATAATGCAATGTCAATAGAAAATTTGGGGTCCTGTATTTGTGCACAAACTGGGGAAAATAATTTATCTCAGTGACCTCTTCCAAGGTTGAAAGTGTGAAATTGGACGTTGTTGTAGTGAAGGGTGGGGGAAGAAAGGACCAGGGTTCAGATTTTGTGGATGGGGAATTGGGATGAGTAAAGAAGTGATTGGGATGAGGACAGAAGATGTGGTGGCAGGGTTTTGAGGCAAGACATCTGGGAAAAGGTTAAAGAAGAGATCAGAGAGAAGATGAAGGATTGTGGTTGGTGTAAAGCTGGGAATATTTGAAGAAAGCAAGAACTTACCTTAAAATAAAGACCCACCCTGAAAGGATTTTCATTGCTGGATTCTCCAGCAGCATCCCAGATAAGCAACTCAGAAACAACCCTTAGCCCTTGGTTAAGATTTGCTTTTGTAGCTAAGGTATGTGGCAATCATAAGTTTATATACACAGTAAAAGCTATGCAAAGAAGTAGCATAAATCATGCATTGGACATTGCTTAACATAATTGAATATGCTCAGCCGTCTCTATATAGAAGACCAGTTAAAATTTATTAAAAATAGGCCATTCTTGCATGAAGTACTGTTAGTTTTCTGACAAAATTTCATCACAGTGCCTAAAAATAGGGACTACATGAAAAAAAATCTTGTGGCTACATTTTCTACAGCTGATTTCCAAAACATGGCTCAGAACCCAAATTGAAATGTAATAGCTACATACATAATACCATGCAAGCTACAATAAAACTAGAATTACTGACAGTAATCTTCAGTCAATCTACATTGATAGGCTGGAGGACCCCATCAAGAGGGTTTTCAGCCCGTGTGCCTGCAATCAGTTATAATTTTAGATTAATAAACATAAGTAAATACCTTTGACCTAAACAGGTTTCCCTCAATATACGTTTGGTTAAGTGTTCTAGTAGGTCATAATACTTATGATACAGCAATGTCATTCGCCTGGCAAGATCACATTGATGGAAAAGTAAACAATGATGCGATACAAAGAAGCTGCACAGGAATATAAACTGTTTAAGAAAGAACTGCAGATGCTGGAAAAATTGAAGGTAGACAAAAATGCTGGAAGAACTCAGCGGGTGAGGCAGCATCTATGGAGCGAAGGAATAGGTGACGTTTCGGGTCGAGACCCTTCTTCAGACTCTGGAAGGGGATTGAAGAATGTTAAAGCAAGTACATTGGAAGGGGATTGAAGAATGTTAAAGCAAGTCCTTTATCAATTACATTGTGGGTTCAGACATTGAATACTTTGACAAGATTTGGTCATCTTGTCCAAGGAAGGATATGCTCATCTTAGATAAGAAATAACATGGGGTTCAGTAGATTGAGTCCTGGAAAAAGCAGACTGTCTTATTAAGGAAAATTAAACCGCGTTGATATAATTTCCGGAATTTAAAAGATTGAGAAAGGATAATTGAAATATATAAAATTCATGTGGACATTGTAGGATATGTATACAGACGATTTATACTGTCCAAACAGCTTAGTGGGGGGAAACATAATCAGAATAGGGGATTAACTGTGATGAGAAAAAAAATGGAGCTACTAAAAACATATGTTTACATTCAAACAATCATATGGTTTTCGTTATATTTTGGGGTTGTAACAGTAAGTTTTACCAATTTTTAAAAGAAACTCATCCAAAAGAATTCTCTGCTCATGTTATATTCTAATAAATCACAATTTATTTCAAATGGGAACAGAAACATTGTTAGTTAAGGGTCTTCACATGCATTATTAAGATCAGTTCTCTTTGAAATTTTCAGACTCTCTCAATTGTAAAGACTGTAACGTACAAGACTTATTAGGAATATTCATTTTCTAGTTTTTTCTCTGGAGTATTACTGGTATATTGTCAGAATGCATTTTTTCTATATAAATCCTATATTTTATCATTCAGTAAAAAGGACTGCATAAATCTTACACAAATGGCATTCTGAATTCTTTAGAACCTGTCGTTTATCCTCTATTTCTCTTCCAAAGAATTACATTCTCAATCTAGTAAATCTAGTTAATAAACCAGAATCTGCAGTTCCTTGTGTCACCCTTATTCCATCAAAGGTCATCACTTCCTTCCATCCAGTCCAGCTTCACAGCGTGTGGCATCAGGAAGGCTGGAAGGACCGTCAAGGATGCCTGATCCCCTGGGCATTAACTTTTCTCTCTTCCACATTCTGGGAGAAGATACAGGAACTTTAAACCCTTGACATCCAGCTTAAGAACAGCTTCTTCCTCGCTGCCTTCAGACTTGTGAATAAATTACCTCTTTTACCCCCCTTCCACATTCAGTTATTTCATTATTGCTCTATGGTATTTTTTTGCAGTCTTTCTGATTTGCACCATTCTGCTTTTTCGCATTTGTTTTTATTTTTGTATCTATCATTACCATATATTTGATTGCATCTTGGTGTATATGACAGTAATCTAATCTAAATATGTATCTGAATATTTCCTTTCCCAACTCTCAACTGCAACCCTCCCAACTGTCAGAGTGAATAGTGCTTCCTGGTCTTAACGCAGAGTGCTGCCTACCACCATCAATCCTTCAGCTCCTTTCAAGAAATGCAGGTGAAAGTGGAATTTCCTTATTTTCCTCATCCTTACCACCTTGTCATCAAGTTAGTGTACCAGCTCCTATTCCCACCCACTAATTATTCCCCTGAGGAATGTTGCCTCTACTCTCCAATCTTCAAACAACCCTGAGGTTCATTTGTGCCTCAGTCAAATCAGTTCAGTTCAGTTCAGTTTTATTTGTCACTAGACCAAGAGCAGACCCGTTGGGTCTGGACCCCGAACGTGCTTCAGACCCCGGGGTCTCGTTCCCGAACGTGCTTCAGCGTCTTGACGGCGTAGACACAGAGGACGGCGAAAAGCAGAGGGGGTAGAGCCGATGTTTGGCTTGAGCCAGCGTGAGAGAGCCGGCCCGGGGGGGGGGGGGGGAGGGATAGTGGAGGAGAGCCAGGCGGCAGCAACTAAACTCGCTAGCGAAATTTAAAAAATGTCGCGTTTTTGGAACAGAGCCAGGCGGCAGCAGCCGTTATGGTGACAAAATGGGTGAGGGGGAAGGATGGATTTTATTAAAAATGTGTACATAAAAATGTCTAAATCTAATAAGGAGTGTGTTAGGGTATGTAAAAGTGTAATGTCTAGCGAAAATGGAAAACATCTCAGAGTTTTCGCCTGTGGTTTTGGCGGAGCAAGGAATCAAAGGCCAAATCTGACACAAACACACACACCCACACTCCCACATACACACAGAGTTTTAATAGTATACTAGACCAAGAGCAGACCCGTTGGGTCTGGAACCCGAACGTGCTTCAGACCCCGGGGCGAAAATCGCTAGCGAAAGAAAAGAAATGGCGGCGTTGTTGGAGCAGAGCCGGTCGGCAGCAGCCGTTATGGTGGCTGGCCAGCAAGAGGAGACAAAATTAGTGAGTGGGGGGGGGATGGATTTTATTTTAAAATGTGTACGTAAAAATGTCTAAATCTAATAAGGAGTGTGTTAGGGTATGTAAAAGTGCAATGTCTAGTGAAATGGAAAAAAATCGCGGAGTTTTCGCGTGTGGTTTTGGCGGAGCAAGGAATCAAAGGCCAAATGTGACACCCACAAATAAATGAACGCATCCACACACACACAGAGTTTTAATAGCATACTAGACCAAGTGCACACCCGTTGGGTCTGGACCCCGAACGTACTTCAGACCCCGGGGTCTGGTTCACGAACGTGCTTCTGGACGGCCGTACGCAGCGTCTCGACGTCGTACGCAGCGTCTTAACGTTGTACGCAGCGTGTTGACGGCGTACGCAGCGTGTTGACGGCATAGGCGGTGTACGCCGTCAAGATGCTGCTTACGACGTCGAGACGCTGCGTACGGCCATCGAGACGCTGCGTACGCCCTCAATGGGGCTGCGGGCCAACAGGCCGTTGACGCGCCGGCTTTGTCACGCTGGGTGAAGGCACAGATGGGTTCTTCCGACGCTGCTTTTCGGCGTCCTCGGACAGAGGAGGGCGAAAAGCAGAGGGGGAAGAGCCGATGTTTGGCTTGAGCGAGCGTGAGAGAGCCGGCCCGGGGGAGGGGGGGGGGGGTATTGGAGGAGAGCCGGGCAGCAGCAGCAAAAATGGCCAGGGAAAAAATAAAAATCGTCAGCTTTTTGGAGGCGAGCCGGGCGCTTGAGCCAGCGTGAGAGACGCTGCGTACGCCCTCAATGGGGCTGCGGGCCGACAGGCCGACAGATAGTAGAGGAGAGCCAGGCGGAAGCCAGGCGGCAGCAGCTAAAATCGCTAGCGAAAGAAAAAAAAAGTCGTGTTTTTGGAGCAGAGTCAGGCGGCAGCAGCCGTTATGGTGACAAAATGGGTGAGTGAGGAAGGATGGATTTTATTTAAAATGTGTACATAAAAATGTCTAAATCTAATAAGGAGTGTGTTTGGGTATGTAAAAGTGTAATGTCCATCGAAAATGGAAAACATCTCAGAGTTTTCGCCTGTGGTTTTGGCGGAGCAAGGAATCAAAGGCCAAATCTGACACAAACACACACAGAGTTTTAATAGTATACTAGACCAAGTGCAGACCCGTTGGGGACACCGAACGTGCGTTTGCGGGGGGGGGGGGCCTGTGGTGTCACACTAACCACCCCCTTTCCTCCAAAGCACGGAATCCGGCACCCACAAACACACACACTCATCACATCCCTTGATATTATTTTAATTTTTAGATTTGCTTCTTTTATCCCATCTCCACCCTATCCACTGACGAATAGCCCTCTTTAGAAATGGAAAAAAATATCGGCGTTTCCGCGTGCGGTGTGGGCGTAGGGCGGTATCAAAGGGGCTGGGTGGCACAAGTCAGGCGGCCCGCCGGACCGATGGCAGCCACAGAGTTTTAATATATTACTAGGCCAAGTGCAGACCCGTTGGGTCTGGACACCGAACGTGCGTTTGGGGGGCGGGTAGGCTGTGGCGTCACAATAATCACCCCCTTTCCTCCAAAGCACAGAATCCGGCACCCACAAACACACACACTCATCACACCCCTTGAAGGGTGGGGGGTTGGAGCGGGCGTGCATGAGTCGAGCCGCGGGCTGTGAAGAGAGAAGGGCAGAGAGAGAGAGAGAGAGAGGGGAGAGACAGAGAGACTGGTACACAAAAAAAAGCTGGAGAAACACAGCGGGTGCAGCAGCATCTATGGAGCGAAGGAAATAGGCAACGCTTTGGGCCGAAGCACATCCTCAGATGGGTTTTCTACCGAAACGTTGCCTATTTCCTTCGATCCATAGATGCTGCTGCACCCGGTGAGGATATACAGGTTTTTTTGTGTACCTTCGATTTTCCAGCATCTGCAGTTTCGTCTTAAAGACAGAGAGACTGTTGGCGGGCTGTTTTCCCAACGCGCGTTTGCGGGAGGGGGGGGCTGCGGCATCACACTCACACTAACCACCCCCCAAACTCACACTAACCACCCCAAACACACTCGGGGGGAGGGGGGAGCGGAAGACAGGGTGGGGAGAGAAGAGGGGAGAGGGAGACGGGGTGGGGAGAGAAGAGGAGAGGGGGAGGGAGGGGAGAGGGGGAGGAGGAAAGGGGAGAGATTGGTGAGGGAGAAGAGAGCAGGGTGGGGGAGAGGGAGGGGGAGGAGAGTGGGAGTGGGAGGAGAGCGGGGAGGGCAGGAAGGGGGGAGAGGGGGGGAGTGGATGTTAGAGGTGGAGAGGGGATGAGGGGAAGGGGAGAGGAGTAGGGGAAGAGAGGGAGGGGGAGGGAGAGGGGAAGAGTGGGGAGTGAGGGACAGCAGGGAGTGGTGCAAGAGAGAGGGGAAGGGGGTGGGGGGGAGATGGGGGTGAAGAGGGGTGGTGGAGGGGGAAGAGAGGTGGTGGGAGGGGAGGGAGGGGGAGAGGAGAGAGGGGGGAGAGTGGTGAGGGAGAGTTGAAGTAGGAGGGGTAGGGACAGTCCATCTGTTCCCCATTCCCTATCACCCCCAATCCTCTTTCTCTATTCCCACACATGTGACGACGCCCTTCGACACAGGCTGCGGGGGTGGGGGGGAGGGGCTGGGGCTGTGTCTGCTGCAAAGGCATATGTAATTTGATCCATTCCGATTTGTCATCTGTGAGCATGGGGCATTGTGACATCACAAAACGGAACCTTCATTAACATTCTATTGTTGAGAACTGTTTTTTTAAACATTTTGAAATTTCCCCATTCCCTATCACCCCCACACACGTGGCGACGCCCTTCGACACAGGCTGTGGGGTTGGGGGGAGGGGCTGGGGCTGGGGCTGCTGCAAAGGCATATGTAAATGGATCCATTTCGATTGGACATGTGTGAGGATCGGGCATTGTGACATCACACAATTGAAACTTCACGAACATTCTATGGCTGAGAGCTGTTTGTTTAACATTTTGAAATGTTGGGGTTGGTGGGGGAGAGAAGTATTTTATTTAACAAAGTGTACACAAACACGACCAAATTTAATCAGGAGTGTCTATTCGTAAAGATAAATGTAATCTCTTTAGAAATGTTTTAAAAAAATATCGGCCTTTCCGCGTGCTGTGTGGGCCTAGGGCGGTATCAAAGGGGATTTGGTGGAAGTCAGGCGGACACAAGTCAGGCAGCCACAGAGTTTTATATAATATAGATAGATAGACTAGACCAAGAGCAGACCCGTTGGGTCTGGAACCCGAACGTGCTTCAGACCCCGGGGCGAAAATCGCTAGTGAAAGAAAAAAAATGGCGGCGTTGTTGGAGCAGAGCCGGTCGGCAGCAGCCGGTATGGTGGCTGGCCAGCAGGAGGAGACAAAATTAGTGAGTGGGGGGGGGGGGGGATGGATTTTATTTTAAAATGTGGACATAAAAATGTCTAAATCTAATAAGGAGTGTGTTAGGGTATGTAAAAGTGCAATGTCTAGCGAAATGGAAAAAATCTCGGAGTTTTCGCGTGTGGTTTTGGCGGAGCAAGGAATCAAAGACCAAATCTGACACAAACACACACACAGAGTTTAAAATAGTATATAGATAGATAGATATGTAGGTTAACACAGGGTCAACGGTACAATGAAATGTGTTTGACAAGACAACAGGTCACCTCAGCAATGATATTACAAGGATAAAATTAAGGTAAAAAAAATATAAGATAAAAGTGACATTGGTCGGTAAAAGACAATAATAAATAAAATAATCAACATATATGATGTGTTTATGAGTTCAGAAGCCTGATGGCATGATGATAAAAATTGTTCTTAAGTCTGGCAGTGCGTGCAGCCATGCTCCTATATCGTCTGCCTGACGGCAACAAGGAGAACAGTCTACGTGCTGGGTGGCTGTGGTCCTTGATGATGCTGTGTGCCTTCCGCAGGCACTGCCGGTGGAAAATGTCCTGAATTGCCAGGAGACAGTTGCTAATGATGTGCTGTGCCGCCTTCACCAATCTCTGTAGTGATTTGCGGCTGTGGACAGAACAGTTCCCGTACCAGACTGTGATGCAGCCCGTCAGCAGACTCTCGATGGTGCAACTGTAGAAGTTTGTGAGGATGCTGGCGTTCATGCCAAACTTCCTCAGTCTTCTCAGGAAAAAGAGCCGCTGGCGGGCTTTCTTAGTTATTGTGTCCGTGTGCAGTGTCCAAGAGAGTGCTGAAGTCAAGGAGAAGCTTTCTCAGCCATGTCCAGCCCCTAATAGCATCACGGGAAGAAACCAGACTCCAACTATGGACAAAAAGGCTTGAGGACGACCCCCGCTCCTACTGACATGGGTATCCCTCTTTCTGAAGCCCTCCCTCCGGGCTCAGAAGCACCATGGGTCCAGTGGAAGACGCTCAACCGCCTGAGAACAGGAACAGGGCGATCAAAAGATGCCATGGCCAGATGGGGCTATGAAACTGGCCAAACCACCTGTGAATGTGGAGAAGAGGACCACACAATGCAGCACTGCCTTGTCTGCCCCCTACTACCCAACCAGTGCAGCTCAAAGGATCTTGCAGCCAACCAGCTTCAAAGACACGAAAAGAAGAAGAAATGATGTGCACACCGAGGAACTTGAAGCTACTGATCCTTTCAACCTCAGCATCTATGAATGATCTATGAAATGAATCTAAATGTGCTAAGACAATGACTACAACAGTTATTGGTCACTAGATCTAGGCTCCTTCAGTGTATCCCTTGGGCCGCATGGAAATGTTAAGACAAATGTAAATTTCCTTCTCTTCAGACAGTAATGTTCCTCTCCAGACTTTTTAATTTTTATGCTGTTATTCCTCTTCAGCATCTTTGCCACTGGACTGATAAAAAAGTGAGTTATATTTTCACTCTGCAATTTGATCCTTTTAAAGTATGACTAGTCAATTTGAAAACAAGATACCTTAAATGGAAAATAATTGAAAATCTAGATTATTATAACAGCATGTTGTGGTAGGAGGTAGAGAATGATGGTTAATGATTGCTTTTTCAATTGGAAGCCTGTGACGTGCAGTGTACCGCAGAGTTTGATGTAGAACTCTTGCTGTTTGTTAGATACAGAACAGATGTGGATGTGAATGCAGGAAGTCTGATAGTAAGTTTGCAGATGACATGAAAATTAGTGGCATTGTTGACGATGAGAACAATAGTTTAGTCTTCAGCCAGAGGATCACATTGAGGAGTTGGTAAGATAGGCAGGGAAATGGCAAAATGTATTTTAATATAATTTATTAGGGAGCATTAATAAGGTTAGCACATAGACAATGAACCCTAGGAAATACAGAGGAACCGAAGGTTTAGGTTTATTATTGTCACGTGTAACGAGGTAGTGAAAAGTCAAAATCAAGTCAAACTCTGGTACTGTTGATGGAGATAAGGTACAGAATATAGTTCTCAGCATTATAGTGCACCTGTTCCATGGACAAAGTCCAATGTCCGCAATGAGGTATAGGTGAATCGGACAGTATCCTACCTTATGGAAGGACCGTTTAGAATCTTGATAACAGAGGGGAAGAAGCTGTTCCTGAGTCTGGTGGTGCGTGCTTTCAAACCTCTGTATCTTCTGCCAGACTGGAGCAGGGAGAAGGAATGACTGGGGTGGGACAAGTCTTTGATTATGTTGGCTGCTCAGAAGAGCAGCATGGATGGAGTCAATGGTGGGAAGTCTGGTATGTGTGATGGATTGGGCTACATCTACAACTCTCTGCAATTTGACCTAGGTGTACATGTCTAAAGGATCCCTGAAGACAGCAACATGGGAAAACAAGGTGCTTAAGATAGAATATGGAATACTTGCTTTCATTAAATGAGTATAAGAGTAGAGAAGACATAGCACAACTGCTTGAGACATTAGTTAATCCACAGCTGAAGTACTTTGCAGTTTAGATTGCTGAACTTTGGTTACAATATGATTGAATTAGAAAGGATGCAGAGGAGATTCACCAGGATGTTATCTGAGATACAATATTTCAGCAATAAGAGACTGTACAAGCTGAGTTTCTTTTCCTTGGAGCAGTGGAAGCTGGGTGGGTGGAGTATCTGACTGAGGTACTCATAGTTACGAGGGGTATGGCAAGCATGAATAATGCAACATTTTCACCTTAGCAGAGGGGTCAATAACCAAAGGGAATAGGTTTTAAGTTAAAACGTATGCGATTTATAGGTGATTTGGGGAGGATATTTTTAATTCAAAGAGTGGTTGAAATCTGAAATGCACTGCCTAACGGATGCCAAAGGCAGGTACTCTCACGATAATGAGCACTTGAAACGTTACGGCATACAAGGTTGCAGGCTGAGCGCTGGAACATGGCAGATTATTATTTATAAGTATATGATAGCCAACATAGGCACAGTTGGCTAAAGGATTTGTTTCCATACTGTATCATTATAAATATTAATTGTGTTGATAACTAGTAGAGAAACATTGATCTATTTTCAGAATTTTCTAATATACACTAATATTTTAGGCAAATAAATAATAACTTACTAAAATGTAAACTTACATAATATGAATGCAGCACTCACACAACACAAGCGGAAATGCAGAATGACTGGAAGCATAGAGAGCTCTCAACTGCAGCCTTGTGAAATAATAAATTTATTTTAAAACAGATGTTTATCTCTAAACTAAATCTCTAAACTACGATAATGATGGACATCTAGTTAAATTTGTCATCCACTGTATTCCAGCTATTTGCATTAAGAGAACATTGGTGATGTGAAAATACTATTAATTTTACTTCGGAGTCACGTGAGTGACTACGTGAAGACCCCGCCAGCACGCATGCGCGTCATATCGTCTCTCGCATTGCGCAACGACGGGCTGGTGGCACGCTGTTCCACCAGCTCAAACCTGAAGGTAAGTATTTCAACTTTTCCAGGTTTATTTTCCAATTGCAGGAAGCTCTTGCCGAGTTCCTGCTGGAAGACGTTCCGGGGTCGAGATCCCGGCTCTTCCCGGCGGGGGAATCCCTCTCACAGGGACCGCGGGAGGGGGGGAATCCCGGCTGCGAAGACCGCTACGGAGACTATGGTTCTCGTGGGGATCCCCTTTACAGGGACCGCGGGGGAATCCCCGACTGCAACGACGGCAGGGGGAGGAGCGTTGCCTCCGCAGCGGTATGTTTAAAAACAGGACCTGCAGGTAAGCACTTTACTCTGAGGTCATTTTTTGTTCTGTTTTCTGTGCGAATTCTGTTGCAGGAAAGGAACTATAGACAAGTCCAAGACTACGTCCAAACAGACCGCATTCAGACGGACTCAGATGGATCGCTATCTATGCGATCAGCAGTCTCCGACCTGGCACCTGCACTGTCCGAATCGACACCACGGGCTGGCGGGAAGGGCAAGCAGAAGTCGGACAGGCCCGTAGGCCCGGACGAGTCGGGCCGTGAAGTCACCGCCGGCGGGCAGCAACCGTGATCGCATATCCCGCATGGAGCGGTTGATGGAGCAGATGCTCTAACGTGACATGCTCCGGGATATGGAGACTTGTCACCATGGGTCTCCTAGGACACCCATGGCAGCATCTTATAGAGGGCTGCATAATGCATCTCCTTCAACAGAGGGGAGCATTGGGAGTCACTTCTGGGCTGACTCCGAAAACAGGGGTTTGGCTGAAGATGCCACAAGTGTGCTAGGGATGCAGGAACAACCAGCTGCAGGAACAGGCTGTGAATGAAACAACTGCCAAATACCTAGCACCAGAAAACTGCTGGCTTCAGGGATAACGGCGTTTGCCCGATCGGAGACCAGTAACACACACCACCGATACTGCCATTTGGGGCAACCTATCGAAACAGGTCAAGGAGCTCGACTAGGAGGCAAAAGCCGTTGGGCTCATGAAGGCAACATCATCGGGCAAGACCTCACATCTCCGGCAGCAGCACACCTACACATCCACCAGCAACCCGATACACTGAAGCTGGTGAAAGCTCAAAGGCCGTACGACTAGGACAAAAGTCTTTTTTAGACCACACCCCAGAACGGCTTTCGTGGTAGATGCGCCAACCCCGTACTCCAGCTCCTCTACCTCCCAGGGTGACAGCGCCGGCCTATTGGAGAGGCCGTGCATGCAGCACCTGGGACAGGGCTGCTTCATGTCTCCCTCTTGGAGGAGGAGAGCATGGTCAGTGTAATTCTGACGTCGAGTCTGAGGGTATAGCCGTGGAGCATACCCCAAAGGATGAAGGGCACATGTCAGAGGTACCGTTCCTGACAACAAATTTGCCATCCCAACAGATGTTCCATCCTGGTATAGGTCCATTGGAGGGGCCGTATCAGCACAGGTCTCCCCAGGAGCCTGCGGCAGCACCTGTTCAGAGCTGCCTACGAACTGCCCTCTCTGAGGAGGGGAGTGCGAAAGGTCAGATGGAACTGACTCCAGATTTAAGATATTGAATACTGGAGCACATGCGTGCCGGCAGTGAACAACGCTATCAGGGGGATGAGAGCCAGCCGCCGAATCTTCTGTTCAGGTAAGGCCTATTCAACAGGGAAAACCTGGCGGACGAAGCTAAAGAGGCCAACGGCGGGCAAAGCTTCATCATTTCAGCAACAACGCACCCCATGCCTTCATCGGCAGTAAGTGGTTCACTGAAGTTGGTGGCAGCATGACAGCTGGGCACAGGTTCTATGCACCCTACCAGTCCTACTCAACAAGGTGGGTTTGGCACTTCCAAAACATGGGTAAGTGGACCACTAACAAGTTGGTAATATTTACACTTGTTTGTACAGCACACAAAGGATAAAGGCATTGTCATCTGCTTAGAGGCATCTAACCATGTAAAACTGCAATACTATCAAAACTGGGCTTCATCATCCATCCAGATAGATCTAAGTTGACGCCTTCTACGAGAATTAACTATTTAGGGTTCACTATTGATTCAGTCACATGTCTGTGACTTTGCCAAGGGGCAAGGCAGCAGACTTAATGGAGGCCTGTAACAGCCTTGTTGTCATCAGTCAACCATCTATTCGACAAGCAGTAGGGTGATTGGTAAGCTTGTGGCGGCTTTTCCAGCCACACAGTTTGGACCTTTGCATTACCAAAATTTACAGAGAGCAAAGGTGCAAGCACTCAAACATCATGCTGGTCATTTCAATATACCAATGCAACTACCAGCTAAGCAGTTTTGGAATTACAATGGTGGAGGCAAAACATTCAGCTTTACTCTAGCCCCATCATTGTCAACAACCCTTCAGTTGTGTTACAAATTGATGCCAGCACTCACGGATGGGGTGCTACCAATACCATCTCCAGCTGCGGTGGCAGATGGGATGTACATGGGCCTTTACTTCAGACACTTGGTATAAACTATTTAGAGATGTTGGGTGCGTTCTATGGGCTAAAGGCGTACTGCTCAATAATGCACCACCTGCACGTTCGCCTACAGATTGATAATACCACGGTGGTGGCATATACTAATATATGGGTGGAATCAAATCAATATCATGTGAGGCCGGATTTGTTGGTCCATCCTGTGACAGGTGAAAGTCACCCATGCCATGACAGGTTAAATCTGTTGATTTGCAAAATTTGAAAAGACCACTTCTGGATCTTGGGCTGACGGACCGAACCATGAATATGATCACGGCGGCACACAGGGAATCCACCAGAAATCAATATCTGTCATATATCAGGAAATGGGAGATATATTGTGTCAGGACCAACATCACGTACAACACGGCTACTGTGACAAATGTACTGGAATACTTGGCTAGCCTTCACTTTGATGAAGGTCTCAGCTACAGTACCATTAACTACGCCAGGAGTGCCATATCAGCTTACTTGTGGCAGGGATTAGAACATCATACTGTTGGATCTCACCCTCTGGTATCAAAACTAATGAGGGGTATCTTCAACAACAATCCCCTAGGGCAAGGTACTCCCAGGGTTGGGATGTGAGTGTTGTCCTAACGTTGCTCAGGGGTTGATCACCAGCAACGTACCTGTCCCTGGGGGAAACACTAACACATAAAATAGTCATGTTGATGGCACTAGTCTCGACACAACGGGTCCAGTCACTGCACAAATTAAGGCTGGACACGATTGACATCTCAACCAATAAAATAACTCCTTACATTTATGAATTAGAGAAGCAAAAAGGCCTGGATCATCAGGCCTCAAATTGGAGTTCCGAGCATACCCTATAGATGGTCGCCTATGCATTATGATGCATCTATTACATTATATGTCACAAAACATCTTAGAGGCAAGGACATGGCGTTGTTGCTCAGCCATAAACAGCCTCATACTAGGGTATCCGTGCAAACCATATCAAGGTGTCTTAGACAGGTTTTGGGGGCTGCACGGGTGGATACTGGTGTTTTTAAGTCTCATTCCACCAGGGCTGCAGCAACATCAGCAGCAAGGGAGTTGGAAGTCCCCATGGATCACATCCTGGGTACAGCAGGATGGTCTAAGAGAGAGGACCTCTCAGCAATTTTATAACAAACCTGCGGTGTTTACAGACTCATTTTAAGTTCTGTATTATAATTTACCCCGAATGAAAGGGGTTATTATTGTTTGTTAACAAATTTATTATTGTTTTGAACAACTGATTCATGTCTGAATATGTTAACATACTTCCTCCTTTGGTCAATTACGACAGTGTGTGACGCATGGACTCGTTCCACGGCATGAAATCACAGCTTTAAAATCTTCATGTAGTCACTCACGTGACTCCGAAGTAAAATAGTGAGATTAAACGAGAACTTACCAGTTTGAAGTTTGATCTTTATTTTATGAGGAGTAACGTTGAGGGATTGCATGCCCTCCACGCCCACCCTCTATCATAAAGGTCAACTGGCATTCTAGTTCTCTTATCTTACTATGTTCAGTTCAACTACTGTTATCTGTGATTTCACACCGCTGCTTTGCAGATTGACACGCATGCGTGCTGGCGGGGTCTTCACGCAATCCCTCAACGTTACTCCTCATAAAATAAAGATCAAACTTCAAACTGGTAAGTTCTCGTTTAATCTCACTATTTTTACAGGTAATCAATTGAACCTGATAGCCACATGAATATGTCCTTTACTGACAGTTTCAAATGGGTTAGAATGGTGAGGTTGAGAAGCCTATCATGGCATATAAGGTTACAGGCCAATAACTGCAACTGCAACTGCAACTGCAACTTTATTTACACACACACATTTGCACATTTTATACACGAGGCAGACTCAAAGTGCTTCACATAAAAACATGTCATACAATAAAATGAAATAATAAAATGAAATAAAATAGAAGAATTAAAATAAAATAAAAAGCAAAGTTAAAAATGCATTATAGAAAAGTTAAAAAGTTAAAAGTGCAATGTAGTTATGATTTAGCTGAAATCTAAAGTAAACATAAAAGTTTTCAGTCTTGTTTTAAAAGTGGTGAAAGTAGGGGCAAGTCTTAAATCTTCAGGAAGTTTATTCCAGCTATTTGTTGCATAGTAACTAAATCCTGCTTTCCCATGTTTTGTATTTACTCTGGGAATCACTAACAGATTGGTCTCAGAAGATCTTAGAAGGCTTATATAGTGGAAGCATGTCAGTGATATACTTTGGCCCTAAACCATGTATTGATTTATAGGTGAGCAGCAGGATTTTGAAATCAATTCTCTGACATACAGGAAGCCAATGTAAGGATTTAAGAATTGGAAAAAGGAAGAGGTATGGCCAGAACAGACACATTGGGCTGAAGATGGAATCAAATGGGATAGTCGAGGATAGAGTTAAAGGGAAAGAGAGTAAAGGGATGGTTAATGACCCCAGAATTAACGGGAAAGGAAGCTCACAAAGGGATAGGAGAGTATGGCCAAGTGTAATAGGGATCGATGTGAAAGGTGAGATACATAAGGATTTAAAAGTAGTGTATATGAATGCGCGAAGTATAAGAAGTAAAGTAGATGAGCTTGAGGCTCAGTTAGAGGTTGGTAGATATGACATTGTGGGGATTACTGAGACGTGGCTGCAGGAGGATCGGGCCTGGGAACTTAATATTCAGGGTTATACATCCTATAGAAAGGACAGGCAGGTGGGCAGAGGAGGGGGGTAGCTCTGCTGGTGAGGGATGGAATTCAGTCCCTTGCGAGGGAAGACATAGGGACTGACGAGGTAGAGTCACTGTGGATTGAGTTGAGGAATTGTAAAGGCAAGAAGACACTAATTGGTGTTATCTACAGACCCCCAAATAGTAGCCCGGGTGTAAGTTGCAGCAGGAGTTAAAACTGGCATGTAACAAAGGTAATGCCACTGTGGTGATGGGGGATTTCAATATGCAGGTAGACTGGGAAAATCAGGTTGGTTCAGGACCCCAAGAAAGAGAGTTTGTAGAATGCCTCCGAGATGGATTCTTAGAGCAGCTTGTAATGGAGCCGACCAGAGAAAAGGCAATTCTGGATTTAGTGTTGTCCAATGAACCAGATATGATAAGAGAACTCGAGGTAAAGGAACCGCTTGGAGGTAGTGATCATAATATGATTCGTTTTAATCTGCAATTCGAGAAGGAGAACGTTAAATCGGAAGTGGCAGTGATGCAGTTGAACAAAGGGGACTATGAAGGCATGAGAGGGGAGCTGGCCAAGGTAGACTGGAAAGGGATCCTAGCAGGAATGATGGTGGAACAGCAATGGCAGGAATTTCTGGGCATAATCCGGGAGACGCAGGATCATTTCATTCCAAAAAGGAAGAAAGATTCTAAGGGGAGTAGGAGGCAACCGTGGCTGACAAGAGAAGTTAGGGATAGAATAAAACTAAAAGAAAAGATGTATAACACAGCAATGAGTAGCCGGAAGCCAGAGGATTGGAAAACTTTCATAGGACAACAGAAGGAAACAAAACGGGCTATACGGGCTGAAAAGATGAAGTACAAGGGGAAGCTGGCCAGGAATATAAAGAAGGACAGTAAAAGCCTCTTTATATATGTTAAGGGAAAAAGAGTAGCAAAGTCAAATGTGGGTCCCTCGAAGGCAGACACGGGTGAAATTATTATGGGCAACAAGGAAATGGCAGAAGAGTTGAATAGGTACTTCGGATCTGTCTTCACTAAGGAAGCACAAACAATCTCCCAGATGTACTGGAGGACAGAGGATCTAAGGGGGTAGAGGAACTGAAAGAAATTTTCATAAGGCGAGAAATAGTATTGGGTAGGCTAATGGGACTGAAGGATGATAAACCCCTGGGCCTGATGGTCTGCATCCCAGGGTTCTCAGGGAGGTGGCTCTAGAAATAGTGGACGCATTGGTGATCATTTTCCAATGTTCAATAGATTCAGGATCAGTTCCTGTGGATTGGAGGATAGCTAATGTTATCCCACTTTTCAAGAAAGGAGCGAGAGAGAAAACGGGGAATTACAGACCAGTTAGCCTGACCGGTGGTGGGAAAGATGCTGGAGTCAATTATTAAAGAGGTAATAATGGGGCATTTGGATAGCAGTAAAATGATTAGTCCAAGTCAACATGGATTTATGAAAGGAAAATCATGCTTGACTAATCTTCTGGAATTTTTTGAGGATGTGACAAGTAAAATGGATGAAGGGGTAGACTTTCAGAAAGCCTTTGATAAGGTCCCGCACAGGAGACTGGTGACTAAAATTAGACCACATGGTATTGGGGGTAGGGTGTTGACATGGATAGAAAATTGGTTGGCAGACCGGAAGCAAAGAGTAGGAGTGAACGGGTCCTTTTCAGAATGGCAGGCAGTGGCGAGTGGAGTGCCGCAAGGCTCGGTGTTGGGGCCGCAATGGTTTACCATATATATTAATGATTTGGAAGAGGGAATTAGGAGCAACACTAGCAAGTTTGCGGATGACACAAAGCTGGGTGGCAGTGTGAACTGTGAAGAGGATGTTAGGAGGTTACAGGGTGACCTGGACAGGTTGAGTGAGTGGGCAGATGCGTGGCAGATACAGTATAATATAGATAAATGTGAGGTTATCCACTTTGGCAGCAAAAACAAGGGGGCAGATTATTATCTCAATGGGGTTAGGTTAGGTAAGGGGGAGGTACAGCGAGACCTGGGTGTCCTTGTACACCGGTCACTCAAAGTTGGCGTGCAGGTACAGCAGGCAGTGAAGAAAGCTAATGGAATGTTGGCCTTCATAACAAGAGGATTTCAGTATAGGAGTAAAGAGGTTCTTCTGCAGTTGTATAGGGCTCTGGTGAGACCACATCTGGAGTATTGTGTACAGTTTTGGTCTCCTAATTTGAGGAAGGACATCCTTGTGATTGAGGCAGTGCAGCGTAGGTTCATGAGATTGATCCCTGGGATGGCGGGACTGTCATATGAAGAAAGATTGAAAAGACTAGGCTTGTATTCACTGGAATTTAGAAGGATGAGGGGGCTCTTAAAGAAACATATAAAATTATAAAAGGACTTGACAAGCTAGATGCAGGAAAAATGTTCCCAATGTCGGGCAAGTCCAGAACCAGGGGCCACAGTTTTTGAATATAGGGGAGGTCATTTAAGACTGAGGTGAGAAACTTTTTCACCCAGAGAGTTGTGAATTTATGGAATTGCCTGCCACAGAGGGCAGTGGAGGCCAAATCACTGCATGGATTTAAGAGAGAGTTAGATAAAGCTCTAGGGGCTAGTGGAGTCAAGGTATATGGGGAGAAGGCAGGCACGGGTTGTTGATAGGGGACGATCAGCCATGATCACAATGAATGGCGGTGCTGGCTCGAAGGGCCGAATTGCCTCCTCCTGCACCTATTTTCTATGTTTCTATGTTTCTAAGAGTTTGTTTCATTTAAATGTTTACAGAATATACCAACTGTATCATAATGCAAATTACTTTCTGATTGACATCTCTCAATAATACCATGAAACATTTCAATAAACTTTCTGAATGTGATTTAGCAACTGGATGAATCTTAAACCACTCTGGATAAACCTTAAAAAGCCAAAACGTGTGGAATCTAAATATAACAATCACATTTTTTTCATTTAATACAAACAATCCAAGACATTAAAGCTAAAGAAGAAGAATAAACAGCAGGAATATCAAAAATATGAACTTGCTTCATCACTCTTTTGTTGTAGCTTAATATAACAGAGTGACTTCAGAAGGAAGTGAGAATGAAGTTAAAAATATACCAAACCAGGTTTCTTTACTAGGAAACCAAGTAATTTGTTTGGTGTTTTTAATAACATTCTTACTTTTATGAGCATGTTATTTCTCAGATTTTCTTGGAACAATTTCAAAATTCCAAAACTGAGAACAAGTTTTCCAGTATGTGTCGAACAACATAATTATTTTGCTACTGTATCCTGTTTGTTTCCTATTATGAAAATAAATTAATAGTTGAATTCATGGTCAGAATACACCTGGAAGGTTTACAAGAGCAGGCTAGATGAAGTTGCTCAAAACACCACCATGATGAACACCACACTCATATTTCAGCAGCATATAAACATCACAAGGATTTAACAGACAATGTCTCTCTCATCTTGGAACTTATCTCTGGTCCCAGAGTGTAGATAGTTTCCACTCAATGAACCTTAAAGCACAAGACTTCCCGTATGTTTGACACTTTGTTAAAGATCACACCAGGTGATTTGATGTGGACAAATGACAAAAAAAAAGTGTATTATAATTGTGCTGTAAAGCTGTGCTGTGTGGAGTAGTGGATGTTAAATTAGTTGAGCCTTTCTGGCCATAACTGATGCTGACATGTGTGCCAAATGAAAATATTTTCAGATCTTACATTCAAAACAAAAATACTGTTGTTGAGATGAAACAAATAGATACTAAACATTATCACAAAAAAATGTCCTGGATTAAAAAACTATGTGGTAAATGTCTAGAAGACCAGCGTAGGTTATCCAAATGCTTACCTCCCACTTTCATTCTGATGTCAGAACATGCATCCCTCTCAATTTGTTGTTTATTAATTAGCTCTGGTTTCCTGGCATCTTCTCCATTACAACATGGTTCACAACCTTCCAGGTGAGCTCTCTCATGCCCACTTGAATTACTGTTTTTGTTGAAATTATGAATAAAGGGTGATGTTGATGCCTCACATGATGTTGTTAAATCCATCCTTGTAGTCGTCCTGCCAGGCATAGCATGATAGTGGTCCTCTTCTGAATAAGTAAAAACATTATTTTCTTTCTGATTTTCGAGTATTGGAGAAAACTCTGTCGAATCTCCACTAGTTTTCAGTGGTGGAGAGTTCCCACTTCTTTTCCTAGTTCGAGCAATTTCAGCAAATGAAGTCACTCGTCTTGGTGGTGATCTCTGAGGTGTTGCTGTCTGACCATCACTTAGCTTGCCTGGGCAGCTATACATGCGTTCCAAGGATCCCAATTTGGAAGTTGGACTTTTATCCAAGCTGCGATCATAGCTCCTTGATCTTTGCCTGCCAGATGTATTTGAAGCAATGTTCACGTACACTTGACCTTCAATTTTATTTTTGGTAGTTTCTGCATCTGGTTTCTTAGAACAGCAATGATCGACATTATTCTCTTTTTCTTCAGGCTGCCGAAAGAGGTAATACTCTGTAGGTTGACTGGGGCTTGTACTTTTTGTATGATCCTCTGAGCAGCTTGTTATCGATGACTCTACTGGGCTTGGTGTAGACTGAGAAGACAGGTCGCAAGTCACAAGTTTGTAATAGTTTTGTGTGGCAACAACTAGTCTTGCTTGACTTTGAAAACATGCAGTAAAATCTGAATTTTCAGAAGAACTGGGGACATTTTCACACGGAAGATGGTAAGAATTGCAGTTGTTGTCTAGAGCAGGAGAACACTGCTGGCACAAACAGGTTTTCAGGGCAGGATCACCATTGTGTGACTCACATGAATTCTTCCGATCACTAGGTGAAGAATGTAAGTCCAAGTAGAATGCACCCATCTCTGAGTGACTGCAATACGAAGAATCATGGGATATGTTATCTGAACTTAAATTGGACTTTGAATGGCTTTTCATTTTATTGTAGATGGCTGTAAAGTTGACTAACACACCATCTGAACTGTTGCACGATGAATCACTATTGTAGGCCATATGCTGATTATCTACGTCAGATTGATCTGAAAAGACACAACTTCTGCTTTGTTGCATATCTAAGCTGGAGCAGCTACATGTTCTGCTCTCGAGTAGATCTTGCTTCCTGAACATTTCATCTGGGCTGCTGCCCAATCCTTGATTGCAATCAAAGAATAAGGTCGATGTGCTTTCATTAGCACAGTTGCATATAGGTGGTTGCAGTAACTCAGCTGATGCTGATCTTGGCGCAGTGGTGCTAGTTGACGTTTTGCCATCACATGCATGAGTTTGTTCCTCATGATCTTCTACAATGTCTTGCCTACTAGGGGGGCTCCACTGTTGTGTGCTGTTTTCTGCAGTATGAAGATGAAATGGCTGTTCATGCAGGACAAATGGTGGGTTACTAATGTTACTATTCTGAGGATGAAAAGATGAATTGTTAGAGCTCTCCTGATCATTGTTCTCATTCAAAATTAACGAATTGTGCTGTTCAGTTGTGGTGATTTCTTTTGAATTTAGTCGCCTGCCTTCCATTTCATGTGCTGCCCCAGGAGGTAAGCAAGAGGCCTGAATTAAGCTGCTGTACAGTAATGTTTCCTTCTGAAACAGGTCCCTCTCTGGCAGTGATGTAGTCCTTGTGATTCCCAGATCATTATGGTAGAAAGGGTTTGGTCTTTTGCCCATGCTGCAGCATTGTCTGTCAGGGACCTGGCAATGAACCAGAGGAATGTGATGTACGATCAAAGTTTCTCCAGTAAGTTTTGCTGGGCTATCCATGATGGATCAGATCATCAGCCAAGCTGAGCGGAACATACAGAATCTCCACTGGGCAAGTTGATAGCTTCTTGATGGCAGCTCACAAACCTGGAAAACAGGAGAAAAAATAAACAAAACTTTACAGCGTTTGTTACATTAGGCATGCCTTAGCAAGGTAAGTAACATCTCTTCCTGCTTTTACGGTCAACTAATGATTGATACATTAGAGCATGATAAGCTACTTTGCTCAGCCCAGATCCATAAAACACAAGCACACAATCTGCACATCAAAATTCAAAACCAATCTTTTGAATCAATATTTCAGTGAATGAGGATGACAATAGACAATAGGTGCAGTAGGCCATTCGGCCCTTCGAACCAGCACCGTCATTCACTGTGATCATGGCTGATCATCCCCAATCAGTACCCCGTCCCTGCCTTCTCACCTTATCCCTTGACTCCACTATCTTTAAGAGCTCTATCTAACTCTCTCTTGAAAGCATCCAGAGAATTGGCCTCCACTGCCTTCTGAGGCAGAGAATTCCACATATTCACAACTCTCTGGGTGAAAACGTTTTTCCTCCTCTCCGTTATTCTTATTCTTATTCTTAAACTGTGGCCCCTGGTTCTGGACTCCCCCAACATCGGGAACATGTTTCCTGCCTCTAGCTTGTCAAATCTCTTAATAATCTTATATGTTTCAATAAGATTCCCTCTCATCCTTCTAAATTCCAGAGTATACAAGCCCAGCCGCTCCATTCTATCAACATATGACAGTCCCGCCATCCCGGGAATTAACCTCGTGAACCTACACTGCACTCCCTCAATATCAAGACTGTCCTTCCTCAAATTTGGATACTAAAACTGCATACAATACTCCAGGTGTGGTCTAACTCGGGCACTGTACAACGGCAGAAGGACCTCTTTGCTCCTATACTCAACTCCTCTTGTTATGAAGGCCAACATGCCATTGGATCAAGCCCTGTATTGTGATCATGGAAATAATTAGTATTGATCAATTTAAATGCAAACTAGATAGATTACATTCTGGCAATAACATTACCATGTCATTGGGAAGGTGGAGGGAGGGCATCAATCTGTGAGGGATTAAGCAGATTATTCTTGTACTTATTAGAGTTTGGGGAACGAGAAAGTGGTTTTGCTGCAATGTATAACATTCTTTATATGGCTTGAGAAGGCAGATGAGGGATGCATCTTTGAAATTCTATACCCATGAATAATATGGATACTAAGTTGTTGAAAGTATTCAAGCCAGAAATTGATTTTTGGGTATTAACAGAATCGAGGCATGTGGAGTTATTACAGGAAAGTAAGGTGAAGGAAAAATCAGTACTGGCCTTATTGATTGGTACGGAAAATTAAAGGAGACAAGTAGCCTATCTATGCCTCAATTTCTTAAGTTTGTACAGTAATACATTGGCGATTTGAGATAACATTTCATGAATGCGGTAAAATAGGGCAGATAAGGGTGATTTGGACCTATGGGTTCCAATGCTTTCCATCACTGGGATTTTTCTTGAATCATTCTTAGGACAAGGGTAGATTGTTGATATGATTTGTCAATAATCAAAACAAAAGATGAAGCGTACAAATTAGCCAGAAAAGGCAGCCTACCAGAGGACTGGGAGAAATTCAGAGTCCACCAGAGGAGGACAAATGGCTTAATTAGGAAAGGGAAAATAGATTATGAAAGAAAACTGGCAGGGAACATAAAAACTGACTGCAAAAGTTTTTATAGATATGTGAAGAGAAAAAGATTAGTTAAAACAAATGTAAGTCCCTTGCAGTCAGAAACAGGTGAATTGATCATGGGGAACAAGGACATGGCAGACCAATTGAATAACTACTTTGGTTCTGTCTTCACTAAGGAAGACATAAATAATCTGCCGGAAATAGCAGGGGACCGCGGGTCAAATGAGATGGAGGAACTGAGTGAAATCCAGGTTAGCCGGGAAGTGGTGTTAGGTAAATTGAATGGATTAAAGGCCGATAAATCCCCAGGGCCAGATAGGCTGCATCCCAGAGTACTTAAGGAAGTAGCCCCAGAAATAGTGGATGCATTAGTGATAATTTTTCAAAACTCCTTAGATTCTGGAGTAGTTCCTGAGGATTGGAGGGTAGCTAATGCAACCCCACTTTTTAAAAAGGGAGGGAGAGAGAAAACGTGGAATTACAGACCAGTTAGTCGAACATCGGTAGTGGGGAAACTGCTAGAGTCAGTTATTAAAGATGGGATAGCAGCACATTTGGAAAGTGTTGAAATCATTGGACAAAGTCAGCATGGAATTACAAAAGGTAAATCATGTCTGACAAATCTTATATAATTTTTCGAGGATTTAACTAGTAGAGTGAATAAGGGAGAACCAGTGGATGTGTTATATCTGGACTTTCAGAAGGCTTTCGACAAGGTCCCACATAAGAGATTAGTATACAAACGTAAAGCACACGGTATTGGGGGTTCAGTATTGATGTGGATAGAGAACTGTCTGGCAAACAGGAAGCAAAGAGTAGGTGTAAACTGGTCCTTTTCAGAATGGCAGGCAGTGACTAGTGGGGTACCGCAAGGCTCAGTGCTGGGACCCCAGCTATTTACAATTTATATTAATGACCTGGATGAGGGAATTGAAGGCAACATCTCCAAGTTTGCGGATGACACTAAGCTGGGGGGCAGTGTTAGCTGTGAGGAGGATGCTAGGAGGCTGCAAGGTGACTTGGATAGGCAGGGTGAGTGGGCAAATACATGGCAGATGCAGTATAATGTGGATAAATGTGAGGTTATCCACTTTGGTGGCAAAAACAGGAAAGTAGACTATTATCTGAATGGTGGCCGATTAGGAAAAGGGGAGATGCAACGGGACCTGGGTGTCATGGTACACCAGTCATTGAAAGTAGGCATGCAGGTGCAGCAGGCAGTGAAGAAAGTGAATGGTATGTTAGTATTCATAGCAAAAGGATTTGAGTATAGGAGCAGGGATGTTCTACTGCAGTTGTACAGGGTCTTAGTGAGACCACACCTGGAGTATTGCGTACAGTTTTGGTCTCCAAATTTGAGGAAAGACACTCTTGCCATAGAGGGAGTATAGAGAAGGTTCACCAGACTGATTCCTGGGATGTCAGGACTTTCATATGAAGAAAGACTGGATAGACTCGGCTTGTACTCGCTAGAATTTAGAAGATTGAGGGGGGAATCTTATAGAAACTTACAAAATTCTTAAGGGGTTGGACAGGCTAGATGCCGGAAGATTGTTCCCGATGTTGGGGAAGTCCAGGACAAGGGGTCACAGTTTAAGGATAAAGGGGAAATCTTTTAGGACCGAGATGAGAAAAACATTTTTCACACAGAGATTGGTGAATCTCTGGAATTCTCTGCCACAGAAGGTAATTGAGGCCAGTTCATTGGCTATATTTAAGAGGGAGTTAGATGTGGCCCTTGTGGCTAAATGGATCAGGGGGTATGGAGAGAAGGCAGGTACAGGATACTGAGTTGGATGATCAGCCATGATCATATTGAATGGCGGTGCAGGCTCGAAGGGCTGAATGGCCTACTCCTGCACCTATTTTCTATGTTTCTATAATCCAATGTTAAAATGCAAAAAGCTGGAAGATAAACAAGAATAATCTTGGTCACTTTAAAAATCCATAAATGCTTAATACAACTACCAAAGCCAATTTATTGAATTCTACTATTTTTGTAAACGTTAACTACAAGGACTCACATGAGATATCCACATATTAAAAGTTGTTAAGAATATTACAGATTTAAAATAGATCAGTATTTTGCTGCTTAGTTTATAATATATTTCTATTCTTAGCTAGTCAATTTATGTAGGTGTCACTGGCTGTCTAGAACTTCCTTACACAATTAAAACTTTAGTGATCAAAGTTAATATAAATTGGGAGTTATTAGTAGATTTTCTACTTATTAAGTACCTCGGAATAATGCTAAATTGCAAGTCATGATGTTATCCCAGAAATAAGTGCAATTATGAGTACAGATCAAAATGCAAAAAATGAGGTCACTAGGCATGTACACATTTACCATACACCCCCATAGTGTACTGTCCAACCCATACAAATACGTTAATGTCAATCATGAAACAAAATATTCAGAAGAGGAATCGCACTAGACTGAAGTGATAGGAGAGTAGGAGTGTTATTATGACTGGTATAAGACACATTTTATGGGCCAGCTGGCCTTCTCCTGCTTTGCAATTTTGCATTAAATAATGTAACTATATTATAGTGAAAATATTTATAGGTTTGCAATTTATCACAAAAAGGAATCAATTTCATTATTAATCAGATAATTCTTTCGGCAGCAATACTTCAATCACCTTGTGAAACAAAATAATTTGAAGGAATAGCTGCTTAGGAAAGAGAAAGTCTCAATGCTTAAATCTCCCACATCTGACTTCCAGTCTTGTCATGGCACACATGAAAAACTACCAAATGACTGCACATGTGAATAAATCCTTGGCAAAATATATGTGGCACAGTTGCCAGTACCTAGACAGCTATGGACAGGTCATCAGCCTGCACTGAAACAAATGCACGCGTACATGAACAAATGCAAACCTTTTTCCAGTTACTGGATACTGCAACAGGTGCCCTGTGGACCAGGATGGTGTTGCAGGCTTAATGAAAGAGACCTGCTGAGTCTTGTGGAATAGAAGTGAGGTCATATGTTCAAGAGGGGCACAGAAACTCTCCAATCCAACAGTGAGTATAGAGACATGGTTGTAAAGAGATCAAGGCTGGAAAATACATATTCCGAGAAAGCAAAATGGAAAAGAAAGAAGTGATGCCCCGATTTAAAACAAATGGGATAAAGTCACCACAAAGGAAGAATCTTATTTTGATGATCAAGACCTCATACCCAGCACAAATATATATTAATCCAGAATGCAGTGATCCATGCCCTCTTATATCCTTCTGAAACTTGGATTATTTACAGTAGGTATCTCAAGGCAAGGGAGAAATACTACCAATGTGGTCTCTGCAAAATTCTCCAAATGCACTAAAAAGGATAAACAAACCAACTTGAGTATCAGCTGCCAGATTAAAACATCAGCATTGAAACCCCAGTTAAATTCAGTCATAATTCACTTGCCCAATACCATATTCTCCAAATAAAAGGTAGACAAAAATGCTGGAGAAACTCAGCGAGTGAGGCAGCATCTATGGAGCGAAGGAAATAGGCAACGTTTCGTGTCGAGACC
Organism: Malacoraja senta; assembly: GCA_038087875.1. Lineage (NCBI taxonomy): Eukaryota > Metazoa > Chordata > Chondrichthyes > Rajiformes > Rajidae > Malacoraja > Malacoraja senta. The sequence goes on from CM075977.1 coordinate 353,724,234, forward strand.
CTTCTTCAGACCCGAAAAGTTGCCTATTTCCTTCCCTCCATAGATGCTACCTCACCCGCTGAGTTTCTCAGCATTTTTGTCTCCCTTCGATTTTCCAGCATCTGCAGTTCCTTCTTAAACACTCTTCAAATAAATACTGTATATCAAGCTCCTTCATGGGAAGGGGTTACCAGATAAAGAAGATGTTTCAAGGATGTTCACAAAGCCTCTTTGAAAAAATGCAGCTGGATAAGTGGTTCAGTTATACTAGCGAGAGAAATTAAGGACAATATTAGATCAATGGAATAAGCTGTAATGTAGCCCAAAATAGGAATGTCAGAGAATTGGGAACATTTTTTAAATTAGCAAAGGAGAAACAAGGCACTGATAAGAAAATGGGAATAAGAATATGAGAGTAGACATAAAGAACTGCAGGTCCTGGAATCTCACGTAGAACACAAAATGCTAGAGCAACTCAGCAGGTCAGGTAGCATCTCTGGAGGACAAGGATAGGACAGATACGTAAAAGGAACAAGGATATCAAAAGTCAACATGCCCCCCACCCCCACTCCCCACTTGGAGATTGTGTCAGAAAATAACTGAAGATGCTGGTTTAAATTGAAGATAGACACAAAATGCTGGAGTAACTCAGCGGGACAAGCAGCATCTCTGGAGAGAAGGAATGGGTGACATTTCGGGTCGAGACCCTTCTTCAGACTGCTATTTGTCACGCTGGGTTACTCCAGCATTTTGTGTCTATTGAACGCCTGTAATACTGGACGCATCATTGGTAATACACTAGTGAACCATATTATGTATGCAGATGATCTTGTGGTCTTTAGTCTATCTAGCACTGGTCTCCAACAGCTCCTTACTATATGTTCTGTGTATGGTGTGGAACATGATATTAATTTTACTTCGGAGGCCCGACCTGTAGACTCGGATGAGTCAGACCCGGCGGTATACCCTCCTCAGGCAGAAAATATAATGGCTGCAAGGGTCACAACTTTAGAACTCCTGATGGGGAAGATGATTTATAAAGAACCCCCACAGGAGGATTTAAGTCGGTGTTGGCCAATGGAGGATATAGCACAGGGGGTGCCTTGGATGGCACAGGCACAAGGGTGGCCTACAGGAGAGCCATCAGAAATGCCTGTGCAGAAACATTACAGTGGTTGGCCTACAGGAGAGCCAGTGCCCAAAATGCCAGAAAAAGGCAATATATGTGTTGGCCTATTGGAGTGCCAGTACTAGAAATCCCTGAACAAAGGCAGCACAAACGTGCAATGACAAATGTGCCAGCACCGACAATATAAAGAGAAAAAATAATGAGGCGTTGGCCTAGAATTGAGCCAGCGCCAGCAGCACCTGAAACAGGGCTGCCTATCCGTGGGCCTACAAGAGAGCCCGCACAGGGGGAAGCTGGCAGAGACTTACCTGAAACAGGGGAGCCAGAAATTACCCAACATAAAGATGAACATCTTGATCAGATGATGATTTATATCAGGACCAGAGCCCATTATCAGAGCTAAAATGTTCCAGGGCTGGCACAAAAGTTTGCTGTTCCCAGAGTAACAGGGGAACCTTTGAGAGAGGAAATAGCTATGACTATAAATTATCTACTCTCCCATCAGCTCCAGGAATTAACTATGGATGAGACTATCAAAAAGTATGAGACCACGGAAAATTGTGAATTGCTAGCAGTTCCAGCGGTGAATAACTGGATATGGGTTATTTGAGCATTGGTTTACGCTCACAAGAATTGAAATTACAACGAGTGCTGAAATTGCTGGGGTCAGGCATTACGGCGTTTGCCAGTGGGATTGGATGAAGATTTTATATCGGATTCACAACAAAATGCCTTAGCACTCATGTGTAGTGCGCACTTTGAAATAAATTGTATTCGTAAAAATGCAATAAGACCAAATATTCATCCTACGTATGCAGGCTCTGCAAACCATCCAATATACAAATGCCTAAATCTGCTTTTTGGAGAAAATCTAGCAAAGAAACTAAAGGACTTAAATGAAGAGTCAAAGACCATGAGTGGTATGATGATGAAGTCACCTATGCTGAGCAGAGCGGTGTGAAGGCAGTATCCCTACAGGCGAAATGCTGGTGCTGGAGAAGTAACAAGCCAATCATTCTCGTATACACGTTGGCGTGCTGCACCGGGGATACGTGGAGGTTACAATGTGCCTACTAGAAGGGGACAACACTTGCCGGTGGCAAACCCTGAGGTAGGGGGGCCTGGTCTGGTAAGAAACACAACAAATGTTTCACACTCACAAATAGGGGGAAGGTTACGATTCTTCCTAAAAGAATGGCAATCAATAACAAATGATTCATTTATTCTATGTAGCATTGTAGGATTCAAAATTGAGTTCTATCCACATTTGGATCCTCCAATTCAGCATCATTCAAACTGGTCACGGATTTTCTCAAAGGAAGAGAATGTTGATCAAGGGAGAATTGAAAATTTTATGCGGAAAAGGGGTAATAGAAAAGTCAGTAGAACAACACCATCAGTTTGTGTCAAATATTTTTCCTAGAACAAAAAAGGATGGTGGATGTAGAATCATTTTGGATCTGACAAGTCTTAACCTTTATGTACAATATAAACATTTCAAAATGGAAACATTTACTAATGCCATTCAGCTGGTCACAAAGAATTGCGACATGGCAAGCATAGATCTGCAAGATGCATATTATTCTGTGGCAATGCATGGTAATGATCAAAGATATTTGAAATTTAGATGGATGTCAGTTATGGCAATTTAAAGCATTGCCCAATGGTCTGACTTCAGCACCAAGATTATTCACTAAATTAATCAAAACTATTTTAGCTCTGTTAAGAGCTGAGGGCCATGTATTAATGGCTTATTTAGATATTCTGATTGTGGGGGACACTTTGGCTACTGCAAAATTGTCAGTATCTAGAGTCAAGTACATTTTTGAAAAAATGGGTTTCATTATTCACCTACAAAAATCAAAATTGTTACCAAGCAAGAAGATTGATTACCTAGGGTTCACAATTAACTCTGAACACATGGTAATCACCTTGCCAAAAGAGAAAAGGCTGCAATTAATTGAAGGTTGCACTAAACTCATAAACGAGGACAAGACTTCAATTAGAGAAGTGGCAAGCTTGCTGGGCAAATTATTTGCTGGGTTTCCAGCTGTAAGGTTTGGACCATTGCATTATCAATGTTTGCAGAGGGCTAAGGTACAAGCATTAAAAATGAATACAGGGCATTTTGACAGGCCCATGGTGGATTAACAATGTCTCTAATGCTTCCAGAAAAGTTCTGGTAGAAACACCTTCCGTCATTCTACAGACTGATGTAAGTGCTCTTAGATGGGGCGCAACTAACATGATTTCCAGCTGTGGAGGTAGGTGGAATGTGAATGAAGTACCTTTGCTGGAAAATCAGGGGATCAATTAGCTAGAGCTGTTAGGAGCATTTTTGTGCCTTAAAGCTTATTGCACTAATATGGGAAATGTGCATGTTCAGGTACAGGTTGACAATACTACAACTGTAGCATACATAAATCACATGGGTGGTATCAAATCAGAATCATGTGATAGATTGGCAAATGAAATTTGGACCTGGTCTATTGCCAGGAAAATTTGGCTGTCAGCAATATATTTACCAGAAAAATTTAACATAATTGCAGACAAAAGATCACGTAAATTTAATGATAATACAGAATGGATGTTACATCAGGAAATTGTAACACAATTTGGAATGCCAGAGATTGATTTGTTTGCGTCAAGACTAAACCACCAATTGCCTAAGTATGTGTCATGGGAACCTGATCCTGGTGCAGTAGCGGTGGATGCTTTCTCTCTACATTGGGGTGATATGTTTCTGTATGCATTTCCTCCATTTTGTTTAATCAATAGATGCATACAGAAAATTAAACAGGACTCATCCTCGGGGATTTTGGTGGTACCAGATTGGCCTATACAGCTATGGTACCCACTGGTGTTAAACATAATCAAAGAACCCCTTATGGTGATTCCAAAGCATATGAAACTGCTTGTAAACCCTGTAACTAATGAACCACATCCTTTACATGATCGTATTGGTTTGTTGATTTGCAGATTCTGAAAAGGCCATATCTTGGAAGAGGATTATCAGGTCGTACGGTGGATGTTATGACAGCGGCCTGGAGGAATAGTACCCAGAAGCAGTACATTTCTTATATAAAGAAACGGGAGGTGTTTTGTTCAGGAAAGAATATTGAATATAACACAGCAGAAATTTCAGATGTATTAGAGTTTCTTTCAAACTCTTTACTACAAATTAAAATTAAGTTATAGTGCAATCAATACTGCACGAAGTGCACTCTCTGCATATTTAAGCAGTGAATCAGAACAAAATCCAATAGGATCACATCCTTGGGTCTGTAGGTTTATGAAGGGAATTTTCAACTACAATCCTCCTAGACCTAGGTATACAGAAATCTGGAATGTAAAAGATGTACTGATGCTGCTGAGGGATTGGAATCATATTGAAACTCTGTCATTAGCCAAAATCACCATGAAATTGGTTATGCTCATGGCATTAGTTTCAGCTCAGAGAGTTCAAACATTACAGAAATTAAGAATTGACAGAATGAAAGTAGGGGCAGATGCCGTTACATTCTATGTCTATGATTTACTGAAGCAAAGTAGACCTGGGTTCACGGGATGTAAGTTGGAGTTTTCAGCATATCCTACGGATCCACGGCTATGTGTAGTAACATATGTAAGATGTTACATGGAAACAACCAGAATCTTAAGAGGCACCGAATTAGCATTTTTATTAGTCATAAAAGTCCTCATAAGAAAGTGTGAACACAAACAATTTCACGATGGTTGAAACAGGTGTTGATTTATTCAGGTATTGATACTGATAAATTTAAATCTCATTCCACCAGGGCGGCATCAACATCGACGGCCAGGGATTTAGACGTGCCAATAGACCTTATCCTCGCGGCCGCAGGATGGGCAAGTGAACAGATGTTTCACAAGTATTACCATAAGGAGATTAAAGATCCCGGGGTGTTTGGTGATGCCGTGCTGGATTCAGTATTAAATCCCCCATAATGATAAATGGGTTAATTTTGTTACTTTTGTTAAAATAAATAAAACCATTAACTGATTACATTTAATGTTGTGGTTATGCATTGTTGATTGTGCTTACTCAATAGAGTCAATCAGTGCAGTGAGCACCTGGATTTTAATCCACGGTGTGAAATCACAGAGCTTTGAAATCTTCACGTAGTCACTCACGTGACTCCGAAGTAAAATAGTAAGATTAAACGAGAACTTACCAGTTTGAAGTTTGATCTTTATTTTATGAGGAGTAACGTTGAGGGATTACGTGCCCTCCGCTCCCACCCTCATAAAAGGATCGAGCTGGTAGTTCTAAGTCTTTATGCATCTTACTATCATACTTCAGTAATTATCGTCTGTGATTTTCACTCCGCTGCTTTGAAGATTGACGCGTGTGCGGCTGGACGGGGTCTTCTTCACGTAATCCCTCAACGTTACTCCTCATAAAATAAAGATCAAACTTCAAACTGGTAAGTTCTCGTTTAATCTTACTAATATAATGCAGGTAAGAGTTCTGTTATGATCTGTAGAACCAAAGAGAATAAATGTCTAAAATTTCCTGATTTTAAATTGTCTGATAATGATCTTTGTGTCTGTAATAAGGTAAATTATTGTGGACATTTTATTACAGAACAAATGACAGAGAGGATATTTATAGGCAACGCCATATGATGTATGCACAAGCAAACTCGTTTAGTGCATATACAGATGGAGTGAAGATATCTCTGTTCAGACCATATTGTACACCACTCTATATTGCACACCTATGGTCAAACTACAGAAAAGCAAGCTTACAGAGACTTAAAGTAGCTTATAATGATGCCATGAGAATATTACTTAAGATACCTAGGTGGTGTAGTGCAAGTGAAATGTTTGTGGCTGCTGGACTTTACTAACTGTCTTAAGAAATCTTATGTATACATTTATTTGCCGGATTAATGACTCTGAAAATGAAATAATCTTGGCCTTAGCACTACATGCTACCAATCCCAGCTGTGGAGACATTGGTATAGTTGTAGGACACTCATTTTTTAAATTCTTGATCTTAAACCGTATTGTGATTTTGTATGTAAGTTATTATGCTTTTCTAAGTAATTTATTGTGCTTTTGATTGCAATTTATTCTATGTAATGTCTTGGCTTTTATCTGGACCTTGAGTCTGTAGTAAAAATTAAGTAAATAAGTAAGTAAGTATTAGAGATTGTGCCATATTGTTGAATTGGGAAATGGTAGAGAAATTGTATAAATATTGGTGCTTGCCTCCTTGAATTAGAAAATAATTGTCGGTCTAGACCATGTAAGGCATTCAAAGAAGTTAGCATTAGTTAATAAAAAGTCCAAAATAAATTAATGGGATGAAACTTGATAAATCCCTAGGACCTGCTGATCTGCATCGATGGTTGCAGTGTAAAAAATGGATGCACTGGTTGTTATCTTTCAAAATTCTACAGATACTAGAACAGTTCCCACTAATTGGCAAGTAGAAAATATAACTCCACTGTTCATGAAAATAAAGATAGAGGAAACAAGACACCATGAACCAGTTAATATTATATCAGTGGTAGGGGAAATGCTGGAACTTTGAAAATAATAATTGGATTGGGCAGTCATGAAAGTGAAATCATGCTGGGGAGCACAGTGGCGCAGTTAGTAGAGTTACTGACTCACAGAGCCAGGGATCTGGGTTCAATCCTGACCTCAGGTGTTGTCTGTGTGGTTTGCATGTTCTCCCTGTGACCACGTGGGTTTCCTCTGGGTGCTTTGGTTTCCTCCCACATCGCAAAGACGCGCTGGTTTGTAGGTTAATTGGCATTGTAAATTGTCCCTAGTGCGTAGGGAGTGTATGAAAAAGTGGGATAACATAAGAACTAGTGCGAATGGGCAATCGATGGTTGGCATGGACTCAGTGGGCCGAAGAGCCTGTTTCTATGCAGTATCTATAAAAAATAAAACTAAATATGTTAGAATTCTGTTTTAGGACTTCCGGTGGCGCCATGTTGCATTGAACAGGCGTACCATTTAGCTCCGTGCCCGTAATTAGCGAATTTTTGCTTTAAAAATCGTTTTGGAGTCGAGACCGGGTGAAAAAAACTTACCGGAGCTGCTCGTCGCGGTGCTGATGACGTCATCAGAAATCGCCGCAAAAATAACGGAGGTTTAAACTATTTATGAATGAAAAAAACAACTCCCTGTCAGAGCCCTCAGAGATCTGTCTTCAAGCAACCTGAAAAAACAGTCACCACATGAAAAAATTCAAGAACCAGAAGAAGTATCTGCTGAACTTCAAGAACCTGAAGAAGCAACTGCTGTATTAGCCCTGAAAATGGCTACAAGATCAAAGGCTGAAATGGCTGAAAAAGTTTTAAAGGACAAAGAGATTGAGGAAATTAAAGCTTCGGTGAGTGACTTAAAAAATGAACTATATGTGATAAATGCCTGCACCTAGAGGCCAATTTAACACATACCTTTGCAAATTGTATAAAAATTAAAATTTACTGGACTGATATTTTTCAAATAATCTCTGGTTGTTAATACCAAATTGGCCCAAAATTAATAATACTTGGGATATCAGAACAAAGTTTAACACTCACAACAAGCCAAAGAAACTTCCTTGACTACAGTATAATAACAGGGAAAAAATTAATATTAAAATTCTGGAAAGACCCTACAACCCCCACAATTAAAATGTGGATTGTGGAAATGTCGGAGACCCTACATCTAGAAAGAATTAGACTTGTCTTAATGGGCAAGCAAGAACTTTTTGTTAAAATATGGGCTCCATTCATTGCCTATTTGAAGGGATAGAGTGGCCCAGCGCGAAAGCCCGACTGAAGCTTGAACTCAGGATTAGATGTAATTATATTTCATAACCTACGAACTTATCTCCTATGACGTATTATAAGTTATTCATTCCACCTCTTTTTCTTTTTTGATATTGTAATTCTTCTTTCTCTCTCTTCTTTCTTCTTTCTCTCTATTTTTCTTTTTCTATCTATATAAAAAAAAAACACTAGAAGCAGAATTAACTGACAATTGACAAATTTAATAATGTATGAGTGATTGATGTATATGAAAAGTTTTTTCTTCTATTATAATATGTTACTCTATATTGTAATATGTTTGCTTCTAATAAAAATTTATATCACAAAAAAAAAAAGAACTTCTGGCATGTAATAAAAGTATGATGGAGAGTATGATGGAGAACATGAACAAAGGAAATCAGAAAGTAATTGATTCAATCGGTAATATAAATAAACGAATAGATGATGTTCATGGTGAATTATCTCTGAAAATTGATAAAGTGGAAATAGATTGTACTAATAAGTTGGATGTGGTCCACCAAACTGTTACAACATGCTGTACTGCCATTAAAGATATGGAAATAGCAATGTTACAAATGGCTGAAGAAATGCAGAAAATCAAGAAGAATTATGAAGATGTCGTGGGTCAGCTGGCTAAAACGTCGGATAAATGCCTTGATTTGGAAGCAAGGTCAAGACGGCAGAATTTAAGAATAGTTGGAGTGTCAGAAGGAGAGGAGGGGGATGATCCCCAAGAGTACACTGCTAACTTACTTAAAAATATACTCGACCTGCCAGCTAAACCGAAAATAGAAGTGGCACACCAGGTGAATCGGCCAAAAACAAGGGCAAACATAAAAGGAGCTCCCCCACGACAGATCATTGTGAAATTTCGGGACATTTCAGCTTTGGAAGAGGCCATGAGAAAAATTCAGCACGGAAAGATTATGAAGTTTGGGATGGACACTATCAGACTTTTTAGAGACTATCCTTATGAAATTGCTAAAAAACGAGAAGCGTTTTAAAATACACAACAGATCTTGAAAGGGCACAGGGATATCAGATATGGGATAATTTATCCGGCTAAGATGATCATTACTTATAAACACACCGAACGCAAGTTTATTGATCCAGAAGCTGCTTACAAATATGCTCAAGACATCGTAAAGGAAATAGAGGCTTAAGTAAAACATCACATCCTCAAGACAAGGTTTTTATTCTACAGACAACGGCTGAGGGAAGGTCGATAGAAATAACTCTTTAAATTTTAAGATGGCGCAGCTTCTCCATGTCTAGACTCTTATCTCCTCAAGGACAAATTCGGCTTCAACATGAGCGAAAGATGGAATAAGAAGGGCGTGGCTGAAGGAGAAACCTAACGAAGATGGATGGTGAAAAAAATTCCTGAATGAAAGACTTAAAATCTTATCCCTACACTAATTCCATGCTAACACAAAACTACTGAACTAATATAGTAATAGTAATTAAAGTTATCGAAATTAACACACTAACAGTAACAATAATTGATTTAAAATTGAATTGCTTAATTGATAAAAGGTAATAATTCATTATAAGGATTAACCCCTCCCCCCCCCCCCCCCTTGGGTATGGGAGGAGGGGGGCTAAACATAAGAACATAGATTTACAATAAACTAACAGATTAATTTAGAACTTATGATAAGTTGTAGTTCAAATTTTGGGGAAGGAGGCGAGGAGATTCAGAAGCTTGGCAAATAGCCAGGTGCCTGAATCGGGTTAACCCCTTCCAACCAAAGGCAGATTAGTATGGAAGAGAAAGAAAATGTAATAATTGTTATTATAAATGGTAGATAATTTTGCAGATTATAGAAGTTTTATTTAGATATAAAGATATGACATAAAATTTGGCTTTGAATAGGTCCCAACTCCCTTTTGTAAGATTAATCAAAGGGACGGAGCTAAATGTAGATTAACAACTACGGAAGTCATTAAATATGTAACTACCACCATTAGGTGGATAATTGGTCACAGTGTCATCATTTTTAGACACTGTAACCTCACTTTTTTGATTTTTAAAAAATGTCACAATAATGTACACTTTTTTGTTTTTTCACTTAAGGACAATTTTGAGAGGGATGTAATAACTGAATTTATTATTGCAAATGCTCGCCCAACAGCCAGAGACCTAAGGTATTGTTTGCACCACATGTTTAAAAGGTATTAAATAATTCAAAATGCAAGATGATAAACAAAAGAAATTTGGAGGAATCACATTCTGCAGTTGGAATATTAGGGGTGCTAATGAACCAATTAAAAGGGTAAGATTCTTGCACAATTGAAGTCACTCAAGACGGATGTAATATTCCTACAAGAAACTCACTTGAAACTACAAGCCCAAGCCAGATTGACGGCAAACTGGATAGGCCAAACATACCAATCTTCATATATTTCCAAAGCTAGAAGCACAGCCATCATTATTCGAAAAGGTATACCATTTAAATCGAAGAATATCATGACAGATAAGGAAGGGAGATACCTTATAGTTACCGGAGAGATTCATGCTACCCCAATTACCTTGGTAAATATTTATGCGCCTAATTTTGATAATCCTCCATTCTTTAATAAAATTCTTAATATAATTACAGAGTGCAATTATCAAAATGTGATAATTGGGGGAGATTTTAACTGTGTTTTAGATCCATATTTGGATAAATCTTCACAACAGAGTAGGGGCAACATAAAATCTAAAACCAGGGAAATCTTAAATACTTACATAAAAAATACAAATATAACAGATGTTTGGAGGATCGCTAACCCGGTCGGAAGGGAATACTCGTTTTATTCAATGGTACACAAAACGTATTCACGTATCGACTATTTTTTAGTGGATACAAAATTAATCCCCTATACAATGAATCCAAAATATCACTATAGTATAATTTCTGATCATTCCCCGTTAACTTTTTTTTTTTAATTAGAGGGAATGCCTTCTAATAAATCGTTTTGGAGGTTTAATCCTCAAATTTTAAATGACCCACAAGGGGAAATATATTTAAAACAACAGATGGAACTATTTTTAAAGAATAATGACACCCCAGATATCTCACCAGTTCTACTATGGGAATCATTCAAAGCAGTTATTAGAGGATCTATAATCTCATACCAAGCTTTTTTGAATAAAAGGAATAAGAAAGAACAAAGGCAGTTAGAGGAACGAATTAGAAATTTGGAATTAGACAATGCTAAAGAGCCTACTATAGATAAACATAATAAAATAACAATAATGAAATTTAAATTAAACAAAATATTATCAGCAAATGTTATTAGATTATTTCAACTCACAAAACAGGAACATTTTGAATTTGGGGATAAACCACATAAGCTTCTGGCTCGACAACTGAAAAAACGTGAAAAGGATCACACGATTTTAAAGATTAAATCAGATAAAGGGGAATTGTTAACACTTCCTAAGGATATTAACAAAATTTTATCAAAATTTATATGCATCTAAAGCGGTAGCAGATAGTACCAAAGTTAGAGAGTTCCTGGATAATTGTAATCTCCCAAAACTCAATATGAGTGAACAAGAGGAACTAGGTGCACAAGTCTCAACCAAGGAAATAGAAGAAACAATAAATACATTAAAGAATGGAAAAACTCCAGGACCAGATGGTTTTAGCAATGAATTTTATAAAAGATTTTACAAGATAATTACACCACGACTACATAAAATGTATACATATGCCTTTAAAGAACATACACTTCCAGAAACATTGGCGGAGTCAACGATTACACTTATACCTAAAAAAGGTAAAGATTTAGAAGATCCGGGTTCTTATAGAGCTATTGCGCTGCTAAACACAGATCAAAAGATACTAGCGAAAACATTAGCTAGAAGGCTAAGTAACTATGTCAGTAAATTGATCAATCCGGATCAAACAGGGTTTATACCCAAGAGATACTCAAGCAATAATCTGAGACATCTGTTTAATATAATGCACTCACATAAAACCGAAGAGCAAGACTTATCAATTATTTCACTGGATGCAGAAAAAGCATTTGATCAAGTGGAATGGGATTATATGGTTAAAGTATTGCAAAAATTTCAAATGGGGGATAATTTTATCGCTTGGGTAAAATTATTATATGATAGGCCTACGGCCAGAATATTAACTAATAATATTTTGTCCTCGAAATTTCAGTTATCAAGGGGAAATAGACAGGGGTGTTCATTATCACCTCTGCTATTTGCTCTGGTAATAGAACCGTTAGCGGAAAGTATTAGGATACATCCGAATATTCATGGATATAATACAAAATATTCAAATAATAAGATATCTTTATATGCAGATGATGTACTACTATATATTACAAAATCACAAATTAGTATACCAAATATATTAAATTTAATTGAGGAATTCGGATCCTTCTCAGGATATAGAATAAATTGGAATAAAAGTGAAATTATGACGATTAAACCTCAAGAATCGACACACCTGTTAAAATTCCCTTTTAAAATCGCTTTCGAAAAATTTAAATATTTGGGAATTGAAATTACTAGAAACACTGTTTAATGCAAACTATATGCCCTTACTCAATAAATTAAACACATTGATTAAATTCTGGAAAACCCTCCCGATGTCTCTTATAGGCTGAATAAATGCTATAAAAATGATTTTTTTTACCACAAATTTTATATTTATTCCAGTCAATACCGATATACTTACCAAAAAAATTTGTTTTTAAATTGGATGCCGATATTACAAATTTTATATGGGACTATAAATCCCACAGAATTCAAAGAAAACATTTGTGCAAACCTAAGGAATTTGGTGGATTATCACTTCCCAATTTTTTATATTATTATTGGGCCACAAATGTCAAAAATATGATCCACCTGTTGGACAATTCGGCCCAACGGGTGGATTGGATAGTAATGGAGAGAGAGGACGGTTCCCCTTTCAATATAGGAGCGATCCTTCTCTCACCAACAAAAATAAAGAATACAATATATAGTAAAAATCCAATTATTCATAGTACAATTAGAATTTGGAAACAAATAAAATTAACGTTAAAATTAAGAAATCTATCACTACTTTCTCCTATAATGAATAACCCTGCGTTTAAACCTTCTATGATAGATAGAGCTTTTATAAATTGGGAAAGAGTAGGAATTAAAACGTTTGGAGATATGTATGATAATGGAAGTTTTTTAACATTTAATCAATTACAACTTAAATACAACTTGAATAGTAATCAATATTTTAAATATTTTCAACTACGTGATTATTTGAAAAAGTATACACGAGAATATCAAAACATGTCTCCTGACCTATTAGATGGGATAATGAATATAAAAGCGGAATCAGCTAATTTAATATCATACCTATATAACTCCATTTTAAACATAGAAATTCCAGCATCGGACGGGATTAGAAGAGAATGGGAACAGGAACTAGCTATAAAAATCTCGAAAGAGAGTTGGGATAGACATCTATTATATGTGCATAAATGTTCGATTAACGTAAGACATACTCTGATTCAATTTAAAATTTTACATAGATTATATTATTCAAAAGCTAAATTAAGTAAATTTAACCCTAATACCTCGGCTAACTGTGATAAATGCCTAGTCCAAGAATCAACTATAGCACATTCTTTTGTCTTTTGTATAAAAATTCAAAAATTTTGGAATGACATTTAAATTATTTAAAATAAAATTGAAACCGAATGCAGAACTGATTATTTTTGGAACAACAGAAGCAAGTTTGGAGCTGACTGTGTTTCAAAGGAGTTTTCTTAGTTATGGTTTATTAACAGCAAAAAAACTGATATTGAAATTTTGGAAAAATGCCCCTACGCCAACAATAAAAATGTGGACTTCTAATATGTCGGAATTGTTACATTTAGAAGATATGAGATTCCTCCTAGCAGGTAAACAAGACCAATTCCAAAAGATTTGTTCGCCATATATCGACTTATTACAAACATAGGGTGCAACAAAATGTTGATAGTAAATGGTTTTAGGACCTGGCGAGGGGTGAGTAAAGATAAGAAGTAGACACATCCCTTTCATATTGTCCTATCTTATTTTCTTTTTTCTCTTTTTTTCTTTTCTTCTTTAACTACTTCTTGTGGTTTAGGTTCACAAGAGTGTTCCTGGACCACTTTCATTCACTCACTGACTATCTTTGCGAGCTCTTTCTATCCTTGTTTCTATTAAAGTTGAAAAACAGAATTGGTGCAAGAATTGTATAAAATTATGTTATGTTATTGCAGATAACTGTAATGTAAAATACTTCTAATAATTTTTATTTTTTTTAAAGAAAAAAAAAAAAGAATTCTGTTTTAGATCTTAAGTTGCAGAACTGATGAGTGAATCACTTGATATGGTATATTTGAACGCTTAGAAGGCCTTTGATAAAGTGTCACACAAGAGATTGTTACACAAAGTGCAGCACATGATATTAGAAGTAGAAATAGATTGAATAATAAACTATTGAAATAGATTGAGGACTAATTAATGAATTAAGAATAAATAAATCACTGATAGGCTCTAACCAGTGAGCCCCAATTGTTCACAAACTATATCAATGATCTGGATGAAAGAAACAGTGTAACACATCCATATCTGCAGATGATACAATGCTCGTGGCAGTATGGACTGTGTGGTAGATGCATAGAGACTTTGGGGCCAAATCACGGGGTAAATTAGACTATCCGTTTGGAGAGTATGATGTCGGGCAAGCGAATGATGACTGAATATAAGTAGGCCTGGCAGATGATGTTCATGGCAGATGTATCATAATGTGGACAAATAAGAGACCATTCACTTTGTCAGAAAAAACTGTAAGGCAGAGTATTTTAAAAGTTAGAGAGGTTGAAAGTTGTTGGTATTCAGGTTGATCTCATTCACAAATCATTGAAAGTTAACATCCAGTCATTTAACACCACCGTATGGCACTTCGATGGCAGCTCGCCTAAAGTCTCTGTCTTTTTGCCTTTTTTTTCCTTATTTTTAGTGTGTTTTAAAAGTTTGCGTTAATGTTCTCTGGTTTGTTTTATGTGGGGGGTGGGGGAGGAGGTCAGGAGAAACTTTTTTTCAATCTCTTATCTTGCCGAAGATGCGATTGTTTCCCGGATTGCATATCTGGTCGCTCTGCGGCCTAACAGCGTGGTGCTGGAGGCCTTGCTCAGGACTGATTTTGAGCCTCACCGCGGGGCGTGGACTTACCATCGGAGCCGATTCCTTGCCTGGGATCGACGCTCCAACCGCGGCCTGCGGACTTTAACATCAAGGAGCTCGCAGTCTCAGGTTGAGACAGACGTCGGGAAGCTCCAAAAGCCGTTTGACTAGCCCCGACCCGGGGTCAGATCGCCCGGCGCGGGGGAAGCTGAGATTCCCCCCCGATGCAGGAGCTTGATCGCCCCGACGAGGAGGCCCGCCGCCGGCTAAGGGAGTAAGATCGTCCCGTCAACGGAAGGTTAGAGACCCCCAACCGCTGGAGGACAAAGAAGGGAGAGATTGAACTTTTTTTTGCCTTCCAGCACAGTGAGGAATGCGGGGGAGTCACTGTAGTGGATGTTCACGTTAAAATGTATTTGTGTGTTCTGTTGCTTTTTATTGGTATGACTGAATGGCAAATGAAATTCCTCGTATGTTGCACAACATACTTGGCTAATAAAGTATGATTATGATTAACATGGATTGTTTTCATAAGACACTGTACAAAAGCTCACTGAATCATAGTCAGAAAATCATAAATTGATTCTTTATTTTCTTGTTGATGATTTTAGTGTGGTCACCAGTCTTCAATACATGAACATCGCACACCTCTAGTAAACAAGGACCAATGTCACTTTGTACAGGATTTTAACACTTGCTTCCAAGCAGTAGCAATAATGACATGCTTAGCATGGGCTAAGTTCTCAGGCGAAGTACCAGTCCACTCACCATGCAAACAGATGTCATGTTGGATGTACGGGGGACTGAGGACTAAGGAAAGTAAGGCAAACAGAGAAAGGTGTGGGAAACTAATAGGATGAAAGAGATTTAGTTTAGATATGGCATGGAAACCTCGACCATCAATCACCCGTAACTAGTTCTACACACTAGGGGCAATTTACAGAAGCCAATTAACCTACAAACCTGCAGGTCTTTGGAATGTTAAAGGAAACCGAAGAAAACCTGCATGGTCACAGGGAGAACGTACAAACTCCTAGACAGCACCTGAGGTCAGGATTGAATCCAAGTCTCTGACGCTGTGAGGAAGCAGCTCTACCGCTGTGCCACTGTGCGCCCTTAAAGGTGAACCACTTCGCATTGTTTCGAGATAGCCTAGTTTGTCAGATTCTCGCCTTGATCTGAATATAATAAACACACTCCAAGGAAATTAGAATACAGGAAGTTTGTTTTATTTTTCCATTCCTTTACATCTTGGCAACATGTGTCCTCTCACCTTTCTGACTCATGGTAACACGTGATACATTTAAATACAGTGTCAATTACCATGCCATCCCTCTCTTATCAAACAAATAGGATTTCCGCATCAACATATTGTGAACTGAACATTCCAGCACCATTTAGGATATGGCATTCGTTACATTGATAACGCATCATTTCCACATGTTAACTCATCTCATGGTCCACGTATTTCTTGGGTGGTTTTCTCTGACGTTTTGGTCTGGCTACTGCCTCTGTTTGCGCTGGTACTAGATTCTGATCTGTCATGTCCTGTTCCACCAGTTCATCATCTCGATTCTGGTTTTGCATAGTCTCCTCCTCAGACTCATGCATTCTTGGCTCATCAATTTGGTTGTCTTGAGTCTGATTCCCCACACTCAACTTCAGTCTGCAGCGTCCCTGGACTATCACAACTGTGATACCTTTTTACATATGATGTGTTTCTATCATATTTGACTCCTTCTGGCAACTGCACCGTCACCTATTTCCTTGACTGGACACCACTGTGTATGGTTGTGGAAAGAACCATACACAGTGGTGTCTTCACTTCACAATGCATTGCATCAGGAAATCTGGAAGTATCAAGGATGCCTGCCTATCTGCCCATTCCCTTTTCTCTCATCCACGTTCTGCTAGAAGATACGTGTTTGAAATGCCAAACATCCAGAACAGCTGCTTTCCTTCTGCTACCCAACTCCCCAACCAATCATCTCTTTAATGCTCCCTTCCAGATTTCCTGATGCAATGCATTGTGAAGATGGACTGGATTGAAGAAAGCTTATGAGCTTATGATGGGCTGGCTGTGTTCATCACTCTCTGTAGGTTCTGGCGGTCAAGAGCAGAGCAGTTACTCTAACTCTAATCCTACACCTCGGCAACAAAACACTACCGTCCACCTCTTGCGCTTCCATGCACTGCTTTCCTTATTGTATTTTACAGTAAAGTACCCCACAAAGGGCTACTTCCCTGCAGCACTCTTTCATTTTGGAACCTTATTTTTTCCAAAACAAAATACAAAAGAGACCATAGAATGCAATGGCATGAAGTAATTTGCCGGTAATGCTTGCCCAAATGCGGAGGTTTTGCGTTAGTCTTCCACTCCGCCACTTACAACACATTGACCACCAAGCCTTTAGAAGTCTTGGTGGTAAGTTTCGCTCCTCACCATGGCTCTAATGAATGCTGGGGGCTTAACGGGTATCATTAACGTGCAGCATGGACTTAATAGGTAGCATGGAGTTGTGGGTTGAAGCCACTGTGTCGGGTGTACGGAGGTGTTTAAGAGGTTGCGGTGGCTGAGCCTGTGGGGTTGCAGGCTCCTTCTGCCTGGTGAGTACGGGTGATTTTCCCAGCCAGAGGAGGGCAGAGGAGGGCAAGTCGTAGGATTTGCTGGATTCTGCAAGACTGGAGGCTCCTTCTGGTGAGTATGGGTGATTTTCCCGGGCGATCAGGGGAGTGCAAGGGGCAAGATTAGTTTGCCATTTACGAGGCTGTTGCCAGGACTCGAGGGCTTGAGCTATAAACAAGAGGTTGAGCAGGCCAGGACTCTATTCCTTCGAGCGCAGGAGGATGAGGGGTAGAGGTACCAGAATCATGAAAGAGGTACCAGAATCATGAAAGGAATAGATTGGGTAGACACACAGAATCTCTTGTCCAGAGTAGGGGAATGAAAGACCAGAGGACATAGGTTTAAGACGAGGGGGGAAGGATTTAATAGGACCCTGAGAGGTAGCTTTTTTAAGGCAAAGGGTGGAAGGTGTATGGAATGAGCTGCCGGGGGAGGTAGTTGAAGCAGGTACTATCGCAACGTTTAAGAACCATTTAGATAGGTACATGGATAGGGCAAGTTTAGAGGGATTTGGGCCAAATGCAGCCAGGTGGGGCCAGTGTAGATGGGTAATGTTAGCCAGTGTGGGACATGTTGGCCGAAGGGCCTGTTTCCACGCTGAAAGACTCAATGACTCTATGTTATCCGAATAGTGATTCAGTATTTCTGCAAAACTGCACTGAAGTATTAGTCCAGTCCTAATAATTGTTCTGCAAAGGAGCATGATCCATGAATCTTCTGACTTCAAGGTTAAGGAGTCATGAATTAAATCATGTTAATGGTGTAAGACCACTCGGAGCTGCCAAAGAACAAAGAACAAAATATAATGAATACATTGTGTATCTCATTCTACTAGGAGCCAGGGATTAGAGTCATAGAGCACATCAGCATGTAAACAGGCCTTTCAGCCCAACTTACTAATGCCGGCCAAGTTGCCTGACCACCATCGTCTCACTTGCTTGTGCTTGCCCCAATTCTTCCAAACCTTTCCTATTCATGTACATATCTATTAATTTTAAAAGCCGTAATTGTACTGATCTCCTCTACCTTGTTCATTGAGCAGTTTGTTCCATATACGCACAATCTGCTGTATGAATATTTGCTCCTTTGGTCCTTTTAAATAATTTCCTTTTCAACTTAAATAGTTTCCTTTCAGATTTAAACTCTTCTTCCCTGAAGAAAACTGTGGCTATTCACAAACATAGAAAATAGATGCAGGAGTAAGCCATTCGGTTCTACGAGCCAGCACCGCCATTCAATATGATCATGGCTGAACATCCAAAATCAGTACCCCCTTCCTGCTTTCTCCCCATATCCCTTGATTCCATTAACCCTAAGAGCTATATTCAACTATCTCTTGAATACATCCAGTGAATTGTTCTCCACTGCCTTCTGTGGCAGAGAATTCCACAGATTCACAACTCTCTGGGTGAAAAAGCTTTTCCTCATCTCAGTCCAAAATGGCCTACCCCTTATTCTTAAACTGTGACCCCTGGTTCTGGACTCCCCCAACATCGGGAACATTTTTCCTGCATCTAGCCTGTCCAATCCCTTAACAATTTTATATGTTTCTACAAGATCGCAACTAATCCTTCTAAATTCCAGTGAATATAATTCCAGTTTATACATTCTTTCATCATATGTCAGTCCCGCCATCCCGGGAATTAACCTCGTGAACCTACGCTGCCCTCCCTCAATAGCAAGAATGTCCTTCCGCAAATTAGGAGACCAAAACTGCACACAACACTTCAGGTGTAGTCTCCCCAGGGCCCTGTACAACTGCAGTAGGACCCCCTTGTTCCTAAACTCAAATCCAGTCACAATGAAGGCCAACATGCCATTAGCTTTCTTCACTGCCTGCTGTACCTGTATGCTTACTTTCAGTGACTGATGTACAAGTACACCCAGGTCTCGTTGCACCTCCCCTTTTCCTAATCTGACACCATTCAGATAATAATCTGCCTTCCTGTTCTTGCCACCATAGTGGATAACCTCACATTTATCCACATTATACTGCATCTGCCATGCATCTGCCCACACACTCAGCCTATCCAAGTCACCCTGCAGCCTCATAGCATCCTCCTCGCAGCTCACTCTGCCACCCAGCTTTGTGTCATCTGCAAATTTGGAGATATTACATTCAATTCCTTTGTCTATTCATCTTATCTATGCACCTCATGATTTTATGAATTTCTATACGGTCACTCCTCAGCTTGCTATGCTCCAGGGGAAAAAAAACCCAGCCTATCAAATAGAACTCAAACTTTCCAGACTCTGTGACATCCTCGTAAATCTCCTATCTGCATCCTTTCCACGTTAATATTCTTTCTGTAGCCTGGTGACAGAACATCAAATGTAGTTTACTCCAAATGTGGCCTTACCAACATCTTGTACAGCTGTCATATGACAACTCAACCACTGTACCTAATGCCCTGATCATTGAAGAGAAGCATGCTAAACACTTTCTTCACCACCCTGTCTATCTGTGTCGCCATTTTCATGCAACTAGTTCACTGCAGCCTTAGGTCTCTGTCCTACACCACTCCTCAGAGTTGTACAATTTACAGTGCACGACCTGCCATGGATTGTTTTACTAAAATGCAACACCACACATTTATCTGAATTAAACTCCATCTGCCATTACTGAGCCCAGTGGTCTTGTTGATCAAGATCCTATGTAACATTAAATAACCTTCAACACTGTCTATTATTCCACCAATTTTACTTCCATCCACAGACTTATTAACCACCTACATTCACATCCAAATTATTATTGTAAAAAACAAACAAAAGTGGACCCAGCACTAATCCCTGTGGCACACCATTTATTACAGGCCTTCAGACTGATAAACAAGCCTCCAACACCACTCTCAGTCTCCAATCTTCAATCCAATTTTGCATCCAATTGGCTAACTCGCCAATGTGAGTTATCATGTGATCTGACTTTCCAGATCATGTGGTACCTTGTCAAAGGCTTTAATAAAGTTCATGTAGACAACATCTCCAACACTGTCCTCATCAATCTTCTTGTTTAAGAAAGGACTCCAGATGCTGGAAAAATCGAAGGTAGACAAAAATGCTGGAGAAACTCAGCGGGTGAGGCAGCATCTATGGAGCGAAGGAATAGGTGACGTTTCGGATCAGACCCTTCTTCAGAATCAATCTTCTTTGTCACCTCTTCAAAAACCTCAATCAAATTTGTGAGGCACGATTTCCTATACACAAAGCTATGCATGTAGGTCCTGTCTCTCAAAATCCAGTTTGAAAAAACACCCTGTGGGGATCTATTGTTCTAACCAAATTCCAAATGAAAATAAACATTTATATTAAAATACGAACTTCAACCATCAACAGCAAGAATTTCACGTGGCTTAAACAATAAATACTGTGGCTCGCAATGTTGAAGAAATAGAAGGATGCTTTAAAACAAGTACAAATACAAAATTTGGCATCAAGCCATTAATCAAATTCATATTTACAATATTTTGTAGTTTGTGTTTATAGCCTGAATACAAACCACTGCACATAATTCAAAAATAACCAATGGGCAAAAAATTATTATTTTATAGACAAGAAATAATTTAATTTGTTCTGAAAAATATATCTTTGATTGAAATAATAATGGTTGCGAAAAACCTGCTTTTGCAGGTCCATGCTCCCATCCCCCACCATCAAGAGAGGGTTTCCAGCTGCTCTATCTCGTCTGTGCCCATTTGCATCTGCCAGATTGACTAAAAATGATTTGTTGTGCAATGCCACTGTCTCATTCCCCTGTTTGGGATTGGTCACTTTCATCACATGAGCTCTGTAAACAGCCTGCAGGCTGCTAGTTTTTTTGAGAAAAAAAACACAGGTATGTTTTTGTTCCGGAACAAAAGAAATCAAGATTCAATACAGTACCACGAATACAAAAAATCATAGTAAATCATAACATACACGACAACATTTTGAGACATAAGATTAGATACAATGATGAACTGCAAAATAGGCAATAAAATGCTATAATACAAATACTGGGATAAATGAGGCAGATTAATAATTCAAAATAAATGAAACTAACATTTTTTGAATTATGTTATTCCATGATTACTACTATGCTATGAAGCATAATATTTATGATGGTGAATCTATCTAAATCCATTGTGACATTGAAAATAAATATAGAGATTTAACACAAATAGGGATTTAACACATACATTTCACAAATTAATATTGTGAAATATATATAATTGTGTTATATAAGATTGTATAAATGAAGTCAACATGCAATTTATATCTACTGTGTAGAGAATTTCCAATAAACATTCGAAATGATCCATTATCACAGTCCATGTATTATTTTTAACAGGGTCTCCATAACACTGAATTCATCGCATTCAGCATACACTGAAGCCAGAAATCTGAACCCATTCATTTTGAAACAGTAATTTAACTTCATGAGCCTTCTTGGACATAAAATGATTGAGCCGTCTTTTCGGTATGTTGAACAAGCATACCAGACCATCAAAAATGCATGCCATTTTAAAATTTACTCCACCCAGAAATGCAGCGTGGCACTTCGACACAAAACACCCCACGTCATTAATGGAGCATTAAATCACCGCCCGTCATTTAATGTCAGAGCATAAGGATAAACCATTCCAGATTCCTCCTTATAAATGAAAGCACAACATTTATACCACTTCCCCCATTTTTTTCTATTATGTGCAGCAGTAATGACAGAAACAAAGAATGATAAAATGTCAGCTGTCAGACATTACAACTCAGCTTTAAACAGCACATCTGAATTAGTCAGCAACTACATTCATGTGGAATGCCTTGACCTGCACTTAAATCTCCACTATATATTATTCCCATAATGTAAACAGCAGCCATGACAGCACTGTAGTGAACAGAAATGACATCCAAAGATACAGCGTAGAAGCTCACATACAAAAATCCTCTGCATCACTAACCTCAGCAGCCACACAGCATAATGTTTTGGATTATCTTAGTAATATCATTGATTTCAACTGCTTGCACATGATACCACAGTAATTTAATCTGTATTGACACTCTTGACAATACTAACAAGTTATCAGAAAAAAAGACTGAACAGAGGGAAAACAATGCATTGAAAAGATGCAAGCTTAATCTCCACCCGACCATGCCTTTTGTTCAAGGTCTCCTCATCTTTCACCGTTATCTTTCACATACAAAATTACCTTCCGTTGTCTTGATGAATGCCTGTACCATAGATTTGCACATATAAGATTATTACATAATCATTTTGTGGCAGAGCAGCTACTTATTTAATAGCACTATAGCAATGCAGTGGACTGCGCAAACCCAGTGCAAGTGCTGCTGCTTGCTGGAATGATCTAACGTCATCACTTAACAGGCATGCCCACGGCCACTCAGGTTCTGCAACTGCAATCAATGTCTGAGACCTTGGAATCTAATTGAGCTCAGAGTTAAAAGATCAGACCACAAATATGAGAAAGCCTGGCCAAAACAAACAAAATATTTTACCCTGCAATTGCATATAATCATTCCTATATATATATATATATCAATGTGAATCACTATTAAAAAACATTCAAAACTAATTATATAAAAAAGCTATCTGATCTAATCTAAATACAACCATTATTTTCATCTACTTATGCTTCACTTTGATTGTGACATTTCATTGATTAGATCAATTGCTTGCTAAATACTCTTGTGTATTAAATCTTGGATTGAATAAACTCAAAATTGTGAATATGTTATCTAACAAAACACTGCTCTGTGCAATACATCGCAGCAGCAATTCTTTTCCTGGTCCCTTCACAGGCTTTTTTGGTCTCAAATTAATCAGATGGTATCTCCTTCATGGAGGACATTCATGAGGATATTCTTCAACATCTTTGGCAATGTAATTCCTCACCTGCCTGATGCAAAGTGCATTGAAGACCAGTTAATTAAAAACATACATGTTTCCAAGCACTGGAACATCACGCTTACAAAAAGGGTTCTCAATTTTCCACAGGATGGGGAGAAAATTATTATTCAGAGGGTACAACTACACTGAAAGGACTTTTGTGAAATGAGGTACAACCATGGAAAGCTTTGAGCATTTAAGTTTTGACTGCATTTATGTTAGCTTTCTAGATTAGCATGTCATGGAAATAACTAAACAAGTTCTTCAATTTACTAGTTTCTGAGATCTGATATTCACTGACAAGGCCAGCACGTATTGCCCATAAAATTGATGGGGGTACCTTCTTGAACTGCTGCAGTTCTACTGAGCTGTTGGGTAGGACATCCCACAGCCATGGACAACAAGAGATGCATTTTATTTTGCAGGCAAAAAAGTGTTGGTTTACACCTTTAATAAACAAAATAACAATATTTAACATTTGAAAGGTGCCTGTATGCTGGGCTGATGTGTAGTGTCCTGAAAATGTTCAGCAGAGATACAAATCCAAGTCAGGAAGTTAAGCAACTTGAAAGGGAACTGCAAGTATTACCATGGGCTTGTTGCCCTTATCCTTTATTGTGGCAGAGGTTGCAGGTTTGGGTGCCACTGTTGAGAGTTGCCCAGGTGAAATACTACAGTGTGTTTTGTAGATGGTACACACAGCCACTATGCACTGGTAATAGAGGGAATTAATATTTAGAATGGTGGATCAGTGCCAATTTCGGGCTTCTCCCTTGTGACTTCTGCCCTGTAAACTGTAGAAAGGTGTCCAGACAATACTCAGTCTCTAGCCTGCACTTGCAGCCATGGCATTTAGATGCCTGTCCAGTTGACTTTTTGATTAATGTTGATCGCCCCAAGATGTTGATAATAGGTAACTCAGCATTGGTGATGCTATTGAATATCATAGCTAAGTGGTTAGGCTCTCTCTTATTGGAGAGGTTCATTGGCTGCCACCTTTGTATGACTGTCTGTATGCTATGTGAAAACAATCTTATTTATCTGCAGACTGCATTTTCCATCATAAATTCTCCTATCCACATTTATAATGGTAACTACTTATAAGTTGCCCAGTTTTGACCCTTTAATAGCATTGAAATTAGTAGCATTAGTAGCAAAGTATGGAGTCATGCATTTTGGTAGTGGGAATAATGGTGTACACTATTCTCTAAACGGGGAGAGAATCCAGAAATCGGAAATGCCAATGGACTTGGGAGTGCTGGTGCAGGATTCCCAAATGGTTAATCTGCAAGACGAATCGGTAGTGAAAAAGCAAACTCAATGCTAGCATTTATTTCAAGAAGGCTTGTATACAAAAACAGAGATGTAATGCTGAGGCTCTATAAGGCGCTGGTAAGGCCGCATTTGGAATATTGTGAGCAATTTTGGGCGCCATATCTGAGGAAGAATGTGTTGGCTCTGGAGAGGGTCCAGAGGAGGTTTACAAGAATGATCCCAGGAACGAGTAGGTTAGCATAAGATGAGTGTTTGTCGGCACTGAGTGTACTCGCTGGAGTTGAAAGGAATGAGGGGGGACCTCATTGAAACATACAGAATTAGTGAAAGGCTTGGATAGAGTGGATGTGGAGAGGATGTTTCTACTAGTGGGAGAGTCTTGCACTAAAGGTCATAGCCTCAGAATTAAAGGAATTTTGTTTAGGAAGGAGATGAGGAAAAAATGTATTTAGTCAGGGGGTGGTGAATCTGTGGAGTTCTTTGCCACTGAAGGCTGTGGAGACAAAGTTAGTGGATATTTTTAAGGCAGAGATCGATAGATTCTTGATTAGTATGGGTGTCAGAGGTTTTGGGGAAAAGGCAGGAGAATGAGGTTCAGAGGGAGAGATGGATCAGCATGATTGAATGGCAGAGTAGACTTGGTGGGGCAAATGGCCTAATTCCACTCCTATCACTTATGTCCTTATGACCTTGATATACAGAGAGATCTTATTATAGGATATTACCTAACGAGTGCAGGAAGGAACTGCAGTTGCTGGTTTAAACCGAAGATAGACACAAAAAGCTGGAGTAACTCAGCAGGTCAGATGGCATCTCTGGAGAAAAGGAATAGGTGACGTTTCAGGTCGACCCTAAAAAGCCACCTATTCCTTTTCTCCAGAGATGCTGTTTGACCCGCTGAGCTATCCCAGATTTTTGTGATTACCAATAAGAATTGGACAAATTTGGATTGTTTTCTCTGGAGTGCCGGAGATTGAGAGGAGACTTAAATGAAGTATATAAAATTATGAACAGCGTAGATAGGGGAGACAATCAGAATGGAAATTTCAAAAATTGGAGAGCATAGCGTTAAGATAAAAGGGGCAATGTTTAAAGGAAATGTGCAGGGCAAGTTTTTCACACAGAAAGTGTTGGGTGCCTGGAACGGTCTGCCCAGGGTAGTAGTGGAAGCTACCAACCAAGATACCTCATCTGCACTAGTACCACATACTCGTGTCCCTCTAAACCTTTCCTATCCATGTACATGTCCAAATGTCTTTTAAATGCTATTCTGGTACCTGCCTCAATTATCTCCTCTGGCACCTCGTTCCATATTCATACCATCCTCTGTGTGAAAATGTTGCACTTCAGGTTCCTATTAAATCTTTCCCTTCTCTACCTTAAACCAATGTCATCTGATTCTTTATTCCCCAACTTTGGGTAAAAGACTATGCATTTACCCTATCAATTGCCTTCATGATCGTATACACCTCCATATGATTACCCCCCATACACCTACACTCCAAAGAAGATGTGATAGTGTCATCTAGGAAGCTTTTGGATAGGTGCATGAATATGCAGGCAATGGAGGGATATATATCACATGCAGGCAGATAAGATTAATTTAATTGACATCATGTTTGTCATGGGCATTGTGGACCATAGGGCCAGTACCTATGATGAACTGTTCTCAAGTCAAGTCAAGTTTTATTCGTCATTTGCACATAAAGTGCAAGTGAAATGAATTTGCCAGCAGCGGTAGAATAAAAAAAGAACACACAATACACAATAAAAATGTAACACAAACATCCACCACAGCATTCATCACTGTGGTGGAAGGCACAAAAATTGGCCAGTCCTCCTCCATTTTCCCCCGTGGCCGGGACCTCAACCCTCCGCTGTCGCCGCTGCGGGCAGCCAGATGTTCAGACAAGGTAATTGCAGGTAATTCCTGAATCGGTGCCTCCCCACCGAAGATCTAAAGTCCCCGCCGCGCCGCAGCAAGAAGCACCGCAGTTCGCAGGGCTGGCGGTCGGAGCTCCTCTCCAGGGATCCCCGGCGAGGGACCCCGCTCAGGATGGTAAGTCCATCGGAACTCTTCTCCCGGGTCCCCAACGAGGGATCCCAGGCTCTGGATGCAGCACCAGCTGGAGCTCTGCAAACCGCAGCTTCAGGCTGCCGTGGGCCAGCGAACAGACGCTCCCCTCCGGCGACCCCCGGCGAGGGCTCGCCCGCTCCGTGATGAAAGAGTCCTCGCTGCGCCCGCAGCTGAAGCCCCGCACGCGTCTCCGGGAAAGGCCGCACCGATCCTCTGTGTTAGGCCATGGGGGAGGCGACATGGGAAAAGTCGCCTCTCCGTGGAGGAGGCGACCGAAGCGGTTTCCCCCTTACCCCCCCACACCACCCCCCACACAAGACACACAGAGAGACATTAAAAACACACATTACGAAACACTAAAAAAACAAAAAAAGTAGAAAAAACTAACACGCTGCTGGCAGGGCTGCCGGCTCGCAGCACCCCCACCGACCTATGTTCTATATTAATTGTTCCCATCGCCCAAGGACACATGCCAAAACAGCACTTCTCTGAATGCATAATCCCTGTTCATAAATGTGAACAAATATATTTATAATGAAAATATAAAAGCAAGATCAATTTTTTTTGATTCAACACATTTTTGTTACTTATCAAACATTTCATACATTTAATGTATTATTTATATAGTTTGAGCATCATGTCTGAGAGTACCGCTGCACTGCAAGTTATTTGAGAAATTATTATACTTTAATAAATTCAAAAAAAGTCACAAAGCGCTGGAGTAACTCAGCGGGTCAGGCAGTTTCTCTGGATAAATTCAAGGTAGAATTACTTATTAATAGTTAATTATATCACAGTCTTTGAAATTAGCATTTAAAAAAATCATACAATCATTAATTTTTACACAGTGGGTGCCTGAAATTTGCTGCCAGGGGTGGTGGTGGAGGCAGATACGATAATGGCATTTAAGATGATTTTGGATAGATGCATGAATATGCAGGGAATCGAGGGAGATGGTTCATGTGCACAGGAGATTAGTTTAACTTGGCATCATGCATTTCCTAGACAAGGGAGGTGCCATTGTAATCTGGCAGGCATCCAGCCATTAACTCTCAGGCATCTCATCCTACCTACTCCTTGACCATGACCCCATGTACCAACACCAGGTCACCATCTGCCAGACCATTACTGATCTTATCGTCTCCCATGAACTCCCCACCATAGTTCCCCAACCCTGCACTGCCAGTTTCTATCTCCTTCCCAAAATTCCCAAGCTGGATTGTCTGGCCAGATCTATTGTTTCTGCCTGCTCTTGCCCCATCAAACTCATCTAAAAATACCTAAATTCTATTTTGTCCTCCTTTGCCTAGTCCCTTCTGGCCTACATCTGAGGCACCTCAATTAACTATTAACAAGTAATTCACAGGGCTGCCAACATTGGGTGAGAGTCGGGTGTGCGAAATTGTGAGAGACCAAGCCCGAGGGAGCGCAGCGATCGAGGTAGGGGGGGGGAGGGTGTGGGAGGGGGGAGGGTGTGGGAGGGGGGAGGGTGTGGGAGGGGGGAAGGTGTGGGAGGGTGTGGGAGGGGGTGTCCCCCTCCCATTGGTATGGAGCTTTTGCATTTTCAGCTTGAAATTGTGCAATCTGGTGCATACTGTAGCACCAGTTTTTTAACTTACACTTGAATGCAATATTTATGCTTTAAATTGGATTAGCTATGAATAAGGTTAGGCTAAATTACATTCCTAATTACATTCTACAGCAGAGCCAGGCTCTGATCAACAGGTGCAGCACATGAATTATCTCAGTATATTCATGTATGGATATCAGATTATAATCAAACACTTGGCCCATGTTGACCAACCTGGGTCTCACTGCACACCTGGTACTACTCCTGACCCTGACTCCAGTTGCATACATTCTCTTATTCCTGACCCCGAGTCCAGCCTTACACCTGGCCCCCTATTCTACTCTGGTCATAGCTGCTTACCTGCTTAGGTTCCTAGTGCTGAACACTCCCATTGCCCCAGCTTTGACTGCACACCTAGTACTATTCCAGACCTTGACTGGATGCACACTTGGCCTTGCTCCTAGCCCCTCTGCACTGACAATATATCTGGCCCACACATAACGCCCCATATCTGACCCCCTGGACATAACCTATTACGTTCAAGTCCACAGGTGCTTATCTAATGCGGTAATCTTTTATGGGGCACTTCATGGACCAAATTTTGTATGTGGCTTCCTTGTTATCTAACATGCTAGTTACTTTGTCAAAGAAGTCATCAATTGGTTGAACATAATTTCTCATCCATAAAATTATACTCGCTCAGCTGTATAAGTATTCTGTTACTATTTCCTTCATTTTCCTAACAAACTGTCCTGAAGTCATTTTCACCCCCAATATTTTCAGTATTTTGCGGTCTTCCTCTCAGCTGAGACTTTTCCGAAATGCAAAGTCCAATAACTATATAGTTAAGCAATATTATTCTATTAAATGTGATCTTGAGAGTACATCATATTTTCTGTGGTATACATAACACAACAATGATAAAAAGATCTTTGTTTTGATTGCACCTACCAACATGCATACATTATTATATTACAGTTAATATGTACCGAGTGCAAATTTTTGTTCCAATGCTCCCCATTCCCAATTACTTTTACATTGAAGTGATTGAAATCCAAGTGAAGTTTAAATGGCATCAGAAAAATAAAACCTCTGGAATGGATGATATTCATTACGTGGTTGGTTGGAGTCAGTATCAGCACAATTACTATATTAAACATTGAATCTTCAGACGTCCTGGTTCAAGCTAAAACTAAAGACAAATAATAACCTCCTCACACATTCCTCTGCAAGTATCTCTGTCACTCCTTTAAAATATGCCCCTTCTTTGAACAAGCTCTTAAACATTGCCTCTGAATCAGTTTCCATCTGATTACACTCCTTGAGGATGTTTATCTACGTGTTCAATTAATAAAACAATGAGATTGGGGACATTTCTATTCAACCTGTCAAAGGAATTTGGGGGGGGGGAGGTTAGAAATAGTCAGTGAGGTAAACAAACATAATAGTTGAGTGGCAAATGACAATAGTGCTACTTTCCCAATATTTAACTGAAGGAAATAATGGGTTATCGGGGCTGTATGTGTGAGACATCCTGACACTTTGCATGTCATTTTAATATTACACATATCCCATCCCCCTGGATATTCTGGATTAATAAATTAAGGTTTTGTCAACTAATTACAAATCAGGCTAATTACAAATCAATAACATTAGCCAACTCCGAAACACGAAGCGCTGAGCATTGGGATCCAGACATCAAGGACAACAGGCCTCAGTTCCCCGCTCATATCTGGCAGTGCTCTCTGTCTGAACCAGGGGCCACGGAACGTTTTTGAAAGTAGGGGGGTGAGCGATCACTGATTACTTGCCTTGGGGGTACCCTGCGAGGGAGTGAAGCAACGCAGTGGGGGGAGGGTGTGGGAGGGGAGGTGTCACCCCTCCCACGGCAGGGACTTTTTGAAATTTGATGTATTAAAATCATGTTTTAGTGTATTGTAGAAGTATGATTTCAATGTTTTTTGTTTGAAGTATTTTTAAGAGGTAACTTTTTAAGGGGTAACTTTTTTCCACACAAAAGGTGGTGGGTGTATGGAACAAGCTGCCAGAGGAGGTAGTTGAGGCAGGGACTATCCCAACATTTAAGAAACAGCTAGACTGATACATGGATAGGACAGGTTTGGAGGGATATGGACCAAAAGCAGGTAGTGTAGCTGGGACATGTTGGCGGGTGTGGGCAAGTTGCGTCGAAGGGCCTGTTTTCACTCTGTATCACTCTATGACTACATTATACCTCCACCATGCATGAATGCTTCAAAATCAAGTGGTGGAGTTTTATTGCCATATACTCAAGCATAGAAACATAGAAAATAGGTGCAGGAATAGGCCATTCGGCCCTTCGAGCCAGCACTGCCATTCAATATGATCATGGCTGTTCATCTAAAATCTGTACTTCTTTCCTGTTTTTTCCCCATATCCCTTTATTTCCCTAGCCCCAAGATCTAAATGTAACTCTCTCTTGAAAACATCCAGTGAATTGGTTTCCACTGCCTTCTGTGGCAGAGAATTCCACAGATTCACAACTCTCTAGGTGAAGAAAGTTTGTCCTCATCTCACTCCTAACTGTCCTACCCTTTATTTTTAAACTGTGACCCCTGATTCTGAACTCCCCCAACCTCAGGAATATTTTTTCTGCAGTTACAGTAAGTGAAAATCTAGCAGGCAAGCAGG
Organism: Malacoraja senta; assembly: GCA_038087875.1. NCBI lineage: Eukaryota > Metazoa > Chordata > Chondrichthyes > Rajiformes > Rajidae > Malacoraja > Malacoraja senta. The sequence goes on from CM075977.1 coordinate 353,755,382, forward strand.
ATGCTTTCTCCAACCACTCCCATTTGAAGGCCACTGTCTTCCACCGCTTCTACCAAAATAAAAAGAGCCACTTTCCAACATAATTGTATAAGGGGTAAGAGCGTTGTAAAAACAAGCCTGAAGGCTTTGTGTCTCAATGGAAGGAGCATTCGTAATAAGGTCGATGAGTTGAACGTGCAGATAGCAATTAATGATTATGATATAGTTGGGATCACGGAGACATGGCTCCAGGGTGACCAAGGCTGGGAGCTGAACATCCAGGGATATTCAATATTCAGGAAGGATAGAGAGAAAGGAAAAGGAGGTGGGGTAGCGTTGCTGGTTAGAGAGGAGATTAACGCAGTGGAAAGGAAGGACAATAGCTTGGAGGATGTGGAATCGGTATGGGTAGAGCTACGAAACACTGAGGGGCAGAAAACGCTGGTGGGTGTTGTGTACAGGCCACCTAGCAGTAGTAGTGAAGTTGGGGATGGCATCAAACAGGAAATTAGAAATGCGTGCATCAAAGGCAAAACAGTTATAATGGGTGACTTCAATCTACATATAGATTGGGTGAATCAAATTGGCAGGGGTGCTGAGGAAGAGGATTTCTTGGAATGTATGAGGGATAGTTATCTAAACCAACATGTAGAGGAACCAACGAGAGAGCAGGCTATTCTAGACTGGGTATTGAGTAATGAGGAAGGGTTAGTTAGCAGACTTGTTGTGCGTGCCCCCTTGGGCAAGAGTGACCATAATATGGTTGAGTTCTTCATTAGGATGGAGAGTGACATTGTTAATTCAGAAACAACGGTTCTGAACTTAAAGAAAGGTAACTTTGAGGGTATGAGACGTGAATTGGCCAAGATTGACTGGCAATTAGTTCTAAAAGGGTTGACGGTGGATATGTAATGGAAGGCATTTAAAGACTGCATGGATGAACTACAAAAAATGTTCATCCCAGTTTGGCAAAAGAATAAATCAGGGAAGGTAGTGCATCCGTGGATAACAAGGGAAATCAGGGATAGTATCAAAGCAAAAGATGTTGCGTACAAATTAGCCAGAAAAAGCAGCATACCAGAGGACTGGGAGAAATTCAGAGACCAGCAGAGGAGGACAAAGGGCTTAATTAGGAAAGGGAAAATAGATTATGAAAGGAAACTGGCAGGGAACATAAAAACTGACTGCAAAAGTTTTTATAGATATGTGAAGAGAAAGAGATTAGTTAAAACAAATGTAGGTCCCTTGCAGTCAGAAACAGGTGAATTGATCATGGGGAACAAGGATATGGCGGACCAATTGAATAACTACTTTGGTTCCGTCTTCACTAAGGAAGACATAAATAATCTGCCGGAAATAGCAGGGGGCCGCGGGTCAAAGGAGATGGAGGAACTGAGTGAAATCCAGGTTAGTCGGGAAGTGGTGTTGGGTAAATTGAATGGATTAAAGGCCGATAAATCACCAGGGCCAGATAGGCTGCATCCCAGAATACTTAAGGAAGTAGCTCCAGAAATAGTGAATGCATTAGTGATAATTTTTCAAAATTCTTTAGATTCTGGAGTAGTTCCTGAGGATTGGAGGGTAGCAAACGTAACCCCACTTTTTAAGAAGGGAGGGAGAGAGAAAACGGGGAATTACAGACCAGTTAGTCTAACATCGGTAGTGGGGAAACTGCTAGTCAGTTATTAAAGATGGGATAGCAGCACATTTGGAAAGTGGTGAAATCATTGGACAAAGTCAGCATGGATTTACGAAAGGTAAATCGTGTCTGACGAATCTTATAGAATTTTTCGAGGATGTAACTAGTAGAGTGGATAGGGGAGAACCAGTGGATGTGTTGTATCTGGACTTTCAGAAGGCTTTCGACAAGGTACCACATAAGAGATTAGGATACAAACTTAAATCACACGGTATTGGGGGTTCAGTATTGATGTGGATAGAGAACTGGCTGGCAAACAGGAAGCAAAGAGTAGGAGTAAACGGGTCCTTTTCACAATGGCAGGCAGTGACTAGTGGGGTACCGCAAGGCTCAGTGCTGGGACCCCAGCTATTTACAATTTATATTAATGATCTGGACGAGGGAATTGAAAGCAACATCTCCAAGTTTGCGGATGACACTAAGCTGGGCGGCAGTGTTAGCTGTGAGGAGGATGCTAGGAGACTGCAAGGTGACTTGGATAGGCTGGGTGAGTGGGCAAATGTTTGGCAGATGCAGTATAATGTGGATAAATGTGAGGTTATCCACTTTGGTGGCAAAAACGGGAAGGCAGACTATTATCTAAATGGTGGCCGATTAGGAAATGGGGAGGTGCAGCGAGACCTGGGTGTCATGGTACACCAGTCATTGAAAGTAGGCATGCAGGTGCAGCGGGCAGTGAAGAAAGCGAATGGTATGTTGGCCTTCATAGCAAGAGGATTTGAGTATAGGAGCAGGGAGGTTCTACTGCAGTTGTACAGGGTCTTGGTGAGACCACACCTGGAGTATTGCGTACAGTTTTGGTCTCCAAATCTGAGGAAGGACATTATAGCCATAGAGGGAGTGCAGAGAAGGTTCACCAGACTGATTCCTGGGATGTCAGGACTTTCATATGAAGAAAGACTGGATAGACTTGGCTTATACTCGCTAGAATTTAGGAGATTGAGAGGGGATCTTATAGAAACGTACAAAATTCTTATGGGGTTGGACAGGCTAGATGCAGGAAGATTGTTCCCGATGTTGGGGAAGTCCAGGACAAGGGGTCACAGCTTAAGGATAAGGGGGAAATCCTTTAAGACCGAGATGAGGAAAAACTTTTTCACACAGAGAGTGATGAATCTCTGGAACTCTCTGCCACAGAGGGTAGTTGAGGCCAGTTCATTGGCTATATTTAAGAGGGAGTTAGATGTGGCCCTTGTGGCTAAAGGGATCAGGGGGTATGGAGAGAAGGCAGGTACGGGATACTGAGTTGGATGATCAGCCATGATCATATTGAATGGCGGTGCAGGCTCGAAGGGCCGAATGGCCTACTCCTGCACCTATTTTCTATGTATCTATGTATCTATACCCAGTGCTTGGTATATACTTCCAGAGCCACTGGTTGTCCTCCAGGATGCACCGAGCCGCAGCCTGGTCCATGCCGGTCACCTGGGCGAATTCCGCAAAGAGACTCTCACGGCAGCGGCGCAATGCTTCCGACAAATGCCCAGGACTCTTGCACTGTGGCTGCTCCATGGCCGGAGCTGCAGCGAGCGACTCGCCAGCCCCGTAAACACTCGTCAGCCCCGGCTCCCCGTCCGCATCTGCTCCCGCCGCTTCTTCAGCTTCGATCCCTCCCTCAGCCCCGGCTCTCCAACACCCATGGCCCATGAGATTTTGAAATTCTCGTTGATCACAGAATTTCTCACGACAGAGCGTGAGAAATTTGTGATCAGCGTAAGAGTGTGAGAATTTGTCGAAATGCGTGATTCTCACACTCAATGCGTGAGAGTTGGCAGCCCTATATTCACCACTTCAATAATTTCCAATTTCTAAGTCCTCATCACGTCATCTTTACCATGGACATTCAGTCCCTTTACACCGCCATTCCCTACCAGAGAAGTCTCAGGGCTCTCCGGTTCTTCCCTGAACAGAGACCCAATCAGTTCCCTTCTACTACACTCTACTCTGCCTGCTGGAACTTGTCCTCCACATTAACAATTCTCTTTTGACTTTTCTCGCTTTCTTCAAGTCAAATATATAGCTATGAGCACTGACATGGGCGCCAGCTAGGCCTATCTTTTTGTTGGTTACGTCGAATACCTCTCAATCCAAATGTACCCTGGCATCATTCTGCAACTCTTTCGCTATTACATCGAAGACTGTAGTCACTGAAAGAAAGTGCCCAATGAGGATTAGAGGACTGCACAACAAATGCTGGACTTCACAAATGCAATTGTTATTTTTTCCCTTTGAGTACAATATTGTGCTTATGTAATACAAACTTTTGTGTAAATGAGAGCTCAGCATTGGAGTAAACTTATTGATCCAATGTTCCCAACAGTAAATTACACTGAAAGGAAATACAGCATCTCTGATTTACTAATTTGTGTTTCTGTCACAGAACCGCATCAGTTCAACAACTATTTGTTTGGTTTAGTTCAGTAAAGAGATGCAGTGCGGAAAGAAACCCTTTGGCCCACCGAGGCCCTGCCGACCAACGATCCTTATACACTAGCACTATCCTACACACACTAGCGACAATTTACAATTTTACTGAAGGCAATTAATCTACAAACCTGTATGTCTTTGGAGTGTAGGAGGAAGCTGGAACACCCAGAGAAAACCCACGCAAGTCACGGGAAGAACGTACACACTCCATACAGACAGCACCCATAGTCAGGATCGAACCTGGATCTCTGGCATTGTAAAGCAGCAGCTCAGCCGCTGTGCCGCCCTTGGAAGGGGCCACCGTGCCACTGTGCTGCAGAAGTGGGATTCTGGAACATAGAAACATAGAAAATAGGTGCAGGAGTAGGCCATTCGGCCCTTCGAGCCTGCACCCCCATCCAATATGATCATGGCTGATCATCCAACTCAGTGTCCTGTACCTGCCTTCTCTCCATACCCCCTGATCCCTTTAGGCACAAGGGCCACATCTAACTCCCTCTTAAATATAGCCAATGAACTGGCCTCAACTACTTTCTGTGGCAGAGAATTCCACAGATTTACCACTCTCTGTGTGAAATAAAAATGTCTCATCTCGGTCCTAAAAGACTTCCCCCTTATCCTTAAACTGTGACCCCCTTGTTCTGGACTTCCCCAACATAGGGAACAATCTTCTTGCATCTAGCCTGTACAACCCCTTAAGAATTTTGTAAGTTTCCATAAGATCCCCCCTCAATCTTCTAAATTCTAGCGAGTACAAGCCGAGTCTATCCAGTCTTTCTTCATATGAAAGTCCTGCCATCCGAGGAATCAGTCTAGTGAACCTTCTCTGTACTCCCTCTATGGCAAGAATGTCTTTCCTCAGATTAGGAGACCAAAACTGTATGCAATACTCCAGGTGATGTCTCACCAAGTCCCTGTACAACTGCAGTAGAACTTCCCTGCTCCTATACTCAAATCCTTTTGCTATGAATGCTAACATACCATTCGCTTTCTTCACTGCCTACTGCACCGGCATGCCTCCTTTCAATGACTGGTGTACCATGACACCCAGTTCTCGTTGCATCTCCCCTTTTCCTAATCGGCCACCATTCAGATAATAGTCTACTTTCCTGTTCTTACCGCCAAAGTGGATAACATCACATTTATCCACATTATACTGCATCTGCCATGCATTTGCCCACAACTCCCAATACCGTGTGCTTTAAGTTTGCATACTAATCTCTTATGTGGGACCTTGTCGAAAGCCTTCTGAAAGTCCAGATATAACACATCCACTGGTTCTCCCTTATCCACTCTACTAGTTACATCCTCGAAAAATTCTATAAGATTCGTCAGACATGATTTACCTTTCATAAATCCATGCTGACTTTGTCCAATGATTTCACCACTTTCCAAATGTGCTGCTATCCCATCTTTAATAACTGACTCTAGCATTTTCCCCACTACCGATGTTAGACTAACTGTAATTCCCCGTTTTCTCTCTCCCTCCCTTTTAAAAAGTGGGGTGACATTAGCTACCCTCCAATCCTCAGTAACTATTCCAGAATCTAAAGAGTTTTGAAAAATTATCACTAATGCATCCACTATTTCTGGGGCTACTTCCTTAAGCACTCTGGGATGCAGCCTATCTGGCCCTGGGGATTTATCGGCCTTTAATCCATTCAATTTACCTAACACCACTTCCCGACTAACCTGGATTTCACTCAGTTCCTCCATCTCATTTGACCCCCGGTCCCCTGCTATTTCCGTCAGATTATTTATGTCTTCCTTAGTGAAGACAGAACCAAAGTAGTTATTCAATTGGTCTGCCATGTCCTTGTTCCCCGTGATCAATTCACCTGTTTCTGACTGCAAGGGACCTACATTTGTTTTAACTAATCTTTTTCTCTTCACATATCTATAAAAGCTTTTGCAGTCAGTTTTTATGTTCCCTGCCAGTTTTCTTTCATAATCTATTTTCCTTTTCCTAATTAAGCCCTTTGTCCTCCTCTGCTGGACTCTGAATTTCTCCCAGTAGGCTGCTTTTTCTGGCTAATTTGTATGCTTCATCTTTTGTTTTGAAACTATCCCTGATTTCCCTTGTTATCCACGGATGCACTACCTTCCCTGATTTATTCTTTTGCCAAACTGGGATGAACAATTGTTGTAGTTCATCTATGCGGTCTTTAAATGCCTTCCATTGTATATCCACTGTCAATCCCTTAGGAATCAATTGCCAGTCTATCTTGGCCAATTCACGTCTCATACCCTCAAACTTACCTTTCTTTAAGTTCAGAACCTTTGTTTCTGAATTAACTATGTCACTCTCCATCCTAATGAAGTTACAGAAAGTTGTGACCCAGGCTGCAATGTCTTTCGTTCTTTCAATGCTGTGTGCATTATTTCCAGGGAGCTGTGATGATCCTTTTGTTATGGAACTGTGCAAACTCCCTGAATACAGTCCATCTGAAAGTTGCCTGTAGATTTGACAACCTAACACTTGGGTGACATCATCTATCTGAAACCCAATTAATGATGCTCAACAACTACACATTAAAGGTCACAAAGTACTGGCGTAACTCAGTGGATTTGACAGCATTTCTGGAGAACATGGTAGGTGACGTTTTGCGTCGAGACTGTTCTTCAGACTACCGATCCATGTTGTCCAGAGATGATGCCTGACCCGCTGAGTTAATCCAGCACTTTGTGTCCTTTTTTGTAAACCAGCATCTGCAGTTCCTGTTTCTCCAAATATACAATGAATGTTAGATATCTATTGAATATGAAACAGAAAAAGCTGCCAAAGTACCGAATGAGTGTTTCAGGTGCCTTAAAAGGTGTTCTTCACTGTGCATTCGATACGCTGTATCAAATGGTCATTGCATGCTACAAGCTGCAGAAAACTGTGCAGCGTCAAAATATGGAGCAGCAGGAGAAACACATGGACCATGGATGATTCCAAGAATGAAAACGAGGACAAAGGTAATGAGACAATGAAGCAATAGCTGTTTGTATTATTGCCTGGTATGCACTTTGGTTGAATCAGTAGTTTTGTGATCATTGTATGGTTTATATTCTTTTTGTTTCCATGATCTGGTTAAATTTAAGACTGCACAAATCATGTACAAAGCAAGAAATAATTTACTTCCAGGAAATATACAAAAACTGTTTATGGAAAGACAGGGTGGGTATAATTTGAGAGGGAAACATAATTAAAAAAAACTCAATGTCAGAACAACTCTTAAAAGTATGTGCATAGCAATCTGTGGGGTGAATTCGTGGAATGGTCTGGAACATTTCTTGGAATGTATGCGGGATAGTTATCTAAACCAACATGTAGAGGAACCAACGAGAGAGCAGGCTATTCTGGACTGGGTATTGAGTAATGAGGAAGGGTTAGTTAGCAGTCTTGTTGTGCGTGCCCCCTTGGGCAAGAGTGACCATAATATGGTTGAGTTCTTCATTAGGATGGAGAGTGACATTGTTAATTCAGAAACAACGGTTCTGAACTTAAAGAAAGGTAACTTTGAGGGTATGAGACGTGAATTGGCCAAGATTGACTGGCAATTAGTTCTAAAAGGGTTGACGGTGGATATGCAATGGAAGATGGCCGATCCTCGAAGGGCCGAAGGGCAGAATGGCCTACTCCTGCACCTATTTTCTATGTATCTATGTATCTAACAGGAGATAAAACTTAGCACAAACATAATTCAGTTTAAAAAGATATACAAAACCACTTTTTTTAAAGGATATTGGGATGAGGATAGGTGATTGTGAGTGGGATATTTGTTATACTGATTGTATTGGGAAGGGTGATTATAGGGTGACGGGTTGTATATATATATTATTTTTTCTTTTTTTCTCTCTTTTTTCGTATGGCTTTGTAAATATTTGATTAGTGTATAAATGTAAATAATTTGGTGTACATATAGCTGCTGATGTACATATGGTGTACATATAGCTGCTAAATTTGTATAAGATAATTATAAGCAGTTGAATAAGGGGTGGGAATTAATAAGCTTTGGCTTCTTCCTGCTCCTTTTCGGACACATACGATTTCATTTATTTATAGATATTGCCTATGACACTTTATAAATATTCTTGTTTTGTTTTTTTGTTTTTGTATGCTGTTTCACACTTGCTTTTTATTCTTTTATTCTGTTCGAAATAAAGAATTAAATAAATAAATAAATAAATATCAATAACACAAAGCATTCCTGTAAATAACCAACTCCTACATGCACACACCCACTTAAACTCATGTTCAAAAGCCAATTCCATCCAAAAGTGAGAAATCAGAAACTCAGTACATTCAGGCATACAAAGTAAATTCATGATTTTAATGAAGAGCTGAAACTCCTATTCCTGTTAATCTTCTAGAATAGTGTTTATGCTGCAGATCCTGTGACTTCACTGAGCTGAAGATGGCTACTCATTACCCTGCTCAGATGGCCAAGACGATTACCCCATGGTCTCTGTGAAATTCTACTAACTAATACTAATGCCTACTTAGCCAGTGGGGCACAACAACACATTGGGTACTGATTATATGATTACATGGGGGGCAGCATTCTCTGAGGTGTTTTTGCTTCCATGTGCTGTTAGGCTAATATTTCTTACAATACCATGATTAATTCTTACAACCATGGCTACCACTGCGGGAAAACATTTTGGTGGTGATCAGTGTGGTAACTTTTGGCATTCAGAGTGCACAACTATGGTTACGATATGCATTGGCTCCACCGATAATAATAATGTTATGTAGAATTAACCACTCGATTAGAATAATACATCAACATAAGACATCCACCCGCATATGCTGCTTCATCGCCTTGGCAATGAAGGGGAGTGTACATGAAGGCAAGTCAGCATATTGCACATTATCTTCTGTTGTTCCTACATTATCCATCATTAGTAAGTGGAAACAAAATCTATGCCCATCTGAGCAGAGCCTGGAAAGGGCAGCTCTGTTAATTCTACACTTGTCTCTGCCACCAGTGTTTGCTTTACATCTTCCCCTGCATTAGGGTTTCACACTGTTCATCCACAGACATTACCAACATCTAAGTACCAGGAAGACTGATGCTAATGTTTCACAAATTTTGTTTTGTGTCTTCTTCCCTCTATCTGGTAACTATCTATAACTGTACCAGACATTCAGAAAGATTTTTAAATGCTCTGTTGTGCAAACCAACTTGGTGAGAAATACATTATTCAGTTGTCATGTTGATGGATATCACCTACATTGAACAAAGCACATACATGTTCCAGACAAGTGCAATGTTAGCGCAGATCAAATTAGCCTGATTCTTTAATCACTGGTCCACATTTGGTGTGTCCTCCAACAGTCAGCAAACAGAAAGTCATGGGCTGAAATATTTATATCCCTTCAAGTGACCATTCTGCAATGCAAAGATCTCCTTCGACCATTTCCTGCCTTACTTGTGAAGCTAGAGCCAACTAAAACATCGAAACACTTGAAATTGATGCACCAGCAGTTCCAGCAATATGCCCATGACCCACAACTTTCCAAGTACATCCTCAACTACAATTTAAACATGACAGAGGTTTCTGCCATTTCAGGCAATTAGTTCTTGACCCCTACCACTCTCTGGGTGAAAAAGTGTTTCCTCAGTTCCCTCCATTCTTTCTACCAACTACATTAAATATACCAACCCCTGATTTTTGAGTCATCTGCCAAGTGAAATAAATGCTTCCTATTCCCCCACACATGCTTATCATAATATGACACACTCAATCAAGCAGCCCCTCAACCTTTTCTGTACAAAGAATACAAGCTTAAACCATTCAGACTATAGTTTTCTAGCCCTGGCAAAATCTTTGCAATTTCCTCTGCATCACTCCCTCCTCTCAAACCTCCCCCCCACCACCACCACAACGCCGTGACATTCCAGTCAGGACCCATTGAGTTACTTCAGCACTTTGTGTTCTAATGTGATATGTAGTCCCAGCATAACTCCCGTGCTCTTGTAGTATTTGCCTAGGCTGATAAAGGAAAACATCCCATTTTCCATTTTAACTACGATATTGGTCTGTTTTACTACCTTTGAGAATCTGTGGATATAAATTCCAAGGTCTTTGAGTTCCTCTGTATGACTCAGGCTCCTCCTACCTATCTCTCATCATTCCCTTGCACCAACCCAAATAAATTACCATGCACATCTTTTGATTGCATTTGTTTTTCCATTTTTTTTACCAAATTGATCAAACCATTTAAAGCTTCCTCCAGTCTAACACATCAAACCCTAAAGTCAATTTTTGCATTGACTGCAAACTTCTATTTAAATCTAAAGCATTGGTATATGCATCATTAGTATATGTTACAAAAAGCAAGGGACCATATATTGAGCCCTGTTGAATTCTCACTGCAATCATTAAAACACTTATCAACCATTACCTTTAACCTCCTGCCACAGTTTTGGATCGAATCTGCCACTCTCCTTTGCACCCCTTTATTTTTTAATTTCTTGACCATCCTGGCATGCAGGACCTTGTTAAAAGTATTGCCAAAATTCACAGAGATTACATTAAATGTGTTGCCCTTAGCAACCTCCTTGTCATCATCTCAATGAATTCCATCAAGTTAGGCAGGCACAATCTTCCCTCAAAAATCCATGCTGATTGTCCCTGATCAATATATGTCTTTCTGAATTCAAGTATGAATTCATGATGTACTTAACACCAAAATTAACCTTGTTTGTAATTAATTGATCAATTGGAACCCATTTCCCATGTGTACAATCAGAAACATTTGTCAATAAAGTTGTATCTCCTGGTGCCTTTTCCATTTCACAATCTAATAAGTGTTCTTCAAATCTCCTGTGCTACATTGCAGCCTCTCCTGTGTAGTTGTGATCTGGCAGGACAAAATTACCAATTAATCTGTCCTCTCCCTGACCAACATGCCTAGCATCCCTGCGATCCTCAAGCAGAAGTGTCACCGCCCAAAGATGTGACACATACCCAAAGATGTGCTATATGGGGAGGTCACCAATGCATGGAGGCCAAGAGGAGGACGAAAGCCACTACAATGATAGGATTAAAAGAGATATGAAATTTTTTAACATTGGCACTGACAACTGGTAAGCAGCTGCTGAAGACCGGAGGAGATAGAGCAAGGACCTCCAGTTGGGTATGAAGCATCACAACAGCATATGGTTCAAGACTCTGGAGGCTAGGCACCAACGCCACAAAATGGTTAATGGCAACAGCAACACACTCCTCAATCCAACAGCCAGAGACAACTTAGAAAATAAGTGCAGGAGTAGGCCATTTGCCCTTCGAGCCAGCACCACCATTTAATATGATCATGGCTGATCATCCAAAACCAGTACCCCATTCCTGCTTTCTCCCCATACCCCTTGATTTTGTTAGCCCTAAGAGCTATATCATAACATCACTCATGGAAGCTATGGAAGGGTCTACGTGTCAAGAATAGGCCTAGTCAACCACAACAGGAAATGCAACCATAGATATTGCATTTCCCTTTCCAAATAGGACAACATCATGCTGCAGATGGATGGATGCTAACTAAAACTATACACTACTACATTGCAGCCGTTCCTGTATAGTTGTGATCTGGTTGCTGGAAGGTCGTTTCCTTTATTTGGAGTCTGCTAATATATCCTTAATGACCCAGCAGACCGCCTAAATAGGCAGACTACAGGTTTCTTCCCAGAGCGAGCCCAGAGAGTCAGAAGCGAATGGCGATAGCATTCAATGAGAGGCCAGCAGCTGGCTATCACGGTCTTTACCTGTCCTCTGAAGCAATATGGATGCATGAATCCTCCAACTGGTGAGTCCCTGCTTCACTATCCCTACAACTGGTCCATGATTAGAGCCTACTAATCCCCAGTACATCTCCATATAAAGAATGCAGACCCAAACTGTTGAGTCTGTTTTGATAGAACAATCCTCTCATCTAAGGAACTAGCCTGGTGATTCTCTCCTTGAGCTGCCTCAAAATCTACTAAATATTTTTATACAGCGTGCAGTACTCCATATTGCATTTGTGTGCATCATAACAGGGTTCCCATCTTTAATGGTCAGAAATGCTGATAAGCTACTAATGTCAACATTTCCTCCTATGCATTGTCAACTGTGTGATCTGTGTGAGTCCACCTGCATTTCTAATCTCCAGCACCTCCAGCCTTTGTGCCAGCAGCTGTTTGTCCCACCACTGAGGAAGGTAAACTTCCCCTTCCATCCTACTGCTGCAACAATGCCTCACTTATAATAATGAAGAGGACTCGTCTTTGAGTGCCCTCAATCTAACTCAGCAGGTTTACAAGCTTCACCTTGGAATGTCAATATTTTAATTGTGAATTCACTTCAGACCATTTACTCTGGAACTACAACATTTGATAGTAAAATTATAATGATGTTCCTACATTAAACTAACACTGATATTAATTCTGAACTAATTTCCTAGTTTTGCAATATCGGAACCGAGGCTCCTCAGGTGATGAATTATGGTGTCCAATGTTTCCACACATTACCTTTGCATTTACTTTGAATTCACTTCACTTCTCCATGGTCTAACCTCTAAATGCAGGTTTGTCTTCTGGATCTGGAAAAACCTCACAATGAGGTACTTAGTTAGTTCGAAGAAACACGGAACTGCAGATGCTAGTTTACAAAAAAGGACACTGGAATAGTGCTGGAATAACTGCATTGTTACAACAAGAGTTCTGACATTTCGGGTCAGAACTCTTCTTCAAGCATCTCTGGAGAACATGGCTGTGTGATGTTTCGGGTTGGGAACTTTTTTTAATCCAAGGTTCCCGGCCTGAAACATCACCTATCCATGTTCTCCATAGATGCTGCTTGACCCACTGAGTTACTCCAGCACTTTGTAATCTATATAGTACTGTTCTAAAGGACAGTAATTATATCATCTCTCCATTTATTGTTTTCTAGTGAGTACATACTATTTATGTAATAGCTCACCATTTTCAATTCCTCCACCCTCGTTGTTTTGTTGCTATATTTAATTACTTATTTCTTCACAGGTTGTAGATATTACTAGTAATACCAGTTTTTGTCAATCCCTAATTGCACTTGAAGGGATCGGGCAATTTATAATTAATTAATCATAAATGTTATCACTTAGAATTTCCAATATTTTCTCTATTTAAACGTCTCATCAGCCAGTAGTTTCCTGGCTTACCCCTATCAGAGCCCTAGCAATCTCTCTTGCTTGCCATAACACCCTGGGCTTGATCTCATCAGGCTCTGAGGGTTTTCCCACCTTAATGTGCGTCATTATCACTACCTCTTCCTCTTTCCTGATTCATACATACTATCTGTGTTCGCTTCCTCTAACTCTCCATCTTCCTCATCCTTCTCCCTGGTGAATACTGACGCAAAGAGTGGACCTGAGGTTCCAAAAGAGAACCCAACCATAGCTATCCTGTGGTTGCTAATGTATTTATAATAGGTTTTGGAATTAAATCTGTAATTCTATTGGCCAGGAACATTTCATGTCCTCCTTTTGCCCTCTTAAGTACTTTCTTAAATCTCTCCTTTATCCTCTATAAACCTCAAAGGACACAATAAATGTCGGACATAGCCGGACATAGTGCGAACTCCATCATCAAGTTCGCTGACGACACCACTGTTGTGGGACGTATCACTGATGGGAATGAGTCAGAGTATAGAAGAGAGATCGAGCAACTGTCCATATGGTGCCAGCACAATAACCTGGCCCTCAAGACCAGCAAAACCAAGGAACTGATTGTGGACTTTGGAAGGAGTAGGATGGGGACCCACAGTCCCGTTTATATCAACGGTTCGATGGTTGAAAGGGTCAAGAGCTTCAAATTCCTGGGCGTGCACATCTCTGAAGATCTTTCCTGGTCCGAGAACACTGATGCCATTATTAAGAAAGCACATCAGCGCCTCTACTTCCTGAGAAGATTACGGAGAGTCGGTTTGTCAAGGAGGACTCTCTCTAACTTCTACAGGTGCACAGTAGAGAGCATGCTGACCGGTTGCATCGTGGCTTGGTTCGGCAACTTGAGCGCCCTTGAGAGGAAAAGACTACAAAAAGTAGTAAACACTGCCCAGTCCATCATCGGCTCTGACCTCCCTTCCATCGAGGGGATCTATCACAGTCGCTGCCTCAAAAAGGCTGGCAGTATCATCAAGGACCCACACCATCCTGGCCACACACTCATCTCCCTACTACCTTCAGGTAGAAGGTACAGGAGCCTGAAGACTGCAACGACCAGGTTCAGGAATAGCTACTTCCCCACAGCCATCAGGCTATTAAACTTGGCTCGGACATAACACTGAACTTTATTAGCCAATACTGTTATTTGCACTTTATCAGTATATTGATTCATGTGTGTATATATTTATAGAATGCCATGTAGTTAATGCCTACTATGTTCTGTTGTGCTGAAGCAAAGCAAGAATTTCATTGTCCTATCAGGGACACATGACAATAAACTCACTTGAATTTCCTCAACTTGACATACACTTGCTTTTTTTTCCATATCAAACCATCAATTTTCTTTGTTAACCAAGGTTCATCTTAATGCCTTACAGGGTCATGTGGATTTGAACTCTTACTATTTTGCTTTTAACTGTCTCCCACTTATAGGATTTTGTTTTTCCTCCAAGCAGCTGCTCCCAACCTACTTTCGCCAAACTCTACCTAAAGCCATTTAAGTCCGACCTCTCCCAATTTACGACTTTAGTTCTAAATTGAACATTATTATTTTCCATTACTACTTTAAAGTTCACTAAATTGTGGTCACTGTGTCAAACAGTTCTTCCAGAAACACTCCCACCACTTAGAGTCATAGACCCATGGAGTCACACAGCATGAAATAGGCCATTCAGGCCAACTTGCCCATGCCGACCAAGATGCTCTATCTAGGCTCGTCCCACCTACCCCGTTTGGCCCATATTCCTCAAAGCCTTTCCAATGTGTACCTGTCCAAAATGTATTTTAAATGTTGTACCAAACTACCTCTTCTGGCAGCTCATTCCATACACCCATCACCCTCTGTGTGAAATTGTTGCCCCTTAGATGCCTCTAAATGTTTCCCCTTACCTTAAATTTGTCCTCTGGTTCTTGATTCCCCTACTCTGGGTTAAAGTGCATTCACCCTATCTATCCCCCTCATATTCCCCTCTGCAAGATTACCCCTCAGCCTCCTAAGGGGTTCAGTATTGATGTGGATAGAGAACTGGCTGGCAAACAGGAAGCAAAGAGTAGGAGTAAACGGGTCCTTTTCACAATGGCAGGCAGTGACTAGTGGGGTACCGCAAGGCTCAGTGCTGGGACCCCAGCTATTTACAATTTATATTAATGATCTAGACGAGGGAATTGAAAGCAACATCTCCAAGTTTGCGGATGACACTAAGCTGGGGGGCAGTGTTAGCTGTGAGGAGGATGTTAGGAGACTGCAAGGTGACTTGGATAGGCTGGGTGAGTGGGCAAATGTTTGGCAGATGCAGTATAATGTGGATAAATGTGAGGTTATCCACTTTGGTGGCAAAAACGGGAAGGCAGACTATTATCTAAATGGTGGCCGATTAGGAAATGGGGAGATGCAGCGAGACCTGGGTGTCATGGTACACCAGTCATTGAAAGTAGGCATGCAGGTGCAGCAGGCAGTGAAGAAAGCGAATGGTATGTTGGCCTTCATAGCAAGAGGATTTGAGTATAGGAGCAGGGAGGTTCTACTGCAGTTGTACAGGGTCTTGGTGAGACCACACCTGGAGTATTGCGTACAGTTTTGGTCTCCAAATCTGAGGAAGGACATTATAGCCATAGAGGGAGTGCAAAGAAGGTTCACCAGACTGATTCCTGGGATGTCAGGACTTTCATATGAAGAAAGACTGGATAGACTTGGCTTATACTCACTAGAATTTAGGAGATTGAGAGGGGATCTTATAGAAACGTACAAAATTCTTATGGGGTTGGACAGGCTAGATGCAGGAAGATTGTTCCCGATGTTGGGGAAGTCCAGGACAAGGGGTCACAGCTTAAGGATAAGGGGGAAATCCTTTAAGACCGAGATGAGGAAAAACTTTTACACACAGAGCGTGGTGAATCTCTGGAACTCTCTGCCACAGAGGGTAGTTGAGGCCAGTTCATTGGCTATATTTAAGAGGGAGTTAGATGTGGCCCTTGTGGCTAAAGGGATCAGGGGGTATGGAGAGAAGGCAGGTACGGGATACTGAGTTGGATGATCAGCCATGATCATCGAAGGGCCGAATGGCCTACTCCTGCACCTATTTTCTATGTATCTATGTATCTAAACTCCAAGGAATAAAGTCTAGCCTGCCCAACCTCTCCTTATAGCTCAGGCCCACAATTCCTGGCAACATTCTGGTAAATCTTCTCTGCACTCTTTCCAGATTAATAATATCCTTTCTATAGCTGAATACAATACTCCAAATGTGACCTCACCAACATCTTGTAACATAACATTCTAACTTCTATACTCAGAACCGTGACTGATGAACGCCAATGTACCAAAAGCTTTCTTGACCAACCTATCTACTTGTGATGCTATCTTCAGGGAACTACGTGCATCATGTTCGGCACAGACAATGTGGACTAAAGGACCTGTTTCTGTGCTGAATTTTCTACGTTCTATATTCCATGTTAACCATTCAGCAGTGTGATAACAATGGGGAAGATGCTTTTCCTGAGTCGGGCGGTACTTGCTTTCAACGGAAGTGGGGTTAGAAAGGTACTTGATTTATTACACGTGAAGTGTAAATTAAGTCAATGATGAAGAATCTGATCTATGTGATAGACTGAAAGGTTTAGAGGGATATGGGCCAAACATGGGTAAATGGGACTAGCTTAGATGAGGCATCTTGGTTGGCATGGATGAGTTGGACTGAAGGGTCTGTTTCCATGCTGCATGACTCCACAATGCAAACATTCTTATACTTAAAAGAGAGGATTCTCTTCCAATAGCAAAAGCTGGATATTCATGCCTGTAATCATGGTAACCCAAATATACAGGTCAATGGTAATCTAAATTTATGTCCACAAATTGATCAGTTTTTATACTCTCTCAGGATGAATAACAGATTGACTTTGGTATGTGGCGAAAGGTACATGATCAGTCTATGGTAATTGGATTTTACATTAAGTTAATTAGCTTACCAAATGCCATTTCAGATTACGGAACAGCACACGAGTATGATTTACAATCAGTCTACCTTGAACGCAGCTTTGGAACCCTGTAGTTAGAGACATGTCATAAGAGTTATACAGCGCAGAAACAGGTCCTTTGCCCACTTTATCCATGCTGACCAAGTTGGCATACTGGGCTAGTCCCATTTGCCTGCATTTGGTTCATAGTTCTCTAAACCCTTCTAATCCAGTTATTTGTCTAAATGTCTTTTAAAAGCCATAATGGTATCTGCTTCCATTGCTTCCTCTGGCAGATCCTTTCAGATATGGACTATCATCTGAGTGAAAACAAGTTACCCCGAGGTCCCTCATAAATCTATCCTCTTTCACTTTAAGCCTGTGCCCTTTAGGTTTAGAAGCTTGGGATAAAGACTTTGAGTGTTCACTTCATCCATATCCCTTATGATCTTGTACACTCAATAAGGTCATCCCTCAGCTTCCTATGGTCCAAAGAAAAAATCCCAGCCTATCCAACCTCTCCCTATAACTTGAGTTTACAAGCCCAGGTAACATCTCTTCTGCACCCTTTCCAACTTAATGACTTCCTTCCTGTAGATGGACAACCAGAACTGCAGTCAGTATTCCAAGTGTGGTCTCACCAGTGACTTGTGCAGCTGCATCATGATGTTCCGACTTTATTCAATGCCCTTTCCAGTGAAGGTAAGCATGCCAAATGCTATCTTCACTGCGGTGTCTATCTGACTTGGCACTTTAAGGAATCATGCATCTGTACTCCTGGAGCTCTGTGTTCTGCAGCAAATTGTGGACGCAGCCCAGACCATCACACAAACCAACCTCCCTTCTATTGATTCCATTTATACCTCACACTGCCTCGGTAATGCCAGCAGCATAATCAAGGACGAGTCGCACCCTGGCCACTCTCTCTTCTCCCCTCTCCCATCAGGCAAAATGTATAGAAGTGTGAAAATGCACACTACCAGTTCAGGGACAGTTTCTTCCCAGCTGTTATCAGGCACCTGAATCATCCTACCACAACCAGAGAGCAGTGCTGAACTACTATCTATCTCTGATGTCCCTTGGACTATCCTTGACCAGACTTTGCTGGCTTTACGTTGTACTAAACGTTATTCCCTTATCATGTATCAATACACTCTAAATGGATTGATTGTAATCATGTATTGTCTTTCTGCTGATTGGTTAGCACACAACAAAAAGCTTTTCACTGTACCCGTGACAATAAACTAAAATGAACTGAAACACTCTCCAGGGCAATATGTATTGATCCTGCCCTGACATACCAAAATGCAATACCTCACACTTGTCATAAATGCCATTTGCCATTCATTGGCACCACTTTCCCAATTGATCCAGATCCTGTTGTAAATTTACACATCCTTCCTCACTGTCCACTGTCCAACAATTTTGGTGTCATCCAAATCATAGATAACAAACATCTATGGACTCAGCACCGATCCCTGCAGCACTCCACTAATCACAGGCCCCTAATCAGAAAAAAACTCTTCACAACTATCCTTTGACTCCTTTTGCCAAACTAATTTTGAATCTAATTGCCTAGATAAACTTGAATTATCCAGACTAGCCTACCATGTTCAGTCTGAAAAAGGGTCTCACTGGAGAGAAATTCCTTCTCTCCAGTGATGCTGCCTGTCCTGCTGAGTTACTCCAGCATTTTGTGTCTACCTTTGGTTTAAACTAGCATCTGCAGTTCCTTCCCACACGAACTGTCCATAATGTTGCCTGCAACATCATCCTTAACCAATAACGCAACACCCCCTCCTCTTTTACCCCTCACCTCTGTCTCTCCTGAAGCACCTGTACCCTAGAACATTGAGCTGCAAGTCCTTCCCCTCTCTTAACCAGGTTTCCAGAATGACTACAACGTCCCAGTCATACGTACCTATCCATGCCCTAAGCTCATCTGCCTTACCTGTCAGGCCCCTTGCATTAAAATAAGTACAATTTAAACCAACATTCCTGTCCTTCTCCTGCCTATTCTGTCCTCTATACTTTGTCTCATCCACTGCATCTATCAAATCCACAAATATGTTTTGTCTTCATATTGCAAACATAAATTAGTTATAATATTTCAGGTGGGTGAAATTCTTGGTTAATTTGCTTCAATTAAATGGAGTCTCTTTGGCAATATTATTTTGAAGGTATTTAAATGAATACACTTTTTAGGTATCTAACTAAGGACATACCACCAACACAGCAAAGACTGGAAAAGCCCAGCAGGACAGACAGGGTCTGTGCAATAAGAACAGTCAACATTTCACGTCTGTAAACCTTAAATAAATGACTGCCCTGCTGAGTATTTTCAGCATTTTCTGTTCAGATTTCAGTATTTCCAGCACTTACAGATATTTTGGTTCACACCACAATATTATGCTTCTGCCGAAGATAGACACAAAAAGCTGGAGTAACTCAGCGGGACAAGCAGCATCTCTGGAGCGAAGTAATGGATGATGTTTAGGGTTGACACCCTTCTTCAGACAGACTGACCAGTCTGAAGAAGGGTCTCGACCCGAAACATCACCCATGGCTTCTCTCCAGAGTTGCTGCCTGTCCTGCTGAGTTACTCCAGCTTTTTGTGTCTATCTTTGGTTAAAACCAACATCTGCAGTTCCTTGGTAGACAAAAGTGCTGGAGAAACTCAGCGGGTGCAGCAGCATCTATGGAGCGAAGGAAATAGGCAACGTTTCGGGCCGAAACCCTTCTTCAGACTGATGGAGGGAGGGGGAGGGGAGAAGAAAGGAAAAAGGAAGAGGAGGAGCCCGAGGGCTGTGGGAGAGCTGAGAAGGGGAGGAGACAGCAAGGGCTAACGGAAATTGGAGAATTCAATGTTTATGCCACTAGGGTGCAGACTGCCCAAGCGGAATATGAGGTACTGTTCCTCCAATTTCCGGTGGTGCTCACTCTGGCCATGGAGGAGACCCAGGACAGAGAGGTAGGATTCGGAATGGGAGGGGGAGTTGAAGTGCTGAGCCACCGGGAGGTCAGGTTGGTTAATGCGGACCGAGCGGAGGTGTTCGGCGGAACGATCGCCAAGCCTACGCTTGGTCTCAACGATGTAGATCAGCTGACATCTAGAGCAGCGGATGCAACAGATGAGGTTGGAGGAGATGCAGATGAACCTCTGTCGCACCTGGAACGACTGCTTGGGTCCTTGAATGGAGTCGAGGGGGGAGGTAAAGCGACAAGTGAAGCATCTCTTGCGGTTGCAAGGGAAAGTGCCTGGGGAGGGGGTGGTGCGGGAGGGAAGGGAAGAATTGACAAGGGAGTTACGGAGGGAGCGGTCTTTGCAGAAAGCAGACAGGGGGGGAGATGGGGAGATGTGGCGAGTGGTGGGGTCACATTGGAGGTGGCGAAAATGACAGAGGACTATTTGTTGTATGTGACGGCTAGTAGGGTGAAAAGTGAGGACTAGGGGGACTCTGCCCTTGTTACGAGTGGGGGGATGGGGAGAGAGAGCAGTGTTACGGGGTATGGAAGAGACCCTGGTGCGAGCCTCATCTATAGTAGGGGAGGGGAACCGCCATTCCCTGAAGAATGATGCCCTGCAGTTCCTTCTTACACTATGCTTCTGCCAATGACATCCAGCACCGAGGATATGTAATATGCAGAGACAGAATATTTCCCCCTTCGTTACAGAGGCAAACAATCAGGTTACTTGTGCAGTCCTATTCCGACTGCCAAAAAAACAGAATATAAGGTGTAGGCCTTATTCTGACATGTTGCCACATTACAGTATCATGTGATGACTGATTGGATGAACATAAGAGCAGATTACTTGGCAAATGATTTCCTTGCCTCAGCAGTTGAAATCATAAACACATTGTAGTTAGGCCTACTGGCTAATAAAATGGCTTCAATGCGTAAGGTAACTACGAGAAGGAAAGGATAGCCATTGAAGACTTTAAAGTTATTTTTGAACTAATTCAAAGCAATTTTATAAAATAAAATGCAAAGTTAGATTGTGATGGAGTCTATTATATTCCTTTAAGTGGCTTTTAGTATATTGAAGCAGGGTTACATTATGGGGTTACATGTTTCCCCCAAAAAACTACACAATCTCAGTGTTTTCATCCACAAGAGGAATCTCAGTGAGTTGCAAGATGGCATAGGACCTGTAGCTCCTTGAAATGTCTTACTCAGAGGATATCCCTCAAAAAATCATTTACTTGTAACATTACATCACTAAACAGAAGTTGCCTGACTGCCTGGCTATTTAGAGCATTTCTGTTTTTTTTAATATCTGATGCTTGAAGTTTAGCATAATAAATCAGAAAGAACCAGGCAGGATTTTGCATGAAAATGCTTAGGATAAATGATTGCTTTGCACACATCTATCTGAGAGATTTGTCAGGTCATTTACTCACTATCTCATTCCAACACTGGCGCCTTTGGCATGACAGTACTCTCTTAGCACTGTGCGGGAGCTTTTTTCTGCTCAAGCTTAGTTCAGTTTAGAGATACAGTGCGGAAATAGGCCCTTTGGCCCACCGGGTCTGCGCCGACCAGCGATCCGCGCATATTAACACTATCCTGCACACACCAGGGACAATTTTTATATTTACCAATTTACCTACAAACCTGTACGTCTGTGGAGTGTGGGAGGAAACTAAAGATCTCGGAGAAAGCTCACGCAGTACAAACTCTATACAGACAGCACCCGGGTCTCCGGCGCTGCAATTGCTGTAAGGCAGCAACTCTACAGCTGCGCCACTGTGCCGCCCAAGTCTCTGCAGGGGGATTAGAATCCACAACCTTTCGACCGAAAGGTTAAAGCATTTCCAAAAGAGCAGCTCCCAATCTATCTGACACAAAGGTAGACAAAAATGCTGGAGAAACTCAGCGGGTGAGGCAGCATCTATGGAGCGAAGGAAATAGGGAACGTTTCGGCCCCCAACGTTGCCTATTTCCTTCGCTCCATAGATGCTGCCTCACCAGTTGAGTTTCTCCAGCATTTTTGTCTACCTTTGATTTTCCAGCATCTGCAGTTCCTTCTTAAACAACTATCTGACACAATGCCAGCTGAGTTTCACATCAACTACTTAGAGAGTCTTTAATTATAAAAAGGAAGAAATAATAAATAGGGATGATTAAAAAATGTGTGCATAAAGTGGGACTAGTGGAGCAGGAACATGGATATGCAGGGAATGGAGGGATGTGCATCATGTGCAGGCAGAGGTGTTTAATTTAACTTGGCATCATGCCCAGCATGGACATTGTGGGCCGAAGGGCCTGTTCCTGTACTGTTAAGAGTCATAGAGTGATACAGTGTGGAAACAGGCCATTCAGTCCAAGTTGCCCATATTGGCCAACATGTCCCAGCTACACTAGTCCCACCTGTTTGTGTTTGGTCCATATCCCTCCAAACATGTCCTATTCATTTACCTGTCTAACTATATCTTAAACATTTGGATAGTCCCAGCCTCAACTACCTCTTCTGGCAGCTTGTTCCATACACCCACTACCCTTTGTGTGAAAAAGCTACCCCTCAGATTCCTATTAAATATTTTTCCCTTCACCTTAAACCTATGTCCTCTGGTAATCGATTAATCTACTCTGGGTAAGAGACTTTGTGCATCTACCCGATCTATTCCTCTCATGATTTTATACACCTCTATAAGATCACCCCTCATCCTCCTGCTCTCCAGGGAATAGAGTCCCAGCCTACTCACCCTCTCCCTATAACTCAGACCCTCTAGTCCTGGCAACATCCTCATAAATCTTCTCTGTACCCTTTCCAGCTTGAGAACATCTTTCCTATAACATGGTGCCCAGAACTGAACACAATACTGTGTAAATGCGGTCTCACCAACGTCTTATACAACTGCAACAAAACCTTCCAACTTCTATACTCAATACTCTGACTGATGATGGCCAATGTACCAAAAGCCTTTTTGATTACCTTATCTACCTGTGACTTGACCTTCAAGGAACCATGCACCTGCTCTGCTCTACAACATTCCCCAGAGCACTACCATTCACAGTGTAGGTTCTGCCCATGTTAGACATCCCAAAATGCAACACCTCACATTTCTCAGTATTAAATTCCATCAACCATTCCTCAGCCCACCTGGCCAATCGATCAAAATCCTGCTGCAATTTTTCACAACCATCTTCATATACTGTTGTATGTTCTAGCGCAAAGAAGCAAGGGCGGATCGGTTTTAGGAAATGTGTGGATGATTAAAGGATGCACTGGTCAAGAGTACTCTTGCCCTTCTACATTCCTATTGTAAAGAAAATAAATAGTTATAAAAATAACATAAAAGTACAGCTGGTTTAATACAGGAGACATTTGTTTTTATAGAAGCTTGAATTAAATAATGTCAACACACCATAGGCTTGTCTCTCCAGGCGCCTCATTGTGAGTTGGCAACACTAGAAATATTGGCAGGGACTGAAACTTGCAACAGCTTAGTGCTCCAAAAGAACTCTGTTGCTTCTAAACTGGCAACAATCAGGCTGCTGTTAACTTTGAGCCCTGTGTAGGCTTCCCTGCTGAACAGCAATAAGGCTATTTTTGTGCGTCAGCTGTCTTTTGAAAACTGGAGGGTGTTGCAGGGCTGGAATATTTGGCTCAAATCCTTTCAGGGACTTCAAGATCCTCACACCCATCCTGTTTGATACTGATTTGTTGTACTCTTGTTCAATTGTATATAATTGCAATATCTGTAGACATTTCCACCTTTCACGACAGGAATGTTTGCATTAAAATCCTTTTAACACAGTGCAGATGTCAGTTTCATTAAATGCAGTTATCTCTACCACGGGGATAGCATATGTGCACTTTGTATATTAGAATATAAATGAATATAAATGGAGGAAATTGTGAAGATTAATTAGTTACAAAGGCTATAAGAAAATGATCTTATATCCTAATTTACTCCTATTCAGTAAATGGAAGATGCAGCCAAGGCTCGGGGAAACAAGGGTGAATAGTCCTTAGGAAATGGGTGGATGGTTGAAGAATGCTGAGAAATAGTTAAATATGAATTAGAATTACAATGCGTAATTCCATGATTTTTATTCCAGGAGATGCTTCACCCATTGAATTCCGCAGATTCACGACCGTCTGGCTAAAGAAATCCCTCCTCCATGGATAGGAAATGTTTATTCTGTTAATTTTAATTCTGATTTTATTTTAGTGTTGCCTTCTATCCCAGTGAGTAGCTAATCAGAATTAAAATGAACAGAATAAACATTTCCTATCCATGGAGGAGGGATTTCTTTAGCCAGACGATCGTGAATCTGCGGAATTCAATTGCCACAGACAGTGGTGGAGGCTAAGTCATTGGATATTTTTAAAGTGGAGATTGATAGGTTCTTCATTAGTAAGGGTGTCAAAGGTTCTGTGGAGAAGGCAGAAGAATAGGGATGAGGGAAAAAATAGATTTGCCAGGATCGAATAGCGGAGCAGACTCGATGTCTGCTTCTATGTCTTATGATCTTATGAGTTAATTGTCCAAATGTGTTTAAATGTTGTTGTTGTACCTGCCTCAACCACATCCTCTGACAGCTCGTTTCATGTACCCGTCACCCTCTGTGTGTTGGCAACTCATGTACCCCTCACCCTCTCACCTTAAACCTATGCGCTCTAGTTCTTAATTCCATGAAGTTGGAAAAAAGACTCTGTATTCACTGTCTATTCCCATCATGATTTTATACACCTCTATAAGATCACTCTTCAGCCTTTTGTGCTCCAAGGAATAAAGTCCTAGCCTGCCAATCGCTCCCCATAGCTCAGGCCACTGAGTCTTGGTAACTTCCTCGTTAACCTTCTTTGCATACTTTCGAGTTTACTTTTTACAAAGGAATGATAGATTGATATAAACCCTGAAATTAGATCTATTTTGTCTCATTTGGTACTGTGATTCTTTGAAAGATTGCCTTATGCTCAAGTCTGGAGACATTTAAATGTTTAAAAAAAACAGTATTCCCACAAAAGATTTTCTGATAAGTATAGGATTTATGGATTAACAGAGCAGTAATCTAACAACTCTTAATAAATACATGATGATGTGCAGTGAGCTCACTTGCTGTCAACGGTGAGAATGAGTCACAATTTCATCAATAGACTTCCAAATTTTCACATTTGCTTTGATTCACATTTTAGCCTCTGCTTTGTACCTTTGCTTTGGTAGATTAGTAAGGGTGACAGGGGTTACGGGGCAAAGACGGGGAAATGGAGTTGAGAGGGAAAGGTATATCAGCCATGATAGAATGGCAGAGTAGACTTGATGGGCCGAATGGACTAATTCTTCCCCGAGAACATATGAACGTATAAACATGACCCCTCTCTTCACTAATAACGTACAACACACAGCCCCAAGAGTAGAAACACATATTAAATTGAAATAAGTTTAAGATCAAAGGTAGATAAAAATGCTGGAGAAACTCAGCGGGTGAGGCAGCATCTATGGAGCGAAGGGATAGGTGACGTTTCTGAAGGGTCTCGACCCAAAACGTCACCTATTCCTTCGCTCCATAGATGCTGCCTCACCCGCTGAGTTTCTCCAGCATTTTTATCAACCTTAAATTGAAATAATGTTGATTGTCAATTCACCATTTCTAAGTTAATAACAATTATAGGATTAAATATTTCAAATAAAAAGAATCAGGAGAGAAAATTATCAAATCACCCGTAAGTTGCATAATGCTACAGTATCCTGGCATTCAAAGTCTAGATATTCAATGCCATCATTTGCAAAATCACCAGAAAGCACCAGATCATTGTCAAGTCCTGATTTGGTAAACATGTAAGGGTTATTCAACACTGAGAATTTAACTCTTAGGGCTAAAGGAATCAAGGGATATGGGGAAAAAGCAGGAACGGGGTTCTGATTTTAGATGATCAGCCATGATCATATTGAATTGGCTCAAAGGGCCGAAGGGCCTACTCCTGCACCTATTTTTCTATGTTTTCTAATCAGCAACATGGAGGATCATGAAGTCTCTTGATTTTTGCAACCATCTTTAAACTCCAAGTCACTGAGTAAGACATCACTCATAAATGTCAGATGGCAAAATATAATACAGTTCAGTGATGCATTTAACATAATATCTATCACTGTACTCACTGATCCGAACACCAAGAGAAAAATGTATCTGAACATCCCTGATTTACAGGTTATGTGCAGACCAGTTCAAATCTGAACTCTGGAGAAACAATGATGAGCAATGGAGTCAAAGCAATCTCTAAACACTCACAATGATATTAACCCTATGGTTGTGGAGGTAGCACATAGATAACCATTTGGAAAGAATCAGTGAGGTACAGCATATTATCTGTGTGAACATGGATAAAAAGCAGGCAAATGTAAGGTAATAATTCCATGATCCTTTGCTTCCTGTAATGATGAACTTGTTCAGGGAATGCCCATCGTACATACAATTAGTGAATTTCAGATTATTAAAATTAGTGAGCACAAAATCAGACTGTGAGTACAAGAAACATAATAGGTCATACAGCCTCTTCCAACTTTGCCTAGAACTTTGCACTTTTATGCATAATACTTTTGAAGTTTTTACAACAATTTCTTGCTGAATTCCTGCCCAGTGTGAAAAATGAACAAGCTACATCCAATTGCAACTCACCCTAATAAGAAATCAAAACGTACATCACAGGAACAGGCCCTTTTGACGATAATGTCTGTGCCGAACATGATGCAAGATAAACCAATCTCCTCTGCCTACACATGATCAATATACCTTCATTCTCTACATATCCATATGCCTCTTTAAAGATCTCTTGGATGCCACTATCGTAACTATATATATATATATATACACACACACACACACACACACACATACATACAGGTAAAAACAAACAAACAACCAATGTGGAAGAGGCCACATCAAGAGCACAAAATGCAATAAACAAGGTTGGAGGAGGTGCATGTAAACCCCAACTGAAAGAGCTGCTAGGGTCCCTGAGATGAGGTACGAGGAGGTGGAGGGATAGGTATTGCACCTACTGTGGTTGGAGGGGAAGTGTCTGGGGAGGGGGAGGGATGAGTGTAGCAAGGAATCACAGAGAGAGAGAGAATGGTGAGGGATCCATCCACAGCTGCCGAAGAGAAACCACATTTCTGAAGAAAGAGGACACCTGGGATGTCATAGAGTGAAAAATCCCATCTTGAGAGCAGATGCAGTTGAGAAGGTGATACTGCAGGAAAGGGATGGCATCCTTGTGAGAGACAGGGTGGGAGGTGGTGCAGTCAAGGTATATGTTGCACAGTTGTAGATATAGCCCTCACCAAAGTCTCCTCTGTTTCCTGCAGTACTGCTTTTGCACCCACTCCCCCCAGAAAGATCAGGGATATTGGTCCCTTAGTCCTTACGTTTCACCACACCAGCCTTTGAGTCCAGCACATTCTCCAACATCTCTGCCACCTTCAACATGATCTCATCACGTCATATCTTCCACGGCCACCTTTTTCAGTTTTCTGCAGATATCACTCTCTCTGTGACTACCTGGTTATATCTGTTCTTCTCACCCATTCCTTACACTCCCTAAGCACACTTTCCCCTACAACCATAGGAGATGCAACTCCTGTCCCTACAACTCCTCCCTCACCTCCATTCCGGATCCCAAACAACACTTCCTTGTTAGACAGTGATTTACATGAACCTCCTCAAACCTCATCTATTGCATGCAGTACTCTCAATGTGATCTACTCTACATTGATAAGAACAAGTTTAGTCATCAAAGAAGCATTCTGTCTGCCACGACCTGCTGGTGCTCCTGGTTGCCAGCCACTTCAATTCCCCTTCCTATTCCAAAGCCACTCTATCTGTCCTGGGTCTCCTCCTCAACCAGACTGAAGACACACAAAACTGAAAGAACAGCACCCCATATTCTACTTTCAGAAAGTGTATTCATCATTTCTACTTATGCATAATAGATTAATACAATGTAGGCATCAGAGATATCTGAGATGTATAGTTAACAAAAATGTTAGCAAATACTTTCCACCAAGCATGCAAGGAAAACTTAATCAGCCTGGAAAATTCAGAACTGCATCTTTTCCATTTAGCACAGGCATAAAATGCAACAGTTCAAGTTGAGTATTTAAAACAATGTCTTCCTATTTTCCGTGTATAAAGTAAATAATAACTTTTCAGAAAGTGATTCTTAAAAGGGTTGCTTGTTAGATTTTTTGCTAGGTTAGTTTGATTGTCAATTTAATAGTTCCTTTATGGATTAGAATTTCAGACTTTTCTTTTGGGTGTGGATTATTTGTTGCAATTTTGGTAGCACAGTGACAGATACATTAAAAATGACAATTTTGGATTAACTATTTTGTATTTATGAAGGAAAATAGTTCCAAATGTTGTATTTTTAAATAATCTTTACACTGAAATCAATGTTACAAATATATATAATTTAAACTAATGACCCCACTTCTGACATCCAGGGATTATCACCGACTGTTTCCCTCCAGTTTGAAATACAACTGTTCACAAGGATTCTGTTTTCTGTCCTTAATCCCATCTATAATTTGTCATGTCATAAGTCATAGGAGTAGAATTAGGACATTCGGCCCATCAAGTCTACTCCACCATTCAATCATGGCTGATCTATCTCTCCCTCCTAGCCCTATTATCCTGCCTTCTCCCCATAATCTCTGACACCTGTACTATTCAAGAATCCACTTATCTTTGCCTTAAAAATATCCACTGATTTATCATTTAATCTTTGGAATTCAGGAAGGTATACTAGAGAAGGTACAACTCACCAATTACAAGTAATTATATTTTGATTCAATCTGTACTAAATCAAAGATAAGGGATATTGCATTAGAAGCCTAGGTAAGATTTGTAACATTAATTATACATCATTAATTTGAGGACTCTATCCATCTTTTCTTTACTATTACCCTTTCCAGCCACCGAATAGAGAACAGTACAGCACAGGAACAGGTATTTTTGTTAATCTGTATCTCTCTACTTCCTGCCTGTTCAGTCGCCACCCTGTTTTTATGAATTCCCATAATCCAGAATGCATCCTCCATACCATTGCAGTTCTACACATTCCACATGTTCTTTCCCCCAACTCTGACTCAACGCCGTAATCTATTCTGTGTCATGTTTTCCACTGTG
This sequence comes from Malacoraja senta, assembly GCA_038087875.1. Lineage (NCBI taxonomy): Eukaryota > Metazoa > Chordata > Chondrichthyes > Rajiformes > Rajidae > Malacoraja > Malacoraja senta. The sequence goes on from CM075977.1 coordinate 353,784,754, forward strand.
CGCCATTGCAGCCAAGGTTTGGTCAAATACATTGCCAACAATTACTAATGTCATTCCCCATCCTGTACGTAATTGAATACTTGGATTTCCGTTGTTAAAATACTGACCTGGTTGCTGTGATACTGTTGGGATAAGACCCTTCAATTTGTTATGGCCGAGCAGCGAGTTGGCAAAAGGCTCGCATGGAAAAGTACCGCAGTTAGTAGAATAAACCGATCTAATATCGACAGAAAATATGTTAAACGCAAATCCGCGAGAATTTCGTTTGCCACTTCATTAACAAACTCTCCATTAACAAACGGAATCGACTGGGAAACATCAATTTCAATTTTATGGCGACATCGGAGGTCTTCACAATTACCAGTGACAGCCTGGAGCTGCTGACAGCCGGTCCCAGCTCGGAGCCACTGACAGCCGGTCCCAGCGCGGAGCCGCTGACAGCCGGTCCCAGCGCGGAGCTGCAGACAGCCGGTCCCAGCGCGGAGCCGCTGACAGCCGGTCCCAGCGCGGAGCCGTTGACAGCCGGTCCCAGCGCGGTCGCTGACAGCCGGTCCCAGCGCGGAGCCGCTGACAGCCGGTCGGTCCCAGCGCGGAGCCGCTGACAGCCGGTCGGTCCCTGCGCGGAGCCGCTGACAGCCGGTCGGTCCCAGCGCGGAGGGGCGGTGCATTTGGACGGAACCAGCGCCCGAGGCCGGAGACCGTCCGTGGAACGGGGAGAGATCACAGCGCGACCGCAGAGACTAGAAGATCCCAACTAACCGCGAGTGTTTACCATTGTATAGACTCACGCAGTGTCCTCGCCCCCCCGGCCATCGCCTGAACCAGGCTCCGTTTCCACTGGCAACCGAGCCCGGAAAACACACGTCACGGCATCCCACCCCTCAGTGCGGACTGCTGCCAATCATCCATTTACGTCTTCAATCGCCCGACGCCGCCGCCGCAGCCAGTTGTCCGCGCTCGCAGCCGCAGCGCAGCGCGCAACTCGGAGGCAATGCAAAGCTTTGCTTTACTTCTCGAGGGAAATGCCTATTTGCTAATTCTCCTGAAATACTTTTCATTTTCGATATTAGAACGGGTGACTATAATCTCAAAATGAAAGGCATCATTATTGATTTGAATGTGTAGGGAGGAACTGCAGATGTTGGTTTACACCGAAGATAGACTCAGTCTGAAAAAGGGTCTTGACCCGAAACGTCCCCCATTCCTTTTTTCCAGAGATGCTGCCGATCCCGCTGAGTTACTAAATCATTTTATGTGTATCTTTATTGATTTTACTGTCAGCAGTTCGCGTTCGGGACATTTTTTACACTGCACGTCGCATTATTTTTCGACTGGTGTAGTCCCCTGAACCAGGTTCAAATTTCTGTCCACGTCAACGCATATATCGTTTCTCCATTGGGGGAAAAAGGCAGTGCTATTTGAATAAATCGGTAAAAGAGGAAGAAAAATAATGAAATGGATCTCACCCTAAAGCATTCTCAAGGTTAAGGGCGGAGGGGGCTGCTTCCTAATTAACTTCTCATGGTGCTCTGACCTGCTGCCAGGACATGAAATTTCTAACGGTGACACGTCCTCCCTACTACCTGCCTTGGGAATTAATTTGGCTATTCTTACAGCAGTCTACATCCCTCCCCGTGTTAATGCGAAGCTTGCGCCTGAGAGAGCCAACAGCCTTCAAAAGAAGCACCCTCAGTCTTTGTTCCAGAAAGGCAGGGACTTAAATCAGGCCAACATCAAGTGCATGCTACCAAAATTGTGGACACATCCCAGGCCATCACACAAACCTACCTCCCTTCTATTGATTCCATTTATACCTCACACTGCCTGGGCAAGGCCAGCAGTATAATCAAGGATGAGTGGCACCCTGGCCACTCCCTCTTCTCCCCTCTCCCATCAGGCAAAAGGTATAGAAGTGTGAAACGCACATCACTAGATTTAGGGACAGTTTCTTCGCAGCTGTTATCAGGCAATGGAATCATCCTACCACAACCAGATAGTAGTGCTGAACTACTATCTACCTCTGATGTCCCTCGGACTATCCTTTGCTGGCTTTGCTTGCACTAAACGTTATTCCCCAATCCATGTATGTAAATGGATTGATTGTAATCATCTATTGTCTTTCTGATGACTGGTTAGCGCACAACAAAAAGCATTTCACTGTACCTCGGTACACGTGAAACCTCGGCACACAATAAACTAAATTGAAACTGAAAATACCATCCGCACATATCCTGTTCAAGCAGAGGTCCTCAGCTATTATACATCCATCAAAGATGCCTTCTACTCTATTTCCAGACAACTCTTTGCAAAATTGGACCATCTGGCAGTTCTTCTACTCCCTGCTTAAAAGTAGAAACTGAAGCAGGGGGATCCAATAGGGAGGTTACATGGAAACGGTTTCTTTTTCTCCTGGGTTGTTTTTTTTCTCCAAGAGAGCTATTTTTCTGTTGTTCATTTCCAAAATATTCAACCTACCCTGTCTATGTCTTATACGAAGGTAGTTCTGCTAAGACACTTGTTTCTACAATGTATATTGGATATGACACAATTGTAAATTAGGAGACAGTATTTGTATTACATGGACCTAACTGGTTATAATACAATAATATAATACAATGTTATAATATAACACCCTCGGGCTCCTCCTCCTCCTTTTCCTTTTTTCCTTTCTTCTCCCCACCCCCTATCAGTCTGAAGAAGGGTTTCGGCCCGAAACGTTACCTATTTCCTTCGCTCCATAGATGCTGCTGCACCCGCTGAGTTTCTCCAGCATTATTGTGTACCTTTGGTTATAATACAATTTTGATTAGGAACTAGGGAAACACTTAATACATTTTAGAAATTGTCAAGCAGAAAAACGTTTCCACCCTGCAGAGGCCTTGGAAATTGACAAGCAATCACTTCCATTGATATGCCACAAAACAATGTAACATATAGCCTTTAATATTTTTAACATGCTTTGACATAAATAAATTTATAGTTATTAAAAAGACCTTTAGTCTTAAAAATCCCATGGGGAAATTAACTTTGTTATTGCAAATCTGAAACTCTCCAGCCCTTAACTCCCCTTTTCAACATTGACAAAATTGTTTTTACAAAGTGAATTTTCTATAACAAGAGGTTTCCAGGAACACCACTATCGCAATATAGCAGTACTGCCTGTACATTGGAAACTGACAAACAGAAAACCCCCCATCTTGGGTAAAAATGTTTAAGGGTAAAAACATTGCAGTCTCCGATGAACACTGTCTGCCAGTTTCACCAGTGAATTGATAAGCAATCACTTCTATTGACACCAGATGTGGAGGCTTTTGAGAAGGCGCAGAGGAGGTTAATCAGGGTGTTGCCTTGAGTATTGTGGATTTAAAGAGAGGTTGAACAAACTTGAATTCTCTGGAGCGTTGGGGGCTGAGAAGTGATTTGATAGATTTGTACAAAATTATGAGAGGCATAGGGAGATAATCAGAGTCTTATTCTGGACTTGTAAAAGTTAAATACTGGAGATGATAACTTTAAGGTCAGATGAGAAAAAACTAAAGGAGATTACCAAGGATTTTTTTTTACATAGAATGGTAGGTGCCGGAAACACACTGCCTGGGCATGTGGTAAAAGCAGATACAACAGCAACATTTAAGACTGACACACGAATGGGTAGGGAATTGAGGGAAATGGATCAAGTGCAGGCAGATGTGTCATTTAAATTAGCATTATAGTTGGTACAAATTGCCTGTTCCTGTGCTAGACTGTTCCATTATATTCCTTACTGCCTTACCATTTACTGTGTATGCCCGACCCCTAATCTGACTTCCCAAAATGCATCACCTTACACGTGTCAGGATTAAATTCAATGCAACTTTCCATCTGACCTACAGTATATTCTGATATAACCTTACACCATTTTCCTCCACATTCACAACACCACCAACATTTGTGATATCCCCAAACTTTGAACCCTCCAAGATTCACATTCAAGTTACCAATATGTATCACAAACAACAAAGGTCCCAGCACTGATCCTTGCTGTACACCACTGGTCGCAGACTTTGATGAGAAGCGCGTCCTTCCACCACGGGCCTCTGTCTTATATCACCAAGCCAATGTTGGATCTGATTAGCCCACTTGCCTTGGATCTCATGTGCCTTAACCTTCTGGATCAGCCTACCACGTAGACCTTGTCAAATGCCTTACTATTGTCCATATAGGCAAAATCTACTGCTTTGTGTTCTTCAGTCTTCTTAGTTACAGTGCCCTTCATAATGTTTGAGACAAAGACCCAGCATTTATTTATTTGCCTCTGTACTCCACAATTTGAGATTTGTATTAGAAAAAAATCACATGTGGTTAAAGTGCACATTGTCAGATTTTATTAAAGGGTATTTTTATACATTTTGGTATCACCATATAGAAATTACAGCTGTGTTTATACATAGTCCCCCCCGTTTCAGGGCACCATAATGTTTGAAACACATAGCTTCACAGGTGTTTGTAATTGCTCAGGTGGGTTTAATTGCCTCCTTAATGCAGGTATAAGAGAGCTCTCAGCACTTTGTGTCTTTGTCTTTCAGCCAGTCTTTCCATCACCTTTGGAAATCTTTATTGCTGTTTATCAACATCAACAAAGTTGTGCCAATGAAAGTCAAAGAAGCCAAAGACTGAGAAACAATAATAAAACTGTTGGAGACATCAGCCAAACCTTAGGCTAACCAAAATCAACTGTTTGGAACATCATTAAGAAGAAAGTGAGCACTGGTGAGCTTACCAATCGTGAAGGGACTGGCAGGCCAAGGAAGATCTCCACAGCTGATGACAGAAGAATTCTCTGTATAATAAAGAAAAATCCCCAGACATCCGTCCGACAGATCAGAAACACTCTTCAGGAGTCAGGTATGGATTTTGTCAATGACCACTGTCCGCAGAAGACTTCATGAACAGAAATACAGAGGCAATACACTGCAAGATGCAAACCACTAGTTAGCCGCAAAAATAGGATGGCCAGGTTAGTTTGCCAAGAAGTACTTAAAAGAGCAACCACAGTTCTGGAAAAACGTCTTGTGGAGAGATGAGACGAAGATTAACTTATATCAGAGTGATGGCAAGAGCAAAGTATGGAAGAGAGAAGGAACTATCCAAGATCCAAAGCATACCACCTCATCTTGGAAACATGCATGGCTGCTGAAGGTACTGGTTCACTTATCTTCATTGATGATACAACTGCTGATGGTAGTAGCATACAAATGCCTCAAAACTCATTGGCCGGCCGTTCATTCTACAGCAAGGCAATGATCCTAAACATACTGCTAAAGCAACAAAGGAGTTTTTCAAAGCTAAAAAATGGTCAATTCTTGAGTGGCCAAGTCAATCACCCGATCTGAACCCAATTGAGTGTGCCTTTTATATGCTGATGAGAAAGGGGAAGGGGACTAGCTCCCAAAACAAGCATAAGCTAAAGATGGCTGCAATACAGGCCTGACAGAGCATCACCAGAGAAGACACCCAGCAACTGGTGATGTCCATGAATTGCAGACTTCAAGCAGTCATTGCATGCAAATGATATGCAACAAAATACTAAACATGACTACTTCCATTTACATGACATTGCTGTGTCCCAAACATTATGGTGCCCTGAAATGGGGGGACTATGTATAAACACTGCTGTAATTTCTACATGGTGAAACCAAAATGTATAAAAATGGCCTTTATTAAAGTCTGAAAATGTGCACTTTAACCACATGTGATTTTCTCTATTACAAATCTCAAATTATGGAGTACAGAGGCAAATAAATAAATGATGGGTCTTTGTCCCAAACATTATGGAGGGCACTGTACCTCATTATAAAGGCAGATTATGTACAAATGCTGTATTCCCTTAAATTCAGAAGAATTGGGGGAATGTAGTTAAAACAATTATTTGATTTGGAAGCCTAGGAGGAGGAGGCTTCGCATAAAAAAAGTTCTAAACTTCAATGGAGGAAACATCCAAGTAGGTTAAGTGCATTGGAGTTTCTTCCAAAATCTCAGCTGATGCAGTTAATTTCAAACAGATCTTTGCCAACCGAAATTGAATTGATATCTTTTGGAAGAAGGGACCAAGGCAGTTAAATCGAAATTGGTCCAAAGATCACTTGAATTGGTCCAAATCTCATTGAATGGCAGAATGCTGATCTAAATAGCTTACTTCTGTTCCTGACCAAAATATAGCAAGAGTGAGAAAGCAGCCAATTATTGCAATATAATAATAATAAAAAATGCAAGGATGTGTATGAATGTGCATAACCACAGAGAACTGTAATCATACGCTATTGTCATTGTGTGGGATTTAATAAAATACTAAAATATACATACAAAACATTTATCATCTTTGGCATTCAGTTCCCATGTATAAAATTTGAAATGTTTTTATCATAAATATATTCAATGACACATATCTTAGTTCAAACTATGAAATGTTTGATAAACCTATTATTATTCAAGGAATGAAGAGCCATACGTGCCTTTGTCATGATGAACTAATGTGCAACTGAATGAAGTGTTACTCCTTAATCTATCATAATCTCACATGACATTTTTCATTTTTAATTAATTAGAATTCAAAATGTTTTGAATACATACACATAAAGAATAAAATAAATTGTACATGAAAATAATCACAGTTTTGACATTTTTATGATAATTCCTTAAAGAAGATATGCAAAATTGGCAGAACTAAACTCTCCATGAACAACGTATAAAACAAACAATTCTATCAATTGCTATAGTAAATTATTAACAGAAATTGCTTTATTCTAAATTAAAATTTCTTCTGTCACTTTTTTGTTATGGATTCCACTCAATCCTTTGATTAAAATTATTGGTTGACTGCATTTCCCAGGTTAATGCATCCCCATAAGAAAAATAATAAAAATTGTCTCTTTTTTTCTTCTGAAAAACTGATTCGTTGTGAGTGAAAACCCACTTCATAGAAATAGTTTGTAGTTTCTTAATGGTAAAAATGGAGAAATAAAAATGGGACATTAAACATTATATGTATTAACACAAGCATGCAGACCGACCTATTTATTGGTAGATTTACAGTGAAATTTATGGAGATCTAGTGACTCACTGTAAAATATATAATCAAAAGGTCTGGTGAAATGAGTTGCAGAAATATGCTGATTTCTGAGCTAGTGAACACCTAATAGATCCACATAGTCTGGATATGTCCTTTGTATATTCAAAGATGAACCTCAATTTCTTTTAAAACATAAAAATCTTGATATTTATGACTAATATAAGAGGTGGTTCTAAAATATAAGTAAAATTAAAAGAAGAGTTAAGCATTTTCCTTTTACAAAATTTAATAATTTTCCTTATTTTATTCAATAATTTGATAGGCATTATGCTAATATTAGTTAACTAATTAAAAAAATACAAGCATGGAATATAAACAGGATGTTGTTTTCATTCCAACATGTACATTTATTAATACAAACAGAAAAATAAAATAACTTCCTGGTGATATGCAGAGAAAGTAAGGCACAATACAAATATTTGCTCTACAATCAGAAATTACTCCATTCCTTATGTTTACATTTTCTATCTATGTTGCAGGTAGTTCTGCTATAATACGATAGTTGCATTCCTGAGACATTTTACGTTATAGAAAATAGAGTTATAAAAACAATTGTAGCAATGAGAGTTTCAGACACAATAAGAAAGTAATTTTTCCTGCAGGGTTTTCAAAAATAAAGGCTTTTTCAATTGCAATTACTGCTAACTAAAAATACTGAATGCTCTATATTACGTTGTTTAATAGAGTACCATTGCACAAGTGTCAGCAGAAGCAATTGATTGTCAATTTCAAAGCCAACCCACTATTAAAATACTAACTGTGTTCTTAGGAGACAACCGACTCTGATTACAGCAGGGAGGTTACATGGAAACGGTTCATTTTTCTCCTGGGTTGGGTTTTTTTCCAAGAGAGCTATTTTTCTGTTGTTCATTTCCAAAATAACTTTTACTTGGTTCTCTAGTTTCAAATCAAAATCTCGTTATGACTAATTTGGCCCATATAATGCAAATACTGTTCCTTAATTCATCATTAGTGTTATATCCAATTTGTGTTATGGAAATTTGTGTTATAGCAGAACTACCTGTATTTATTATTTCACTATTAAGAGCTCTTAAAGCAATTTACTTTTTTTCCCATGATGTAGCATGAAGCACCCAATACGACCTACTCTGCACTCATTTATCTAAGTGCTGAGCTCCTAATTTTCCATATTCTCACCTGGTCAACTGATAAATGGATAATTTCCCAATATAAGGGAGAAAAAGAACGTGGAACTGATATTTTCAGCAGTTACAATAGGCAAACTCACAACTCTGTGTGACTTCTGAAAACTATCACGATGAAAAGTCCACACCTGAAATGACAAACAGACTATTCTCTCCACTTGTTAAACCTGATAAATGTTTTCCACAACATTGGTTAGTTAATATACCTGAGAAAAATGGTAGTAACGTCAAAATTCCATAAAGGCAATAGGGAATGAAGACTAAGAATGGAAAACAGACAACCCAGGCTTGCACATAATAATGACCATAATGATAAAACTATGCTAACTATCATCCCACACAATTTATGTGTTGACTAGTTACTCAGCAAGATTTATAAATGCATAGAGAACTATATTGAAGGAAGATAGACTTCGTTTGGAAGACATGCATTAGAACACAGTGTATGCATGGCAAGGATTTCAGTGTACCCATCAAAATATGCTATCAAATGCACCTTCTAGTTGTAATAGAGTTCTTTCATTTGCTATGTTTCTTGGGATTGGATAAACTCATTATATCTTTTTTTTTTCTCAAGGTCAATATGAAGAAATGGATGAATAATAATGGATACCACTGCTGAATTGACTATGGATAGTGCAGTAGATCTGCCAGGACTTACATATGTTAAAAAAGAAACCACATCTGGACCTTAGGGATGTCATGAATTCAAAGCAAAACATTTTACGTCACATTATAAATTTAGCGTTCTTGGTATAAAATACACATTGAATTTTCCATTTCAATAACCACATTGTGCCTTTCAGTTTGTAATTTGGGGCACTGTATCTTTTGGATGTCTTCAACCTTTCACCATTAAATTAACAAATCATTGATGCATGCATATTATCTGTTGAATGTCTATTTACCACATCAGAGAGAGGAGTTCCTCCAAATTTTATTTTGTTTCATAGCTTTTTGTGGGATTCTTGTGCAATATAAACCACTGAATCTATCTGATTCTATTTTATTAATTTAAATTTCTCTATTCTTACAACTAACCAGATAACATCAGAAATTCTATCAAGTACTCCAATTAAATGATGGAAAAGTCAAACTTATCCATCCAAAATGTTGTTCCACGTACTCTGTATGTATGATGCAAACATCAACAGAGGTTCCTGCGCACTATGACGTAACTCACACAAAAGTTGTGTGCACAGTAGGGCTATTGGGCAGATGGCAAGCCCAATCTGCCATGGTTTTTGTAAGAGTGTAAGGTCTTTATTGCCTTTTGAATGGGTCTCATCTGACTGATCACTCCCAACTGATTCTTGTTCCTCTAACTCCAGACCAATTAACTACACCAAATGCTGTTTCCCAATTGTCTATCAGATTGGAAAAAAGACACAAGGTGCTGAAGTATTTAGCGGGTCAAGCAGCATCTCTAAAGAAGATGGATGTGACGTTTCAGGCATTAACTCGTGAAAGAATGCAATATTTCCAATTTCTAGGACATTCCAGTTTCCAACAAATAAAATAAACAATATAGATTTTGTTTGGAATCGACCACCATCTTCTGAACCTCTCAAGGATACTATAATAAACAGAATTTTCCCAAATCCACCTCCTGATGAAACAGGTTTAGGAGATAGATAGTAGTTACTTTTGATCTCGGAAACAATGAGTAATTTTCACCTATGAGAACCTATGCTATTATGGGTAACACTGTATTCATTGATGTAAATCTCAGTTTCAATATTTAAAAGTCTTTAAATTAGGGTATGCTCAAAATGAAAAGAAACCAGGTTAATGGCTGAATTATGTATTAATACACCTGCTAGATTCTGATTTTTGTTTTATCTGTTTTGATGTAGACGTAACATAAAATTCTTTACAATTCACATAAAAAGTCATTTATAGTCAGCACATTATTATACGCGAATGCTAAGTATTTTCTTTGCCAATGGTCATCTTGACACAAGAAATCAGTGTCATTCCAGTGTGGTTTTCATGTTTTGTTTCATTTGTTGTTTTGGATATTTTTCTTTATTAGCATATGATGATGAAGGGATAAAATTCATAGATTTTATTCGCATATTCTTCCCTGAAGTAATGAGGGCACCAAAACCCCGTTGATGAGAAAAAGCATATGCCGAGCGACGTGTACTGGGTCTTCTCACGTATGAAGTAGTTTGTTTGGGAGGAAGCAGCTTAATTTGCCTCATTTTATGTCGCAGCTATAAAGAAAGAAATTGCAAAGCATTCAGTAAATTTCCATCAATGAGCGGGGTGGGATCATGATAGACATCAATGCAAAAAACTTGGAACAGGAACCACAAACTCCTTGATACAGCACAGTCTGGTTTTAACAGAGCTGAGATGAACGACAGTTCTACTGGTGGGAAATGTGCTAGTCATTTAAGTATTGTAATGAGCACCTGCATTAATTTCAACAATTATTGGGGTAGAAATTCATCCTAAATCATGTTAATTGCATAAAATATTAACGATCCCCTACTTTTAAAATTTAATTCAAATTATCATTAGGTACAATCACCAGGGTCTCCTGCACTCCACACTTACTCCTCCTTCACACAGAAGGGTGATTTAGTTTAGGAAGTCAAATAGAGATAGGACATATACAGTTAATGGTTGAGTGCTAACAAATGTTGATGAATGGAAAGACCTTGGAGTCCAAGTCCATAGTTGATTGTAAATGGCATGCTTGTCTTCATAGGTTGAGGCATAAATCAAATAGTTGGGATATTATGTTGCAACATTACAAAATACCAGTTGGGTGAAACTTTGTGCGTTGTGTGCAGTTCTGGGTGAGATTGCACATATAAAGTACAGAAAACAAAATCTAAATAATAGAACAAGGTGAAAAATATCCTGTTAATAATGAGCCATAAGAACAAGGCATCACATATGTTGGTTGGAGCCGGAGGACAGAGTTTTCTTATAGGCATTCTTATGTTGTTCATTAAGTCAAATGTAACAAGTAACAAAGTAACTTACTTTATTGCTGAAAGTAGGTTTCAGTTCAGCAAAGAGGTATCGCAAAATAACAACTGGCAGGATACACATTATGGCAGCGAGGAAAATAGTCAACCATACAAGCGGTTGGTTCAAGGCATTCCTTGCAGTTCCTACACAAATAAAATGGTGTATTGCATTAAAAAAGCTGCAATAATGAATAATTTGACTATTAATTCAAATACTTTCTCATTTGGATTTCAGCAGTTTTTAAAAAATTAAATATTTTCAATCTCTCTTGCTTTAAGGCACTGAGTTCACTTTCCTTCTTCTGTTTCCTTGATTTCTCACTTGAGGACTGCTGTTAACTCTCCTCTAAATGGTGGTGCAGCTGTGAAATATCCAGCACACAATTCTAATAAAGACATTTATTCCTTGTGGGACACTTGGAGGAGACCCCAGGGTTGTTGGGACATTTGAAGCTTTTTATGGCAGAGAATGTAATGTCTAGTATTGATGAAGAAGTCTAGGCACGTTGCTGCAACAGATGATATGCACGACAATCTTGAAATGTTGGTAGAAGGAGAGAATGTTTAAAGTGATAGATGGCTGTCAATTAAATAGAATATTTAATTTAAATGGTATCATGTTTGTCAAATGTTATTGGAGCTATAAACAATGTCTTGAGGACAGTCTGTATTACAGTCAAGGAGGTGCCAAATGTCTTAATACCTATATGGGTAGATAAATCTCCCTGTCCGAGGACACTGTGGGAAGCTCGAGAAGAAATTGCTGGAGTTCTGGCTGAGATACATGAATCATGTTTAGACATGGGTGAGCTGCCAGAAGACTGGAGGGCAGTTAATGTTGTGCCTCTACTTAAGAAAGGCTGCAAAGAAAAACCTGGAAATGATATATCAGTAAGCCTAACTGACATCTGTGGTAGGACAGTTACTGGAGAGGATTCTGAGGGATAAGATGCATTTGGAGATACACGGATTAATTATGGATAGCGAGCATAGCTTTCTGCATGGGAGATCATGTCTTATGAATTTAACTGAGTTTTGTGAAGAAGTAACCAAGAAGGGCAGGCCTGCAGACGCAGTCTATATTGATTTCGGCAAGGTCTTTGATAGGTTTCTGCATGGTAGACTGGACATGGGTTTCAGGGAGAACTGTCAAACTATATACAGAATTGGCTTCATGGTAGGAAGCAAAGGTGCTGGTGGAGGGTTGTGTTTAAGACTGGACGCTTGTCCAGTGCTGTTTGTCATCTGTATCAATGCTTTGGATGAGAATGTACAAGGCATGAATAGTAAGTTTGCAGATGACACTGCAGTAGACTGTGAAGATGGTTATCAAGAATTAAAGCAGGATCTTGATTGGCTGGGCAAGTGGGCCGAGGAATGGCAAAAGGAATTTATTCAGATGAGCATGAGGCGTTGCCTTTTGGAAAATCAAACCAGGGCAGGATGTTCACAGGGACGTTAGGGCCCTGGGGACAGTTGAAGAGCTGAGGGATCGAGGAGTATAATTACATAGATCTCTGAAAGTGGCAGGTAGACACGGAGGTGAAGAAAAGTGAATGCACAGAATCTTTTTCTCAGGGGAGGGGATTCAAGAACGAGAGGGCATTGGTTTAAGGTGAGAGGGGAAAGATTGAAATAGGAATCTGAGGGGAATCTTTTTCACACAGAGGGTGGTGGGTATATGGAGTTAGCTGCCAGAGTAAGTAGTTGATTCAGATCAGGTTTCCATGTTTTCTGATAACACGAGAATAAATGAGCTATGTGTTGCATTAGGATATTTGGACTTTACAACATTATATCAAGAGTTTAATGTGGGAAGATGTAAATTTATGCACTTCAGCAAGATTATTATCTAAATGGAGAAGGGTCCAGATGAGGCAAGTGCAGAGGGATACAGATGTACCTGCGCATGAATTTAAAAAAAATAGTAGGCAAATGCACCAAATGGTTTGGAAGACAAATGGATCGCAAAGGGTTACTGGCCTTTATTGCAATAGGGTTAGAGTTTAGAAGTAGGAAAGTATTAGTTCAATTTGTAAGGGTACTGTTGAGGCCACAGTTGGAGAGCAGTGCACAATGTAGGTCCCCTTAGTATATAACAGCATTAAGGGCCTGTCCCACTTTGGCGATCTTTCAGCAGACTGCCCTCGACTGTCCAGTTCGCAGCACTCGCCTGAAAAACCGGGAACTGGAACAGCGACTGTCAGAGTGGAACACACACACAAACACATCGCAAAGGCGGGGGGCCAGGGCAAGCGGGGGAGAGCTATCTAAAATTCACACAGTGCAAAGTCAAGGTGATACAGACACACACCGAGATGAACAGGAAGGTTAAGACGTACAGTGTACAACAAGTCCTTTAAAAAAGGGGAGAAGTGGAGAAAGGGGGAGAAGGGGGGGAGACACTTTTAAGAAGCCAGACAACTTTTAATAAGCCAGAGATACACAGCTGTGAAGTTCGGCGGGCATTTAACATTACCAGTTGGTTCTCCTTGGTTCTGAAAACTCGTGCTTACGTTTTTTTTCTCCCCCAATGAGCCAATGTTAATGCCCGGTCAGCAAAGGCGATTAACTAAAACTACCTACGACTAACTCGACTACATATAACTACATGGCGACCCCACTACAACTGCACCTACGACTACAAAAGTATCGATTTTCTCCATGGCGACCAATTTTTGGTCGCAGAAAATATTTCAACATGTTGAAAGATTTGTGGCAACCATACTGAGGCTGCAACTAGTTCCCAGAATGTGGGAACCCCTCGCGACCATGAAGGAGACTCACCAGAGACACCAGCGAACATGCATTCACCTAAAAAGTTGCCTAAGTGGGACAGGCCCTTTACCATGAAGGTGGGAGAGCAGGAGCAGCCAGAAGCAACGAGAGCTAGTATTGGCTGGAAGTCGGTGAGTAAGAGGGAAAGTAGATTTTAAAAAGGCGCCAAAATCCAGATTCAAGCGTTACCATGAGGGTGCGAGAGCAGGAGCAGCCAGAAGCAGCAAGAGCTAGGATTGGCTGGAAGTCGAATCTTCGGCGAGGAGGCCGAGGAGAGGAGACTACGCCAAAAGTTGGAGAGTACGGGACGCAGTGAAAACATGACGGGTAAGCTAATTCAGTGTGAGGCTTGCAGGATGTGGGAGTCAGGGATACTGATGGTGCCTCTGGCTGCTACAACTGAGGTAAGTGTGTCCAGGTTCAGCTCCTGAAGGACCGTGTTGGGGCACTGGAGAAGCAACTTGATGACCTCAGGATCATCAGGGAAAACGAGTGTTTCCTGGACAGGACCTACAGTGAGGGTGTCACGCCAAGGCTACAGGAAGAGCGAAGGAGGGTGACTGTGTGAAGGAGGAGTAAGTGTGGAGTGCAGGAGACCCCGGTGATTGTACCTAATGAAAATAGGTATCCCCTTTTGGGAGCTGTTCGGGCAGACGATGCTTCCAGTCCGACAGGTGGACATGTCGGTGTCTCCAACCCAGGCGATGAGACTCGACCGGCGAGACTGACATCAGGCAGAGCTATAGTGGTGGGTGACTCCATTGTCCGAGGTACGGACTGGAGATTCTGTGGCAGCAGCTGAGACTCGAGGATGGTCTGTTGCCTCCCTGGTGCCAGGGTTAAAGATATCACAGACCGACCAGAACATCCTCGAGAGGGAAGGTGAACAACCGGCAGTAGTTGTGCATATGGGCACGAACGACATCGGGAAGAAGATGAAGGAGGTTCTGCAACGCGAATGTAGAGAGTTAGGAAGAAGACTGAAAAGCAGGACTTCTAGGGTGGTTATCTCTGGATTGCTTCCAGTACCTCGTGCGGATACTGCATGGTACTGCAGGCAGTGAAGAAAGCGAATGGCATTTTGGCCTTCATAACAAGAGGAGTTGAGTATGGGAGCAAAGAGGTACTTCTGCAATTGGACAGGGCCCTAGTGAGACCACACCTGGTCCCCAAATTTGAGGAAGGACATTCTTGCTATTGAGAGAGTGCAGCGTAGGTTCACAAGGTTAATTCCCGGGATGGTGGGACTGTCATATGCTGAGAAAATGGAGCGGCTGGGCTTGTATACTCTGGAATTTAGAAGGACGAGAGGGGATATTGAAACATATAAGATTATTAAGGGGTTAGATACGCTAGAGGCAGGAAACATGCGGCAGGGGAGTACAGTACCAGGGACCACAGTTTAAGAATAAGGGGTAAGCCATTTAGAACGGAGATGAGGGAAATAAAATTCACACGGAGAGTTGTGAGTCTGTGGAATTCTCTGCCTCAGAGGGCAGTGGAGGCTGGTTCTCTGGATACTTTCAAGAGAGAGCTAGATAGGGCTCTTAAAGATAGAGGAGTCGGGGGATATGGGGAGAAGGCAGGAACAGGGTACTGATTGTGGATGATCAGCCATGATCACATTGAATGACGGTGCTGGCTCGAAGGGTTGAAAGGCCTACTGCACCTATTGTCTATTGTCTATTGAGACAGTTCAAAGGAGATTCAAGGCGCATTTTCAGGATAAAAGGATTATCCTATGACAAATGGCAGTGAGACATATTCTTTGGTCTTCAGCAGAATAAGGGGTGATTTATTGACACACATTAGATGCTAAGGAACATGGCAGGGTAATGTCAGGATGTTTCCACTGGTAGCAGCATCTCAAATGAGGGAACATGGGTACAATATTAGGGGCTGGTCATTTAAAACAGGCATGGACGTGCTTCTTGCAGTTGTTGCTGAATCTCTGAAATACTCTGACCCAGATGATTCTGGATGTTAGATCACATTGCAGGGAATTCAGGTCGATGGCGAATTAGCACATAAGAAGAATCAATGCCTGAAGCAGATCGGTCATGATTGTTGAAATGGCATGTATCAGTACCAATTTATTCTTGAATATCTTACATTGTTGCTGCATGTGGGCACTAACTTAAGCTGAACAGTTTAATTAAGGAGGGGTACTAAGCAATAGGGTTCAAAAGTGGGTATGTTGAATTAAGATGTAAGCCGCCATGATCTATTTAAATGGCAGAACAAGTTTTAAGGGGTAAATATGGTTCCAATGAAAAGTAATTTTGAAAGTAACAATTTTAGTTGGAAGAAGTCTGTCCTGTCTGAACATTTCAACTGTGTCCTTCATAAGCAGGCAATGAAAATATTGGACATGTGGAGGGGACTGAAAGGAAATAATAGCTCCTGTGACCTTGACCTTCAGTTTATTCTTTGCTTGCCACCTACAATTCCCTTCACATCATGCTCTTGCTGCCTCTAACGTTGATATATGTTCTCATTTGAACAACAGCTGAGGCACTGCCCATTGTAATGTTCTGTTTGAGAACTTCCATATTGTATAAAGAAATATCCCAAAAAGTACTTTCCTCAACAATTTGTCAGAAAAAAAAATGCAGCTTTTCAAATTGAACATTCTGACCCTTCATTAAGCCCGTAGGGTATCACTTCATTTTCCCAGCTGTCGTTCACAACGCCCACAAAAAGCATGCCTCAGGTTTCCAATCTAATCGCATTGTTAAAGTTGCAATTATATGTGTAATTGAGATCTGCCTTTTTCAGGACAAGTTATTTGGACTCAAGGATATTTTTATTAACATAGAAACATAGAAAATAAGTGCAGGAGGAGGCCATTCGGCCCTTCGAGCCAGCACCGCCATTCATTGTGATCATGGCTGATCATCCCCTATCAATAACCCGTGCCTGCCTTCTCCCCATATCCCTTGATTCCACTAGCCCCTAGAGCTCTATCTAACTCTCTCTTAAATCCATCCAGTGATTTGGCCTCCACTGCCCTCTGTGGCAGGGAATTCCATAAATTCACAACTCTCTGGGTGAAAACGTTTTTTCTCACCTCAGTCTTAAATGACCTCCCCTTTATTCTAAGACTGTGGCCCCTGGTTCTGGACTCGCCCAACATTGGGAAAAAATTTCCTGCATCTAGCTTGTCCAGTCCTTTTATAATTTTATGTTTCTATAAGATTGCCCCTCATCCTTCTAAACTCCAGTGAATACAAGCCTAGTCTTTTCAATCTTTCCTCATATGACAGTCCCGCCATCTCAGGGATCAATCTCGTGAACCAACGCTGCACTGCCTCAATCACAAGGATGTCCTTCCTCAAATTAGGAGACCAAAACTGTACACAATACTCCAGATGTGGTCTCACCAGAGCCCTATACAACTGCAGAAGAACCTCTTTACACCTCTACTGAAATCCTCTTGTTATGAAGGCCAACATTCCATTAGCTTTCTTCACTGCCTGCTGTACCTGTAAGCCAACTTTCAGTGACCGGTGTACAAGGACACCCAGGTCTCGGTGCACCTCCCCCTTACCTAACCCCATTGAGATAATAATCTGCCCCCCTGTTTTTGCCGCCAAATTGGATAACCTCTCATTTATCTATATTATACTGCATCTGCCACGCATCTGCCCACTCACTCAACCTGTCCAGGTCACCCTGCAACCTCCTAACATCCTCTTCACAGTTCACGCTGCCACCCAGCTTTGTGTCATCCGCAAACTTGCTAGTGTTGCTCCTAATTTCCTCTTCCAAATCATTAATATATATGGTAAACAGTTGCGGCCCCAACACCGAGCTTTGCGGCACTCCACTCGCCACTGCCTGCCATTCTGAAAAGGACCCGTTCACTCCTACTCTTTGCTTCCAGTCTGCCAACCAATTTTCTATCCATGTCAACACCCTACCCCCAATACCATGTGCTCTAATTTTAGTCACCAGTCTCCAGTGCAGGACCTTATCAAAGGCTTTCTGAAAGTCTAGATACACTACATCCACTGGCACCCCTTCATCCAATTTACTTGTCACATCCTCAAAAAATTCCAGAAGATTAGTCAAGCATGATTTCCCTTTCATGCTTGACTAATTAAGGTAAAATGGAAACCCTAAAATCCAAAGTGGGCTAGAGAAATGTGTTGTGAATTTGAAGATTTAACCAGTTACTTATGGCAACCCATCCCCCCTTAATAGCCATGAATGGCTGATAATCTACCGTCTATTTATTTTGTATATAATTATTTTACATGTAAAGTATTCCATATGAATAGTCAAATGAAATTTTCTTTTGTTTAAGGAAATAGGATTAGCCTTCTCCAGTATTATTTATCTATAAAGTATTTTTAAAAGAAAGTCTAATAATTGCTTTATATAAAATGATATACAGCTATTATTATCACTGTATTAAAGTACATACCTACAAATGGAAATGAAGTTGGGAATATCAGATACATGCCGTTGCTGTACATTGTAAATGTTATTGCAAAGTAAACTGCTAGACTGCCCCAAATGAAAAAGTGATTGATAGCTGTCCAGTAAGCTGTATCAAGTGCAACCTGTTGACAAGCAGCAAGAAAAACAAGGTCAAAATTATTCACAAATAAATAAAACTTTATTAGCCTAGCATTCTGAAGAACTGTGGATTTTGTTTTACAATAGTAAATTGAAAGTGCTAGAGGTTCAGACATTAAGTTACAGTCAGAGTATTGAGGGTAGAAGTCGGGAGGTCATGTTGCAGTTGTATAAGACTTTGGTGAGACCGCATTTCGAGTACTGTGTTCAGTTCTGGTCACCATGTTTTAGGAAAGATGTTGTCAAGCCGGAAAGGGTACAGAGAAGATTTACGAGGATGTTGCCAGGACTGGAAGGTCTGAGCTATAGGGAGAGGTTGAGTAGGCTGAGACTCTATTTGGAGCACAGGAGGATGAGGGGTGATCTTATAGAGGTACAGTATATAAAACCATGAGTGGAAAAGATCGGGTAGATGCACAGAGTCTCTTGCCCAGAGTAGGTGAATTGAGGACCAGAGGACATAGAATTAAGGTGAAGGGGAAAAGATTTAATAGGGGTCCGAGGGGTAACTTTTTCACACAAAGGGTAGTGTGTGTATGGAACGAGCTGCCAGAGGAGGTAGTTGAGGCTGGGACTGTCCCAACGTTTAAGAAACAGACAGGTACATGGATAGGACAGGTTTGGAGGGATATGGACGAAATGCAGGCAGGTGGGACTAGTGTAGCTTGGATGTGTTGGCCAGTGTGGGCCTCTTTCTATGCTGAACAACTCTGTGACTCTACACATTAGCTGATATTGTTTAATATTATAATGATAAGCAGCAATGAGGTACTTGGCATTGATTAAAATGATTGTGTGCTGGACCCTGGTAGTATCCAAAAGGGAAACACAAATAAGTGTAGCTATTGTGACTTTTTTCATAAAATACATCATTAATAGTGATTTATTTCATCAATCGTCTAGATGTGTTTTGGGCATAAACTGTTCTCCCAGTAAAAGAAAATCACATCTTGAACGATAAGGATGTTGTCAAATGGACATGGAGAAAGCATTTACATATATATTACACCTGAACCAGAACAGGACCAACATCTTTGTGGGAAGGTAGATATGTGCTGTTGAGGAGAGTTTAAACTAATTGGCAGGGGAACGGAGCACATATTAGGTTTACAGTTGGGAGGAAGGTACAGTCATGGACTTGTAAGGGCAAAACTGCATACATTTTAATATCAGGGGCATGACGAGTGAAGCGGTTGAATTTAGAGCATTGATAAGCAGATGAGAATATAATATTGTTGCAATTACAGCAACTTGACTGAAAGAGGGACAGGACAGGCTATTGGATGTTTCAGGTTATAGAAGCTTCAGATATGATAAATGGAAGTAAATAAGGAAGGAGCGCTGCATTATTGAATAAGGAAGCTATCTCTGCAGTCATGATGGATGATGGATGACCTAGAAGGCTCTCCAATGAGGCCACATGGATAGATCACAGAAATAATAAAGGATGCTTACTTTGCTGGGGGTATACTGCAGGCTTCCCTTAAATTAGTGGGAGATATAGCAGCAGATCTACCTGCAGTACACGGAGAGGTGCAAGTGCAATGGGATTTTCGTTGTAAGGCATTGTAAGACTATTAACTATGATTGCCTCAATGTGATAGGCTTAGCAGGAATTTTGAAAGTGCATCCAGGAGAACATCATGAGCCATTGTGTAGACAGTACTACTAGTAAAGTGATAATACTGGACCTGTTCTGCCGACTGGACTGGCTTAGATTTTCTAAATATGACTGCCCATCCACCCCAAGTGTACATATTAGAAGGCTATGGAATCATAATTGTAATCATGTATTGTCTTTCTGCTGACTGGTTAGCACACGACAAAAAGCTTTTCACTGTACCTTGGTACACGTGACAATAAACTAAACTAACTATATAACTAATATATAAAATTACATAAAACAAATATGAAAATAAAGCACGTGAATAATTATTGTTACCTGCAGAGTGACAGTCACAAGCAAGCATGTCTGAGCAATTAAAGCAAATGACTGATAGTCTGAAATGGTCCTCCCATCATCTCTTACTGCTTCAGTAAGGGCACCGTAAGGAATAAAGAAGAGTACTAAGGAACTGTAAACTCCATGGATAACACATTTCACAAATTCTAATTTGCTGAAATTATGATTAAGTTGTCCAGGTTCATAAAGTTGAGGATATGCCATACTCCAGCGGTCATTAAAATCCTGCAGAAACAAAACACAATTGTATTGAATGTCAGTGCAAATAGAATGGTTTATGTTGTTGCATTTGTGTGTATCTCTCCTTACAAATAATATTGAGATAATTTAACATTACTGTTTCTGTGAAAAGTACTAGCGTATTTGATTAGCTAGCAGACCATGTGTAGAGCAGGTACAGCATAGCAGATCACAGTGAGGATTTTTTCGTCTGTACATCATATGTTTAACAGTCAAAGTGCAACAGAAACAATGCCCGGTCAAGCTTTAGAATTATGAGGGGAAATTTGCACCTACAAGCGGAATGAAGATGAAAAAGGGCAACACGAATTTTGACAATCACCCATAAGAAAATTTGGTAACGTTCGTCTTTCCAATAATAATTGTTGAAAATGTCATGGAATAGGTAAACCACAAGAACTTCAAAGTGGGCTCCGCAGATCATGTCATTGCTGGCCTTTTTGTTTGCCAAAATCAGTTTTATCATTAAAAGCTGCTTCCAGATGCAAAGCTAGGCAATATTGTCATAATATGATGAAACTATTTGTTGGGTTTAGGTTTATTATTGTCACATGTACCAACGTACAGTGAAAGCCTTTATATTGCATGCTATCCAAAAGTTAAGATACATAAATACAATGGTCAATACAATGGATAGAACAAAGGGGCAAATACAGAATATATTTCTCAGCATTGCAGTGTATCAGTTCCATAGACAAAGCCCAATGTCCAATGGGTTAGCAGTGAGCCAGACAGTACACTTGATTATGGAATGACTTTTCAGAAGCCTGATAATAGAGAAGAGGCTCTGCAGTAAAACTTTGCAGCGTTACATTGCCAAGCCTTGCTTTGTGAGATCTGATAACAGCTTCAAAAGGTCAGTGTTCAACATTTACTTCACTGATGAAGGTAATCTTAAAAAAACGTGAAGTGCTGGAGTAACGCAGTGGGTCAGGCAACATCTCTGGAGGACATGACCTGATAACATTTTGTGTCAGGAGCCTTCTTCATAGTGATAGTCATAGGGTCATAAGGAATAGTAGTAGAATTAGGCCATTTGGCCCATCAACTCTACTCCACCATTCAATTATGGCTGATCTAGCTCTCCCTCCTAACCCCATTTTCCTGCCTTCGCCCCATAACCCCTGACACCTGTACTAATCAAGAAGCTATCTATCTGACTTGGTCTCCACAGCTTTCTGTGGCAAAGAATTCCACAGATTCACCACCCAATGACTGAATACATTTCTCATCATCTCCTTCCTAGTGGAAACATCCTCTCCACATCCACTCTATCCAAGCCTTTCACTATTCTGTATGTTTCAATGTGGTTCCCCCTCATTCTTCTAAACTCCAACGAGTACAGGCCAATGCCAACAAATGCTCACCAGAGGTTAACCTACTCATTCCTGGGATCGTACTTGTAAACCTCTTCTGAACCCTCTCCGGAGCCAGCACATCCTTCCTCAGATATGGTGCCCAAAATTGCTCACAAAATTCCAAATGCGGCCTTACCAGCGCCTTATAGAGCCTCAACATTAAATCCCTATTTTTGTATACAAGCCCTCTTGAAATAAATGCTAGCATTGTTTGCTTTCTTTACTTTCGATTCGACTTGCAGATTATTTTTTGGGGAATCCTGCACCAGACTCCCAAGTCCCTTTGCACCCCCAAATTTCTGTATTCTCACCCCATGTAGAAAATAGTCTATGCCTTTATTCCTACTACCAAAATGCATGACTCCACACTTTGCTGCACTATATTCCATCTGCCACTTCTCTGCCCATTCTCCCAACCTGAATAAGTCCTTTTGCAGAGTCCCTGCTTTCTCTACCCCACCTATTTTTGGATCATCCACAAACTTTGCCACGAAGCCTGCAATCCCCTCATCCAAATCATTAATATACAACGCGAAGAGTAGCGGCCCCAGCACCGACCCTTGCGGGACTCCACTAGTCACTGGCAGCCAACCAGAAAAAGCCCCCTTTATTGCCACTCTTTGTCTTCTGCCATCCAGCCAACCTGCTATCCATGCTAGTATCTGCCCTTTGATACCGTGGGCTCTCATCTTCTTAAGCACCCTAACGTGTGGCACCTTATCAAAGGCTTTCTGAAATTCTAAGTAAACAACATCTACTGACTCTCCTTTGTCTGTCCTGCTATTTACCTCTTCAAAGAATTCCTGCGGGATAATATTGGCATTGTAGCGGAGTGCAGAAAGCTGGGGGGAAATTGGGCGCGGGGCAAAGCCTGGCAAGTGATACAGATGAGGGGGGGGGGGAGTTTGAATGTTTTGATGGATGGACAAAGGCTAGAGGTGAAAAGGAGACAGAAAGATCAGATAAGGAGAAAAGTGGTGCAAAATGTAAAGCCAGAGGAAGGAATGTAGGTGGAAAGGGAGGCGGTGCGAATGGTAAAGAGGGGCAGTATAGTGGGATAAATGAGCACATTCCAGGGTGGGGCACATGGAAGAACAGAGAGGGGGTATTACCTAAAGAATTACTTGGAAAATTCAATGTTCACATCACTGGGTTATAAACTACCCAAGCGGAATGTGAGGTGCAGTTCCTCAAGTTTGCATGTGAGGGAAGAGGTGTAGTGGTTGCAGGTGAAAGTATTTGGGAGGGTGAGGTTTAGATACCATTTTAATTAAGATAATCTATTTAGACCAATTGGCACTGCAGTTTCAACAAAGGAAGACAACCTTCAAATAAGTGGAACGCTTTATATGACTGGACAATAAGTGAAATATCACACAAAATATCAGATTCATGCAACCCGATTTCATTCCCACCATTTTAGCTCCTAAAGCACATAACTGAAGAATGATTTTTCCAGTTCCACTATCACCACATATTCATTTAATCGCCATACTAAAAATTGAGTCATGATGGCAATGGTTTGCGTTAAATTTAATAGAAATAAAGTCGCAGCTCCAATCTGTGGAATTTCCACAGCTAAATTATAGGGGAAGATATTGATTTCCCAATAACTAACCGTTGATCACTTGAGCCAACAGAGGATCTCTACCCCCCAAATCATTAAAGACAGCTTTGGTCTTGGTTCCTATTTCCAACTTTCTGAATTGCATCCTTCCCCCAGCCAACCTCCCTGATTGGAAGTCTTCTTACCCTCCTTTTCTCCCCAACAACTGCAGACTGAGCTTCAATCTCAATGTTGACTTTCTCTCGCACTATGCACTATTCCTCACCACAAAGCTACAACTGTGCTCCAAATTTTAATCTCACCACATTATTTGCCAATCTTTTTACACTTCTTGACTGCAGGTTCCCTCCCATTGTTCCCTCCAAACTGCTGGAAATACTCAACAGATCGAGCAGCATCTGTTGTGCAGGGAGGGGAAGTGGGGAGTGGGTGGAATTGTCAACATTGTCAATGTTTCATGCATCAGGGCGGAGAGTGAACTATATTCTAGCTGTCAAAAGTATTGGCATTCAGCAAATTTGCCCTGTATGGGCATCATCAGAGCCGGATATGCATGTTTAGAGATTTTGACACTTAATATTACAAATATTTGAGGACAGCCAAGAAAAGATCAAACAATAATTTTACAGACATACCTGATAAAACAGGCTCAATCCTAACACAGGAAGAGATGAATACACTAAATTGTAGAGTGTAATAAACCATTCATCGTACACTGTCTATGTAAAGAAGAAAAAGTTAAAAGTTTGCATTGGAAATAAAGAACCAAAAAATAACAAGAATTTATAAGAATTAATGAAATAATGTCAAATTAAAACCTGGAACTAAATATCATTTATCAGACTATTTAGCATTCCATGCAAACTTCCAAAGGAATTTCTTTAGGCAACTGCCAATTCGCTATTTGGCATATTACTTAGGCTTTAATGTATTTAATATCCCTGCCAGATTATCATTGTTTCAGAAACACATACTATATCCCGCATACATTCTTGGAATGTATGCGGGATAGTTATCTAAACCAACATGTAGAGGAACCAACGAGAGAGCAGGCTATTCTAGACTGGGTATTGAGTAATGAGGAAGGGTTAGTTAGCAGTCTTGTTGTGCGTGCCCCCTTGGGCAAGAGTGACCATAATATGGTTGAGTTCTTCATTAGGATGGAGAGTGACATTGTTAATTCAGAAACAACGGTTCTGAACTTAAAGAAAGGTAACTTTGAGGGTATGAGACGTGAATTGGCCAAGATTGACTGGCAATTAGTTCTAAAAGGGTTGACGGTGGATATGCAATGGAAGGCATTTAAAGACTGCATGGATGAACTACAAAAATTGTTCATCCCAGTTTGGCAAAAGAATAAATCAGGGAAGGTAGTGCATCCGTGGATAACAAGGGAAATCAGGGATAGTATCAAAACAAAAGATGATGCGTACAAATTAGCCAGAAAAAGCAGCATACCAGAGGACTGGGAGAAATTCAGAGACCATCAGAGGAGGACAAAGGGCTTAATTAGGAAAGGGAAAATAGATTATGAAAGAAAACGGGCAGGGAACATAAAAACTGACTGCAAAAGTTTTTATAGATATGTGAAGAGAAAGAAGGTACACAAAAATGCTGGAGAAACTCAGCGGGTGCAGCAGCATCTATGGAGCGAAGGAAATAGGCAACATTTCGGGCCGAAACCCTTCTTCAGACTCGTGAAGAGAAAGAGATTAGTTAAAACAAATGTAGGTCCCTTGCAGTCAGAAACAGGTGAATTGATCATGGGGAACAAGGATATGGCGGACCAATTGAATAACTACTTTGGTTCCGTCTTCACTAAGGAAGACATAAATAATCTGCCGGAAATAGCAGGGGACCGCGGGTGAAAGGAGATGGAGGAACTGAGTGAAATCCAGGTTAGTCGGGAAGTGGTGTTGGGTAAATTGAATGGATTAAAGGCCGATAAATCACCAGGGCCAGATAGGCTGCATCCCAGAGTACTTAAGGAAGTAGCTCCAGAAATAGTGGATGCATTAGTGATAATTTTTCAAAACTCTTTAGATTCTGGAGTAGTTCCTGAGGATTGGAGGGTAGCAAACGTAACCCCACTTTTTAAGAAGGGAGGGAGAGAGAAAACGGGGAATTACAGACAGGTTAGTCTAACATCGGTAGTGGGGAAACTGATAGAGTCAGTTATTAAAGATGGGATAGCAGCACATTTGGAAAGTGGTGAAATCATTGGACAAAGTCAGCATGGATTTACGAAAGGTAAATCATGTCTGACGAATCTTATAGAATTTTTCGAGGATGTAACTAGTAGAGTGGATAGGGGAGAACCAGTGGATGTGTTGTATCTGGACTTTCAGAAGGCTTTCGACAAGGTCCCACATAAGAGATTAATATACAAACTTAAAGCACACGGTATTGGGGGTTCAGTATTGATGTGGATAGAGAACTGGCTGGCAAACAGAAAGCAAAGTGTAGGAGTAAACGGGTCCTTTTCACAATGGCAGGCAGTGACTAGTGGGGTACCGCAAGGCTCAGTGCTGGGACCCCAGCTATTTACAATTTATATTAATGAACTGGATGAGGGAATTGAAGGCAACATCTCCAAGTTTGCGGATGACACTAAACTGGGGGGCAGTGTTAGCTGTGAGGAGGATGCTAGGAGACTGCAAGGTGACTTGGATAGGCTGGGCGAGTGGGCAAATGTTTGGCAGATGCAGTATAATGTGGATAAATGTGAGGTTATCCACTTTGGTGGCAAAAACAGGAAAGCAGACTATTATCTAAATGGTGGCCGATTAGGAAAAGGGGAGATGCAGCGAGACCTGGGTGTCATGGTACACCAGTCATTGAAAGTAGGCATGCAGGTGCAGCAGGCAGTGAAGAAAGCGAATGGTATGTTAGCTTTCATAGCAAAAGGATTTGAGTATAGGAGCAGGGAGGTTCTACTGCAGTTGTACAGGGTCTTGGTGAGACCACACCTGGACTATTGCGTACAGTTTTGGTCTCCAAATCTGAGGAAGGACATTATAGCCATAGAGGGAGTGCAGAGAAGGTTCACCAGACTGATTCCTGGGATGTCAGGACTTTCATATGATGAAAGACTGGATAGACTCGGCTTATACTCGCTAGAATTTAGGAGATTGAGAGGGGATCTTATGGGGTTGGACAGGCTAGATGCAGGAAGATTGTTCCTGATGTTGGGGAAGTCCAGGACAAGGGGTCACAGCTTAAGGATAAGGGGGAAATCCTTTAAGACCGAGATGAGAAAAAACTTTTTCACACATAGAGTGGTGAATCTCTGGAACTCTCTGCCACAGAGGGTAGTTGAGGCCAGTTCATTGGCTATATTTAAAGAGGGAGTTAGATGTGGCCCTTGTGGCTAAAGGGATCAGGTGGTATGGAGAGAAGGCAGGTACGGGATACTGAGTTGGATGATCAGCCATGATCATATTGAATGGCGGTGCAGGCTCGAAGGGCCGAATGGCCTACTCCTGCACCTATTTTCTATGTATCTATTTATCTATGTAAAATGCATGCCACTTTGGAATGGGTTGGTTAACCGACCTTGAATGCCCAATCCTCCCTCCCTAAAAAACGGAAATGAGCAGGTTCAAGATTGAGTAGGCTTGGGTTTGACATGTTTTCATGTTAAAATCACACATAACACAAATGTATATATTTAAAGTTTAAAATTACATTAATTTTCAGCACATTTCAGGGCAGAAATGGCCTTCTTGGGCCAATCCATTTATTAAATTGGAAAACTATCTCACCAATTGATAACTGAAACTACTCATTTTTACTTAACTGGCAGTTTCCTACTGGAAACCTTGTTCAGTCTAAAGCAAAAATATTTAAACTGGTGTTCCCCTTCCATCTCTCTCTCACACTGTAGATTAATATCACAATTTAAGTATTAATATTTGTTTATTGTCACGTGTAGCAAAATACAGTAAGAAAACATTGTTTTGCCTACAGTCCAGGTGAAAAAAATCCATGCGTGTTTTTGTGACTGTAATGTCAGTGAGCTTGGACTGGTATAAGTCTTATAACAATTTAGCAAAAAATACTCTTTATAAATTGTCTTACCTGTGCTGAATATCCACAAAAGAATCCATACCAAAAGTGAACAAGAGTGAAAGCAAAATTTTTATAAAAAAAGTAACGGAGAAATCTGCACATCCGAAGATAGGACCATCTTCCGTGTACAAGTAAAAGACGTTGGAGGTAACGAAACTGGGCAAAGGAGAAATCACTTGAAAGGACAGCCTGTGTTCCTTCCTCACCACTTATACCCACTCCAATGTGAGCAGCTGTTAAAATATGAATTAAATATAATTCAGATTTACAATGTACATTTACAAAGAGACAAATGAATGCTATTCAAGGTAGAAGATTGCATAAACAACCAATAAATCATGATTCAAAATCCCATCAACAAGTAGCATATCTTAATTTAGCTTCCACAGAGAGGTGTACCTGCACATCTTGGAAGGGATGTTCAGGCCTTTCTCATTCCAATCCCCCCAAATCACCATAATTAACTAAGATCCTCCAAAAAAACCATC
The DNA here is from genome assembly GCA_038087875.1 of Malacoraja senta. Classification (NCBI taxonomy): domain Eukaryota; kingdom Metazoa; phylum Chordata; class Chondrichthyes; order Rajiformes; family Rajidae; genus Malacoraja; species Malacoraja senta. The sequence goes on from CM075977.1 coordinate 353,813,064, forward strand.
AGAACAACTTGCCCATGTGCTTGGATCATTCTTAAGATTGTGACTAATGGTCTGTTTGAACTTTTGTTCGAGCTTGTTAGTCAATTTAGCCACCCTTCTGTTTCAGACTCGATGCAGTGAGAATGAAAATTAGTCAGAACTCAGACTGGTCTGGAGAAAATGTCACGTTTCAGGAAAAAGAAAGAGATAACAATTATTTTAGAATTTGTCTCAGATGTTTGATGGAAAGGTTGTAATAAATATGATGATGGCAAACCTTCAGCGATGTAAAAAAAAATTGTAGTGTTAACTAAATGTTGCCTATTTCATGCCATGTTTCTTCTAATACTATTGAATTTATAGATTTGGTTTTAAAAGCTGAAGGACAACTAACCAGTTAATATTTATCTCCACTGGGGGCAACAATGCGTAGGCCCAGATGAGTTTAATAGCAGGTCGTCGTTAACATGATGCCTGCTAATTTTCTCAACATACAACAAACATTTGATAAGGTCCCACATAGGAGATTGGTGGGCAAAATTAGGGCACATGGTATTGGGGGTAGAGTGCTGACATGGATATAAAATTGGTTGGCAGACAGGAAACAAAGAGTAGGGATTAACTGATCCTTTTCAGAATGGCAAGCAGTGACTAGTGACGTGCCGCAAGGCTCGGTGCTGGGACCGCGGCTAATTATAATATACATCAATGATTTAAATGATAGGATTCAAAGTAACATTAGCAAATTTGCAGATGACACAAAGCTGGGTGGCAGTGTGAACTGTGAGGAGGATGCTATGAGAATGCAGGGTAACTTGGACAGGTTGGGTGAGTGGGCAGATGCAGTTTAATGTGGATAAATGTGAGGTTATCCACTTTGGTAGCAAAAACAGGAAGGCAGTTTATTATCTAAATGGTGTCAAGTTGGGAAAAGGGGAAGTATAACGGGATCTGGGGGTCATTGTTCATCAGTCAATGAAAGTAAGTAAGTCTGAAGAAGGGTTTCGGCCCGAAACGTTGCCTATTTCCTTCGCTCCATAGATGCTGCTGCACCCGCTGAGTTTCTCCAGCATTTTTGTGTACCTTCTAATGAAAGTAAGCATGCAGGTAGTGAAGAAAGCGAATGGCATGTTGGCCTTCATAACAAGAGGAATTGAGTATAGGAGCAAAGAGGTCCTTCTACAGTTGTATAGGGCCCTAGTGAAACCACACTTGGAGTATTGTGTGCAGTTTTGGTCCCCTAATTTGAGGAAGGGCATTCTTGCTATTGAGGGAGTGCAGCGTAGGTTTACAAGGTTAATTCCCAGGATGGCGGGACCGTCATATGCTGAGAGAATGGAGCGGCTGGGCTTGTATACTCTGGAGTTTAGAAGCATGAGAGTTGATCTTATTGAAACATATAAGATTATTAATGGTATGGACATGCTCGAGGCAGTAAACATGTTCCCGATGTTGGGGGAGTTCAGAACCAAGGGCCACAGTTTAAGAATAAGTGGTAAGCCATTTAGAACGGAGACGAGGAAACACTTTTTCACACAGAGAGTTGTGAGTCTGTGGAATTCTCTACCTGAAGTTCTCCAGCATTTTTGTCTACTTCCTAGCGTATCTTTATCATTTTAAAGATATTGGTTTGATAAACTCTTAAACTGTAAACCGTTGTTAATTTGTCCTGAACTCCTTCTGATGTCAATTATATTTGTCTTAAGGTTTGGTAACCAAAAATAATTTAGCATTGCAGAATAGATTTGACCAAGTCTCTACAGCACAACATCTGCACTTTTATAGTTTACTCCCCTTTAAATAAAAGGCAATATTCCATAGCTTTTTGCAGGCTGTACACCAGTTATTAGTTATTTGTGTTGATCAAAATCTTTTGATACATAAAAATATCTGATTTGTTTTCCAACACCATAGTTTAAACCATTTGCTCTGTTGTCAAGGCTCTTTTGTAAGCAAGACTGTTTGAACAATGGTATCAAGTGCAAATGTGGATATGCAACGCTCAATTGCTTCATCCTCAACATCAATATATGTGGTGAGAAAGTCAAGCCTCATATCAGATCATTGGGAATCTCACTTGATATATTTTGTCAATCAATGTTTTAATTCCTCTCCAGGCTTCCTATCTCCTAAGTAATTAACAACCTACACCAGTGAGATACCTCCTATTACACATGCTCTCTCACTTTTGTTAACATCACTATGTGAAATCATATGGCTTTTGTAAATCTGTACAAGGAACATCGTCCATGATGCCGACTTACTCAAAAAATGTAACTAAAAAAAAATCAGACACATAATCAAAGAATTATGCTATTTCGAATTCTATTATCTGATTGGGTCTGTGCCATATTCTTCACAGCCCATTTCCTTATTCTTTTTTATCAGCTTAGTTATTTTTAATTAGATTCAATAATCTTATATCCTCCTCACAAATTAATTTAAACTGAAAGATCTGCATTAGTTATGGTTCTCCTATTTTTCTTTCTCAGTTAATGGGATGACAATGGTACCTTCCCAATACAATGGCACAATTCGTAGAAGTAGAATAATGAAAGAGAGATGAAGGATCAAACCTGCAGGGAAATAGCAGAAATGTGTATAAACTGTAAATTGACGATATTGGGAAAGGAGACTTCATTGCACCTGGATCTGTTGAATTAGTTGAACCAAATGAATCACATGTCACCGTGCAGCAGTGATCATTGGATCAAGTTTAGATTAGACAATGAAGATAGAGTTTATGATTTTAAAAAATGGTCTGATGAAGAGTCTTTGACCTGAAATATCAAATCCGTTTATCTGCTTAACCTGTGTTTGTAGTTGCTACTCATCAAATACAGAGTGAAAGGTAAATGCACCCAACCTACACCAGTGAGATAATATTTTGAAAGTGTCTTTACCTTGAAATTTACCATATTATATATTATTATTGTCTTGCCTATAGTATTACAATTCAAAACTAAACAAAGTAATTTGATGTAATTGTTTATTTATGCAATACTTTATGATAATAATCAATTCTTGGTTTTGGAATAATAATTTCCATAATGATGTCAATTGTCGAGTCAGATTTTTAAAAGCCAGTCATTGTATCTAAATTAGTGTTATTTTTCACTCACCTTTGATCATGCTAACATCATTTGCACCATCTCCAATTGCCAATGTTATTGCTTTCTTGTACTTTTTTACCAGCTCTACAACCTGAGCTTTCTGAAGAGGTGTTACACGGCAACAGATTACAGTTTTACAGAGGCAAGCTGTTTTTAGGAACTCTAAATCCATGTCTTCTTCTAAAGCATGTGCCTGTATTTGGACAGAAGACATATTGGAACACATACTTCAATAATTAATTATACTAAATATTTTTGTCTCAGAGACATGTGTGTTAAAAAACAAACAGTATTTCATAGAGCAGCAATTATGCCAAACTTCCTTAATTCTGGAATCCACTTTTTAATAAGGTGGTGCTGGAGACATTCCTGAACTACACTGGAAAATAATTTTAGCATTCATTTACAATGAATGCAAAAAAAAATCACATAATACACCATATTTTGCCCTAAAGCCAAGACTCTTTGAACAGCTTTAATAATTGCAGTTTTGTAAAGGTGTTTTTTAACATCTCAGAATATACTTGGAGAGACTTAAATTGTTTTCTCTGGAACATCAGAGCTTGTGGGGAGATCTGATTGAAGTATGCACAATGACGAGAGTCATAGATAGAGTAGACAGTCAGAACCTTTTTCCCCAGTATGGAAGCATCAAATACCAGAGGACATAGCTTTCAAGTGAGAATGGCAAAGTTTCAAGGAGATGCGATGGACAGTTTTTTTTAGACAAAGTGCAGTGAGTGCGGAACGTGTGGCTGCGGGTGGTGGTGAAAGCAGATCCAATAGTGGCATGACGCCTTCCGGAGTTGCAGCTGCGACAGAAACCTTCTAGTGGTGCTGCAGCAGCAGACACCTTCCGGATGTGCCATTGTGAAGCCGAGGCTGGACCCTCGTTGGCCGGAGTCTCGCGGGTCGGAGCCTCACCCATCGGAGCCTCATGGGCCGGAGCCCGGGCCTAGCAGGTCGGAGGTAGAACCTCGCGAGTCGACGAAGCCCGCGGCCAATGGTACCTGGGTTGGCAGAACACACGGCTGGGGCCTGGGTCGGCGCCAAGGAGGCGTCCGGAGGATGATCGCATGGATCGGCGGACAAGGACAGGAGGATGAGGGGTGATCTTATAGAGGTGTATAAAATCATGAGAGGGATAGATCGGGTGGATGCACAGAGTCTCTTGCCCAGAGTAGGTGTATCGAGGACCAGAGGACATAGGTTTAAGGTTAAGGGGAAAAGATTTAATAGGAATCTGAGGGGTAACCTTTCTCACAAAGGGTGGTGGGGATATGGAATAAGCTGCAAGAGGAGGTAGTTGAGGCAGGGACTATCCCAACATTTCAGAAACAGGTACATGGAAAGGATAGGTTTGGAGGGATATGGACCAAACGCAAGTAGGTGTGACTAGTGTAGCTGGGCCATGTTGGCCGGTGTGTGCATGTTGGGCCGAAGGGCCTGTTTCCACACTGTATCACTCTATGGCTATTAAAGGATTGTCTTGGTAGTGTTTTTTATCTTTCCCAATATAGACTGGGATTGTCACAGTGCAAAGAACTTAGGCAAGGTGGAATTTGCCAAGTGTTCAGGAACATTTCTCCAGGTAATATGTAAAGGGCCCTATGCGGGAGAGGGAATAGCTTGATCTACTTTTGCGAAATTAGGAAGGGCAAGTGACTGAGTGGGCTAGACTTTTGGGACCAGCGACCACTGTTCTATTAGCTTTAAAATAGTAAGGATAAGGAGAGGGAAGGCTCACAAGTAAAAATTCTGAGAGGGAGCAAGGCCAACTTGGTATTTGACAGGAACTTGCAAAAGTTAATTGGAGTAGGTTGTTCGCGGGCAAAGAGATATCCAGAAAATGCAATGGTGAGTGTTCAGGGCAAGTAGGGCATAAACTGAAGGGCAAGGTAGGTGGGAGTAAGAAAGCCTCGATGACGAAAGACATTGAAACTCTGGTCAGGAACAAGGGAGAGGCATGGGATAGGAATAGGCAACTGGAATCAAGTGTTTTGGGAACTGAGGAGCATACTTAAGAAGGAAATCAGGATGGCCACAAGGGGGCAGGACATAGCATTGACAGATAATATTAAGGAAAATCCAGAGACGTTAGAAGTACATTAGAAACATAGAAACATAGAAAATAGGTGCAGGAGGAGGCCATTCGGCCCTTTGAGCCAGCACCGCCATTCATTGTGATCATGGCTGATCATTCCCTATCAATAACCCGTGCCTGCCTTCTCCCTATATCCCTTGACTCCACTAGCCCCTAGAGCTCTATCTAACTCTCTCTTAAATCCATCCAGTGACTTGGCCTCCACTGCCCTCTGTGGCAGGGAATTCTATAAATTCACAACTCTCTGGGTGAAAATGTTTTTTCTCACCTCAGTCTTAAATGACCTCCCCTTTATTCTAAGACTATGGCCCCTGGTTCTGGACTCGCCCAACATTGGGAACATTTTTCCTGCATTTAGCTTGTCCAGTCCTTTTATAATTTTATATGTTTCTATAAGATCCCCCTCATCCTTCTAAACTCCAGTGAATACAAGCCTAGTCTTTTCAATCTTTCCTCATATGACAATCCCACCATCCCAGGGATCAATCTCGTGAACCTACCTCAATCACAAGGATGTCCTTCCTCAAATTAGGAGACCAAAACTGTACACAATAGTCCAGATGCGGTCTCACCAGAGCCCTATACAACTGCAGAAGAACCTCCTTACACCTATACTGAAATCCTCTTGTTATGAAGGCCAACATTCCATTAGCTTTCTTCACTGCCTGCTGTACCTGTAAGCCAACTTTCAGTGACCGGTGTACAAGGACGCCCAGGTCTCGCTGTACCTCCCCGTTACCTAACCTAACCCCATTGAGATAATAATCTGCCCCCTTGTTTTTGCCACCAAATTGGATAACCTCACATTTATCTATATTATACTGCATCTCCCACGCATCTGCCCACTCACTCAACCTGTCCAGGTCACCCTGCAACCTCCTAACATCCTCTTCACAGTTCACACTGCCACCCAGCTTTGTGTCATCCGCAAACTTGCTAGTGTTGCTCCTAATTCCCTCTTCCAAATCATTAATATATATGGTAAACAGTTGCGGCCCCAACACCGAGCCTTGCGGCACTCCACTCGCCACTGCCTGCCATTCTGAAAAGGACCCGTTCACTCCTACTCTTTGCTTCCGGTCTGCCAACCAATTTTCTATCCATGTCAACACCCTACCCCCAATACCATGTGCTCTAATTTTAGTCACCAGTCTCCCGTGCGGGACCTTATCAAAGGCTTTCTGAAAGTCTAGATACACTACATCCAATGGCACCCCTTCATCTATTTTACTTGTCACATCCTCAAAAAATTCATTAAATGAAGGGTAACTAGAGAGAGACTAGGCCCCCTCAGAAACCAAAGTGGTCAGATCTGTTTGGTGCCACAGGAGATGGGAAAGATTCTCAATGCGTATTTTTCATCTGTTTTTACAGTGGAGAAAAATATGAGGATTGAGGAACTTAGGATAGTTAATGAAGATATCTTGAGGATAGTGCGCATTATGGTCCAGATGCTGCTGGACATTCTAAGGTGTATGAAGGGAGCAAAATCTCCTGGGCCTGATCATATGTATCTGCAGACCCTGTGGGATGCTGGAGAAGAAATTCCAGGAACCCTGGCTAGGATATATGAATCATCATTAGATTTGGTTGAAGTACCAGTAGACTGGAGGGTGCGTGGTTAACGTTGTGACTCTATTTAAGAAGGCCTGCAAGGAAAAGCGTGGGAACTATAAACAAATGAGACTAACATCTGTGGCAGGCAAGTTACTGGAGTGGATTCTGAAGGATAAGATATATGTGCATTTGGATAGAGAGGGTCTGATGAGGGATATTTATAGTTGGGCATTGTGCCTTACGAATCTGATTAATTTTTTTTAAGAAGCAACCAAAAAGTTTGATGAGGGCAAAGGTGTAGAAAACTGGGTTCATGGAAGGAAGCCGAGGATGATGGCAGAGGATTGTTTTTCACACTGGAGCTTGTGACCAGTGGTGTACTGGGCCCACTGCTGTTTCTGGTTTGTATCAACAATTTGCCCAAATAAAGTATAGTGACATGCCTCAATGGCCACTGAATGGTGGCACTAATGACCATGATGATGACATTTTTTGAGAGGTTGGTTATAGTGCATATAAACTCCTACCTTAGCAATAACCTGAACCCACTACAATATGCCTACCGCCACAACAGGTCAAAGGAGGATGTGATCTTGCTGGCTTTCCCCTCTGCACTGGACCACTTAGACAATAATAACACATCCGTCAGGATGTTGTTCATAGCCTACAGCTCGGCATTCAACATCAACATCCACTTCAAACGTATTACCAAGCTCAAGGAACAGAGTCTCTATGCATCCCTATGCAAAACTGAGTTAGTTGTTTTTGGAGCCAAAGAGGAACAATTAAAAGTCAGTGCTCAGCTTCAATCAGCAATGTTAAAAACCACGGACAAAGCCAGAACTCTTGGTGTAGTCCGATTATGTGTTTTGTATTTTTGTGATTCTATGCCTTGTAAGGTGTCCTTGGGTTTTAGAAAGGCGCCAGTAAATAAAATGAATTATTATTATTATTATTATTAGTCATGGACTCAGACCTGAACTTCAACAGCCTATTCTTATCACCTTAAGAATATATCAAGGGATAAAGGATGGTTCAGCAAGATTTGGAAAAACATATCCATGCATTTATGTTCAGTAGACTTGACTACTGTAATGCTGTTTTCACAGGTCTCCCTAAAAAATCGATTGGACAGCTGCAGCTGATTCAGAACGCTACTGCTCAAGTCCACTCTAAGACCAAGAAAGTGGATCACATCACTCCAGTTTTGAGGTCTTTGCACTGGCTTCCAGACTGTCTAAGAATTGATTTCAAAATATTACTGTTGGTTTATAAAGCACTGAATGGTCTAGGGCCAAAATACATTTCTGATCTTCTGCTACATTATGAACCATCCAGACCTCTGAGGTCATCTGGGACAAGTCTGCTTTCTGTCCCCAGAGTCAGAACTAAACATGGAGAAGCAGCGTTTATTTTTTATGCACCACATATATGGAACAAACTTCCAGAGGTTGAGTAGGGTGGGACTCTATTCCTTGGAGTGCAGGAGGATGAAGGGTGATCTTATAGAGGTGTATAAGATCATGAGAGGAATAGATCGGGTAGATGCACAGAGTCTCTCACCCAGAGTAGGTGAATCAAGGACCAGAGGACATAAGTTTAAGGTGATGGGGAAAAGATTTAATAGGAATCTGAGGGGTAGCTTTTTCACACAAAGGGTGGTGGATGTATGGAACAAGCTGCCAGAGGAGGTAGTTGAGGCAGGGACTATCCCAACATTTAAGAAGCAGTTAGACAGGTACATTGATAGGACAGGTTTGGTGGGATATGGACCAAATGCTGGCAGGTGGGACTAGTGTAGCTGGGACATGTTCGGCCGAAGGGCACGTTTCCACACTCTATGACTCCAATAGATTAATTTTAACTCTCTATAGATTCGATATGTGATGAGCACAATATTTGATGAAAAAAATCTTGTTGTAAGTAAAAACCTGTGTAAAAAGCAGAATGGGTCCCATAGCTGTCAAAACCTTTTTGAAGTGCTTCTCCATTCTGCATCATATTGTTCCCGAACATCCGATTATTCTGTCCTTTTTGAATATGCCTAACAGCAAATGGATAATCTTTCACGAACCAGCCCCCTTGTATAGTATTGGCCTTGTGAATAACAAATGAGGGGTTAAGACAGGAGATGGGAACTCAAGGTAAATTTTAGCCCCCCTCGTCCTTCTCCACTCTGTCAAATTGTCAAATTTCCAGCTAAACTATTAACATTGGTAAATCAGTCAAACTTTCCCAACAATAGATTCAAATCTTGCTTTGACGAAATAAAAGAAAAACATATTAGTTTGATGCTTCTTACCAGTGTGTCACCACTGATCACCAGTCCATAATCTGCATCAGCAGCTTCCTCGGGTAGGAAATCAAGTTTTTTTGGCTGCTCGATTTTGATTAAATCAAGTTCTGTTTGTTGTTGTCCTTTCATTATCACACACGCGTTTCTGTGTGGAGACATTGTTACATATCAAATATCTTACTTGCAGAAGAAAAATTAAAACAAAGTAATTTCTATCATTGCATCAAGGAGTACAACAATGGGCCTTTAGCTAACTATGTCCATGTCTGCTTTCAAGCACATATCGATACCGCATTTTCAACTTCAAATGCAATCTTCTATGCCATTGTGCTTCAATTGCTTATCTAAATTTATTCATTCAAATCTGATTCACCACCCCATCAGATGAGTGCATTCCAAATTTCAACACCCTTACTGGAGGAGGCTTCACAAATATCCCTATTCTCAATTATGGGAGAGCCCAGTACATCAATGCAAAAGAGAAACCTGAAACATTAGCAATGTATTCAACCAGAAGTGCCGAGTGGATGATTAATCTCAGCCTCCTCCAGTGATTCCCAACATGGCAGAAGACAGTCTTCAGCCAATTTGATTCACTTCACGTTATATCAAAAACAGTTAAAGGCATCAGATACAACAAAGGCTATGGACATTGACAAGATTCCGGCCGTAATACTGAAGACTTATACTCCAGACCTTGCTATGTCCTTGCCCAAGCTGTTCCAGTATGAATGAATAAGTTTATTGGCCAAGTATTCACATACAAGGAATTTGCCTTGGTGCTCCGCCCGCAAGTGACAACGACATGCAGTGACAGTTAGGAATGACACATAAAACATTAAATATTAATAATAAAACATTATTGATTAAACATGTGAATTAAATAAAATACCAGAGCAAATGGAGATTTTTGGTTATTGAATAGAGCAACTACTCGTGGAAAAAAAGCTGTTTTTATGTCTGGCTGTGGCAGCTTTGACAGTCCGGAGTCACCTTCCAGAGGGAAGTGATTCAAAGAGTTTGTGGCCAGGGTGAGAGGGGTCAGAGATGATCTTACCCACTCACTTCCTGGCCCTTGCAGTGTAACAGTTCGTCAATGAAGGTTGCAGCCAATAACGTTCTCAGCTGATCGGACGATTCGCTGCAGCCTCCAGGTGTTGTGCTTGGTGGCTGAGCCAAACCAGACCATGATGGAGAAGGTGAGGACAGACTCTACGATGGCCGTATAGAATTGAACCATCATTGCCTGTGGTAGATTGTGCTTCCTCAGCTGCTGCAGGAAGTACATCCTCTGTTGTGCCTTTTTGACTGTGGAGTCGATGATAGCCCCCCATTTAAGGTCCTTGGAGATGATGGTTCCCAGGAACTTAAACGACTCCACAGATGTGACTGTGGTGTTGTTGATGGTGAGTGGGGTGAGGGGAGGGGAAGCTCTCTTAAAGTCTACTATCAACTACAACTACAACACTGGCATCTACCCAACAATGCAAAAAAATGCTCAGTTATGTGCTGCTACAAAAAGCAAAACAAATCCAACCCACCCAATTACTGCTCCGTCATTCTACTCTCAATCATCGGCAAAGCAGGATAAGGGATAATCGATCGTGCTATCAAGTAGCATTTGCTTAGCATCAATCTGCTCACGGATGCTCAGTTTGGGTTCTGTCAAAGTCAATCAGCTCCTGACCTCTTTGCAGCCTTGGTCCACACATAAGCAATGAAGCTGAACGCTTGAGGCAAAGTGAGTGAACCTGGTCTTGACATCAAGCCAGCTTTTGATCGGGTATGGGATTAAGGAGACCTAGCTAAACTGGAGTCAATGGGAATCAAGGGAAAACCCTCTGCTGATATAAATCATCCCTACCACAAAAGTGGTAAGAGGCCATTCATCCCAGCCACAGTACATGATAGGCGTCAAGTAACATTCGAGTGACACAAATGCCACCCAATGACGATATCCAACATGAGAAAATGCAGCTATCACCACTTGATATTCAATGGCATTACCATCATGGAATGTCCTATTATCAATATCCTGGCGGTGGCTATTGACCAGAAAATGAACTAGAGTAGTCAGTAGCCAAAGTGGCTATGTGTAAATCAGAGGCTAGGAAGCTTATGGTAAGTAATTCAATTCCAAACTCTCCAAAGCGTGTCCACCATCTACAAGGCTCCACTCAGACATGTGATGGAATACACTCCACTTGCCTGGATGAGTGTAGCTTCAACAACACTTAAGAAGGTTGACTCCATGCAGGACATTGCAGCCTGCTTGAAAGGAACTCTATCCACAATCATTCACTAACTCTACCACCAATGCACAGTGGCAACACTTTGTCCCATCCTCAAGATGCATTGCAGCAACTCACTAAAACTCCTTAAACAGCATCCTCCAAACACACAATCTCTACCAGCTAGAGGGGCAAGGGCAGCAAAAAGCTGGGAACATCACCGCCTGGAAATTGCCCTGCAAGCCCCTCTGAATTGGAAATATATCACCATTGCTTCATAATCGCAGGGTCAAAATCCTGGAACTCTCCCTCTGAGTATTATGGGTCATTAGTGGGCCAAGGGTGTACAGTATTTTTTTCACTGTACCTCGGTACACATCTATATTACTAAATGTCTGATCTTGACCACTTTTGACTTACTGTGCTGTGATTTCCGAGAGAACGCCGCCACTTACAGCCATCATTTTTGTCCACCTCGCTCAGAGTACCCCTCCGCCAGACTGGACCAGAGGATTTTTCCCAACGATGAAAAATCAGAGAGATATTAATGTTTTAAAAGATTTCACCATTCTCTCTGCTGCCCCCGCTGGCGGCAGGGGGGAGGGACTATAAAACCCGGAAGTGTCGTGCATCATTCAGTCTTTGCGAGATGGAGGAAGCGAGAGGGTCACGGCTCTCTGAGCTGCGAATAACACTGAACGCAGTCTACTCCACGGTGAGTGCCCTTAATGTCGTTCTAAAATGCTCTGTCTCTGGTGAGTGTGTTTGTTGGACGTTATTTAAAGCACGTTTTTGCTTCACCAGCAGCCTCTACAGGAGGCTTTAAACATTCATTTTACACACTGTATATTCAACACGTTCTGAAGTTACTTGGCATTTTAGTATTGGGTGAGTGTGTGTGAGAATGTGTGTGTGTGTGTGTAGGTGTGTGTGTAGGTGTGTGTGTAGGTGTGTGTGTAGGTGTGTGTGTAGGTGTGTGTGTAGGTGTGTGTGTAGGTGTGTGTGTAGGTGTGTGTGTAGGTGTGTGTGTAGGTGTGTGTGTAGGTGTGTGTGTAGGTGTGTGTGTAGGTGTGTGTGTAGGTGTGTGTGTAGGTGTGTGTGTAGGTGTGTGTGTAGGTGTGTGTGTAGGTGTGTGTGTAGGTGTGTGTGTAGGTGTGTGTGTAGGTGTGTGTGTAGGTGTGTGTGTAGGTGTGTGTGTAGGTGTGTGTGTAGGTGTGTGTGTAGGTGTGTGTGTGTGTGTGTGTGTGTGTGTGTGTGTGTGTCTATGAGTCTGTGTGTGTGTGAGTGTGTGTGTATATGAGTGTGTGTGTGTGTGAGAATGAGTGTGTGTGTGTGTGTGTGTGTGAGAATGAGTGTGTGTGTGTGTGTGTGTGTGTGTGTGTGTGTGTGTGTGTGTGTGTGTGTGTGTGTGTGTGTGTGTGTGTGTGTGTGTGTGTGTGTGTGTGTGTGTGTGTGTGTGAATGACAAGGAGCAGAGTGGGGGGGGGGTGAAGGGAGGAGGGGTGACTGAGTGAACTGCCAGCGTACCAGGCGTGGGTGACTGCACTGCCAGCCCACGAGGCATGAGTAAGTGAACTGCCAGCTCACCAACCATAAGTGACTGAACTGCCAGCCCAATAATCCATTCAGTCCACCCTCTCCCCCTTCTCTCTCACTCTGTCACCTGTTTTGGGCAGAATTTCTGGCAGTTTCTCAGCTGCCAGCCTGCCAGGTCCGAGTGACTGTACTCCCAGGCCTCAGTGACTGAGCTGCTAGCCCAAGATTCCATTCGGCCCACAATGTCTATACTAGCCCTCTGGAAACCAGTACCTTCGGCCCACAACACCCATACTAGCGCAACAGAAAGCCCCCCCCCCCCCCCACCACTGGCGAGCAATATTGGAATTGGTGGAAAGGTGGAATATTACGTTGGGTGACCAACCCTCCTGTGTGATGCTGGGACCCAACGGGTCCCACTTAGTCTAGTTAACAATAAACTAAACTCAACTATGTGCAAGAAGAAAATGCAGATGCTGGGTTACACCGAAGAAAGACACAAAATGTTGGAGTAACTCAGCGGGTCAGGCAGCATCTCTGGAGAAAAGAAATAGGTGATGTTTTGGGTCGAGACCCTTTATCAGACCTACTGTTGTTTCATTATCATGTGTGACCTCTGTTGGTCCTGAAAAACGGATAATCCAGAAGGCTCTGGAACTGATAGTGCTGGAAAATCAATGTTCAATCTGTAATTGGAACTTGGACAGATAGGTTAGTGCCTAGGTTACGTAGTGTATGATTAACTGTACGTGTGAGTATATGTCAATAAAGCTGTATTTGCACTAGGATCTGACTTGTATCCCTTTGTTTTGCCTCAAATGTATGAAGCATCTGTGATTTCTAAGTACTTTGACCAATATATCTTTTATTGATCAAAGTACTTGGAAATAGCGGGAGCACACGGCTAAAGGCAAGTACCTCGTAAGGTTTCTCAGCCACTTTTTTACCATGCCTTCAAGATCATCATACATCAAGGTCTCTCTGTTCTGCAAAACTAAATTGAAAGGTAATTAACTAAAAAACAGCAAGCAATTGGGAAACAAATGCTATGTTGGCCCTCGATTATAATGCAAAAATGTATTACTGCAATATTTAAGGCTTGGTGGTACTGCAGTTGTATTCAGTTTCGGTTTCCTACCTAAATAAAGGGTAACTTGTCACTAAGTAAATGCAACGAAGATTCACTAGAATAGTTCTCCTGATGATATGTTTGCCATATGAAGAGAAATTGGATAGACAAGGCCTGCTATTCTCTTGAATTTAGAAGAATAACCCGTTAGCTGATTAAAATTTATAAAATTTACAACTGTAAATCCTCAAAAATCATCTGACATAAACTATTGTACGAAGCAGGTCTGTAAAATCACTCTATATGCCTAAAGAACCATGAAAATGGACTGTTATAAATAGCCAATGGGTCACCCTTACACTCGACCCTTTAATTATATTCGACCTGCAACTCGGAATTGTCACATGAACTCCCTGCCTGTCCGCACTCACTTGGGTTAGATACAGTGAGCTATCAGCTGGGAACAGAGTTTCAGCATTTTAAACCATTTTTAAACATCACTGATGTTCAGGAACATTTACAAAAAAACTTCAAATTGATACAAATAAAAAAATAAACTTACTTAAAAATATTTAGACATTACTAAAAACATTGATCTAAGATAAAATAATTTAAAGAATCCTTACCTATCACTGTGCAGAGCTACAATCCCCCCATTAAAATGATGGGATTTCTAAATCTATCGTGACACCTGGAATGGGATTGGAAACAAAGATCCTACAGCGGTGCAAGATAGACCACTCCTAAATTCAATGGGCTGACGTGTAGTACGCAACGGAGCGGAACGTGGGCCTTTTTAAAATCCATTTCAGTAACCCGACCCGACTCGCAGTGTAATCAACGTTGCGGGTGAACAGTTTGTGTTAATAAATTATAATTATGAAAATGAGGAGAAGATTTTTACCAAATAACTTTTATTTTTACGAGGATGTTTCCGAAACCGGCTTCCGTCTCCGCACTAGTTATCTTTGCTCCGCTATGGGATCTTTGGTGCGGAGACGGAAGCCGGTTACGGAAATGGGGCCGAAAATTACCCATGAATCTGCCCATGACCGTACTACGTCTTTTTCGTCGAGTGATCAATCTTGTTTGCTATAGGATCTTTGATTGGAAAGGTGATGCTCAGCATAATACTGGGAGATCCCAGCATGCCTCAACCTTTTCCCACAATGGAAACATCTAATACTGGAGGGCATAGAGCACATGGTATTGGGGGAAGGGTATATTGACATGGATAGAGAACTGGTTGGCAGACAGGAAGCAAAGAGTAGGAATTAACGGGTCCTTTTCAGAATGGCAGGCAGCAACGAGTGGAGTGCCACAAGGCTCAGCGCTGGGACCCCAGTTGTTTACAATATATATTAACGAATTAGACGAGGAAATTAAATGTGAAATCTCCAAGTTTGCAGATGACACAAATGGGTGGCAGTATGAGCTGCGATGAGTATGCTATGAGGCTGCAGGGTGACTTGGATAGGTTGGGTGAATGGGCAAATGCAAGGCAGATGCAGTATAACGTGGATAAATGTGAGGTTATCCACTTTGGTGGAAAGAACAGGAAGGCAAATTATTATCTGAATGGTGTCAGATTAGGAAAAGGGGAGATGCAATGAGACCTGGGTGTCCTTGTACATCAGTCACTGAAAGTAAGCATGCAGGTACAGCAGGCAGTGAAGAAAGCTAACGACATGTTGGCCTTCATTGCGAGAGGATTTGTTTAGGAGCAAGGAGGTCCTACTGCAGTTGTATAGGTGAGACGGCATCTAGAATATTATGTGCAATTTTGGTCTAATTTGAGGAAGGACATTCTTGCTATTGATGGAGTGCAGCGTAGGTTCACCAGGTTAATTCCCGGGATGGCGGGACTAACATATGATGAAAGAATGGGTCGACTGGGCTAATATTCACTGGAATTTAGAAGGATGAGAGGGGATTTTATAGAAACACTAGACTAAGTGGGATCCCATGTTCACACGGGAGGTCTGGTCCCCCGACGCAATATTCTACCTCTCCACCAATTCCAATATTGGTGGCCAGTGGGGGGGGAGGGGGGCATTCTGGAGCGCTGGTATGGGTGTTGTTGGCTGCAGGGACCTACTGGTCTCCAGAGGGCTAGTACAGACATTGTGGGCCAAATGGATTCTTGGGGTGGCAGCTCAGTTCCTCACGCCTGATGTGCTGGCAGCTCACTCACGGCTGGTGGGCTGGCAGTTGACTCACGGCTATTCCTTGAAATTCCATTTCAAGCAGAATGCAAGGCCACCAAATTCAAATCAATTTTCCTACCATTTCAAGCAGGGTGCAAGACCTCCAAATTCAAATGCAGTTTCATACCATTTCATGCAGGGTGCAACGACACCACATTCAAATGCAGTTTCATACCATTTCATGCAGGGTGCAAGGCCACCACATTCAAATGCAGTTTCATACTATTTCAAGCAGGGTGAAACCACCATAAAAAAAACACCATAAAACCACACACACAGTTCAGTAGACATTCAGTGTGTTCAGTTGATTCACAGCTCAGACAGAGTCGTGACTTCTCCCTCCCCCATCATGCTGAGACTGAGCCTCACCCACACTTCCGGGTTTTATAATCCCTCCCCTCCCACCGGAAAAGATGTGGCCTTCATGGCGTGATTGACAGGAGAGAGATTCTCAACATTTTTGAAACACTGATAACACTTTTGTTTCTCATTGATGAGAAGAATCCTCTGCACCCGATGAGCAGAGGGGAACCGAGTAAGAGGGCCAAAAATCACAGCCGTAAGTGGTAGCGTTTTATCTAAAATCAATATAGTGCAATATAGTGCAGTGCCTTTTCACTTCAACACAAACCCCCCAAACAACCATTTGCAGGCAGTGCCTTTTCACTTCAACCCAACCCCCCCAAACAACCATTTGCAGGCAGTGCCTTTTCACTTCAACCCAAACAACCATTTGCAGGCAGTGCCTTTCCACTTCAACCCAACCCCCCCAAACAACCATTTGCAGGCAGTGCCTTTTCACTTCAACCCAAACCCCCCAAACAACCATTTGCAGGCAGTGCCTTTTCACTTCAACCCAAACCCCCCAAACAACCATTTGCAGGCAGGGCCTTTTCACTTCAACCCAACCCCCCCAGATAACCATTTGCAGGCAGGGCCTTTTCACTTCAACCCAACCCCCGCAAACAACCATTTACAGGCAGTGCCTTTTTACTTCAAACCAACCATATTTTCATTTTCAAACCACATTAAGGGCACTCACAGTTGAGTAGACATGTGTTCAGGGTTATTCAGAGCTCAGAGAGATGTGAACCTCTCGCTTCCTCCATCTTGCAGAGACTGAGTGAGGCACACCACTTCCTGGTTTTATAGTCCCTCCCCCTCCCTCCAGCAGGGGCAGCAGAGAGAATGGCAATTTAAAAAAAAACATTAATATCTCTCTGATGTTTCATCGATGGGAAAAATCCTCTGGTCCCGGAAGGCGGAGGGGGCTCTGAGCGAGGTGGCCAAAAATGACGGCCGTAGGTGGCGGCGTTCTCTCGGAAATCACGCCACAGCAAACCAAAAGCGGTCAAGATCAGACTTTTAGTACTATAGATAGATAGATATAAAATTCTTAAAGGATTGGTCAGGCTAGATGCATGAAAAATGTTCCTGATGTTGGGGGTGTCCAGAACCTGGGGTCAGAGTTTAAGAATAAGGAGTAGGCCATTTAGGATTGAGATGAGGAAAAACGTCTTCGCCCACAGAGTTGTAAATCTGTGGAATTCTCTTTGGAGAAACCCACGCAGGTAACGGGGAGAACATACAAACTCTGTACAGACAGCACCCGTAGTCAGGTTCGAACCCAGGTCTCCGGCGCTGCATTCGCTGTAAGGCAGCAACTCTACCTATGCACAACCGTGACTTGCTCAATATTCTATTTCCATTTGTACATGAGATTGTTTTATCTTTATACCTTAGTTCTTCTCTAACAGCAGTTGAATCGTTGCCTTCAATGATGAACACTCTTTTCATTTCATCGTGGAGCATATTGCATGCATAGCCAATATTTACAGCTGTTTCTGTAAGAAAAAATATTTTATTTTATATGATTAGTCCAAGATAATAATATTACACCATGAGAGTAAGAAAATGTGTTTCCAACAAATTCATAACATGGGTAAAGGACTTAGAAAAATGAAACATGATCATTGCAAACATCGTTATTCTATTAATTAGATAAGATGAAATGAATGATTCCTAACCTATCCACACCAATAATCAAGAAAGAAAACACTGCTGAAAATTCAGAGAAATAAATAAGCAAGACTTTGCATAAATAAGCGAAATATAATTGAAATATTAATAGAAATGCTTGCAACTTAAGCAACATCAGTAGTATGAAATATTGAGTTACTTTAAGGTCAATAGAACATTCTAATAAAATATCAATGAATTGGAACTGCATACATTAACGCTTCAAAAGTACGGAAGGAATTTAAAATGTGCAACAATGGTAGATGAAAGCAAAGTTAACCTCAATATATGCAAAGTTTCACAGGATTTTCTATATTATCATACTGTAATTACTTGAATGAATGAATAAGTTTATTGGCCAAGTATGTACACATACAAGGAATTTGCCTTGGTGCTCCGCTCGCAAGTAACAACATGACAGAGTAAACCATTAAGAATAAAACATAAAACATTAAGAATAAAACATTATAGTTTAAACTTGTGAATGAAATAAAATACCAGAGCAAAAGGAGGCTACAGACTTTTGGTTATTGAGCTACTGCTCGTGGAAAAAAGCTTTTATATCTGGCTGTGGCGACTTTGACAGTCCGGAGTCGCCTTCCAGAGGGAAGTGCTTCAAAGAGTTTGTTGCCAGGATGATAGGGATCTTACCCGCTCGCTTCCTGGCCCTTGCATTGAACAGTTCATCAATGGGGGGGAAGTTGCAGCCAACAACCTTCTCAGCTGATCGAACGATTCGCTGAAGCCTCCGGATGTCGTGCTTGGTGGCTGAGCCAAACCAGACCATGACAGAGAAGGTGAGGACAGTCTCTACGATGGCAGTATTGAATTGGATAATTATTGCCTGTGGCAGATTGTGTTTCCTCAGCTGCAGCAGGAAGTACATCCTCTGTGGGGCCTTTTTGACTGTGGAGTCAATGGTGTCCCCCCATTTAAGGTCCTTTGAGATGATGGTTCTAAGGAACTTAAAGGACTCCACAGATGTGACTGTGTTGTTGATGGTGAGTTGGGGGCGGGGAGGTGGTATACTATCAATTCTACTAAAGTCTACTATCAATTCCACAAAGGCACCAGGATGCCAGCTGTGTCACATCCTATCTGTAGGCAGATTCCTCCCCATCCTGGATTAGTCCAATCAAGGTTGTGTTGTCCTCAATCTTGAGAAGCTTGACAGAGGAGTCTGTGGAGGTGCAGTCATTGCTGTAGAGAGAGTAATGGAGAGGGGAGAGTAAGCCGCCGTGCGGTGCTCCTATGCTGCGGGTCCGAGATGTGCTTTCCCAGCCTCAAATGCTGCTTCCTGTCTGTCAGGAAGTTGGTGATCCACTGACAGAGGAGTTCAGGCACAGTCAACTGGGAGAGTTTGGAGTGTAGTAGCTCTGGCACAATGATGTCGAATGCAGAGCCAAAATCCAAACAAACTCCTTGCATAGGTCCCCTGACGGTCTAGGTGCTGGAGGGTGAAGTGTAGGCCCAGGTTGACTGCGTCATCCACTGATCTATTGGCCCGATATACAAACTGCAAAGGGTTTGTGATATTTTTCAGCACGTCTTTCAAGGTCAGTGCGACAGGCCCGTAGTCATTAAGACCAGTAATCCTTGTCCTTTTGGGTACAGGGACAATGGTGGAGACTTTGAAGCAGGCAGGGACAAAACAGGTTTGCAGGGACTGGATGAAAATGATTGTGTAGATCGGTGCCAGTTGTTCGGCACAGAGCTTGAGAGTAGAGGGAGAAACATTGTCCAACAGGGCCGGCCTTAAGCCGTTTGGACCGATTGCTCCCATTTGGGCCCCGCGCTAATTTTCCATATTTCGTACAGAAATACGAATTTGCGTTGTTAAATACACATTTAAAAAAAACATTTGCCTTGTTAAAAACGAACATGGATAAAAACCGCTGCACCAGCCATCAGACAAAAACGATTTGTTAACTACCACTGTTCGCACTTGTTAACAGCCAGTAGTTAACGCGTAGTTATACAATGTGTCATCAATGCATCGATCCACATTGCTCAGTAAATGTAATTGTATTTTGACCAAGTATTAATGACGCCGCGTTCCTTTGAATAAAATTTACGGGACACCCGTGAATTTTAATGGAATGGAATGGAATGCTATTTATTGTCATTCAAACCTAGGTTTGAACGAAATTTCATTTACTACAGTTTTTTACATTACAAAAAAAACCAAGACCCACACTTAACACAGTTTACATAAACATCCATCACAGTGAGTCTCCAGCACCTCCTCACTGTGATGGAAGGCAGAGTCTTATCTCTTCCCTTTGTTCTTCACCCGCGGTCCAGCAGTCCAACTGCAGCGTCTAGGCGTACTGGGACTCCGATGTTAAAGCCCCCGGCGGACGATGGCAAGTCCTGTGGCCTTTTTTAACCACGCCGGGCGATGTTAGGCCCCGGCTCCGTGTCCTTTAAACCCCGCGGTTCAAGCGGGAGAAGTTGCCGTTGCGGGAGCTCCGAAAAGCCGTCTCCCACCAGGGACCTGGAGCTCCCGATGTTCCTGTCCACTGGGCCTGCAGCCGGAGTTTCCGAAACTCCAAAGTCGGGTTGCAGCCGAGCGCCACCACAGCTCTCCCCGCTCCGAAGTCGGCCAGCTCCGCGATGTCAGGTCCGCAGGCTCCGCGACTAGAGCCCTCAGGATGGTCCCGGCAGGAGGCCGCTGCTGGCTCCACGATGTAAGGCCCAACGACATCGGAGACCCGACAGGGAAAAAGTCGGGTCCCCGTACAGGGAAGAGACTAACGGTTTCCCCCACATCCCCCCCTCCACCCCCCACATATACACAGCTAAAATATAATAAAAACTAAGCTCAAGACATACATTTAACAAGACAAAAAAAAAAAAAGACGGACTGTAGTCGAGCCGCTGCCGTTAGGCGCCGCCTCACCCACAAGCCAAAGGAACACGGCGTCAGTAATACTTGGTCAAAACACAATCACATTTACTGAGGTATCTAGATCGATGTATTGGTGACACATTGCATATTTCTTAAAACTGATTGTCATGATTAAGGGCTCCGGACCGAGAGCACGGGCTTCTTCTTGGTGTGCAGGTAAAGTCATTCACCTACCGACCCACCTTGTGTCTCTCTGTCTTTCGCTCTCTCCCTCCTTCCCTCTCTCTCCCGCTCCCCATCTCGTCTCTCTCTCGCTCTCTCACTCCCTCTCTCTCACCCTGTCGCCTCGGCATTCCCGGAATCATTTGACGTTTTGCTGTGACAGCTGCATCTGCGGTTCCTTTCTGTTGGGGGGTGGGGGGAGAGTCCTGGCCCGTGGCGGCACCTGGTCCGTTCCTTCCGCGGGTGCCTCTTGCCCACTGAGTTCCTCCAGCACTCTGTGTTTTTTGTTTGGCTCTGGAGTTGAAGGTGGACACAGGGGGCTGGGGTGGCTCAGCGGGACAGGCAGCGGCTCTGGGGAGAGGGTTGCGTTTCTGGTCGAGACCCTTCTACAGACAATCTTCTACAGACAATCACAAGTACTCTCACCGACAAGAGTTCATTTCAGTCCGAAGAAGGGTCTTCTCTCCAGTCGCTGTGATGCCTGTCTTGCTGAGTTACTCCCACTTTATGTCTATCTTAAATTTCAGAGAAATGAAATTTATCACGGGGAGCTTATACCCCCCCCCCCCCCTCCTTCCCAACCTCAGCCTCATGGACCTAAGCGTACCCCTAGTTCCCAAAACCCATTTCCATCACTGTTCATGTTGCACTTATAATGCAGAGACCGGGCTTGAAGTGATTCTGTGATAATGGGTTCTATAGAAAGTGGCCCGATTCCATGGTAGAATTGTTTCCACAGCAGCCTGAAGCACTTCAGTCTCTCAGCCCTGTGACCAGCTGTTTCAAGTTTTGTACTGCTGTTGGACTGAAACCAGCTCTTTGCCTTTTTGTTTCACAGTGCCTGCTGCTTTGATGGCAGGCACACCATCACATTTACATTGCCAGTTAACCAGATTTAATTTCAAGTGGTCAGTGCAAAGTCTGCCTTCTTAAAAACTGATATCGTTGCCAAAAGTGACTTGCTGTGTGAAAATGGGCATATGCAAAAATAAATCCCAGTGTCCTCTGAGCTACGTGTTACTGTATTGTTCAATATTCTTACTAATTGTCATATTAGCATTTCAATGCTGCGTGTGCTTCAGCATGGGGCCATCCATTAGTTAGATCGCAGCGGAACATAGTATTAAATCGCAAGCGTCTGCAGATGCTGCAGATCTTGAGCAAAACAAAAAAAAACTGCTGGAGGAATATTGAGTCACACCATTTAGTGAAACCACCTAACAAAGGGATGCTCTTTGGAGGCGAATAGTCACTTCCTGACTCTTTTTAACTTGGCGCAGAGTGCAATGGTTACCTGCTTTCTATTGCACAAATGCACGAGTGAAGAGTCGAGTCAAGAATGTATAATTGTCATGTGTACCCACAACAGAACAATTAAATTCTTATTTGCAGCAACATAACAGGCGTGTAAACACAATACTCATAGATTGTATGAGAAACGACTAAATTCAATAACTTAATAACCCTAATACTAGTTTGTGACAGCCTTGCTGCAAGTTTCAGTGGGTTAATAGTAAGATTAAACGAGAACTTACCAGTTTGAAGCTTGATCGTTATTTTATGAGGAGTTATGATGAGGGACTACGTGAAGAAGAGCCCGTCCAGCCGTACGCGCGTCAATCTTCAAAGCAGCGGTGCAAAATCACAGGTAATAGTGACTGAAGGATAATAGTAAGATGAAAGAAGTCTAGAACTACCAGATGACGTTAATGAGGGCTGGGAGCGGAGGGCACGTAGTCCCTCATCGTAACTCCTCATAAAATAACTATCAAACTTCAAACTGGTAAGTTCTCGTTTAATCTTACTATTTTACTTAGGAGTCACGTGAGTGACTACGTGAAGATTTCAAAGCTCTGTGATTTCATGCCGCAGATTCAAATCCCGGCGTCTCACTGCATTGATTGACTCACAATAAAAATTAATCAACAATGCATCAACCATAACATTGCTTGAAACGAATTAATGGTTTATTTATAAAGAAACAATAGTAACCCCTTCTATCTCAGGGAGAAACTATAAAACTGAACTTAAAACAGAATCGGCAAATACCCCTGATTTGGCAATTGGCTTATTATAAAATGTTTGGAACATCAGTTCACTGGACCATCCTGCGGCCGCGAGGATATGGTCTATAGGGATGTCCATCGCCCTGGCCGCTGAAGTTGATGCCGCCCTGGTGGAATGAGATTTAAAATTATCAGTGTCAATCCCAGCGTAAACCAGCACCTGCTTTAGCCACCTTAAAATAGTTTGAACCGACACCTTTCTATGTGTTTTTTTGTGGCTAATAAATAATGCTGATTCATCTCCTCTTAGAGTTCTGGTAGCCTCAAGGTAATATAACAAACATGACACTACAACCAGGCGGGAATCCGTGGGGTATGTGAAAAGATAATCTTACACCCTGTCACCCCAATTCTACTCTGCTTGAGCAAATCATGGATATAAAAAGTAATGGCATCTGGTGCTACATCCATCATATCTAGTCTCAGCTTCTGTAATGTCTGCAAACGTTGGGCTGAAACCAATGCCATAAGCATGACTACCTTCATGGTGAGTTTGGGCAAAGACAGGGCTGTGACAGGAGTCCACTGACGAAGGAGCATAAGTACTTCGCTTACATTCCAGATAACCGAATACCTGGGCCTAGGAGGATTGGAATTAAAAACTCCCTTCATAAATCTAGAAACTAGAGGATGTGTCCCCACAGAACCTAATTCTGATCCCATGGGTAAATATGAGGACAGAGCACTTCTGGCTATATTGATCGCACTATAGCTTAACTTATGATCGAAATAGAGAGTTGACAAGAACTCCAACATGTCTGGGATGCCTGCAGTTTGATATGAAATATTCTGCCCGTAAGCAGAACATCTCCCACTTTCTTATCGAGGAGATGTACTGCTTCTGAGTACTATCCCTCCAGGCTGCAGTGATAACATCCACGGTGCGATCGGACAGTCCTCTCCCCAGGTATGGCCTTCTTAGAATCTGCAAATTAACAGATCAATACGATCATGTAAAGGGTTTTGATCGCCAGTTACCGGGTTCACCAGTAAATTTTTATGTTTTGGAACAATCATATGAGGCTGAATAGCCATCTGCAAAACGAGAGGGAACCATGGCTGTGTAGGCCAGTCTGGTACTCTCAATACTCCTGAAGCGGAGTCCTGCTTAATTTTTTGCAGGCATCGACTGATGAGACAGAATGGAGGAAATGCATATATAAACATTCCACTCCAATGCAGCGAGAATGCATCGACTGCTGCTGCCCCAGGATCTGGTTCCCATGAAACATATTTAGGCAACTGGTGGTTTAATCTAGATGCAAACAAATCAATATCTGGCATCCCGAATCGAGCAACAACATCATTAAATATGTCCTGATTCAACATCCATTCTATGTTGTCATTGAATTGTCGTGACCTTGTGTCTGCCACTATGTTGAATCTACCTGGTAAGTAGATTGCTGAAAGCCAGATGTTTTTGTCAATGCACCAGCTCCAGATATGATTTGCCAATCTGTCACAAGATTCTGACTTAACTCCACCCATGTGATGAACATATGCCACTGCTATAGTGTTGTCAATTTGAACCCGCACATGCAAGTGACTCTTGGTAGAGCAATAAGCTTTAAGCCCATAAAAGGTTCCCAAAAGCACCAAATAATTGATCCCTCTCAACTGCAGAAGGGATGCCTCATCACTATTCCATCTGCCTCCACAACTGGAAAACATATCAGTAGCACCCCAACCTAGAGCACTAACATCAGTCTGTAAGACTATGGAAGGTGGTTCAACCAAAACTTCCCTGGAACTACTTGAGACTTTTGTGATCCACCATTGTATTTCAGAAATGGCTTCTGCTGGTAAGGTCATGGGCCTGTCAAATGACCTACATGTGTCCTCAGTGCCTGTTCTTTTGCTCTTTGCAATTGTTGATAATGCAGAGGTCCAAACTGCACAGCTGGAAAACCAGCCACCAACTTACCAATCAAACTGGCCACCTGTCTAATTGAAGGTCATTGTTCCCCAAGGAGCTTGATACACCCTTCAATTAAATGCTGCCTTTTATCACTGGGCAGAGTCACTAACATGTGATCTGAGTTAATGGTGAAGCCCAGGTAATCAATAATCTTGACTGGTGTTAATTTGGATTTCCCTGGATGAATGATCCAGCTGCTCAAAAGTGAGTTTAACAACCGAAACAGATGATTCAGCTGCCTCCCGAGTCTTTCCTACGATTAAGATATCGTCTAAATAGGCCATTACAACATGACCCCGAGCTCGGAGTAGTCCTGGAACTGGTTTTAACAATTTGGTAAACAATCTAGGAGCTGAGGTTAATCCATTAGGCAGTGCTTTGAATTGCCATAACTGACACATCCAGCTAAATTTCAAATATCTTCTATCATCACAATGAACAGACACTGAGTAATATGCATCTTTAAGATCTATGCTTGCCATGTAACATCCTTTGGAAATCAGCTGTTTAGCCGTAAGAAAAGTCTCCATTTTGAAGTGTCTATACTGTACAAAAGGGTTAAGGCTCGTCAGGTCCAGAATGATTCTACATCCCCCATCCTTTTTAAACCTAGGAAATATATTTCACACAAACTGGTGTAGTTGACGAACCGACTTCTCAATCACCCCTTTAGTACATAATACCTCAAGTTCTGCCTGTATCTGCATATTCTCTTCATGTGAGAAAACAAGTGTCCGACTTGGAATATGCTGAGTGGGTGTACACAAATTAGGGTAGAATTCAATTTGAAACCCTTCGATACTGCACAGCACAACACAAACGGATCTGATGTTATCTCTTGCCATTCGTTTAGGAACAAGTGTAACCTGCCCCCAACTTGAACATATTTCCCACTTAATTTGATTCTATCAGGAGCAAAACCACTGACCTGCATGTTGACCGATGGAACTTGTTGCACCCGGTTCCTCATGGGAAAATTCATCCTTCCCCGTGTGGCTATGGCAGGGTGCCAGCTTCGTATGTTCGGGAACGAACGGCTCGTCCCTTCACCAGCCCCAGTCGTTGCATCCCTTCGATAAAGGAATTGTCTCCGACCCATTTTGCTGCTCGTCGGCACTTTTATTAACCCCAGTTTTTGATTCATCATCAAGTTCTTTAACTCGCTTCGCGAGGTCCTCCCCAAACAGCAGATTAGGCAACTGTACATTGCTCGGCTTGCAGAGCGATGCAAACTTCCGGTGAATATTTGGGCGTATGGCACTCTTTCTTAAGCAATTCACCTCAATATGTGCACTGCACAGAAGCCCCAGAGCATCCTGATGTGCTTCTGATAGTGCCCCTCGTCCACCGTTCTGGCGAACGCAGTAATACCTGCAGCAAGCAACTTCAGCACTCGCTGGAGTTTTAGCTCTTGTGCCCGAACTGCCATCCCCATTTGTCCCCATATAACGTGGTTGACCACCGGTACCTTCAATAAGGCACAGTCTACCAGGGTTTCATATTTCTTAACAGTATCATCCAATACCAGCTCTTGTAGCTGATGGGAGTGCAAATAATTAATACTTGTGGTCAACTGTTGCCCCAATGGCTCTCCTGCTTCTGTGGGAATGGCAAATTTTGCAGCCAAATCAGGTATAGTAAATTCATGCCCTTCACCCCCTGGGCTCTGTTCTCCCACTGGCTCGGCGTCAGTATCCCCCTGACCCGTTAAGCTCTCCTCCTCCATGAGGGAGTGATCAAGCAGCCCTCTTGCAGGCGCTGCTGGCACAGGCTCTCCATCAGCCCGGCTGGGACACCACTCGTACTCACGGTGTGCATCCCTTGCGAGTATCCTCTCCAACAGGACCTCGATTTCATTTAGCCGTTTAAAAACGGTCTTCCCTTGCGGAGGTGATTCCTCCTCGCCCGACTCTCAGTCAATGGGCCTAGCAGACTTGGAAGTGGCCTTACGCCCTACCGGCGCGGCGACGCTGCTCACAGGCAACGTGTCTGCAGTCGCTAACCCCCCTGTTAACGACGATATAGGTGAGCTAGGCGGGCACCCGCTACCCGCACTCCCGCGGTCTCCCAAACTTTTACTAGCGGGTCACCTCCCCTTCACCTTTGTAGCTTTCTGCATTTTCAGTACTCGTGCTGTGAAACAAAGCGTACTTACAGAAAGCAATGTTCAAACGAGGTTTAGCACTTACCTCGAGGGCTTTTAAACTTACCGCTGGAGGAGCTCTGCTACTCCAACCGTCACTGCGCCATGCGTCTGACGTAATGACGCGCGTGCGGCTGGACGGGCTCTTCTTCACGTAGTCACTCACGTGACTCCGAAGTAAAATCCATTACAATGCAGGTACTAATTCTGTTCAAGTGGTACTTTCTGAATGAGTCCAGGAACAACGACGGTGGCCATGGTCAATTGTAACTGCAGTAGCGCTACTCCCTCCTCCCTTCCTGGAATGCACCACTGGCTCACTATTGTTTGTGATGTTTACTTTTCAAATCTATTCAAGTATTCCGCCTGTCTTCCTCTTGCAAAAACGGAATGACAATAGACAATAGGTGCAGGAGTAGGCCATTTGGCCCTTCGAGCCAGCACCACCATTCAATGTGATCATGGCTGATCATCATGCATTAATAGCATGTCTCAATCTTGTCGGGTTAGTTCACCTCATCAACTGCAACTCTCCAGAATGCAGCTTTCTAAATTTAGTGTCTACCTTTAAAATATATCCGTGGTCCGCTGAAGAAACAACACGATAGACCACTCTGGAAGTGCAAGTTTTGCTGTACACTTCATACTGTAGCACATCATAATACACCTTGAGTGAATTAATGGGGTTAGATATTTTTTTTTAATCTGTTGTCTAGAATTAATCGATACCCACCCTATGTACCTTATATCAGATTTAAATCGGAATTCCGATTTTTTTGTTTTCCTGTTTGTCAATTTTTTTGTGCCCGATTATTTGGCGGCCATTCAACTGCTGTCTCTAACGGGGTTGCGTCCAATCACCGACCAGCTTGCCTTAAAATTCCCGTCCAATCAACAAATCGGTCTCCTTCCGTCCAATCAGCCGCTGTCTCCAAGGGCATTGTGTCCAATCACATAATGCAGTTTAATGGTTATTAGCAGCTACGATTAAGGTTGGAAGCCAGCGGAGGTACTGACAGTCAGACGGGAGCAGGAGAGATTAAGACAGTGTATAATCCATAGCACCTTAGTGTACAAATTCATAATATATACTCAATAACAGGGCTAACAGACCTTGGCTGGGAACCTGGGGCTCACCAAAATTGTTCCCAATTGGGCCCCGCATCTCCTAAGGCAAGCCCTGTTGTCCAATCCTGGAGATTTCCGGCTTTTCTGTCTTCTGAATAGCCTCTCCGCCTCCTCAATTTCTATTGTTGGTGATGGAGAACTGGCCAGACTGATGTTGGGCAGCAAGGAGGGGGTGGGTAGTGGACGACGGCCCAGTCTTTGCAGACTGGATTCAAGCTGTAAGTGGGTGTTAAGTGGTGATTGGGGAGGAGTGGGTGGGGAAGGGTCCAATCTTTGCAGACTGGAGTCAGGCTGTGAGGAGGTGTGAAGTGGTGATTGGGGAGGGGGCACCACGGTTAAGTTTCTGTTTATCAAACCGTTCAGGTGGTTCGTCAGCTGATGATTGTCCAAGGTGTGGGAGGGGGGGTTTCCTCTTGTAGCTGGTGATTTCTTGCAAGCCCTTCCAAACTGAAGAAGAGTTATTAGCTGAGAACTTACTCCTCAACTTCTCAGAGTACCTTTTCTTGGCAGCTCTGATTCCTCTCAGCTTGTACTTGGTCTGCCTGTTGAGGTCTGCATCCCCGCTCTTGTGGGCCTCATCTTTAGACTGGCGGAGCTGTCTGAGTTCTACCGTAAACCAGGGCTTGGTGTTGTTGAACCAGATCCGGGTCCTAATGGAAATGCAACTGTCCTCACAAAAGCTGACATATGATGTCACAGTGTCTGTATATTCATCGAGGCTTGTGGTTGCTTCCCTGAACACATTCCAATCAGTTCAGTCAAAGCAGGTTTTCCAATGCTCTCGCTTGTCCACCTTTTCATTGTTCTGACCACAGGCTTAGCAGATTTTAGTTTCTGCCTTGAGGTCGGAATGAGGTGAACTAAACAATGATCAGAGAGACCCAGAGCCTCCCAGAACAGAGTGCGTGTTTATATACATAGAAAAATAGGTGCAGGAGTACGCAATTCAGCCCTTCGAGCCAGCACCCCCATTCAATTTGATCATGGCTGATCATCCATAATCAGTACCCCTTTCCTGCTTTTTCCCCATATCCCTTGATTTCTTTAGCCCTAAGAGCTAAATCTAACTCTCTCTTGCAAACATCCAGTGGATTGGCCTCCACTGCCTTCTGTGGCAGAGAATTCCACAGATTCACAACTCTCTGGGTGAAAAAGCTTTTCCTCATCTCAGTCCTAAATGGCCTACCCACAGTTCTTAAACTGTGACCGCAAGTTCTGAACTCCCCCAAAATTAGGGAAATGTTTCCTGCATCTAGCCTGACCAATCCTAAGAATGTTATATGTTTCTATAAGATCCCATCGCATCCTTCTGAATTCCAGTGAATACAAACCCAGTCGACCCATTCTTTCATCTATTTATATATATGTTATCAGGGTTTAAAAATGTTTCCAGCACACTTTTATTGTTGATTAGAAATGCCATTCTTGAATAAGACAGTATCATTAAAAGTTCAAATTGCATCTTTGGATACGTAACCCAAGAAATTAAGACATATCTTGCATGTTATAATTCAATATTCTGACCAATTGATATTGGTATATTATTATCACCCATACAGAGATATCATGAACAACTTTGCTTGTATGCTATCCAGGTAAATTGTACCATGAATGAGTACAATCAAGCCTTACACGTGCAACAGGTGGTGAATACAAAGGGAAAAATATGCCGATGCAGAATATAGTGTTACTTCGTTAGTATTCCTCTGCAATTGGATCCTCGACTTCCTCATCCACAGACCAGTCTGTCCATATTGGTGGAAATGTGTCATCCTCGTTAACAATCAGCACGGAAGCACCTCAAGGCTGCGTGCTCAGCCCCCTGCTGTACTCACTCTATACTCATGATTGCGTATCCCGACATAGTGCGAACTCCATCATCAAGTTCGCCGACGACACCACTGTTGTGGGAAGAATCACTGATGGAGATGAGTCAGAGTATAGAAGTGAGATCGACCGATTGACCAAATGGTGCCAGCCAACAACCTGGCTCTCAACACCAGCAAAAACCAAAGGAACTGTTTGTGGACTTTGGAAGGGGTAGGATAGGGACCCACAATCCAGTTTATATCAACGGGACGATGGTGGAAAGGGTCAAGAACTTCAAATTCCTGGGCGTGCATATCTCCGAAGATCTTTCCTGGTCCCAGCACACTGATGCGATCATAAAGGCACATCAGCGCCTCTACTTCCCGAGAAGCTTACAGAGAGTCGGTATGTCAAGGAGGACTCTCTCGAACTTCTACAGGTGCACAGTAGAGAGCATACTGACTGGTTGCATCGTGGCATGGTTCGGTAACTTGAACGCCCAGGAGCGGAAAAGAATGCAGAAATTTGTGACCACTGCCCGCCCAGTCCATCATCGGCTCTGACCTCCCCACCATCGAAGGGATCTATCGCAGTCGCTGCCTCAAAAAGGCTGCCAACATCATCAAAGACCCATCCTGGCCACACACTCATCTCTCCGTTGCCATCAGGAAGAAGGTATAGGAGCTTAAAATCTGGAACATCCAGGTTCACGAACAGCTTTTTCCCCACAGCCATCAGGCTATTAAACACGCCATCAAACAAACTCTGAACAATAACAGCTTATTGCACTTTATCTGTTTATTTATTGTGTATATATATGGTCTATGGTATATAGACACGCTAAACTTTTATCTCCTGTTCTATATTATGTTTACATATTCTGTTGTGCTGCAGCGAGCAAGAATTTCATTGTCCTCTCTGGGACACATGACAATAAAACTCTCTTGTCTTGTCTTGAGCTACAGCGAAAGTGCAGGTAAAACAAAATAATGTTCAAACTGGGAATGTCTACTGAATACAAGGAATACTGTAATGTTATTGTCAAAAGACATCTTGCACAAGAAGCAGAGTATGAAAAATTCCAAAAATATCTTCCCACACAGTTTTGTTATTATTGTGCGAGGCAATGATAAATGTGCATCAACACACCATCACTTTTTTTTTAAATTGCTAAATGCTATTTGCTCAGTGTATGATATCCAACAAAATGTAGCACTGGATTTTGCTAACTGGCTGCTAGAACAGCTATGGATCTGTAAATTTGTCCAATGGGTCAGTTAATACATTGCATCTTGGTGAGCAGAAGAAGACAGTAAAAGTTAAAAAAAATACATTGTTTTGATTTGGTAACTTCTATAAGAGAAGTTGTCAGATTCCATCATTTCAACAATCTCTGACCTAATAATAATTGAATTGAAATTTACAAATATATGTGGGTTTTCTACATGTCTTTCGTCTCTTCTGTTTTTTGTTGTATTATTGCTTATAATATGAAATTAACCTACAGGTATTTCATCTCTTTATAGCTATTTCCTTTGCTTATTTAGTGACGAATAGTCCAATTTATATTTAATATAGTTTACAAAAATTCCACTAATATTTGATTATGTTTATTTTTTCCTTCAGCATTAACCCTTGGGAAAATTTCTTCCACTTACAATAAATGGTACTCCTAAATTTCTAATTCTCTAATCTTGTTCTGCAATTTACCATTTGGTACATGGAACATATTGTAGGCATTTTGTCTACAATGAGCTGTGATAAAGGCTTAGATTAATTAGTTAGGGTGATACTGCTACAGGCAGATGTGTGGTGAATAAAGCCGTGTATTTTTCATCATCTATCCAGATGCATTCACAGAGGCATGTATCGAGTCTTTCATGTTTTTTGCATCTATAGAAAACTACAAGGGGAAGATGGAGGGTTAAAGCAATGGTAATATTGCTTAATGCCAAGGGGATTTGGCAATACTTGGCAGATAATTATTGCTGGGTAATATTTTTGCCAACAAAAGACACAAATTGCTGGGATAATTCTCCATGAAATGTTTTCCCTATGACGTTCTCCGTGACTGCATGGGTTTTCACCAGGTGCTCCAGTTTCCTCCCACATTCTAAAGATGTGCAGGTTTGTAGGTTAATCAGCTTCTGTAAATTGTCCCTTGGGTGTAGGATAGAACTAGTGTACGGGTGATCGATGGTTAGCACCCACGGAGTGGGTCGAAGGGCCTGTTTTCATGCTGTATATCTAAAACTAAAATTAAACTACTCACCAATGGCATTTCATTGTCACAAATGGCCCATCTCATTGTTTGGGTTCTTTCTCCTTATCTACTTTACTGAATCTTTTAACAAGTTAAACACAAAAAAGCATTCTTTCTAAATTTAACCCCAAAGGCCCAACTTAATTCTGGTGAATTTACTTTCCAAGTGCAATACATTGCTCACTGGATCTGTGCACGACATTGAATGAAATGCTGCAGACAAGGTCCAATCACCTCTTTACATACCTGAAGCATTGCTACCTCCCTGTTGCAATTTAGCCACCTTGGTTGTTCTTTTTAGGTATCTACCACTGATTACTACTACTTGGAACCCAGTGAGTGGACCAGGCTACAAAGTTGCATCACACCATCCGAAAGGGAATTTGTCATGCTATTAATTTCCTTCCTTTCTTTCACTGGACTCATTACTGCTATAATGAGTTGGACATTTTTTCCACTGCTGGATATCTCAATATACATTTTAAATAATAACTTAGAAGTGATTTAAGAGGTGAAACAGACTCTTTTCCTCTTCTCACCATTCATTTATTCACTTTTGGAGGAATAATCTATAGATTATTGCTATATATTGGTATATCAATTATATTCATCTCTAAGATTTTCCAATGTACATAAAGACCAATACATTATACCATTTTTTTTTTAAATCAACTGGCAACCACCAAAATTCGAAATATCATTCACCTTTAATTTCAGTCATTGGTTTCCAACATTAACAAATGACCTAAATTATTTACCTTGTTTGTCACCCGTAAGAACCCATATCTTGATGTTTGCTTTCACAAGCGTTTCAATTGTCTGTGGAACACCATCCTGGAGTTTGTCTTCAACAGCAGTAGCTCCTAACAACTACAAAAATGTAAGCAATAAAATAATCTTTGCTGTGTTCCTTTTCACATTCATTTTAAAAAATATTTTCTATTTTTAGTCGTCAAGAATACATTTTTGATAGTCAAAGATAATAAGGGTTACAGGGCCAAGATGTGAAGATACAGGTCAGTCACAATCGTAATGAAAGGTGGGGAATGAGATACTGAAGGAATCAGACTATTCATATGTTTATATTGCTGTCATTTGTATTTCTTTCCATTTTGTTTTTCCTGTTTCTATGTTACACTTCATGGCCCTTGAAATGCTTTTGTTTGCTGCTTCCAACTATGACAAAAGGTGTTGAAATTGATTTGTATGAAGTTTAAAAAGGAAGGAAATAGAAAGGTAATTAATGATAGGAATTATAGTCGACGATAAGAAAATTTAAATATAACTTTAAATCCATCAGCAATTGAAAATACTTTTTCATCTTTTGTGTGGAAATATTTTTATCATATTTAAACTAAGAATTAATTTCTTCTCTCTGAAGATTAAGACGCATTTATTTTCATCTGGATGGCTGGAATTCAGCTTTGGAAAAAAATGCATAAAGGAGTCAGTGGTTTATTCACCACTTACTCAGTATTTTCTGTACTTTTAGTTTTAATCTGCAAAATATAGTTCCAATAAATTACTATGGAATTTGATCATGGGAATCAATTTCTGCAGACCATAGTATCACAGGACTAGCAAAAGCCTATACAGATGGAGCTGTGTTTCTATGGTGTCATATGTTTACAATTTGGTGGGGTTACAGAGCATAACTGCAGACAGCAATGTAAATTTAGTGGGCCATGAAGAGTTAGTAAGAATGGAGTTCAATGCTGAGGGAGAAGGTGTACTGAATATATCACAACCTGGATCATCACCAAGAACTGACAGTTCAACCAGTCCTCTTGATATTAAACAGCATTATCATTGACAAATTCCCCAACTTTCAATATTTTGGAAATGGAGACAAAGGGTGTTATTGCTGGCCAACAGATGGAGATGTGTTTTGGACTGGCCTGGTAATTCACCTGACCTGAACCAATTGAGAATTTGTGGTCAAATATCAAGGAGAAACTGAAAGGAAAGGACTGCATCATAAGACATAAGCTTATTGAGACCATAATTCAGCTATGGTATTGAGATTAAAAAATCCTCGGAGACGGTCAGAATCTGTTGATTTCATGCCAAATTGTGTCAAAGACATGATAAAGAACCGTGTAGAAGTCTAATATACTAAAGATGTAATGGTTAGATGATAATGAATAAATGATAGCCCTGCAACATGTATATTGACTGGCTCTATCCGAGTGTACACTTGATTCAATTAATTTGCCCAAGGATGTAAGCCTTACCCTAAACCAGCAGATCATTCCATCAATCAAAACATAACTAAAACTCTGATCTTGTTATCTTATGGATTGCGTGGTCTTTCTATTTGCACAAAAACGGTACACGATAGCACTACGATTTTTCGGCAGCTTACTCGCCGTTCGCCTGTGCTGCGAGTGCACCAAGTTTCGTTCCGATCAGTGGTCTAATGTAAAAGTTAGCGAGGTTTAAAAATCTTAAAACCGCGCGTGCGCAGACCGTCCCCGTCCCCAGTTGCAGGATGCTCTCCACCAGTCCCCGCCTGAAGCCGGTGAGGAGTGGCAACGGTAGGCCATGGCAGCGGCAGGAAGTGGCAGCGGTAGGCCATGGCAGCGGCAGGCCACGACAGCGATAGGCCACGTCAGCGGCAGGCCACGACAGTGATAGGCCACAACAGCGATAGGCCACGGCAGCGGCAGGCAGAGGTAGGCAGTGGCAGTGACAGGCAACGGCAGCGGCAGCGGCAGGCCACGACATCGATAGGCCACGGCAGCATCAGCGGTAGGCCACAACAGCGATAGGCCACGGCGGCGGCAGGCCACGGCAGGAGTAAGCCAGGACAGCGGTAGGCCAGGGCAGCGGTAGGCCACGGCAGCACTCCTCCCCACCCCACCAGCCCCTGACCGGCCCCCACCTGAACCCGTCCCCGTCCCCCAGCTGCAGGACGCTTCTCCCCCCACTCCACCGGCCCCCACCTAAAGCCATCCCCCTCCCCCGGCTGTAGGATGCTCCCCGCCGGCCCCCGCCTGAAGGCGTCCCCCTCCCCCGGCTACAGAACGCTCCCCGCTGGCCACCGTCCTTCCCCAGCTGCAGTCCATTCGGCCCACAACACCCGTAAAAGCCCAATAAAAGTCCATTTGGCCCACAATGTCCTACTAGCCCTCTGGAAACCAGTCCCTCTGGCCCACAACACCTGTACTAGCCAAGAAAAGTCTCTTTGGTCCATAATACCCGTACTAGCCCTCTGGAAACCAGTCCATTCAGACCACAACACCCGTACTAGCTCTCCAGAACCCCCCCCCCCCCAATATTACCAATGACCTGTCGTGGACCAAACTTCAGATTTTATCTAAAATGGCATTACAGGTAGATAGGGTGGTCAAGAATGCTTTTAGAACATTAACCTTTATTGCCAATCAGGGTATTGAATATAGAAGTTGAGATGCTGTGTTACAATTGTATAATACTTTGGTGAGGCTACATTTAGAGTATTGTGTTCCGTTTTGTCACCCAACTATAAAAAGGATGTCATTAAGTTGGAAAGAGTGCAGGGAAGATTTACGAGGATGTTGCCAGGACTTGAGGGCCTGAGCTATAGGGAGAGATTGCGCTTCGTACCTTGGAGCGCAGGTGGCTGAGGGGTGATCTGAAAGGGATGTATAAAATCATGAGGGGAATAGATAAGGTGAATGCACAGATACATGGATAGGAAAGATTTAGAGGGATATGGGCCAACGCAGCCAGGTGGGACTAGTGTAGATGGGGCATCTTGGTAAACATGGGCAAGTGGGCCGAAAGGCCTGTTTCTGTGCTGTATGACTATGACTAAGTACATTGATGCAAAAGCCAAGAAGGCACAGCATGTATGCAGTGACTCTTACAAACTTCCATTGATGCACCATAGAAAGCATACTGTCAGTTGCTTCACAGCTTGTTTTGAGAACATCTCTGACCAAGACTGTAAGAAATTGCAGGGTGTTCTAGATGTGGCCCTGTTCACTGGCTGGATGGTAAGTGGCAGAGGTCGGCAGTGCAAGGGCAATGGCTAGTGGTGTGCCTCAAAGATCGGTGCCTCAAGGATTTGTGTTTGTCAGCTATATTAATGATTTAGAAGAGAATGTACAAGGCATAATTAGTGATTTTTCAGATGACACTAAAATAGGTAGTATCATAGATAGCGCAGAAGGTTATTAAGAATCACAGCAGGATCTTGATAGGGTAAGTGGTCTGAGAAATGACAGATGGAGTTTAATTCAAAGTGGTGGATGTTGCATTTTGGGAACTCAACCAGTGAATGTTATGGGCCTGTCCCACTTAGGCGATTTTTCAGCGGACTGCCGGCAACTGTCAAGTTGCCGGCAGTTGCCTGATAAACCGGGAACTGGATCGGCGACTGTCAGAGTGGAACACACACAAACACACCGCAAAGGCGGGGGCCAGGGCAAGCGGCAGGAGCGCTGTCTGAAATTCACACGGTGCAAAGTCAAGGTGATGCAAACACACACCGCGATGAACAGGAAGGTTGCCGCTGTAATTAACACAGCTAGTACAGTGTGTGGTAAGTCCTTTAAAAAAGAGGGGGGTGGGGGAGAGTGGGGGGGGGGGGGGCGGGAGGAGAAAGAGTGGAGACAACTGTTAAGAAGCCAGACAACTTGTAATAAGCCAGAGATACACAGCTGTGAAGTTTGGCGGACATAACCGGTCGGTTATCCTTGGTTCTGAAAACTACTGCTTATGTTTTTTTCCCGCAATGAGCCAATGAAAATGACCGGTCAGCAAAGGCGATTAACAAAAAACACCTACGACTACCTACAACTACATGGCGACCCCACTACAA
This sequence comes from Malacoraja senta, assembly GCA_038087875.1. Taxonomy (NCBI): domain Eukaryota; kingdom Metazoa; phylum Chordata; class Chondrichthyes; order Rajiformes; family Rajidae; genus Malacoraja; species Malacoraja senta. The sequence continues at coordinate 353,850,381 of CM075977.1, forward strand.
CTGCACCTACGACTATAGGATTATTGATTATCTCCATGGCGACCAATTTTTGGTCGCAGAAAAATTTTCAACATGTTGAAAATTTTGCGACGACCATACTGAGGCTGCGTCTAGTTCCCAGAATGCGGGAACTCCTTGCGACCATGAAGGAGACTCACCAGAGACCACCAGCGAACATGTGGTGACCATGTGGCGAGCGAAGAGTCTCCTGCACTCGCCTAAAATGTCGCCTAAGTGGGACAGGCCCATTAGGGTCCTGCGAAGTGTGTAGAACAGGGGGAATGTCTCCGTGTCCTATGATTCTCTGACTAAATTTCTCCCCTCTTACCATAAACCTCTTTTCTCCAGTTCTAGACACTTCTACCCTGGGAAAACAACCCTGATAATCTGTTCTCTCAATCCCCCATTATCATTTTAAAAACATCGACTAAGGTCACCCCTCTGTCTCTTACGTTCCAGTGAGAATCAACTATCCAACTGATGCCTGGAATTGGCTACCTATTCTATGAGTAAAACATGTGTAATGGAGCTTAAAAGTATGGGATATGACTAAATTGAAACAGATCCTGAGTAGAATTAAGATGGAGGCACAAGCAACTGCGGATGCTGGAATCTTGAGCAAAATACAAAGTGCTGGAGGAACTTAACGGGTCAGGCAGCATCTATGGAGGGTATGGACAGATGATGTTTTGGTATGGACCCTTCTTCAATCACACTGAATCAGTCTGATGAGGGGTCCTGACTCAAAATGGTGCCAGTCCATCCCTCCACAGATGCTACTGCATTCCTTCAGGCCTTTGTGTTTTGCCTGAATAGAATGAATAAGCTGGACGTGGAGAATTGTGTCTTTATGGGAGAATCAAGTACTACGAGTTGTTTTAAATAAGGGTTCGTGCATTTAAGATAGAGATGAGGCATATTGTTCTATTTTAGAAGGGTCTTGACAGTTGTAAGTCTGAATATTTTTAAGGCAGAGAGAGGTAGATTCTTGATAAGCAAAATAGTGATAAGTTGAGTTGATATATGTTACCTGTTGAGGTGATATATGTTACCTTTTGAATATTGAGTTGAGAGATTACATCCTGTAGGCACAAGAGGCTGTAAATGCCTGAGATGCTTTTACCCAGATTAGGGGAATCAAGGACCAGTGGGCATAGGTTTAAGATGAGGGGGGGGGGGGAAGATTTAATAGGAACCTGAGGGGCAACTGTTTTACATAAAAGGTGGTAGGTATATGGAACAAGCTACCAGAGGAGATAGTTGAGGCAGGTATTATCACAACATTTAAAAAACATCTAGATAGGTACATGGATATAATGGGTTTAGAAGGATGTAGCTCAAATGCAGTGGGTGGAACTAGCGTAGATGGGGCATATTAGTTGGCATGGGCAAGTTAAGCCGAAGGGCCTGGTTCTACATTGTATGAATCTATGCTGGAATTTATAGCAAACAAAAGAGAGCTGCTGGAGGAACTCAGCAGGCTGGGAACAACTGTGGAGAGAAACAGATAGAAACAAGTGTCTGCAGATGTTGGAATCCGTAGCAAAAAAAGACTATGATCAAAAGATTACACATGAGTTACATTCGGATTAGTCACAATCAAACTAACAATGCAAGCTCAAGGGATCAAGTGGTCTCCTTCTAAAGTTATATAAGGTAGGTAATGCAAGATACAAATTACTTTGGTATCATGAGGGCAATCTATGGAATTTAAAATGGATCTTGAGAAATTTTGTTGAGAATTATTGAGTTGGAGTGTGAGATGCAGTCACTGGGATATGTTAGCAATGGAGAGAACTGTCTGAGCAGATTGAAGGTAACCTTACCAGTAATGGTTTAAATTGAGTTTGTGGTCAAGGGCAAGTGGATGTAATTGGAATTCAGGCAGATAAGTAAAGTACAAATGCATTGGTGGATCAGTCCTAGTTTGGCATTGTGTCAGCAGATATGAGATACTTGCTTTTGCTTTGAGCTTAAATAAAATGTTGTCGGTTGGATGAGCAAATTTTGATGACACCATTTATGGAGGACTGCTGAGATTGATCTGTTCAACTGCATAGTTACCAAGAATAGGAAGCAAATATTTCAAGAGGACTGATATGAAAAAAGGCAGATTTTACACTTATGCAGAAATAATCTTTGTTTTTTTTTCAAATAATCAAACAAAATGCAAAATATATTACGATACTTTCATATTGGTTCATAATAAGAAACTTTTCAAAACAAGATAAATAATATTTGATAAATATGCATTCAATAAATATAAAAATAAAGCATCTTACAATCTGCTAAATGCAATAATGCTCATGATATTAAGTTGCTTACAGTTAAATCCTTTTCAATTTCTTCATACATCTGAAACAGTAGTTCATCCCGGTTTTCTAATGCAATACTTGCTTCATGATACCGCTTCTGCCAGTCTTTGAAGTATTTTTCGTCTAACTGTTTATATGCCAGGGCTAGAGTGCGTAAACCGTCACCTGCAAAGTCCTACAAATAAAATGTTATGCTTTATACATTATCTCAGAATTATATACTTTAATAAAAAAATAACAAATAACTTAATATTATTTTTTTTACGTGTGAATGGTTAACGGTGGCAGCAAATTAAATAATTGGTAATTAGTGATCTTCTGACATTAAAAATGTGTCAAAAATAACACACTGCAGATCTCTTTCACATGTCCTGATAAATTCCCAATTTCCAAACACATGAAATAGCAACAGTATTATTTTCTTACAAAAATGTTGGCACTACAGTCAGTGGTGAGAAAATGCACTCACAACTGACTTTGAAGAAAGCTGCTCGTCACAATGTAGCAATTTTCACAGTGTGAAACTTTGTTTTTCCAACAACACGTCATTTTTTGTGATGCCCATGTCAACTGTTGAATTTATCTATACAAATCCCATTTACCTGCATTTGGTCCAGGGCCTACTATCCCTTGGGAATTCAAGTTGGGATAGGAAGGATAAGGCTGTGATCAGGATGGGAGGGTGGGGTTTGAAGGAAATAGTGTCGGTAGGTCTGGGAGTTAGTGGAGCAGACAAAATGTGTAGGAAAGAACTGCAGATGTTTGTTTAAACCGAAGATAGATACAAAAAGCTGGAGTAACTCAGCGGATCGGGCAGCATCTCTGGAGCAACATCCAGGAGCTGTGGTCTGCTGGTGGACGGTGGAGAGGCGAGTGTTGGCGGATTCGCTGGTGGAAGCCCGCAGGGGGCTGGAATAAAGTCTGAAGTAGGATCCGATCCGAAACGTCACCTATTCCTTTTCTAGAGATGCTGTCTTACCCGCTGAGTTACTCCAGCTTTTTGTATCTATCTGGTAGTGGGTTTGCTAAGGATCCTTGGAGACAGATAGAATTGGTAATCTGGGACATTGATAGAGATAGGATTAGGATTCAGTGTCAGTGGGATATGAGCTCAGAGGTTGGGGGAGGGAATTGTGAGACGTGTGGTCAGACGGGGTTGAGTATGTCCTTCGGATGCCCTTAAAATATCAGTAGGGAGGAAGTGGGAGGGTGAAGAATTGAACGATATATTTTTATTTCAAATATATATTCTTTAAAAAATCATCATTTAATTTCAGAAGGGCTGCAGGGAATAGCCAGGGAACCACAGGCCAGTGGCCTAACATCTGTGGTCGGAAAGTTACTAGAGAGCATTCTAAGGGATGAGATGGACATGTATTTAGATGATCAAGAGTTGAATAGGGATAGTCAGATGGTTTTGTACTTGGGAAGTTGTATCTCACAGACCTGATTGTGTTTTGTGAAGCTGTGACCAAAAAGGTTAATGAGGGCAGAGTTATAGATGTACATATGGATTTCAGTAAGGCATTCGACAAGGCAGGCTGCTCTGGAAGGTTAGATTGCATAGAATCCAAGGAGAGAAAGTTGAATGGATAGAAAATTGGCTTCCTGGAAGGAAGCAGAGGGCAATGGTGGAAGGATGTTTTTCAGACTGGAGGCCTGTGACTGGTGGTGTGCCTCAGGGTTCAGTGCTGGGCCCATTGTTGTTTGTCATCTATATCAATGATTTGGATGAGAACGTACATGGCATGATTTACAGGTTTGCAGATTACACTAATGTGGGTTGTGTTGTAGATAATTAAGGTGGTTGTCAAAGATCTTGATCTGTTGGGCAGATGGACTGAGGAATGGTTAATGGAATTTAATACCGAGAAATGTGATGTTGCATTTTGTGAACATGGGCAGGACCTACACAGTGAATGGTGTTCTAAATGGCTTGTTTCTGTGTTGTATGACTATGACCCCATGTGGTTTATGATCCTTTCTGCCTCATTGCTGTACCATCTGACATATCTGTGGACATTAAAGACAGGCATTTTCATAGAGTCATCGTCATTGAGTCATACAACATGGAAATACACTCCTCAGCTATCCAGTCCATGTGAACCTTCAGTCATCCACTTGTACTTATCCTACTCTAACTCGATTTTATTCTCTCCACATTCCCATCGAGTCATCCAGATTCTACCACTTACTACACTCTAAGGACAACTTACAATGGCAAATCAAGTTACAAACCATTTGGATGTGGGAGGAATCTAGAAGATCTGGAGACCTATGCAGTCATGGGGAGAACATGCAAACTCCATACTGACAGCACAGGGCTTCTGGATCAAACCCACATTGCTGAAGCTATGACGTTGCAGATCTACGCTTTCTGCCATCATACCACCATATATAGATTAAACATGTGAACAGTGGGGTTGCTTACAATTGTGGAATGGGAAGCAACTATGTACTTTTTCACCTAGCCTGTTCTACAACACTCCTCAGGGCCCCACTGTTCACTGTGAATGCCATGTCCCTGTGCTGAGCAATGACAAAGAATTCAAACAGCCATTTACTTTCTGATAACATATCATAGAAGTAACTGCAAATAAAATTGCTCTTAGTACTTAGTAGTTTATATTGCAGCTCCAGCAGACATCAATGGACATGATTTCTGTACACCACATACTCAGGTCAATGGCTTTCCTTGTTACAGCATGTTAAGACTAGAACCTTCCACATGCTACATAAATAGTGCTATTGATAGAACTATTTGATTGCTCACAGATCATATTCACTCTCCTACCAAGTGGTAATCAAAGAAAATTACTTAGTAGATAATCAATTGGAAGATAATGGTGATTTCAGCTTCCCTTGGAGTGATTGAGGGTAAGTACTGGCCCTCATTAACAATCATTGATGCAGAATTTTACTGCACAATTTAGACCTGCTTCAGAGTGATTGATGCATGTTGAGTGCCGTTCAAATGTAAAGTTGTTTGATGTCACTGCACATGCTCAGTAGTCTCTACAAGTCAGCTTAAAGTATCTGGTAGAGGCTTCTGGAATGGCATGCCACTGAGTACCTGATCCCTAATTTTGCACTTAAATGCACAAGAGCGTATATCAGATAATCTCACCGTTATTCTAATTGCAAATTCTGGACCACCATTAAATTAATGAATTGAATATGAAAAGCTTTCTTTGCACCTTACATTTGTTAATTGCTTGGAATTATTAACAAGAGCCAATGGGGAAAATGATCCCTACTAGATTTGAATTTTGAGAAAATTAATACATTTATTTGTTTTGGGGGATTGTGAAGTCAAGCATATTAAGATGTTTGGCTCAACATTTTTACACATTTAACAGAATATCAGTATCATTACTTACATCAAGATGTTCAGTGGTAATATCTTTTAAATGTTGAGATGAAGCATTTAGTCTCTCAAAAACAATAGTGTCAGCTCCCTTACAGTACAAATACAGATTCTTGTCAGGACCTCGAACTATGCAGCAAAATAAATTGAATTCCATTGAATATATGAATGTCAATATGATAGTATGTAATCATTAAAATTAAAAACAATTTTAGGTAAAACGCTCACCTATTACAGACATCCTTTTCCTCACATTATCAAAATCCAGAATAGAAAGCAATTCATAGATCCTAGATTCACCCATTTCAACCACTGTTATTGTTTCGGGAGTACGGGATTGGAAAATAAAGCCAAAATTTCTTGCTGCGGTGACAAGTGCACCTTCATCTGGAGATTGAGCCTGATACACAAGGTCACCTATTAAAAAAAGAGGCAGTAAATCTGGATAACTATTTGCAGCACCAACAAATGGAAATGTGTTTTAAATGTGAATAACTGCACACAAACCAATTTTGATTTAATTTACTAACCCCCAAAACTAAAATATAATAAAGCCATAGCATTTCTTTTAAACGGAAATATGCAACTGCATCAATTAGCATTTGGAATGTACATTATGTACTAGCTGCAGTTCTTATGCAGGTAATTCCACAGTATTATTAGATAGTGAGTTCTAGAATTTAGTCCCAAATATGATGGACATGGCAATATGTTTGCAGGTTATTGTGGGACTTGATGGGAACTTGCAAGTGATGGCCATTTAATTTCAAGGATAAGTAGTCATACTTGTTGGAGAATGTCATTGCCTGAAACTTGCATGCCCTTAACCAGTTTATGCCTAAACATAGTCCAACGTTGCCACATGAAGGTATGCCAATGTAATTAATTTGCAGATATGCCAATGTAATTAACCAATGAATAATTATTCGTGCACATGCCCATTTCTGAACGTACGATACATAGATACATAGATACATAGAAAATAGGTGCAGGAGTAGGCCATTCAGCCCTTCGAGCCTGCACCGCCATTCAATATGATCATGGCTGATCATCCAACTCAGTATCCCGTACCTGCCTTCTCTCCATACCCCCTGATCCCTTTAGCCACAAGGGCCACATCTAACTCCCTCTTAAATATAGCCAATGAACTGGCCTCAACTACCCTCTGTGGCAGAGAGTTCCAGAGATTCACCACTCTCTGTGTGAAAAAGTTTTTTCTCATCTCGGTCTTAAAGGATTTCCCCCTTATCCTTAAGATGTGACCCCTTGTCCTGGACTTCCCCAACATCGGGAACAATCTTCCTGCATCTAGCCTGTCCAACCCCATAAGAATTTTGTAAGTTTCTATAAGTTCCCCTCTCAATCTCCTAAATTCTAGCGAGTATAAGCCGAGTCTATCCAGTCTTTCTTCATATGAAAGTCCTGACATCCCAGGAATCAGTCTGGTGAACCTTCTCTGCACTCCCTCTATGGCTATAATGTCCTTCCTCAGATTTGGAGACAAAACTGTACGCAATACTCCAGGTGTGGTCTCACCAAGACCCTGTACAACTGCAGTAGAACCTCCCTGCTCCTATACTCAAATCCTTTTGCTATGAAGGATGACTACGATGACTATGATGACATTATTTTGTTACTGTGAGCGAGAGCATTATACAATGAAAAACATTTGTTTTTTGTGCTCTCCAAGTAAATCATACCATATATGAGTTCATCAGATCATGCAAAAGAGAAAATAAATAGAGTGCAGAATAGAGTGTTTATATAGACAGTGCAGATAAAGAAAAAGCGTCAAGTACTGCAACGATTTGGATTGGACAATTGGGATTTCATCCTTAGCATATGAGAGATCCATTTCTGCATCTGCTAACAATAGGGAAGAAGCTGTTCTTGAATCTCGCGGTAAGTGCTTGAATGCGTAAGATACATGGGTCAAGAACATTGTGGGAGAACAGCTGAATTGATGCCATGCCTGTGAAAAAAAAATGGACTTCTATTAATCATAATCATCTTTCTTTTTACAAGGTCAAATATCACTGGGTGGTGCCATCAGCGATGGCAGCCTTGCCAACGGGTTTGTCTATCTTTTCGACTTTTTTGTTATTTTTAGTGTGTTTTTAAAAGTTTGTGTTAATGTTCTCTGGTTTATTTAGGGGAGGGGATCGGGGGAAACGTTTTTCAATCTCTTACCTTGCCCTAGATGCGATTGTTTTCAAGATCTTATCTCCGGTCGCTCTGCGGCCTAACATCATGGAGCTGGCGGCCTTGCTCAAGACTGACTTTGAAGCCCCACCACGGGGCCGTGGATTTACCATCGGAGCCTGCGATCCCTTTCCTAGAATCGACGCTCCAACTGCGGCCTGTGTATTTCAACATCGAGGAGCTCGCAATCTCGGGTAGAGACCGATGTCGGGAAGCTCCAAAGTCGCAGGAGGTTCGACTAGCACCGACCCAGGGTCCGATCGCCCGGCACGGGGTAGCTGAGATCCCCCCGATGTGGGAGCTTGATCGCCCTGACGCGGAGGGCCCGGACGCCGGTTGCGGGAGCCAAGATCGTCCTGTCATTGGAAGGCTCGAGGCCCCCGCCCGCGGGAGAACAAAGAAGGGTAGAGATTGAACTTTTTTTTCACTTTCCATCACAGTGAGGAATGTGGTGGAGTCACTGTGGTGGATGTTAATGTTAAAATGTATTTCGTGTGTCTTGTTGCTTTTTATTAGTATGACTGTATGGCAAGTCAAATTCCTGGTATGTTGCAAAACATACTTGGCAAATAAAGTATGATTATGATATTCTTTTTGGTTCATACTCAAGCTTATTGTCTCCATAAACAGGTCAGAATCTCATTTCTTTCACTTCATGTAGTTATAGAGTCATAGTCATAGAGCCATACACTGTTGAAACAGGCCCTTCAGCTCAACTTACCCATGTTGACCAATATGCCTACCTACACAAATCCCACCTGCTGTTTTTTTTGGTCTGTATCCCTCTAAACCTTTCCTATCCATGTACCTGTCCAAATGTATTTTAAATGTTGTTATAGTAGCTGCCTAAATCACATCCTCCCGCAGCACAATAAATTTACCCACCACCCTCTGTGTGAAATGTTTGCCCCTCAAGTTCCTATTAAATCTTTCCCCTCTCAACTTAAATTTCTGTCCTCTGGTTCTTGATTTTCCCTATTCTAGGTAAAAGACTGTATGTTCGCCCTATCTATCCCCTCATTATCTAAAATACTCAAGCACTCCAAGAAATATCCTCGCCTGCCCAACCTCTCCCTGTACCTCAGCCCCTCACATCCTAGCAAGATTGCCATAAATCTTCACTGCACTCTTTCGAGCTTAACAACTTACTTCCTAGAGCAGGGTTACCAAAAATGAACACAATACTCCAAGTATGGCCTCACCAATATCTTGTATAAATGTAATATAACATATAGAAACAAGGAATTGCAGATATGAGTTTACAAAAAAAGACACAAAGTGGGTCAGGCAGCATCTCGGGATAACATTGAGAGGTGACAATTCAGGGACCCTTCTGACATAACAGCCCAAGTTCTACACTCAATACCCTGTCTGATGAAGGCCAAAGTACCAAAATCCTTTTCGACCATCCTAATTACCAGTGATGCTACTTTCAAGGAACCATGTACCTGCACTCCTAAATCCTTCTGCTCTACGACACTCCTCAGGGCACTACCTTTCACTGTGAAAGTCCTGCCCTGGATTAACTTCTGTAAATGTGCCAGTCATTCGCACAATGTGGTACAGCATAATTTTATTAAAGATCACTTACAGTACACTTCCGCATGTTGTTATGGCTTGTGTAGCGACTATTCGACTGCCAGCATGAGTTGAGTTCTGATAATATAAACCGTGTAGTAGGCGGATCTTCTACTAATAAAGCACTACAATTGGTTAGTGTGGCGTGACCAATCTAAATCTTTCCTTGTAGAAATGAAATGAAGGACAACTAAATGCAAGCCTATAAGCATAAACACACTAATATGTGATGGCTAAATAATACAGTACCCGAAACGTTATTAACGCATACAGGGACGTATAGATGGTTACACAAAATCTCCATATCTAAGGGGTGGCCTACAGATCCGTCCCGCACGTGTGCGGTATAGATCCGCATCTCCTCCCTTCACCGGGGAAGTGACCGGGGAATTAACCGGGGACGGTGCTGGAGGGCCGCAGGGTGGAGGTGGCGAAGCCGGCTAGCGGGACGCCGAACGTTGTGGTGAGGCCTTGGAGCGCACAGTCAGTGGTTGTTCTGCAGCAGCTGAGCGCGGGTCAGTCTGATAGTAGGAGGGTATATCAGATGCGTGACCTCTGCATACGAAACTGCAGGACGTGGTTCCTTCACAGGAAGGCGATGTTGACGGTTGCGTCTGTAAAGGCCTCTGTCGGCGCTTACCAGGTAGGAGCGCGGTTCCTTGGCAGGGCTGTGAATGTGATGCAAACGGCCATAGCCTTTGTCGGTCTGAAGGTGAACAACTTGCCCTCCTGGAGAGAGGTTTGAGTGGTTTGCTGGACTTGTCGAAAGATTGTTTCTGTGCATCGCGTTTCTGCTGGAATTGTTTCTGGACAACGGGAGGTGAACGGACCTGTGGCTGCAACAGCTGCTGGGGCACGAGCACGGGTAGGGCAGCACGGGTTTGACGAGTCATCAGGCGTTGGGTTGGAGACCCCAGTATTGGGTCGAGGACGATGTTCCTTAAGCTGAGCAGGTCCAATTATTCGTCAGATTTAGCAAGGTGTTGAAAGCTCCATTAATTGTTTGGCGCTACGGACTGCCCGTTCTGCGAGTCCATTGGACTGTGAAAATTCAGGGCTGCTGGTGACATGGCAAAAATCCCATCGTTGAGCAAAGTTTTTGAAACACTGACTGGCGAACTGACTGCTGTTATCAGATAGGAGACGCACAGGGCCGCCGTGCATGGAGAAGTGGCGTGACAACTTTTGGATGACTGCGTCAGATGTGATGGTTTGGAGTAGGTCCATTTTGAACCAGCCCGAATACGAGTCAACGAGAACCAGATAGTGTTTTCCACGCCACTCGAATATGTCAGTAGCGACCGTGGACCACGGCAGAGGAGGAACAGGGTGTGAGAGCAAGGGTTGTTTCTGTTGGTGTGGCATTAGGCTGTTGCAGACAGGGCAGACTTCGACTTTTTCGTGTATATACTTGGTCATACCAGGCCAGTAAAACATGCTCTGCGCTCGTTGTAGGGTTGCTTCCACACCGGGGTGGCCCCTGTGGATGGCATCAAAGTACTTGTCCTGAACAACAGCTGGGATGACTGCTTTGTGACCCTTGATTATAACCCCATCCTGTAGTACCAGTTCGTTGCGAACTAGGTAGTACGGGCGAATCGCAAGTGGGGTACTGTGTTGTTTATCCGGTCAGCCACGCCGGATGATTGAGGACAGTAATTGTAGAGTTTCATCGGCAGCCGTGTGCTCTGCCAGGCTGCTTAGGCATTCAGTAGGTACGTAAGACACCATCATTACCGTGAACTGGTCTAGTTCTGAGGGCTGTTGTTCGCAGGTTTTGCGTGGGGCTCTTGATAGCGTGTCAGCTATGCACATGTCCTTGCCCTTTTTGTAGACTATAGTAAAGTCAAACCGCTGTAGCTGCATCATCATCCGTTGCAGGCGAGCTGGAGCAGCGTGAATGGGTTTGTTCAGAATGGTGACCAGCAGCTGGTGGTCTGTTTCCACAATCAGAGATTTGCCAAAAATAAAGTCCTTGAATTTTGTGCAGGCGAAAACCACAGCAAGCAATTCCTTTTCGATCTGGGCATAATGTTGTTCAGTTTCTGTCAGGGTACAGGAGGCGTAAGCAACAGGTCTGCAGTGCCTGTAGGCAAGTAGAGCCAAGTCCATATTGGGGTGTGTCACATGTGAGCGTCACTGGCAACTTTAAAGCAAAGTAGGCGAGGGTTGGAGCACTGGCCAGTTGCAACTTGAGGATTTCGAAAGCTCTTTGGTGCTGTGGGTACCAGGACCAGGCAGTTTCCTTGGGAGTCAGTTCCCGCAGGGGGCAGATATATTGCTGAGGTTGGGAATTAATTTCCTCAGGTAGTTGACCATTCCCAAGAATCTCTGTAAACTCGTAACGTCAGTGGGAACTGGCATCTCATTGATGTCGGTGGTCTTGGATGGGTCCGGTCTGAGACCATTACAGGTGAAAACATGGTCGACATAGTTGACTTCTGTGGCACAAAATCTGCATTTTAGAGGGTTGAGCTTGAGATGGATGTCTTTGGCATGGTCTAGTACTTTTTTTAGATTGCCATCATGTTCAGCCGTGTCATGTCCGGCAACGAGAATGTCATTGACAATGATGGCGCACGGATACCCAGCAAATAATTGTTCCATTGTGCGCTGGAAAACCTCGTTAGCAGAGTTAATGTCGAAGGGCATTCTCAGGAATTTGTAGTGGCCAAAGGGGATGCCAAACGTGGTGAGATTGGACGAGTCAGGATCCAGCGGGATCTGCAAAACAAACTTTTGGCATCCAGAACAGAGAACACAGATGCACTGCCTATCTAAGCAGCAACTTCCTCTACTGTTCTCATCGGGTAGTGTGGGCGTTTGATCGCTGTGTTTAGGTGTCTGGGGTTGATGCAGATTCGGATTTCTTCCTTGTTTTTCTTTGTTGCAACCACCATGGTGGTAACCAATTCGGACGGGTCAGTAACTGTAGCAATGACACCCAGGGACACCATCCATTGTATACTCTGTCGCGCGTCGCATGTGGAATGCGGTATGGTGCTCGGACCACAGGTGTAGCATTTGGATCAGTGGCGATATTGTACTTGATGGGCAGCTTTCCAAGCTTGTCGTCAAATAGTTCTTTGTATTGTGAAAGCATCTGCAGAGTGGAGCCCTCAGTGGGAGAGATTTGATGGACAGCAGGCCCAAAGATAATCAGGCCTAGATCCTGGCAAGCGTTGATGCCAAGCAGAGTTGCAGAATCCCCCCGAACAATGAAAAACTTCAGTTTGTGAGCTTGTGACTCCACGTGGCAATTCAGCTCAGCTTCCCCAAGTGGGAGCATTACCTCTCCCCCATAGGCTCGTAACGTGGCCTTGGTGTTTTCAATACGTTCAGTATTACGAATTTGTTTAAATTCAGATAAGGACATGACATTACGTTTAGCACCAGTGTCAATCTTTGCAAGCGCAATGTTGCTGTTAACGAGGAGAGACATCAGGGTCAAGTTGCTTGTTAGTGGAAGCAAATAGGGAGTGGATGTCTGGACTGTTATCTTGGTTCACAGGGAGGAGAGCAGGGGATGGTGCTTCCAGCTCTTGAAATTCGTTATCGGTAGGTTCATGTTTTAACAGGTGTACATTGTATCTTGGGAATGAACGAGCCATGCGAGAACGACAGCATTTCATGAAATGGTTAAATTTCTTACATTAGTGGCAAATTTTACTGTAAGCAGCACAGAATTCGCAACCTGGAGCGTGGGAGCCATCACAGTTAAAGCACTATTCGATAGATCTCTGAGGCTACCAGGGTGGGGTGGGTTCTGAACGTCGGTTACGATAGGAGGTGTTGGTAGCATTGACATTGAACGGGGATCGTGGCCCAGAGTCCAAAGACTTTGTGTGGGAAGCCGTAAGTTCAGCGATTCTGTAAGCATGTTCAGTATCGCGAAGCAATTCGTCTCGTACCTTGTCACTGAGTAAACCTCCTACCAGTTTTTCATGGATGAGATCTTCACACAAATCTCCGAAACGACAGCGCGCAGCCATGTGTTTTAAATCACTGAGGAAGTTCTCAATAGGTTCTCCTTGCTGTTGGAAGCGAGCAAAAAACTTAGTACGTTCAATTATGGAGTTGGTTCGAAGGTCGCATAGCTGTCTGAACTTAGTGAGCAGGACTGCAGGGTCATCCATAGTTTCAGCAGGCACCACAACCTGGTTGTTGTGACCCATAACAGCAGGCGCGTATTTAAAACGCTCTGCGCGCTTCATTGCTTCAGGGCCAGCAACATTAAGTAGTATAGAGGCACGCACGTTATGTGCAGCGTTGCGATGAGCAGCACGAATGTAATGGTTGTAGTCGCGCTCAAAGATGTGCCAATGTTCAGTGATGTCCGAGTCAAAGATCAGAGTATCTGGACGGCGAAGCGAGCTAGCCATGGTAGCGATAACGAGTATACAAAACTAACTAGGTGGACAAAATAACAAACCGATATACTTAAACGCGGAGTGGAGGCAACCACTTCTTGACACCATGTAAATGACCCAGTCATTCGCACAACATGGTACAACATAGTTTTATTAACGATCACTTACAGTACACTTCAGCATGTTGTTATAGCTTGTGTAGCGACTATTCGACTGCCAGCATGAGCTAAATTCTGATAATATAAACCGTATAGGCGGCGCTTCTACTAATAAAGCACTACAATTGGTTAGTGTGGAGTAACCAATCTACAACTTCCCAAAATGTAAAACCTTTGGAGACAATAGACAATAGGTGCAGGAGTAGGCCATTCGGCCCTTCGAGCCAGCACCGCCATTCAATGTGATCATGGCTGATCATTCCCAATCAGAACCCCGTTCTTGCCTTCTCCCCATATCCCCTGACTCCGCTATTTTTAAGAGCCCTATCTAGCTCTCTCTTGAAAGTATCCAGAGAACCGGCCTCCACCAGGTGGGCCAAGGCAAAGAATTCCACAGAATTTCACAACTCTCTGTGAGAAAAACTGTTTCCTCGTCTCTGTTCTAAATGGCTTACCCCTTATTCTTAAACTGTGGCCCCTGGTTCTGGACTCCCCCAACATCGGGAACATGTTTCCTGCCTCTAGCGTGTCCAAACCCTTAACAATCTTATATGTTTCAATAAGATATCCTCTCATCCTTCTAAACTCCAAAGTTTACAAGCCCAGCCGCTCCATTCTCTCAGCATATGACAGTGCCGCCATTATGGGAATTAACCTTGTAAACCTACGCTGCACTCCCTCAATAGCAAGAATGTCCTTCCTCACATTAGGGGACCAAAACTGCACACAATACTCCAGGTGGGCCTGCACACAAAACTGCACACAATACTCCTCACTAGGGCCCTGTACAACTGCAGAAGGACCTCTTTGCTCCTATACTCGACTCCTCTTGTTATAAAAGCCAACATGCCTTTCGCTTTCTTCACTGCCTGCTGTACCTGCATGCTTACTTTCATAGACTGATGAACAAGGACCCTCCAGATCCCGTTGTACTTCCCCTTTTCCCAACTTGACGCCATTTGGATAGTAATCTGCCTTCCTGTTTTTTTATACCAAAGTGGATAACCTCACATTTATCCACATTAAACTTCATCTGCCATGCATCTGGTTTATCTAAATTAAACTCTATTAAACATTCCTCAGCCCTCTTGCCCAACTGATCTTGTTGTAGTTTTTGATAACCACCTTCAATATCTACAATACCATCCACTTTAATGTCATTTGCCAACTTACTAATCATGGCTTCTACATTCTGATCCAAATCGTTGATAAAAACCTAGCAGCATTCCTTGAGACAAACCATTAGTCAGTGGCATAGTCTAAAAAACAACCTTCCACCATCACCCTCTGCTTCCTTCCGTGATATCACTTCACTATCCAGTCGGGTAGCTCTCCCTGGATCCCTTGCGATCGAACCTTCCAGAGTAGCCTACCAAGTGGAACCTAATCAAATTCCTTGCTGAAGTCAATGCGGACTGGGAACACGGCCGGAGGCCTTTATCGAGACGCTGCGGTCTCGATGCCTCCCGGATTGCCGCGTAGAAGCCTGGGTCGGGGCCCGGCCGGGACCTCGTGGGTAGAAGCCCGGGTCGGGCGAAGCGGCCGATGGAGACCACGGCTGGGGCCCAGGTCGGCACCACGGAGGCGTGAAGTGGGTCGTCAACAGTGCGAGGCCTCGGCGGTGGCAGCGGTGAAGCCTCGCGATGATCGGGCCTCGGCGGTGGTGTAGCCTCGTGGCGGCGGCGATGCCTCATGGGTCGACCCACAGTCGATGAGAGCGTTGAGGAACCACCATGGGGAGGGATGGGAAGAACAATGGAGGACCCAGCGTGGGGGAACTGCTGTGAGGGGGAAGGTTGGGGGAGAACAATGGACAATAGGGAGAGGGGGGTGGGTGGCAAAGGACAATGGGTCCTGGCATGGAGGTACTGCAGGGGGAGGGGGTGGGGCACAAAAGGGGGAGTCGGCATGCTTTGTAAGTTTGTCAGTGCCGTAGGTGGCCGCTATTTGTATACATTGTGTATGCAAGCAATGAATCCCACTTTGCCTAGCCACCTGTGGCAATAAAGTATTCCTATTCCTATAGACAACTTCTATGGCTTTGCCCTCATCAACTATTTTGCATACCTCTTCAAAAAACTCAATCAGATTCATAAGACCTATGTGCAGAACCATGCTGACTTTGCCCAATTAGCCCCTGCCTATCCAAATGCATATCTTATCCCTCAGAATCCTCTCCAGTAATCTGCCTACCACAGATGTTAGGCTTCCTGGTCCATAGTTCCAAGGCATTTCTTTGTAACCCCTCCTAAATAGAAGTACAGCATTAGCCACCCTCCAGTCTTCTGGCACCTCACCAGTCTCTATTGATGATTCACATATCTCAGCCAGGACGCCTGCAATTTATTCTCCAGCTTCCCACGGAGTCCTTGGATATATTTGATCATGCCTGGGAGATTTATCTACCTCCATACACCTTGAGACGTCCAGCACCAATTGGACCATAATACTCATGTCTTTCTCCATGGTAAAACAATTTTCATTGAGGATCTTGCCCATCTCCACACAGACATGACTGCTTTGGCATCCAAGGGGCCATATTCTCTCTTTAGTTACCCTCTTTACCTAAATTTACATAACATTTATTTGAATTTCTCTTAATATTATCTGCCGGAGCTATCTCCCGCCCCCTTTTTGCCCTCCTCATTTCCTTCTTTAGTATGCTCCTCAGTTCACACTTGTTCCATGCCTCCTTTTTCCTGACCAGAGCCTCAATTTCCCTCATCATTTAGTGCACTTCAGACACACTAATCTGAGAACGTCATCATGGCCTGCTTCGGTAACTTGAACACTTTGTTGACAAATATTCTATTGACCTTCTGCACACTGACTGGTTGCATGAATGCCTGTTCAGCAACTTAAACACGCATTATACACCAAACTAAAGGGCCTGTTCCACTTGGACGACCTAATCCACGAGTTTAGAAGACCCTAGACGAGTTGAAATAAATGTCAAGGTCGTGTTGACTCGCCGATGTAAAAGACCTCCTATCACACCCTACGACTATGTCTATAACCTCCTACGACTATGACTACGATCTCCTACGACTATGTCTACAACCTCCTACGAACCCCCTCGACCTCAGTCTTCCACACCTAAGACCAACTACGACTAGCTACGAGTGGAAAATGATCACATGATAAAATGTCATGTTTGCATTTTTTTTCTCGGGCCAGTTACCGACCTACGACTACCGATGACTACCCACAACTATCTACGACTACCTACGACTACCATCACGACCTACCTACAACCTACCTATGAGTAAAAAGTATCAATTTTTTCCATGCCGACCTTTTTTTTACTCGTGGACATTTTTTATCAGGCTGGAAAAAATGCCGCGACCTACTTGAGGCCACGAGTAGGCGGAGACCACTTACGAGCATGAGGAAGAGTTACGAAGACCTCCTACGACCTCGTGGCGACCATGCTGCGAGTACGAGTCAAGGGCAAACTCGGCAGAGGTCGCCAATTAGGTCGTGAAAATGGGACAGGGGCTTAACACAATGAGCTGAATGGCCTCCTTCTGTGCTGCAACCATTCTATGCCTCTATAACCTATGAGTGATCTGGCCAAAAATAGTGAGTGAACAACATCATTTTTTGGTTAATAGCTCTTCCTTTAATTGCTCACACTGCTTTATTTTATAATTTACCTTTGTTAAAAAAAAAATTAGCCTCTATTAAAAAGCCTAGAACAAGGCTAGAACCAGTTTTACTGTTCCTGACAATAAGAATTTACAGGTAAAGACTCACCTTTTAAATCCCAAACAAACATTAGGTTCTTAACTCTTAACTCTTAATCAAATAAATTAAAATAAATCTAATCAAATTAAAAATTTAAACACTCAGGAATAACAATACGATTATTCCTGAGCAATAACCAGCAACTCCACTTGCCCCGTTTTCTTTATCTAAATACTTTGTAGCCACAATTGTTTAGTTTGCATTCCTGTTCATATTTAAGCCAATTCTCTATGAAAACTACCATCCGGCAATCAGCAACTGCAAGTTTTCAATCTAATTTGTAATAGTCTTTGCATTAACACATCCGTCCCAACACGTACTAGTTTGTTTTATTTATTTTCTTTACTTTTTGTTCACATTCTTTCTTCACATTTCTCGGTCCTGTTGCTATTTGATTTTTCCTTTGTCTTCATGCATATTGTGCTCAATTACAGCTTTTTTTTAAACCCTCTATACAGTGGAATACTGCTATTTATTTACATAGGTAAACAATGATGCTTTGAGTACTGATAAGAGAAGGCAAAGTATTTTAATAATTATCTTTTTAAAAAGAAAATAATGATCCTTGGGCTAGAAATTGTTAAACGCACAGTAATGTGTTCTTAATATGGTGGGTTACAGTGGGAAACATGTCTGTCTATTTTGGGGCTCTTCCTAATGTGCTTGTGTAAGTCATGTGAGTCTTGGGCATTTGGTACAGATAGGCACAGTAACACACGGCTCCAACTTAATATACATTATCTCTTGCCACAATGCATTCCCTCAACCTTACACTTTCCCTCAATTATGTGGTATATGCAAATGAATATATTATCCATATTAGTAAACCTCCTCTTCCTCATGAATGACAATATTTCTTACCCTTCAACTTTTCCTCGGGCATCACTGTGTGGCATAACGACAGCAAACGAAGGAATTCATGGACTTTAGGATCACCAATTTTAACAGCTTCAACAAGACTGTGGTCATAGAACACAAATTTCAGATCTGCCATGGAATTAAATGAAAAGTCCACTTTCTCTGTTTGCTGTGGAGATGAAAAAAATGACCTGTTAGTATTTTCAAAAGACATATTCATTACTGCATGTGTATTCAAGTGAAAAGAATTACTGAAACAATAACTTTGTTGACAACAAGGGAAATACTTGCTTGCATGAAGCAACCAGTTTGACATTGTGATAAGGTTTTGTTTAAAAAAAACTGTTGCAGTATCAGTTAATGCACTTGCCTTCATTCTGAAGCTATCCCTTGAGATTTAGGAAACATGAATGACTAGGATTAAATACGTAAAGTGAAATATGTCTAAAGCTGTGACCCTCATCTAAATGTTTAAGTGACTCTCCCATGACCAGGATTGGTTGTGCCATTTCCTTAAACCTACATGTTGACATTTTACAGGCATATTATAGTCAAATTTAAGAATCTCATAACAATATAACTTTTCCATCAAATTCAACCAAACTAATTTGGTGGAGTTAAAATTAATCTTTCCTGTCCTTATTGCTGTGAATACCTCTTAAAATTCTTGCACCTGAACTGGTCTTAGATTTGTATGGTTCAATACCTGGGATGTGGTACAGGTTCACCACCTCTCCTGTATTTAAGGTCGACTCGTAAATTTCAACCAGGGCTCCCGCAATTTCCTCTCTGGTTTCCCACAATGTCCTTGGATCTATCAGATCAGGCCCGGGAGATTTGTCTACCTTCAAACACGACAATACTTTCAGTACTTCTTCGACAATAACCCTGACTGCTCTCAAGACACTTCCAGTGACTGCTCCAATTTCCTCCATCCTACTGTTTTTCTCCTCGGGAAAAACAGAGGAGAAATACTCATTTAGGACCTTGCCTATCTCATGAGGCTCCACACAGAGGTGACCACTTTGATTCCTGAGAGGTCCCACTCTCTCTCTAGTTACCCTTTTCACCCTTATGTATTTATAAAGTCTTTTGGGATTGTCCTTAATGCTACCTTCCAGAACTATCTCCTGACCCCTTTTTGCCCTTCTGATTTCCTTTTTTAGTTTACTCCTTAGTTCCCGAAACTCCTCCAGGGATGCACTTGATCCCAGCTGCCTATACCTGTCCCATGCATCCTTCTTGTTTTTGACTACATTTTTCAAAAGGAGCCAACTTGGTTTCTCATTGGACTTCTCAGTGAGTCCAGCAAAGAAATACAAACTTTGAAAATTTCCCTGGAGATATCAAGTGAACCCAGTCAGGATCATAGTCCATACAGCATGGAAACAGGCCCATGTTGACCAAGATGCCCCAACAACACTAGTCCCACCAGCTTGCATTCGGTCCATATTCTTCTAAACTTTTCCTATCCATGTACCTGTTTAAGTCCAGCACTTGTAGCAATCCAGTGCCCCAAATGGAGGAAATTGCTGTTGGAGGAGAGTAATTTTCTTTTCCTTTTTTTATGGATTGGAATTTATTTGAGTTTTAAATGCATTTTTGGTATATTTTAATTCATAAAAAATAATTCTCTAAAAAGTTAATATTTTGTTTTTCAAGTTACTGAGTATTTTTACTTGCCAGTCATAGTCATAATTTAACAGTATGGAAACAGCCCCTTCCCTTGACCATCCAACCAAGATGCCTATCTTCGCTCATCCCATTTTCCTGCATTTGACCCATATCCCTTTATTCCTTTCCTATCCCCTTATCTGTCCAAATGTTTTTAACTGCCGTGATTGTACCTGCCTCTACCAACCCTGCAGGTATTCCTTTAAGTTATATCCAGTAAAATACTGCCTTGATGTCAGCTCATGTTTCGTCCATGTTTAGTGAAGTCCACAGTTGAGTGGTCCAAAACTTCAACTGCAAATCAATAAGTGTCACCTTAAGAGCTCTGTTAATGACACCTTGATGATAGATAGATTCTTGATTAGTATGAATGTCAGGGGTTATGGGGAGAGGCAGGAGAATGGGTTAGGAGGGATAGATAGATCAGCCATGATTGAATGGCTGAGCAGAATTGATGCTCCTATTACTCCTGACCTTCCATTGTTATGGAGTGGTGAATCTGTGGAATTCTCTGCCACAGAAAGTAGTTGAGGCCAGTTCATTGGCTATGTTTAAGAGGGAGTTAGATGTGGCCCTTGTGGCTAAAGGGATCAGGGGGTATGGAGAGAAGGCAGGTACAGGATACTGAGTTGGATGATCAGCCATGATCATATTGAATGGCGGTGCAGGCTCGAAGGGCCGAATGGCCTACTCCTGCACCTATTTTCTATGTTTCTATGTTTCTATGTTATGTTGAAAATTAAGGGAATATTGATTAGGTAGAAATTAACTACACTGGATTTACCTTGCTTTTTTATGAACAGGAAATAACTGGGCAATTTTCCACGTTGAACAGAAGGATACCAGTGTAGTTAATGCACTGGGACGGTTCGGCTAGAGATACAGCTCATTGTGGACTGTAAGTCTGATTCTCTTAGCTGAATTTTACCATTCTTTTTAAACATAATGATTAATCTAATTTCTTCAGGTTATAATTTAATGCATTTATCTAACAAATACATTTGTTCATGTTTCAGGTTACAGGACTTGACCTGAAATGTTATATCAGGGTTTTTTCAGAAGATACTGCCTAATTTACTAAAAGTTTCCTAAATTTTGTTTTTATTTCAGATATCCAGCCTTAGCAATTGTTTTAATTTTAACTTATTGGAAGAAAAAGAGTCTGGATCCCAATGATTTGCCTAGAAATTTTACATACTTCAATGCTCATCTGATCTCTGATCAATAAGTAACAAGAAAAGTCTATAAAATGAAAATAAAATGCTGATCTTAACAATTTCTCTGAATTCCTTTTGACATTGCAATGAGATGCTTAACCGAATATTGAATCAATAACCTGGTAATGCTATAGTCACAACAACAGAAATGGCATTACCATGTGATGATACCTTGATCATAATTTAGTCGTAGACAGATACAGCACTGAAAGTGGGCCTCTGGCCCACAAAATGCACAACAATCACCTTTTCACTAATCCTGCATTAATCCCATTTTTAATCTCTTTACATTACACCAATCACCTATACATTATGGGCAATTTACAGTGGCCAATTAATCTATCAACCCACGATTTTGGGAGGAAACCAGATCACCAAGAAGAAATTTAGGTGGTCACAATGAGAATGTGCTAAATCCACACAGAACATACCCGAGCTCAGGACCTTACACTACATCTGTTACATTGTGAGTTAGCGGCTTTTACTAACTGTGCTACCGTGGAGTACAAGAATCTAGCAGCCAAATATATCACACAATCACAGACGATGAATTGAAAGATGATTTATCTGTTATATACTTGTTTTTATTCAATGTTATATGGTATACTATAATTCTGAACAAGGAAAGAATATCTTACAGCAGTGATATCTGTCCTTTGTCCATTGAAATCATAAACGTTACCTGTTAATACATAAAACAAGATATGTTTTAGCTTGATACAAGGAAAATCTATTCTAATATTTTAGAATAGTTAGAAAGTCATATTTATTTCAATATCATTAACTAGTTATTTCATACATATATTTCCAAAAGCACGTTCTGCAGTTTCTCCAGACCAGAATGATTCTAGTATGTACTGTTGGTAACTTAAATCACTAAGGCATTAGCGCCCAAATTAGTTTCATTTGCCTTGATCATTATCTGGTAAACACCACAGAGGTGTACCTAAGATAATGCTGCTGAAGATGTTTCAGGAATCATCTGAACTTATTCTTTAATTGAATGAACTAATAACACTTAACGCTGCCCTCCCTCAATAGCAAGAATGTCCTTCCTCAAATTAGGAGACCAAAATTGCACACAATACTCCAGGTGTGGTCACACCAGGGCCCTGTACAACAGTAGGACTTCCTTGCTCCTATACTCAAATCCTCTCGCTATGAAGACCAACATGCCATTTGCTTTCTTCACTGCCTGCTGTACCTGCATGCTTACTTTCATGGCAAACGATGGAATCCAAAAATAAAAAGTAGAACGAAAGCTTTTATAACACATCATTATAATTCTTTTATTTTATCACATCTATTAGGATCGAGCCTACAAAGATCATGTAAGTTCTTTTCCTAATGATCATTAATACAAAAGAGAAAAGTAAAATAATTATGTTATCCCTGTACTGTCTGAAAATTCAAACCACAAGACAAAAGTTTAATTATTTTTACCTTATTGCTTGTACCGAGCACAGATTTAGAATACCTCGTTTGTTTCAAATGACTGACTGCATTCACATTACAATTGGATTAAATAGGATGAGCAAAAGGGAATGCTCCATTTGTACAAGACCAAATAAATTACACTTATCGAGGCTGATCAAACTTGTTTGATTTCTGAGAGGCCTTCCAATATGCTGCTTAAGTGAAAAAAATAGTGAAGTGCTTGGAAAAATGGTACATGTGACTGAAAATGACAATAGAGTCATAGAGTGATACAGTGTGGAAACAGACCCTTCAGCTCAACGTGCCCACACCGGCCAACATGACCAAATCTACACTAGTCCCACCTGCCTGCGTTTGGTCCACATCCCACCAAACCTGTTCTATCCATGTTCCTGTCCAACTGTTTCTTAAACGTTCGGATAGTCCCAGCCTCAACTACCTCCTCTGGCAGCTTGTTCCATACACCCACCAATTTGTGTGAAAAAGCTATCCCTCAGATTCCTATTAAATCTTTTCCCCTTCACCTTAAACCTATGTCCTCTGGTCCATGATTCTGGTCACGTCTTCAAAAAACTCAATCAGATTTGTGAGACATCACCATGCTGACTATCCCTAATCAGCCCTTGTCCATCCAAATGCATGAATATCCTATCCTTCAGAATACCCTCTAGAAACCTTCCCACTACAGATGTTAACCTGACTGGCCTAGCATTTTCCCTTCTTGAATAGAGGCACAACATTTGCCACCCTCCAGTCTTCCGGCACCACTCCTGCATTTAAAGACGACTCGTAAATTTCAAACAAGGCTCCGGCAATTTCCTCTGGTTCCCCACAATGCCCTCAGATATATCTGCTCAGGCAATAGACAATAGACAATAGGTGCACGAGTAGGCCATTCGGCCCTTCCAGCCAGCACCGCCATTCAATATGATCATGGCTGATCATTCACAATCAGTACACCATTCCTGCCTTCTCCCCATACCCCCTGACTCCGTTATCTTTAAGAGCACTGTCTAGCTCTCTCCTGAAAGCATCCAGAGAACCGGCCTCCACTGCCCTCTGAGGCAGAGAATTCCACACTCACAACTCTCTGTGTGAAAAAGTGTTTCCTCATCTCCATTCTAAATGGCTTACCCTTTATTCTTAAACTGTGGCCCCTGGTTCTGGACTCCCCCAACATCGGGAATATGTTTCCTGGCTCTAGCGTGTCCAAACCCTTAATAATCTTATATGTTTCAATAAGATCCCCTCATCCTTCTAAACTCCACAGCATACAAGCCCAGCCGCTCCATTCTCTCAGCAGTCCCGCCATCCGGGAATTAACCTTGTGAACCTACGCTGCACTCCCTCAATAAGAATGTCCTTCATCAAATTTGGAGACCAAAACTACTCACAATACTCCAGGTGTGGTCTCACTAGGGCCCTATACAACTGCAGAAGGACGTCTTTGCTCCTATACTCAACTCCTCTTGTTATGGCCAACATGCCATTCGTTTCTTCACGGCCTGCTGTACCTGCATGCTTGCTTTCATTGACTGATGAACAAGGACTCCCAGATCCTGTTCTACTTCCCCTTTTCCCAACTTGACACCATTTAGATAATAATCTGCCTTCCTGTTTTTGCTACCAAAGTGGATAACCTCACATTTATCCACATTAAACTGCATCTGCCATGCATCTGCCCACTCACCCAACCTGTCCAAGTCACTCAGCATTCTCATAGCATCCTCCTCACAGTTCACACTGCCACCCAGCTTTGTGTCATCTGCAAATTTGCTATTGTTACTTTGAATCCTTTCATCTAAATCATTGATGTATATTGTAAATAGCTGCGGTCCCAGCACCGTACTTGCGGTCCCCCACTAGTCACTGCCTGCCATTCTGAAAGAGACCCGTTAATCCCTACTCTTTGTTTCCTGTCTGCCAACCAATTTTTTATCCATGTCAGCACTCTACCCCCAATACCATGTGCCCTAATTTTGTTCACTAATCTCCTATGTGGGACCTTATCAAATGCTTTCTGAAAGTCCAGGTACACTACCATCCACTGGCTCTCCCTTGTCCATTTTCCTAGTTACATCCTCAAAGAATTCCAGAAGATTAGTCAAGCATGATTTTCACTTCATAAATCCAAGCTGACTCGGACCGATCCTGTTACTGCTATCCAAATGTGCCGCTATTTTATCTTTTATGATTGACTCCGACATCTTCCCCACCGATGTCAGGCTAACTGGTCTATAATTCACTGTTTTCTCTCTCCCGCCTTTCTTAAAAAGTGGGATAACATTAGCTACCCTCCAATCCACAGGAACTTATCCTGAATCTATAGAACATTGGAAAATTATCACCAATACATGCACAATTTCTAGAGCCACTTCCTTAAGTACCCTGGGATGCAGACCATCAGGCCCTTGGGATTTATCAGCCTTCAGTCACATCAGTCTCCCATCACCATTCCCTGCCTAATGTGGATTTCCTTCAGTTCCTCCGTCACCCCAGATTCTCTGGCCACTAGTACATCAGGAAGATTGTTTGTGTCCTCCTTTGTGAAGATGGATCCAAAGTACCTGTTCAACTTATCTGCCATTTCCTTGTTCCCCACAATAAATTCACCTTTTTCAGTCTTTAAGGGTCTAACTTTGGTCTTAACTAATTTTTTCCTCTTCCCATATCTAAAGAAGCTTTTACTATCCTCCTTTATATTCTTGGCTAGCTTACCTTCGTGTCTCATCTTTTCTCCCTGTATTGCCTTTTTAGTTATCTTCTGTTGCTCTTTAAACATAATCCAATCCTCTGGCTTCCCGCTCATCTTTGCTATGTTGTACTTCTTCTCTTTTATTGTTATACTGTCATTGACGTCCCTTGTCAGCCTCGGTCGCTCCTTTCTCCCCTTGGAATCTTTCTTCCTCTTTGGAATGAACTGATCCTGCACCTTCTGTATTATTCCCAGAAATACCTGCCATTGTTGTTCCATTGTCATCCCTGCTACGGTATCTTTCCAGTCAACTTTGGCCAGCTTCTCCCTCATGGCTCCACAGTCCCCTTTGTTCAATTGTAATACTGACACCTCCAATTTACCCATCTCCCTCTCAAATTGTAGATTAAAACTTGGCCCTGGAGATTTGTCTACCTTCATACACGATGGTACCTTCAGCACCTCTTTGACCGTAACACTGACTGCTTTCAAGACATTTCCATTGACTGCCCCAAGTTCCTCCATCCTCCTGTCTTTCTCCCCTGGTAAATACAAGGAGAAATACTCATTGAGGACCCTGTGGCTCCACACAGAGATGAACCGCTTTGATTCCTGATTCTCTCTAGTTACCCTTTTACCCCTTAAGTATTTATAAAATCGCTTGGGATTGTTCTTCATGCTGTCTGCCAGAGCTATTTCCTGGCCCCTTTTTGCCCTTCCTTTTTTTAGTTTGCTCCTCAGTTCCCGAAACTCCTTCAGGGATGCACTTGATCCCAGCAGCCTATACCTGTCCCATGCGTCCTTTTTATTCTTGACCAATGCCTCAATTTCCCTTGTCAGCCAAGGTTCTTTATGTTTGCCTACCTTGCCCTTCACTCTAACAGGGATGTTCATATACTGAGCTTTTGTCATCACTTTTGAAAACATCCCACTTGGCTGATGTTCCTTTCCCCTCAAATAACCTGCTCCAGTCAACTTGAGCGAGAGCTTCTCTCATACCCTCAAAGTTGGCCTTATCCCAGTTGAGCATTTTAACACGTGGGCCCTCTCTGTCCCTATCCATAACTATCTTAAACTTAATTGAACAGTTGTCATTGGTCCCAAAAGGCTCCTCCACAAACACTTAATTTACTTGCCCTTCCCAATTTCCCAATACTAGATCAAATGTTGCTCTCTCATGCATGGGGGCCTCTACATACTGCTGGAGAAAATTCTGCTGAACATCTTTAAGAAATTGCACACCATCTAAACCCTTCAGACTATGATTTTCCCAGTCAATATTGACCTACATCAACCTTATTTGACCTGCAGCTGTCTGCAATCTCCTGGCATATTTGTTCTTTTAATTTCCATTGACTATTCAGGGGTCTGTAGTACACCCCAACAAGGTGATCATTCCTTTCTTGTTCTTCTGATCCACCCATATAGCATACTAGACAAATTGTCTGTAAAGTCCCCTCTGACCACTGCCGTGACATCCTCCTTAACCATAATGCAATCCCCCACCCCTCCTCTTTTACCCTTACCCCTATCGCTCCTGAAACTCCTGTACCTCGGAACATTGAGCTGCCAGTCTTGCCCTTCTCTTAACCAGGTTTCAGTAATGGCTACAACGTCCCAGTCACACGTACCTATCCATGCCCTAAGCTCATCTGCCTTCCCCATAAGGCCCCTTGCATTAAAATATGTGCAGTTTAAACCAACCCTCCTTCCTCGCTCTCTGCCTTTCATCTGTCTATTCTGTCCACTAGCCTTTCTCTCACCGACCTCCATAACAACCTCTATTCTCTCACCTGCCTCTATCCTGTACGAGATCCCACCCCCTGCCAATCTAGTTTAAACCCACAGTCACATTTCCAGAAGATTTTCCAGTAATTATAGCAAAGATTAGGAGATCTTATACTTTTCAATGATAGACACAAAATGCTGGAATAATTTAACGGGTCAGGCAACATCTCTGGAGAAAATACACAGGTGATGTTTCAGTTCGGGAGCCTTCTTCAGACTGATTGTAATAGGGAGAGTGGGGAAAAAAAGCAAGACAAATCATGGCCAGTGATAGATAACCTCAGGCAAGGAGGGTCCCTGATAGGATGATTTGGGGGGAGAGACGTGTCTTGTACTTTTCAGTTCCTTACCATATATTTTGCCATTGATTGTGCATTTGCTAAATATCATAATGTTTTGTGTCAGAGTTCCTGTCTTATCAGAGAATATATACTTGATTTGTCCAAGCTCCTCAGTTAATGTAGTTGTATGTGCTACTGCAGGGATATCCTTATTTGGATAATACATTTTACTATCCCAATTGATGTAGAAGCTGCTGCCCAGGCGTATAACTTCAATGCTGTTGAAAAAACACAAGATAGAATATTACATGAAAAATCAATTATTTTCATTAAAACATTCATACATTTACTTTTGCTAAAACAGTAATCCATTTTGTATAATGATCTTCATTTTTATTCTCTTCGTTCAGATGTGCAATATTGTGATAAATCATTCATTGACATTTACTTGAAATGAGACTTCCGGTGGCGCCATGGAGTGGTGAAAGGCGCAGCATTTACCTCTGCTCCCGAAGAATGCTTTAAAGCGATAAAAAAGACGAGCTGGAAGACGGGGGCGTCTTAAAAATTACTACCGGAGCTGTTCTTCTTATCGTGTAAGAGGAGTTATCAGAATTCCCGCTGATAACGGGGCTTACTGATACTCTTAAATGCACAAGAATCCCAAGAGACTTGCTACAAGATCGCAAATAAAACAACGTACCATAGAGCTGGAGAAAACGCACCTAACAACATCAAAAAGTTCTGAGGAAGACCCACAAGCTCTAAAAGGAGTTGCAGAAATGGCTGAAAGGGCTGAAAAAGCTGCAAAAGTAAGAGAAAAATAAATGGAAGACTATAGAAAAATCGATAATTAATGAATTTGCTAGCTTGCTGCACGCTGAGATTAACACCCTAGACGAAAGCTTGACTCTGAATATGCAGCGTTGGAAGCTCGAGATTATTGAAGAAATCAGTACTTTTAAAAAACTTATTGATAAAGTTGAGACTGATTTATCGGAAGAAATTGCAAGGCTGAAAAAAGAATGCAAGCAAATGTGTCCGGTGATTTAATTATATTGATTTAAGTTAATTCTATAATAATTTACTAATATGGGGGTAACTGATTTGGAAAAGTAATTCATGATATGCTCTATACAGAGTTGAAATTAGATGGAAGGGAATTGATTTAAACACGAGGTAATTGGCAGACAGCCAAGAATGTACTCTTGGTTAACCCCTTCCAATCTGAAGGAGTATTTCATTGTAAGACAAGGGCCTCAACGAAGCTTAATACAACAACTGCTATTACATAGTAAATAGAAATTCATGAAAAGAATTAATCAGATTTAGATGTTGGATGTATTTCTATATACCTTTGTATAGACCCCCCCCCCCCTTCTGATACTAGATGGCAAAGGGAGTGGAGGTAAATATTTATTACTAACAACGACGGAAGTCGTAAAAATAATTTCTACCACCTTTTGGTGGGTCTTCTATAATGTCACTATTTGTTTTTATTAGCAGTGCAGTGTTCTTATCACCGTACTGCAATATCACTTGTCATATTTTTGAATCACTTTTTACTTTTCTGATTTCTTTGTTAAGGATATTCTTTAAAGGGATGTGCCTAGAATACCAAGAAGAGATAAGTATACACTCCGCACCTGGAAGATCAAGGTATTGTGTTGCACCATATGGCATAAATGTATTAAATTCATTGAAAATGCAAGACACCACACAAAATAAAATAGGTGGAATTACAGAATTTTGTAGCTGGAACGTAAGGGGTATGAATGACCCAATCAAAAGGGGTAAGATCTTGGCACAATTAAAGTCATTCAATGCCGACATAATTTTTTTACAGGAAACACACTTGAAATTACAAGCGCAGATAAGGCTGAGGGCTAATTGGATCGGTCAGACATACCAATCCTCATATAGTACTAAACCTAGAGGTACAGCAATCATAATTCGAAAAGGAATACCATTTAAACTAAAGAATAAAATAATAGACAAAGATGGGAGGTATGTCATAGTTACGGGAGAGATAAACTCGACCACAGTTACCTTAGTAAATATTTATGCGCCAAATTTTGATAATCCTCAATTCTTTAACAACATTTTGAACTTAATCTTAGAGCTTAATTATCAAAATGTAATGTTTGGAGATTTCAATTGCGTTCTTGACAATTATTTGGATAAATCAACACAACAAAAAAGATTAAACATTAAATCTAAATCTAGTGAACTCTTAAATACATACATTAAAAATATATATATAACAGATGTATGGAGGATTGCAAATCCAGCTGGACGGGAATATTCTTTCTACTCAATGGTACATAAAACGTACTCACGAATTGATTACTTTTTAGTAGATACAAAATTAATTCCATTTACATCAAATCCAAAATGCCATAGTAGTATCATTTCAGATCATGCGCCATTAACTTTCTTCTTAATAATAGAAGGAATGACCAATAAAAATTTGTTCTGGAGATTTAATCCCCAAATTGTAAACAACCCATAGGGTTGTGCATATCTAAGAGAACAGATGGAATTTTTTTTTGAGACCAATGATACACCAGGTATATCACCCTCATTATTATGGGAATCGTTTAAGGCATTTATCAGAGGATCGATAATTTCATATCAAGCGTTTCAAAATAAAAAAAATAGAATGGAACAACTGAATCTAGAAGAAAAAAATTGACAATTGGACTTAGACAATGCCAAAGACCCAACTAGGGATAAACATAATAAGATATTAATATTGAAATTTAAATTAAATAGAATCTTATCCGAAAGAATTATTAGACTATTCCAAATTACAAAACAGGAAAATTTTGAATTTGGCGACAAGCCACATAAACTCTTGGCACGACAAATTAAAAAATGGGAAAAGGAACATACGATTTCTAAAATTAGGTCAGATAAAGGGGAATTGATAACACTACCCAAAGATATTAACAAAAGATTTGCTCAATTCGACCAACATTTATATTCATCAAAAGCATCAACAGATAATGTCAAAATCGCAAACTTTTTGGAAAAATATAATCTCCCAAAACTTAATGTGATGGAACAGGAAGAATTAGGAGCTCAAATTACAATTAATGAAATAGAAGAGTCAATAAAGTCTTTAAAGAATGGTAAAACACCAGGACCGGATGGATTTAGTAATGAATTCTATAAAATAAATTATGAAATAATTTCTCCACGTCTACAGAAACTTTACATATATGCATTCAAAGAACAGAACTACCAGAAACACTAGCGGAGTCGACTATAACACTAATACCTAAAAAGGATAAAGAACACCCCGGGTCATAGAGCCATTGCATTATTAAATACAGATCAGAAAATATTAGCTAAAACCTTAGCAAGAAGACTAAGTAAATATGTTAGTAAATTAATAAACCCGGATCAAACGGGGTTTATACCTAAGAGACATTCATTTTATAATTTAAGACGTCTCTTTAACATAATGTATTCATATAAGATAGAAGAGGAAGACTTATCAATTATTTCATTGGATGCAGAAAAAGCATTTGATCAGGTGGAATGGGTATACCTTTTTAAAGTATTACAAAAATTTCAAATGGGAGAATTTTATCCTATGAATAAAATTACTATATGATAAGCCCACGGCTAGAATACTGACTAATAATATACTATCCCCGAAATTTCAACTATCCAGGGGCAATAGACAGGGATGTGCTTTATCACCACTTCTATTTGCCCTGGCGATAGAGCCCTTAGCAGAAAACATAAGAATGCACCCTAATATTCATGGTTTTAACACTAAAAACTCTAATAATAAAATATCATTATATGCAGACGATGTATTATTATACATTATAAAATCACACATTAGTATACCAAATTTATTAAACTTAATAGAAGAATTTGGTTCCTTTTCAGGATACAGAATAAATTGGAATAAAAGCGAAATAATGACGATAAAACCTCAAGAGTCAACACATCTTTTAAAATACCCCTTTAGAATTACTACAAAGATTTAAATATTTGGGTATTCAAATTACTAGAAAACATAAATCCCTATTTAACGCAAACTACCTGCCCTTACTTACTAAATTACAAACGTCGATCCAATTTTGGAAAACACTACCGATGTCCTTAATAGGCAGAATAAATGCCATTAAAATGATTTTTCTTCCACAAATACTATATTTATTCAAATCAATACCTACATACATACCTAAAAACTTCTTTAAAAAAATGGACTCATACATTTCAAATTTCATATGGGACAATAAATCCCATAGAATTCAAAGAAGACATTTATGTAAACCCAAAGAATATGGTGGGCTTACACTTCCCAATTTTATGTACTACCATTGGGCAGTGAACATTAAAAATATAAATGTATTGGTTAGACAGTTCAACACAACAGTTAGAATGGACAATAATGGAGAAGGAGGATTGCACTCCTTTTAATATAGGAGCGATCCTTTTCTCACCAATAAAACTGAAGAACACAATATATAATAGAAACCCGATGATTCACAGCACAATACGAATTTGGAGACAAATAAAATCCTCTCTTAAATTAAGAAATCTTTTGCTTCTTTCACCGATAGCTAACAACCCCGCGTTTAAGCCATCGACTATTGATAAAACATTTACTCTCTGGGAACGAATAGGAATTAAGACTTGGGAAGATTTGTATGAAGCGGGAATTTTTTTACCATTCCAAGATTTACAGCTTAAATACAACTTAGAAAGTAACCAATATTTTAGATATTTACAAACTCGAGATAATTTGAAAAAACATTCAAAAGATTATCAAAATTTGAAGCTGGACCCTTTAGAACAAAGCATGAATAGACAGGCAGAATTGGATCACTTAACATTGTATTTTTATAATACTATTTTAAATATAGACATACCTTCGACAGAAGGTATAAGGAAAGAATGGGAACAAGAATTGTCTATAGAAATCTCCAAGGACAGATGGGAAGATTATTTGTTATATATACATAAATGTTCAATCAACGTTAGACACATATTGATCCAATTTAAAATTGTATACAGATTATATTACTCAAAAACAAAATTAAATATTTGTTTTCCAAATGTCTCTCCCATCTGTGATAAGTGCCTAACTAAAGAGACAACAATAGCACATTCATTTGTTTCCTGTGCAAAACTTCAGAAATTTTGGAAGGAAATTTTTGAAAGTTTTTCAAAAATATTTAAATTAAGACTGGACCCAAATACAGAATTGATTATTTTCGGAACAATGAAAGCCTGTTCCGAACTCACTACATTTCAAAGATGTTTATTAAACTACGGTTTGATAACGGCAAAAAAACGTATACTTAAATTCTGGAAAGACGCTCCTATCCCAACATTTAAAATGTGGATTACAAATATGTCGGAAATACTACATCTTGAGGAAATGAGACTTGTTCTAGCAGGAAAACAAGAGCAATTATTAAGAATATGGTCACCTTTCATTGATTTGTTACAGGTGTAATATGGTGCAACACAACCCTGGAAAATAATTATTTTAGAACTAGGTGATGGGTGTGAATCGTCAGGAATTAGACACATTCCCTTTCCTTCTTGCTTAGCCTTACCTTTTTTAGATTCCTTACTTAATTTCTTTTTCTTTTCTTAAGACCCCCCTTTTCTGTGGGGCCTTTTTTTTCTTCTTTTCTTTTCACATTTTCAAGCACGCAGTCTACTTAACCATTATCATTCACTTAACGCCAACTACTGCGGACTACACTTCACTACTATCCTCACTCTTTTCTTCTTTCTCTTTTTTCTTTTCTCTTTTTCTATTATAGGTTAAAGTTTTAAAAAAGAAAAAAAAGAAGTTGTACAAGAAATGTAATATGTTGCATATTATGATTAAGATGTATGTACATTGCTTCTAATAAAATAAAAATAAAAATAAATTAAAAAAAAATTTACTTGAAATGCTCATGCTTTTATAACAAGTTCAGGAAAAAAGTAACAGACTTGCTAAATCAGTTAAAATAGGCTAACTAATGAATACATAACTGAGGTATATCAAAACCATTTCTTTCCTCTGAGCTTAATAATCTTGCCCTTCACTGCCAGCATATTCCAGTTGATCAGGCGATACGAAGCCACAGAGATCAAATGTGAAAATTATCCTTTGAGAGAAATACATATGAAGTTTAGTTGAATTTCCCTAAAATGAGAAGTGATGTTATTCATAACTAGCACAATTATTAATTAAATTACCAAAAACTACAATCAAAAAATGCTATTTGTGGATGACTTATCCAATATTCATGCCATTATGTAATATTGTGCTTTAAGTGTAAATAATTTTTGGATTTATATGTAAAATTGAAGTTATCTGGTGGAATTGAACCGTACTTCAAAATGCATGTTTAATCCACGAGCATTTAACATGTAATACGCAGGCCAATCATGGTCTATTATGAATATAACATCCAACTACCACGAACTATGCTGTTTATTGCCGGTGAAAATTCACGTGGATCAATTTAGTATTATATTTTGTTCAAAATCAGAAACATAACCCTTGTAAGACTCCCCCCCCCCCCCCCCGTCCCCAACCAACAAAGCCAGACCCCAGTCTACAAAGAATGAACCCTGCACCCTCTCCTTCCCATTTAATACTTCACACCTACTTAAGGCAAGACTCCAGTATGAAAAGACTGGACCATTTCCCACCTCAACCAACACTTCACACCCACTCACAGCCTGACCTCATTCTGCAAAGACTGGGCCCTTCTACACCCACCCCCCTCCAATCACCCAATCACCCACACCCTCCGACCTGCACAACATCACTTCTCCATCATCAACAATAAAAATAGAGGAGGTGGAGAGGCTTTACAGAGGACAAAAAAGCCGGAAATCTCCAGGACCTGACAATGTTTTCCCCTCTACTCTTAAGCTCTGTGCCAAACAGCTGGCACTGGTATATAGACATTTTTAACCAGTCCCTGCAAACATGTACTGTCCCTGCCTGCTTCAAAGTCTCCACTATTGTTCCTGTACCCAAAAAGGCAAGGATTACTTGTCTTAATGACTACAGGCCTGTCGCACTGACCTCTGTAGTCATGAAGACACTCGAAAGGCTTGTGCTGGCCAAGCTGAAAAATATCACAAACTCCCTGCTGGACGCTCTGCAGTTTGCATATCGGGCCAATAGATCTGTGGATGACGTAGTCAACCTGGGCCTGCACTTCATCCTACAGCACATGGATGCCAGGGGACCTATGCGAGGATCCTGTGTGTTGATTTTAGCTCTGCATTCAACACCATTGTGCCAGAGCTACTACACTCCAAACTTTCCGACTTGACTGTGCCTGAACCCCTCTGTCGGTGGATCACCAGCTTCCTGACAGACAGGAAGCAGCATGTGAGGTTTGGAAAGCACATCTCGGACGCGCAAACGCTCAGCATAGGAGCACCGCAAGGCTGCGTACTCTCTCCTCTCCTCTACTCTCTCTACACCAATGACTGCCCCTCCACAGACACCTCTGTCAAGCTTCTCAAGTTCGCGGATGACACAACCCTGATTGGACTGATCCAGAATGGGGAGGAATCTGCCTACAGACAGGAAGTGTCACAGCTGGCGTCCTGGTGCCATCGCAACAACCTAGAGCTCAATGCTCTTAAGACAGTGGAATTGATTGTAGACTTTAGGAGAGCACCCCCTCCCCTCACCCCACTCACCATCAACAACACCACAGTCACATCTGTGGAGTCTTTTAAGTTCCTGGGAACCATCATCTCCAAGGACCTTAAGTGGGGGGCTACCATCGACTCCACAGTCAAAATGGCACAACAGAGGATGTACTTCCTATGGCAGCTGAGGAAGCACAATCTGCCACAGACAATGATGGTCCAATTCTACATGGCCATCGTAGAGTCTGTTCTCACCTTCTCCATCATGGTCTGGTTTGGCTTAGCCACCAAACACGACACCTGGAGGCTGCAGCGAATCGTCCGATCAGCAGAGAAGGTTATTGGCTGCAACCTTCCCTCCATTGATGAACTGTACACTGCAAGGGCCAGGATGCGAGCGGGCAAGATCATCTCTGACCCCTCTCACCCTGGCCACAAACTCTTTGAATCACTTCCCTCTGGAAGACGACTCCGGATTGTCAAAGCTGCCACAGCCAGACATAAAAAGTTTTTATCCACGAGTAGTTGCTCTACTCAACAGCCAAAAATCTGTAGCCTCCCTTTGATCTGGTATTTTGTTGGTTCACATGCTTGATCAATGGTGTTTTATCATTAATGTTTTATTATTATTAATGTTTAGTGTTTTCTGAGTCATTCGTAATTGTCACTGTATGTCATGTTGTTACATGGGCGGAGCACCAAGGCAAATTCCTTGTATGTGAATACTTGGCCAATAAACTTACTTACTTACTTACTTACTTACTTACTTACTTAAAGGAACCAAACAGCATAACAACTGGGAGGTTTTAAGGTCTAGCTGGAGCCTAGAACTCATGGACATGGTCTCGGAATAAAGGGCCATCAATCGATGTTTAACAGTTGACTGTAATCAAAACTGCGTTCCAAAGAGTATTCATGAAATCAAAGAATACCGGGATCAGACAGGAAAACGGAATTGTGGTACACCATCAGCCATGAAATTTATTGAATACTGGGCACAGTTTAAGGGGCTATAAACTCTAGAAATAATTGTGTTTGATAGAAAACTTTAAAAAGTGCAGCACAAGAACAGGCCCTTCACCATCCGTGCTGACCACAACACCAAATTAAATTAATCCATTCTGCCTGCATGTGGTCAATATCCCTCCATCCTCTGTCCGTTCATGTGTCTATCTAAATGGCTCTTAAATATTGCTATCATCTCCTCTTCAGACAGCGCGTTCCAGGCACCTACCACTCTTTGTGTTAAAAACTTACCTCGCAAATTTCCTTTAAATTTTAGGAAAAAGAGTCTGACCATTTATCCTACCTATGTCTCATAATTTTTTACACTTTTATCAGATCATCCTTGATATATTCTTACGTGATATATAAAATAACATAGAACAGTACAGGACAGGAACGGACCCGATGGCCCACAATGTTCGTATCCAACATGATGCCAAGTTAAACTGTTCTCATCTTCCTGCACATGATCCATATCCCTCTATTCATAGAGTCATGGAGTGATACAGTGTGGAAATAAACCCTTCGGCCCAACTTGCCCACACCGGCCAACATGTCCCAGCTACGCTAGTCCCATCTGCCCACATTTGGTCCGTATCCCTCCAAACCTGTCCTATCCATGTACATGTCCGTTTTTGGGACAGTCCCTGCCTTAACTACCTCCTATGGCAGCTTGTTCCATACACCCACCACTCTTTGTTTGAAAAGTTACCCCATAGATTCCTATTAAATCTTTTCACCTTCACCTTAAACCTATGTCTTCTGGTCCTCGATTCACCTACTCTGGGCAAGAGACTGTGCATCTACCAAATCTATTCCTCTCATGAGGAACTCCTTGCACTTCCATGTGCCTAAAAGCCTCTTACACACCACTATCATATCTGCCTCCACCACCACCCTGTCAATGTGTTCTTGGCTCCCACCACTCTATGTGTACAAAACTTGCCCAGCACATCTCCAGTAAACTATTCCCCCTCACCTTATAGTTCTAGTGTTGGACATTTCCACACAATGAAAATAGGTTCTGACTATCTACCCTATCTATATTTATCATAATTTTATATACTTCTATTGTCTCCCCTCAACCTCCAACATTCCAGAGAAAAGAATCCAGGTTTATATAACATGACCTTGTGGCTGAGACGCTCTAATCCAGAGAGCGTTCTGGTAAACCTCTCCAAAGCCTCTACATCCTTCCTGTAATGGGGCGACCAATACTCCAAATGCAGCCTGTAGATCAGTGCATGTTCCTTTAACTTAGTGACCTCACCACTACTAACCACTCCCCATTGTCTCTCCTATAATTGTAAGGTTCCCACCTCCAGCCCTCTCTCTAGCTCCAGTGATGACCACGGACAGCTATTGCATGGTGTGTGTTAGTGATTTAATAAACCATCAGTAAAAGACTCTGTGTAGGAACCAAGTCATTTTACATGGTGTCGAAGTGGTAGACCCGCGTCTCCTGTTTATCGGTTTTTTTTCTTTTTATTCTTTGCTTTCTCCCAGTTGTTCACGTCTCCCCCCCGTTTTCATTATGTCCAATTCCTGTCGTCGACCCGAGATATTGGTCTTTGACACGGACATTGTCCACCGCTGGACTGTGTTCCAGCGCGACTTTGAACATTACACAGCCATCGCTCATCCTAATGCCACCCCTGCTGTGCAGGCTCACCTGCTGCTCAACCTCGCTGGCCCGGAGGCCATGGATCACTATGCTTCATTCGACTTCGCCCCCGGAGAAGACCGTCGGGACCCGGTATGTCTCATTGATAAATTCACTGCCCTCTGTGATATCCCTACCAATAACATTATTGAACGCTTTAAATTCTTCCAGAGGCGGCAGAATCCCGGCGAGCATATTGACGCTTTTATTGCCTCTTTGCGTCATATGGCTCGGCGCTGTCGCCTTGAAACAATCTCCACGGACGAATTGATCAGGGATGTCCTCGTCAATGGTCTCCTGAACGCTAAGCTGCGTGACGAGCTCCTTATGAAACCTGATTTGACACTAAGGGAGGCTATGTATTCCGCTCGTATGGCCTCTGCTGTTAGCTCCGTGTCTCAACCGGTGTCCCAGGACATTAACTTTACCGGTGCAGCTGGCCGCCGGCGGAACGCTGGTCCGCCACGACGAAACCCCGCCGCAATGCCCGCTAAGGTCACCCCACGCCGTTGCCCCAATTGTAATTTTTCTTTCCACCAATTCAACGTTTGCCCCGCGCAGGGTAAGACTTATAATTCCTGTGGCAAACTGAACCACTTTTCGGCGGCTTGTCGGTCCCGTGATAAGCCGCTCCCTGCTCCAAGGAGGAATTTAAATAACCTTGCAGACCCTGATAGCGCGCTTGGTTATCAGTACCAGTCAGACTTTGATAGGAGCTCCTCCCATGGTGATTCAACAGTGTTTTTGCTTTTGGGTGCACCTGCTACGATAACAGATCCCTCTGTGCATGTTACTGTTAATGGTCATTCATTCTCTGCCAAGGTCGATACTGGTGCCTTTTCAAATGTTATGTCTATCAGCCTCTTCAAGCGGATAAGATCTGGGGAGATAGTTACTCCCGATGACACCCGCCTTCATGTCTATGGGGGAGTTCTAGTTCCAGTGGGGAAGGCCACGCTTATCTGCACAGTCCTTGAGACCTCTCGGCCCGTCACCTTCCACCTGCTGGATTCTGACAATGTCACCCTGCTGGGCGCCTGTGCGTGCCAGGACCTTGGTTTGGTTTCTTTCCACCGCGGAATTCACCTGGTGCAGGCCCCCATGGACCCCCTGGGCGAATACCCCGACCGTTTTGATGACATTTTGGGCAAATTGCCCTGTGACTATAAAATCGTTGTCGACCCGAGTGTCGACCCGGTGGTTCGACCGGCCCACCGCGTCTCCTTCGCTATGAAGGGCCGCGTGGAATCTACTCTGCGTGATATGGTGACCATGGGCA
Source organism: Malacoraja senta (assembly GCA_038087875.1). Lineage (NCBI taxonomy): Eukaryota > Metazoa > Chordata > Chondrichthyes > Rajiformes > Rajidae > Malacoraja > Malacoraja senta. The sequence continues at coordinate 353,889,662 of CM075977.1, forward strand.
TCCTCAAGGAGGTGAGCGCTCCCACCAGGTGGGTCTCAAACATGGTTGTCGCTGCCAAGAAGGATAAGAGCGAGATCCGGATCTGCATTAATCCAAAGGACCTGAACCTGGCCATCAAGCGCCCGCACTACCCCATGCGGACGGTGGAGGACGTCGCTGCACAGGTCGGTCCTGCCACTGTCTTCTCTGTTTTAGACGCCAAAAGCTCATTCTGGCAGATCCCTTTAGATGAACGTTCCTCATTCCTGACCACCTTCATCACACCTTTCGGCAGGTTCCGTTTCCTCCGTATGCCGTTTGGGATCAACTCGGCTAGTGAGGTTTTCCAGCGCACCATGGAACAGCTGTTCGCTGGGTTGCCGTGCGCTATCATCGTGGATGACATCCTGGTGTACGGGAGGGACGTCGCTGAGCACGACCTGCACCTCCGCAAAGTCCTGGACAGGGCTCGTAAAATCAATCTCAAGCTCAACCCCAAGAAGTGTCGGTTCCGGGTCCCGGAAGTCACTTACGTTGGTCACGTTTTCACGGCAGGGGGTTTAAAGCCTGACCCCCAGAAAACATCAGCAGTCACCGAGATGCCCGCTCCTACTGACGTTCCCGGCCTGCAGCGCTTCCTGGGCCTGGTCAATTACCTGGGGAAGTTCGTACCTGACCTCAGCGAACTGAGTGCTCCCCTGAGGGAGCTGATCAAAAAGGACTCCGCATGGATCTGGCTCCCGCATCACCAGTTGGCGTTCGTGGCTCTGAAGTCCAAGCTCACACACACACCGACTCTCAAGTTCTTCGATCTGCACAGACCAATTGTCCTCACTTGTGATGCCTCTAAGTTCGGTCTCGGTGCCGCATGTCTGCAGCTTTATGACGGCCTGCAGCTACCTGTCTCCTACGCTTCTCGCACCATGACCCCTGCCGAGCAACGTTATGCACAGATCGAGAAGGAGCTACTTGCCGTGGTGTTCGCCTGCTCCAAGTTTAGGGATTACATTCTGGGCAACACCTTCACCATTGAGACTGACCACCAGCCACTGGTCACTATTCTGAATAAGCCTATCCATGTCGCCTCTTCCCGGTTGCAGCGGATGATGCTGCAGCTCCAGCGTTTCACGTTCCGGATTGTGTACCGCAAGGGCAAAGATATGTTTGTGGCCGACACATTGTCCCGTGCGCCGCTCCCTTCAGTTGCCCGCCACCCGTACGAATCCTCTGACCTGATGGTACTGAATGTTAACATTGTTCCATCCCAGCAGATGCAGTCCCTGGTCAAACACACTGCTGATGATCCTGCCCTGCAAGAACTTGCGGACGTTATCCGCCGTGGTTGGCCTGACCGACGCTCTTCCCTGCCGGCTGGTGCCCTCCCCTACTTCCTGGTTCGTGATGAACTAGTGCTACATGACGGCGTGGTGGTGAAGGGTCACAAGGTCGTGGTGCCGGCCGCTCTGCGGGATCACTATTTTCAAACTGCACACAATGGCCACCCCGGGGTGGAGGCCACTTTGTCCCAGGCCCAGAGCCAATTCTACTGGCCAGGCATGGCTCAGGACATCCGTGACAGGGTCTCCGTTTGCGCTGCCTGTAACTGTCTCCTGCCTCATCAGCAGCGCCAGCCCCTCCTGCAGCAGCCGGCCCCCGAGCTACCGTGGATGTATATTGCCACGGACCTTTTCGAATGGCGTGGCAAGCATTTCCTGGTCCTGGTGGACTCGTACTCCAGTTGGTTTGAGGTGGATCAGCTGCCTTCCATCACCTCTGCCGCCGTCATCGGGAAGCTTCGCCAACACTTTTGCACCCATGGACCCCCGGTGACCCTCCAATCGGACAACGGCAGCCAGTTCTCCAGCGCCGAGTTCCGTGCCTTTGCTGCCCGTTGGAACTTTCGTCACATCACCAGCAGCCCTGAGTATCCGCAGAGCAATGGCCTTGCGGAACGCGCCGTCCGCAGTGCCAAGGAGCTGCTGGAACACTGCCGCCTTTCACATTCCGACTTCTACCTTGCCCTCCTCAACCTCCGCAACATTTCCCGCGACCCCGCGCTCGGTTCACCTGCCCAACGCCTCATGTCCCGCACCACTAGACCACCTCTCCCTGTCTCGCAACAGTCCCTCAAACCCTCAGTCCAGAACCCTGCTGCTGTCACAGAGCGCATCATCGAGAAGAAAGCCATCCAGAAGCGCTCCTTTGACAAGTCGGCCCGGCCGCTTCCTTGCCTGTTCCCGGGCCAGGTGGTTCGGATGCAGTCCCCCTCCGGGCACTACAGGCTGGCCGTAGTGGTTGGTAATGCCGGCTCTCCCCGGTCATACCTCGTCGACTATGAGGGCGCTATCTACCGTCGGTCACGCCAGCACCTCCTGCTCGTCAACGAGCCTCCTCCGCCTCCCGCGGACCCGTTTCAGCCACCTATCCCTTCCATTCTGCCCGAGGCTCCGCCAGCCCCTGTCACTCCTCGCATGTCGCGGAAACTGCCCTCCCAGCTCTCTATGCCCCACGCTCGCAAGCCTCTTTCCCCTGCCTTGCCTGCCAGCGTGCCCGTTTCGCCTCGCTGTACTCCTCCGTCTCCAGTTCGTTCCCCGCGCGGCTCTCCCACCTCTTTCCCTGACTCTGTCCCTTCTGCTCCTGCGGTTGAGGGGGAATGCGGGTTGCGCACCCGCTATGGCCGGTTGGTCAAGCCGCCTGTCCGTTACGGGGAGCTCGCTTAGCTGTGTTATGACACGATTAACTGTTCCCAGCGCGGTTTGTAATCCTAGCGTATGAGCCGTGGTCGCTCTGTGTATTGCCATGTTTTGTTTCCAAGAGGAGGGATGTAGATCAGTGCATGTTCCTTTAACTTAGTGACCTCACCACTACTAACCACTCCCCATTGTCTCTCCTATAATTGTAAGGTTCCCACCTCCAGCCCTCTCTCTAGCTTCAGTGATGACCACGGACAGCTATTGCATGGTGTGTGTTAGTGATTTAATAAACCATCAGTAAAAGACTCTGTGTAGGAACCAAGTCATTTTACACAGCCCAACCAAAGTCTTATAGAGCTGCATCATGACTTTGAGTCATAGAGTCAGAGTGATACAGTGTGGAAACAGGCCCTTCGGTCCAACTTGCCCACACCGGCCAACAATGTGCCAGCTACACTAGTCCCACTTGCCTGCGCTTGGTCCATATCCCTCCAAACCTGTCCTATCCATGTACCTGTCTAACTGTTTCTTAAACGATGGGATAGTCCCAGCCTCAACTACCTCCTCTGTCAGCTTGTTCCATACACCCACCACCCTTTGTGTGACTCTTCCTGACTCTTATATTCAATATCCCTAGCAATGAAGGCAAGCATACCATATACCTTATTTATCATCCTATCTACGTGCTGCCACCTTTAGTGAGCTATGAACTTGGGCTCCAAAATCCCGCAACGCATCAATGCTGTTAAGGGTCTGGCCATTAACTGTGTACTCTCTCCTTACATTCAACCTTCCATTGTGCAACATTTCAAACTTGCTCTGACTAAACTCCACCTGCCATTTCTCTGCCCACTTCTGCAACTGATCTATATCCCCCTGTATCTTCTGACAGCATTTCTCACTGTCTGCAACTCCTCTAATTTTGGTGTTGTCAGCAAATACTCACCATCCCTTCTACATTTATAAATAGGTCAGTTTCGTTTATTGTCAAGTTACCGAGATACAATGAAAAGCCTTTTTGTTACACCTTTTTTATAGGTATCACAAACAGCGGAGGTCGCAGCAAAGCTCTCTGCAGAATTCCACTGGTCACAGAACACCAGCCAGAATATCTACCTTCCGCCACAACCCTATGAATAAGTCAGTTCACAATCCATACAACCAAGTCATTGTGAATCCCGTACATCTTAATCTTTTGAATCAACCTATCAAGAAAGACCTGATCAAAAGCCTTGCTAAAATCCATGTATACAACATCTACCACCCTCTCTTCATTAATCTCCTCAAAAAAATCAATCAAATTAGTAAGGCACGACCTTATGCGTACAAAGCCATGCTGGTTATCCCTAATTAGCCTATTCTCTTCTAAATGGAAGTAAATCCTATCTCGAAGAATTTTCTCCAATAGTTTCCCTACCACTGACGAGAGGCTCACCGGCCTATTGTTCCCTGGATTCTCTCTACTTTCCTTCTTAAACAAAAGAACATTGGCCAGTCTCCAGTCCTCCAGGACCTCGCCCATGGCTAGAGAAGAAACAAAGGTTCTCGTCAATACCTGCAATCCCTCTCTTGCCTCCCTCAATAACCTGGTTTAGATCCCATCAGGACCTGGGGACTTATCCACCTTAATGCTCTTCAAGAGCCTCAGCACTACCTCCTTCTTGATCTCAAACTGCCCTTGCATATTTGTATTCATCGTACTGATCTTGTTGTCCTCCAAGTCCTTCTCCATCAGTACGGATGCAAAGTATTTGTTTAGCACCTCACCTACATCCTCCAAATCCAAGCATACAGTAGATACCCTCCTTTATTAAAATAAACAAACAATAAAGTAATTAGTGGTACTATTCACTACATTTTCAAATAAACCGAGAGATCTCACATTTCAATATACCTATCTGCAATGAGGACAGCCCTTGTTCCAGTACTGGATTCAACTGAGTTTCCAGCATCTTTTTATCTCATACTAGACTAAATGGGACCCGTTGGGTCCCCAATGCAATATTCCACCTCTCCACCAATTCCAATATTGCTGGCCAGTGGGGGGGGGGTTCTGGAGCGCTAGCATGTGTGTTGTGGGTCAAAGGGACTGGTTTCCAGAGGGCTAGTATGGACATTGTGGGCCGAATGGATTATTGGGCTGGCAGCTCAGTCACTCAGGCCAGGCAGTTCAGTCACTCTGGCCAGGCAGCATTTTAGAACCAATAGAGACACTTTTTGCAAGCATTTTAGACCCAATAGAGTCACTTTCTGCAAGCATTTTAGACCCAATGGAGACACTTTCTGCAAGCATTTTAGACCCAATAGAGACACTTTCTGCAAGCATTTTAGACCCAATAGAGACACTTTCTGCAACCATTTAGACCCAATAGAGACACTTTCTGCAACCATTTAGAACCAATAGAGACTTTTTGCAACCATTTAGAACCAATAGACACTTTTTGCAAGCATTTTAGAACCAATAGACACGTTTTGCAAGCATTTTAGAACCACATTAAGGGCACTCACAGTTGAGTAGACATATGTGTTCAGTGCTATTCAGAGCTCAGAGAGACGTGACTGGCTTCCTCCATCTTGCAGAGACTGAGTGAGGCACACCACTTCCTGGTTTTATAGTCCCTCCCCCTCCCTCCAGCAGGGGCAGCAGAGAGAATGGCAAATTATTTAAAACATTAATATCTCTCTGATTTTTCATCGATGGGAAAAATCCTCTGGTACAGGAAGGCAAAGGGGGGCTCTGAGCGAGGTGGCCAGAAATGACGGCCGTAGGTGGCGGCGTTCTCTCGGAAACCACACCACAGCGAGCCAAAAGTGGTCAAGATCAGACTTTTAGTAATATAGATGTCTGCTCATTGAAGGTTTTAGAAATTATGGAATGGGATCTTCTTTTTCAATATCTAAATGTTAATTCAATGAATGTGTATTCCCAAACATTGGTTCAACAGAATAAAAATCAGGCAGATTCATAATAAAGATCCCCTGTGCAAGATTATTTCCAACAATGTCATGTGGCCCCATTGACTATCCCATCCCGGTGGGGGTGGGGAGCGTCCTGCAGCAGGGGATTCGGACGGCTTCAGGAGGGGGCTTTCGGGGGCCGGTGGGGGAGGGGAGAAGCGTCCTTCAGCCGGGGGAGGGGAACGGCTTCAGGCGGGGCCTGTGAAGGGGGGGAAGAGTGCTGCAATGGCCTACCGCTGCTGTGGCCTACCGCTGCCCTGGCTGGTTGAGTGTGTGGAGTGGTGGGAGAGTTGTGGGGGCTGTGGGAATGTGTGGGTGGTTGTAGTGTGTAGGGAAGGGGGGGGTGTGGGCGGGGGGGGGTGAGTGTGGGAGCGGAGTGTCTGGGGAGGGGGGTGTGGGGGAGAGAGCTCAGAGAAAAGACGGGGGTTGTGGGGGAGAGGTGGGTATTACGGGGGAGGGATGCAGGAGCCAGCGATGGGGACCAGAGGGGGAGGGGCTGGAGCTGACGGTGCGATGGTGACTCGCAGGTCACTGGTCGTTCTCTTCCGCCGGGATCAGATTCTCCGCTTTCTATTTGGCGACATCTCCCGCGCCTCATTGCGCCGGGCCTGGCTCCGCTGGGCAGGGCTGGGTTGGGTTGGGCTGGGCTGGATTGGGCTGGGTTAGGCTAGGTTGGGCCGCGGCAGGCTTCCAGTCCCTCCGAAAATTGTGTCTGGTTGGAAACCTCTGCAGGCCATCCTCAGCTCCAGTAAAGACACGATGGCGCAGGAAGGGGCGGACCATCCCGCGGAGTGACAGGAGAAAAGACCAATCCACGCGGTGTTCGCAGGAGAGCAGATCGATCTGCGCACGCGCATTTTAAAAGATTTTTTAAAACCTCGCTACCTTTTACATTAGACCACCGATCGGAACGAAACTTGGTGCAATCGCAGCACAGGAGAACGGTGAGTAAGCTGGCGAAAAATCGTAGCGCTATCGCATACCGTTTTAACGCACATAGAATGACCGTGGAAACCGGAAGATAACAAGAATCAGAGCTTTAGTTATGTATAGATAGGATCTTATAGAAACATATAGAATTCTTAAGGGATTGGACAGGCTACATGCAGGAAACATTTTCCCGATATTGGGGGAGTCCAGAACCAGCGGTCACAGTTTAAGAATAAGGGGGAGGCCATTTAGGACTGAGATGATGAAAAACGTTTTCACCCAGAGAGTTGTGAATCTGTGCCACAGAAGGCAGTGGAGCCCACATCACTGGATGTTTTCAAGAGATAGTTAGATTTAGCTCTTGGGGCTAAAGGAATCAAGGGATATGGGGGAAAAGCAGAAACAGGGTACTGATTTTAGATGACCAGCGATGATCAGATTGAATGGTGGTGCTGGTTCGAGGGGCCGAATGGCCTACTCCTGCACTTATTTTTCTATGTTTCTATATTAAGCTATATCCCTCAAGCTCTTTATCAGATTCTGATCCAATTTCCAATCACCTATTGCAATCTGGTGCTCTGAGAAGGTGAATTGCCATTGCAGTACGAGATTTCTTGTAGTTCTTCAGTAGAATTAAAAGGCACCACCCACAACCGATTCTCAGAAAAAAAGAGAACAGGGGCGTGGATTAAGAAAACTGATCGCCATGAACTGATCTGCATAAATCTAAATATAACAATGACAGTTGGAAGAAAAACTCACAGGCAGTTAAGATGACTCCATAGAAAGTGAAATTTATTAGAGCAAAATAGGGTTGAAGTATAAATGAAACGCCAAAGAAAGTGAAATTTATTAGAGCAAAATAGGTTGAAGTAGAAATGAAACTACCATACCATACCAACGCAGGAGGAAAGAAGATAAGACTTTATTGCCTGCCTTTCATCACAGTGAGGAATGTAGAGGAGCCGCTGTGATGGATGGCTATGTTAAATTTTTATGTGGTTGTGTGTTTTGTTGCTTTTTTGGTATGACCTCATGGCAAATCCAATTCCTAGTATGATTTACATACTTGGGTTTTTTCAGACTTGGCTAATAAAATCAATTACAATTACAATTGCAAAAGAACAATTGATACAAAAATGAGAGAAAATACATCAACTTACAGAAGAAGACACATTGTTAAAGACATACAAAAATTGAGGTGGGAGATTATTTAATATGTTGATATGTAAGTTTAAAGATATCAAAATATATAAACATATAATGGAAATAAAAACACTCACCTCACATATAAGGAAATTGGGACAACAGTATTCAGAATGATCACATATGACCAGAACACAAGAAATCCTGACAGGTAAGAATTTTGAATGTCCTGATCCCAAGGCAAGTAGACCTGAAAATAGTATCCTTTATAAGTTTCCCAGATAGCATTTCCAATAGCCAGCACTGTACACATGATACCAAGAAAGCCAAAAATCTGCAAACACAGAACAAAGATGATTAAAAGATGTTTCATTTTGAAGACAGCAGTAAATAGTATGCACTTCATTACTTAAGTTGATTAAAGTGATGGTGGGGAAAGAATGGGATGGAAGGCTAGTTGAGGTTTAGTTCAGTTTAGTTTAGAGATACAGCTCGGAAACAGGCCCTTTGGCCCACCGGGTCCGAGCCGACTATCGATCCCCACACATTAACACTATCCTACACACGCGAGTGACAATTTTTGCATTTACCAAGCCAATTAACCTACAAACCTGAACGTCTTTGGAGTGTGGGAGGAAACCGAAGATCTCGGAGAAAGCCCACGCAGGTCATGGGGAGAACGTACAAACTCCCCACAGACAGTACCCGCAGTCAGGATCGAACCCGAGTCTGCGGTGCTGCAAGCGCTGTAAAGCAGCAACTCTACCCCTGCGCTACCAGGCCAAGGAGGATAAATATATCTGCTATGGGTATACTAGTGAAGATAGATTCGCTAACTACTTGCTGATGAGGATGCGGATGTTCAGTCTGACAGCTGCATCCTTAAGGACTTGCTGGCTCAGTCAGAAGTACAGTTACCAAGTACCCTTGATGATTGAAAATAAGGCTCCTTACCAGAATACATTTGTGTGCTTGGTGCTTTTGGTGCTTCTTCCAGATATTGATCAAAATTCAGAAATAATGATTCATAAACTTAAGCAGGAAGGTTAGTGGTAATCAAGAGATTTCCTTTCCTAAAATGTTTAAGAAGGAACTGCAGATGCTGGAAAATCGAAGGTAGACAAAAATGCTGGAGAAACTCAGCGGGTGAAGCAGCATCTATGGAGTGAAGGAAATAGGCGACGTTTTGGGTCGAGACCCTTCAGGAGGAGAACTTCTTCAAAGTAGGCATACCTTTGGGAGATTTCGCAGTGGAGTAGACTAAATGTTTAAGAAGGAACTGCAGATGCTGGAAAATTGAAGGTAGACAAAAATGCTGGAGAAACTCAGCGGGTGAGGCAGCATCTATGGAGTAGAATCTATGGAGTCTGTGGAGTATGTAGAAGGGTCTCGACCCGAAACGCCGCCTATTTCCTTCGCTCCATAGATGCTGCCTCACACGCTGAGTTTTTCCAGCATTTTTGTGTACCTTCCTTTCCTAAAATGATACTGTGAGTTGATGTCTAGGATTCCAAGGCCATTCCCTCTCTCCTGCATATCACTGTGCCCCACCCCCCTGGTAGGTCTGTTCTGGTGAAAGGGCAGGACATATTCAGTTATTGTGATGGAGGAGTCTTGAATATTGATCCAGTAATAATAAAGACATTGTGATATCTCTGAAACTCATAATAGTTTGTGATTTTGAAGGGAGTGTTGAGGCAATCAATTCCATTATTCTCAATAATAAACAACATAGGCTTTGGAGATTCTGTCAAAGAAACTGTATCATGTTGAAATAGATGTCGTTGTATGTATCATGTGGGTCATATATAATACAGCCACTGTGCACTGGCAGCAGAGGCAATGAATACCATTGAAATATATGTTGCTCCATTCAAAAATATGTCCATTATGCAAATTACAGTAAACCCTCGCCATAATGAATGAAGAATGAATGAATGAATGAATACTTTATTGTCATTATAACGTAAACATGTACAACGAAATTAGAAATGCCAACCAGTCAGTGCACCATTCACACATTTTCTTAGAGCAAAAGTCTAAGATAAACAACTAAAATAAATAACATGAAAAAAAAACACATTCTTCTGTCGATTTCTCAGTCCCTTTGGTGTGTAGCACACCTGTACTCATTTGGTGGCTACATTAAGTGTATTTATTGCTGTGGGATAAAAACTGTTTTTGAATCTGTTTGTCCTTGTCCTCATTGATCTGTACCGTCTGCCTGACGGCAGCAGTTCAAACAGGGAGTGACCGGGGTGGAAAATGTCCTTTATGATCTTCTGGGATTTTTTGAGACAGTGGGAACTGTGTAGGTCCTCCAAGGTGAGGAGAGGGCAGCCGATAATCTTCTGGGCGTTGTCAATAGCCCTCTGGAGCGCTTTCCTCTTAGCCGCTGTGCAGCTGGTGTACCACACGCATACACAGTATGTTAAGATGCTCTCTATTGAGCATCGATAAAAGGATAGCAGCAGTCTCTGGGTGATGTTGTTCTTCCTGAGCACCCTCAGAAAGTACAGTCTCTGCTGGACCTTTTTCAGCAGCGCAGAGGTGTTCACGCTCCGTCAGGCCCTCCTCAATGTGGATTCCCAGGAAGCGGAAATCCGCCACCCTCTCCACACAGTCCCCATCGATGATTAGTGGTGTAATGTCCGTTTTCTTCTTTCTGTAGTCTATTATGAGCTCCTTGGTCTTTGAGGTGTTGAGGAGCAGGTTATTTTCTCCACACCACCCTGTCAGCTGCTCCACCTCATCCCTGTAGGCGTACTCATCCCCCCCAGAGATGAGCCCCACCACCGTGGTGTCATCCGCGAATTTGACAATGGTGTTACTGTGGTGGGCGGGGGTGCTGTCATATGTGTAGATGGTGTAAAGCAGGGGGCTCAGCACACAGCCCTGTGGAGAGCCGGTACTGAGGCTGAGGGCCGTAGATGTGTGATGGCCCACTCTGACTCTCTGACTGCGACCCGACAGGAAGCTCTTTATCCACATGCAGGTGGAGTGTGGAAGTCCCAGGTCCCCCAGTTTGTCCACCAGTTTGTGGGGAAGGATGGTGTTAAAAGCAGAGCTGTAGTCCACAAAGAGCATCCGCACGTAGCTCCCCCGCTGCTCCAGATGTGACAGTGCAGCATGGAGGGCTGTGGCTACAGCATCCTCTGTGGATCTATTCGCTCTATACGCAAACTGGTGGGGGTCAAAGCTTCGGGGCAGGAGTGATGTGATGTGACCCCGGACCAGTTTTTCAAAGCACTTCATCACCACTGGTGTGAGTGCGACTGGCCGGTAGTCGTTGAGACTGGAAATGTGGGCTTTTTTGGGCAAGGGGACTATGGTGGAGGACTTCAGACAGGATGGGACAGTGGACTGGGCCAGAGACTGGTTGAAAATCCTCGTAAAAACTCCAGCCAGCTGGTCTGCGCAGTCCTTCAGCACGCGTCCAGAAACGCCGTCGGGTCCAGCAGCGTTCCTCGGATTGATGGCCCGCAGCGTGCACCTCACCTCATGCTCCTCTATTTTGAGGGATAAGCTGCTGTGGACCATGTGGTCTGATATGGCTGTCTCTGGTGGCTCCACTTCAAAGCGAGCAAAGAAGAGGTTCAGCTCCTCTGCCAGCGAGGCGTCACCTTCAACAGCTCCAAGGTTGGTCTTGTAGTTGGTGAGATACTGGATCCCCTGCCACACCTGCCTGCTGTTGTTACTGTCCAGGTGGTCCTCTATCCTCCTTCTGTAGTCTGATTTGGCCTCTCTGATGCCTCTCTTCAGGTTAGCTCGGGCCGTGCTGTATAAAGCCCTATCGCCAGACCTAAAAACGGCGTTTCTCTCTTTTAACAGCCGCTGGACCTCCCTGGTCATCCAGGGCTTCTAGTTGGGGTAGACCTGGATGCCTTTGTCCACTGTGACAGTGTCCATGCAGTTTTTAATGTAACATAGTACACTGTCTGTGAACACCTCCAGGTTCTGGTGTTCAAACACATCCCAGTTGGTCCTGTCGAAGCAGTCCTGCAGCTGCTGAGAGGCGCCATCAGGCCAAGTTGTGATGGTCTTTGTGATGGTAGGAGCAGTTTTCCTGAGGGGGGCATATGCAGGAATTAAAAGCAGGGACATATGGTCAGACTGGCCCAGGTGTGGTAGTGGTCTAGCCCTGTAGCCCAACTTGATGTTGGAGTAGACCTTGTCCAATGTGTTAGCTCCTCTTGTAGCACATTTAACATGCTGATAGAATTTGGGGAGCATTGCCTTCAAGTCCGCGTGATTAAGGTCCCCTGCTATGATGTGAACAGCGTCAGGATATGTGCTCTGATGGCTGCTAGTACTACCATACAATTGTCCGATAGCCGAGTTCGCATTAGCATCCGGTTTTATGTATGTATACCCGTTATCATGACGACAGTAAACTCTCTAGGGAGATAAATGGGCCTGCATTTAACAGTCACATACTCCAGGTCCAGGGAGCAGTGACTGTCTACAATCACTGTGTTATACACCAGTTGTTGTTCACGTACACACAGAGCCCTCCTCCTCTGCTCTTACCAGAGTCTCTTGTCCTGTCATGACGCTGTGCGGTGTAGCCTGTTAGCTCGATAGCAGAGTCCGGAATGAGTGAATGAAGCCATGTCTCCGTGATCAACAGAATGCAGCTGTCCTTCACGGCGTTGTTAGCTGCAGTTTGTAGCCTCAGTTCATCTATCTTGTTAGCAAGGGATCTGGCGTTCGTGAGAAACAGGCTGGGAAGCGGTGGTTTGAGTGGCTGCCTCCGTAGCCTGGCTAGCGCGCCGGCCCTGCAGCCTCGCTTTTTCCTTCTCTCTCTGCGCCGCCTTCGCCTCCTCCCCGCTGGGATGGTAATCCACGGAGAACCGGGGCTCCTCGCTATGTCCACCGGGATCTTATGTAAACGGACAAACTCGGCTGTCACACTCCGCTCGCGACCAGCTCCAATCCTAAGGAGATCATGCTTGCTATAGACGTTGTTCGCCCGACAGTAAGTATACAGGACAACATGCGCGAACACAAAAAACACAAAGCACCGACCGGGAGAACATTGAGCCGCTGCAACTGTGTGCGCCGCCATCTTGTCCATCTGGGATAACAGACCACATGGGGGGAGATGGTGTCTGTTATTACAGATTATTCGCTATAATTGAATAAGGGAATAATATGAACAGTACTAAGAGAAAAATAACCAATAATTTGTGCAGTTGTGCGGGTCGCTAGTGGAGCCGCTGCCTCATGTCGCCTGGGTCGATCCTGGCCTCGGTGCTCCCTGTGATCGCGTGAGTTTCATCCAGGTGCTCTGGCTCAACCCTGCACATGGTTGGCTGTCCCTAGTGTGTGGGGTGGAGCTGGTGTGCCAGATACCCGTGGGCAGGGTCCAGTCTGGGTCTCTGACATTGTGGGGGGGGGGGGAAGAGAAGGAGCAGCTCTGCCAGCGGTTTGCGAGGTTCGCGTAGGGCCAGTTGGGTTGCAGGCCTGCACGTCTTTGCAGTGGGGAAACCCCCACTGCCACAATGTCTTTGTGTTTGCAATGTGGAAGGAAAGATAGAACCACTGTAGTAGTTCTATCCTACACACTGTGAATTGTCCCTCGTGTGTAGGGTAGAACTAGTGTCTGGGTGATCACTTGTCGGCGTGGACTTGGTTTTGACACTCTATCTCTGAACTAAATTAAGCTAAAGTGGTTCAAAAATGTTATTAAACAGCTTAATTTCATATTCCGTGTATTCAAAACACTTTAACTAGTACAGTAGTAAGGACAGTGGAAGAAACAGAGCAATATCAATGTATAGAATCTGTAAACTAAACTAAACCTAGAATTGCTCCATCCACCTGGTGGTCACTCTGTGAAATAACAAACAGATTCAGTCCGCTATAACCAAAATCCATTATAAAGAGGTCCGTTATTGCGAGGGTTTACTGTATTCTGTTCTGGATAGTACCAAGTGGCATGAGCATTATGTAGTAATTTATTTCAGGTGGAGGATTTCACCTCATTCTCAATTTGAATTTTGAAATGAGGAAGCTATGAAGGATCATGTTAATTCCTCTCTTCGTAGCAATGAAGGATCCAAGTGTGTTGCTGAGGGTGAACAAATATCATCCAAGATTAGAGGGATAACGGTTTTCACTTTTTCAGGATGATAATTTACAAGGTGCTTCCAAGTTGTCAGCCCAAGCCTTGCTATTGACAATGTGTTGTACACCAGGATGGATCATGTTCATAAGACATAGTAGCAGAATTAGGCCATTCGACCCATCGAGTCTGTACCTTCATTCAATCATGGTCGATGTACCTTTCCCTCTCAACCCCATTCTCCTGCCTTCTCCCCGTAACCTTTGACACTCTTGCTAATCAAGAACCTTGCCCCGCTTTAAAAATACCCAAAGACTTGGCCTCCACAGAGGTCTGTGGCAATGAATTCCACAGATTCAGCACCTCTAACTAAAGAAAGTCCTCCTCATTTAATTTCTAAAGGGACGGCCTTTTATTCTGAGACTGTGCCCTCTGGTCCTAGACTCTCCCACTACCAGAATCATCCTCTCCACATCCACTCTATCTAGGCTTTCCATTATTCGGGAAGTTTCAATCAAATACCCTCCTAAACTCCAGCGAGAATAGGCAGAGAGCTGTCAATGTTAACCCAATCACCCCCCGAATCATTTTCATAAATCTCCTCTGGACCACTTTCAATGTCAGCACATCCCTCCTCAGATATGGGCCCCAAAACTGCTCAGAGTACTCTAAACGCGGTCTGACCTGCGCCCTATAGAACCTCAGCATTACATCACTGCTTTTATATTCTAGTCCTCTCGAAATGAATGCTAACATTGCATTTACCTTTCTTATTACTGATTCAACCAGCAAATTAACCCTTTAGGAAACCTGCTCTAGCACTCCCAAGTCCCTTTGCACCTTTGATTTCCAAATCCTCTCTGCATTTAGAAAATAGAAAGCAACTGGACCAGATGGAGTCCCTGGCTGCACCCTTAGAAGTTGCGGGGACCAGCTAGCGGGAGTATTCATGGACATCTTTAAACTCTCCCTACTCTGTTCTGAGGTACCCACCTGCTTCAAGAAGACTACTATCATCTCGGTGCCGAAAACAAACAAGATCTTGTGCCATAACGGCTACTGTCCAGTTACATCCGCCATCATGTCTCGATTGTAATCATGTATTTTCTTTCCACTGATTGGTTAGATGCAACAAAAGCTTTTCACTGTACCTCGGTACACATAAAGCAAACTAAACTAAACAAAGTGCATGACAGCACTTTGCTAAGCTGTATTTAATTTGCCACTTATTTGGCTACTCTCCCAACCTGTCCAAGTCCTTCCCTGCTTTCTCTACTTCCCATCTTCATATCATCGCAAACTTGGCTACAAAGCCATCATCCAAATCATTAATGTATAATGTGAAAGGTAGCGGACCCAACACTGACCCCTGCGGAACACCACTAGTCACCGGCAGTCAACCAGAAAAAGCCTGCTTTATTCCCACTGTTAGCCTCTGACATTCAGCCAATCTTCCCTCCTTCTCTTCCCAGTACCCCACATGGATTTGCACCCATTTCCTCCCTTCCCCCGAACATTGTCTCCTTTCCATGTCTTTGCCTTCTTCCGGCTTCACAATTAGCATTTTTTCTATACTTATCTCACACTTTTTGTCTTTTCAGGCTGTCTGACCAGCTGATTTACTCCAACATTTTGTGTCTTTTTTTGTAAATCAGCACCTGCGGTTCCTTCTTTTTCTAAACATTGTAGCGGCGTGGTTAGGCCACTCTTGCTATGCGAATCCTCGGCAGTCACGGAAAGGAGTCACGGGGTATAGGGGGTGCCCTAATATATAAGAACCGACCATCCCTCTCTCGCTCTTTTCCTCTTCCTCGCTCTTCATGAGAGTGTCCTACCACCAGCAGGAGTTCAACTCGAGCCCACGAGGCAATAGCCTCTCAGCAGCAACAATGACTATTATGTTAGAGTGCTAAACGTGCATGTATATCTAACCTACAATGCCTGAATAAAGAATCCATTTATTCACGACGTTTGTGCCTCTACAACATCATATTTTGTTGTGTATAAAATCTAACAGCTAATCTAACAGCTCTTTTAATATTGCAATGATTAATATTCTGAGTAACTATCCAGTTCAATTCTTTAAAATATTACATATCAATGACTATCCATATTCTGTTGATTGGACCCATACTTACCCATAACACAAGAGTATTCATAAGGCGATCAATTTTAGTTCTTTTAAAAGCTGACAATCCACTGTTCTGCATCAATTTGGTGTCTTGTCCTTAAAATAAGAAGTGATCGGTTACATGGAAATTACACTGTTAAATAAGAATAAACAGGTAGATCCTTGGTTTTATAAGTGGAGCATTTATAAATGGGAGCTAGACAAAAAAAAGCTGGAGTAACTCAGCGGGACAGGCAGCATCTCTGGAGAGAAGGAATGGGTGACCTTTCGGGTCGAGACCCTTCTTCAGACTGATTAGGGAAAAGGGAAAGAGATATCGACGGTGATGTGGAGATAAAGAACAATGAATGAAAGATATGCAAAAAAGTAATGATGATAAAGGAAACAGGCCATTGTAAGCTGCTTGTAGGGTGAAAATGAGAAGCTAATGTGACTTGGTGGGGGAGGGATAATAATAACTATAATAATAACTTTATTTATAGAGCACTTTAAAAACAACCACAGTTGCAACAAAGTGCTGTACATGAATAATCATGGACAAGAAATTATTACGTAACAATAAAAACATTAAACGAAAGAGTAAAAACAATAAAATTAAAAACATTAAAAGCACTGAAAACAGGAGCAAAGTCTCAAGCAGTGTCAAAAGCCAAGGAATATAAATGTGTTTTAATACTGGTTTTGAAGATGGACAGTGAGGGGGCCTGTCTGATGTGCAACGGCAGGGTGTTCCAGAGTGCCGGAGCAGCAACAGAGAAGGCTCTATCCCCTCTGAGCTTCCGCTTAGACCTCGGTACCTCCAGGAGCAGCTGATCAGCTGACCTGAGGCACCGGGCAGGAGCGTATGGGTGGAGCAGTTCAGAGAGGTAAGGCGGGGCGAGCCCATTTAGAGATTTAAAAGCAAATAAAAGAATTTAAAAATGAACTCGAAAGTGCACCGGGAGCCAGTGGAGGGAGGCCAGAATTGGCGTTATGTGCTCCCTCTTTCGAGTTCCAGTTAAAAGGCGAGCAGCAGCATTTTGAACCAACTGGAGACGAGCCAGTGAAGATCGTGCTACTCCAAAATGGAGTGCGTTACAGTAATCCAGCCTAGATGTAATAAAGGCATGGATTACTGTTTCAAAATGCTGCCGCTCGAGAATGGGCTTCACCTTTGCCAGCTTCCTTAGGTGAAAGAAGCTGGACTTAACCACCGCGCCTATTTGATGATCTAATTTAAAATCACTGTCCATCCTAAAACCTAGGTTCAAAACTGTTGGCTTCACGTACCGTGCCAGTGGACCCAAGTCAACAAGGGGAGGTTCACGGCAGCCATTGGGGCCAAACAATATCACCTCTGTCTTCTTTTCATTAAATCCTAGAAAGTTTAGGGCCATCCAGGACTTAATGTCCTCAAGACATGACAGAAGTGATTTGACAGAAAAGGCGTCTTCCTTCCTCAGCGGTATATATAGTTGGCTATCATCAGCATAACAATGAAAAGAGATGCCATGCTTTCTAAGAATGGAACCCAGAGGAAGTAAGTATAGTGAGAAAAGCAGGGGCCCTAAAATTGAGCCCTGTAGAACCCCATATGACAGAGGAGCGGAGGAGGATTCAAAACCAGCAATGCTTACAAACCAGCAAAACCATCCCAGGGCACTGCCACAGATGCCCACTAGGTGCTGTAACCGAGATATTAAGATACCATGGTCCACTGTATCAAAGGCGGCAGATAGGTCCAGCAGGACAAGAACCACATAATTACCAGAATCATTTGCTAGGAGGATGTCATTAAAACCCCTTAGCAATGCTGACTCTGTGCTATGCATAGTTTTAAACCCAGACTGGAAAATCTCCCGAATATTATGCTCGTCCAAGAAGAGTTTTAGCTGAGCATAAACAACTTTCTCCAGGACTTTAGAGATAAAAGGCAACTTGGAGATCGGTCTAAAATTGGCCAGAACAGTTTGATCCAGGCCAGGTTTCTTAAGTAGTGGTTGCACTACTGCATGTTTAAAACTTACGGGGACAACCCCAGAACACAAGCTGCTGTTTATAATGGCAAGAACCAACTGCCCTATACTGGGGAAAACCTCTTTAAAAAGATGACGAGGGACAGCATCACAAGGGGAACCCGATGGCTTAATATGGCTAACCACATCCTCTAAACACGACAATGTCACAGGCACAAACTTATCCAATACCACCAGGCATGGGACCGAAACAGAAGGGTCAGAGGCAGGAGCTGAAATGAGAGCCCTTATGGAAACAACCTTATTAATAAAAAAGTGCAGGAAGTCATTGCACATTTCAGACGATGCTTCCAGACAGACAGGCTGCGGGGCATTTAGAACAGAGTCAATGATTTTAAATAGCACACGTGGGTCGTGACGCTTAGACACAATAATATTTGACAGGTATTCTCTTTTGGCCTCTTTAACAGTGTTCTGGTAATGACGCCAACAGTCCTTTAGAATTTGAAGTGAAACCTGCAGCCTGTCCTTCTTCCACTTTCGTTCAGCTTTGCGACACTCCCGTCGAGCTGTACGAGTTACGTCACTGAACCAGGGCTCGGGTTTAGCTCTAGGCTGCAAAGTTTTTAATGGAGCCACAGAGTCCAGTATAGTTCTGCAGGAGGAGTGAAACCAAGAACTAATCTCCTCCGTATCAAGAGAAGTGGACGCAGAGGGGGCGCAGAGCTGATCGAAAGCAGCAGAGAACTGGCCAGCAGCAAAAGGGTTAAAAGTCCGACAGCGCCGAGCAGACGCTACAGGTTTAACTGCAGCACAGGAGAAACCAACATCAAATAATACAGGCATATGATCAGAAACCACACTATCACAGATCTCCAAATTTAACACAGACAAGCCATGAGAGAGAACAAGGTCTAGTGTATGTCCATGTTCGTGTGTGGGACCAGACACACACTGCACAAAATTAAAAGAGTCAATAAGACTTAAAAAGTCCTTCACCAACGGCTTATCAGGACAGCACACATGTATGTTAAAGTCCCCAACCATAAGGACACGATCATAGTTGGGCATAATCCCAGCCAGAAAACCAGAGAAGTCATTCACAAAGTCCTTATGATATTTGGGGGGTCGGTAGATGACAGCGCAAAGCACTGGGTCGGAACGACCCACCTCAAATAAAGTAGCTTCAAAGCTGGAGAACGAGGATAATATAGTGCACTGCTTGCATTTAAAGTTATTTGTATAAATAGCCGCTGTTCCTCCTCCACGGCCCGACATCCGCGGCGAGTTGAAATAAGAACAGCCAGCCGGTAAAAGTTCAATAAGAGCGCTGCACACACCAGGACCGATCCAAGTCTCTGTCACACAGAGGAAATCCAGGCCACGGGAGCAGAAGAATAAAAGTTTTGTTTGCCAGCGATCTGGCGTTCACCAAGCCAATCCTGGAAGGGGATGGACTCTGTAGGTCGGCGGATCGGGGAGCCAGGAGCAGTGTCCGCAGGTTCCGAAGAATCACCCCGCGGTGGCGGGGCCGAGGAGAGCAGGGGGAGCGAGGCCGGTCCCGCCGCAGCCTCTGATCGTAAGAAAGGGGGGGGGGGAGAAAGAGAGGGAATGCCGGGGCTACCTGAAGTGCGAGAAATCAATATTCATACCACTGGGCTGTAAGCTGCCCAAGCGAAATATGAGATGCTGTTCCTCCAATTTGCATTTAGCCTCACTCCGACAATGGAGGAGACCGAGGACAGAAAGGTGTAGGAATGGGAAGGAGAATTAAAGTGTCCAGCAACCGGAAGACCAGGTTGGTTCACGCGGGGTGAGCGAAGGTGTTCCGCGAAACAATCGCCCAGTCTGCATTTGGTCTCTCGCCGATGTATAAGAGTCCACATCTTGAACAACGGATACAGTAGATGTGATTGAAGGAGGTGCAAGTGAACCTCTACCTAACCTGAAAGGACGGTCGGGGTCCCTGGACAGAGTCGAGGGAGGTATAGCGACAGGTGTTACATCTTCAGCGGTTGCAGGGGAAGGTACGTGGGGAGGGGGTGGTTTGGGTGGGAAGGTATGAGTTAATTGGGAAGTTGCAGAGGGAACGGTTTCTGCGGAAGGCGGAAATGTGGCTAGTGGTGGGATCCCGTTGGAGGTGGCGGAAATTTCGGAGGATTATGTGTTGTACGCTGTTGGTTTGGAAGGTAAGGACTAGGGGGACTCTGTCTCTGTTGCAACTAGGGGGAGGGGGAGCCAGGGTGGAGCTGCGGGGTACCTAGGAGACACTAGTGAGGGCCTAATTTATGATGGGAGGGGGAAACCCCGTTCCCTGAAGAATGAGGACATCTCGGATGTTCTAGTATGGAACATCTCATCTTGGGCGCAGATGTGGCGTTGACAGAGGAATTGGGAATAGGGCATAGAGTCTTTGCAGGAAGCAGGGTAGGAAGAAGTGTAGTCGAGATAGGTGTGGGAATCAGTGGGTTTGTAATAGCATAAATGGGATATGCCTGCAAATAGATCTTTGAAAAACAAATATATAATTTAAAAAATCCACATCTTTCCACTCATTATCTGTCTGCCCTATTCTAAGGCAATAAACTTAGAATACTCTCCCCCTCCTCCCCCCCCCAATATCTTTATCTTAATATATTTATTTCTAATTTAGCCAATTCAGCTTGCTTCATTCGAATTTTATTGAACCTATTTATTTTGTTAACACCAATTGCTCTCCTTAATAACTTCTCTCTTGACCACCTTGAAAATTAATTATACATTTGCATAATTTTTAGCCCAGTACATCAAGATTTGACAAAACATAGAAAGAAGGGTTCTCTGCACCAGCATGTTTGGTAAAAGCAAAAAAAATCCAGGAATATTGAAATCTGAAAATGATAATTTTAAAACATATGTATTGTATCATTATCAACGTCCAATCTGAGTGCACCAAATTGAATAAAAATCCAAAAAGCAGTAAAAGTGGGCACTGCATTTGTAAAATACATACATAAAAAATCTGAGTCTCACATGACAAGGGAATCCATACTTCAGCTGCAAAATACAAAAAAAATACTGATGCCGCAGTCATCACAATGCAGTTCATTGATCTGGATCTCAGGAAAATAAGTAGCCTCTGATAGCATGAAGGGCCATTTTGGTATGAGAAAGGTGGTTGAATCAGTAGGAAATGAGTTGTGGCTAAGAGCATTCTGCAAAGGTTAGAATGACCACAATTTACTTTGGAGAAGAACAAGGAAGATCAAATGGGAGTCTTGTGGTACATTGGTGTAAATTAAGTTTCACCAGCAGATGAGCTGAGAAACAATGTTATGGAGTTAGAATTAGATTGTTATAGTGATATCACAGGTATGTATCATGACCCGAGGTCAAACAAGGTTGTCAGCACTCTGGGGTTCGGTTGTCTTGGGAGAAACAGGGAGAACCAGCATCTGCAGTACCTTCGAACACAAATATCCTTTTCTGTTTTATATTCTATCTCATCCTATGAACGCAGGAGCCAAATATTACTGTGTGGAAGGAACTGCAGATGCTGGTTTCTATTCGGAGATAGACACAAAATGCTGGAGTAACTCAGCGGGACAAGCAGCTTCTCTGGATAGAAGGAATGGGTGATTTTTCAGGTCGAAACCCTTCTTCAGCCAAATATTACTTTTTATTCTTCTAATACACCAGATTCTTTTTATTTCTACTTTTCAATTTATTTGGTGAAAATATTAACTTCCCCATGCCCGTTTAGAATGAGTTGATGTGGCAAGGTCACGTCAAGGAATTCGCTGGCCTCAGGTATGGAAGTGCTTAGACAAGGGGAAATAGGGTGACACAAATGTTAATTTAGTGAAATCAAGTCATAACTTTATTTCAAAGGAGCAGAATTCAAATACCTGGCCAACAGAAATAGGTTGGTGGACACAGTTCAAGAAATGTCAAGTGCGTTTCACCTTTCCAATAAGCTACATATTATGCTTTTACACAGAGCATTGACAGCCCTATTTGTAACTGTGTCAACCATCATTTACACAGTTGCTATGTAAACTCAGACAGATATTTCATTCTTGAAAGTTAATATTAAACGCATGTGTAAGGACAGGTGTAAGGACCATATTTAAAGAGTATAATTATCAAAAGAATTAAAAGAGTATAATAAAATTTGATGATATAATCATATGACTTTTTTAGAAGATACCATCCTGCTCGTAATTGCTATGAAGTGTCTTGCTTTTCACTTACCTGCAAAAATAACAAGTCCATAACACCAATCTGTATTCCTTAATGTACAGCCACGTAGTATTATTTTTTCATTGTCCAAAGAATACGTATTTTCCTTGTAGGTAAGCATTCCTCTAAACTTGTCCAACCTGTTGTTGGGCGGTTCACATTTAACCTCACCTACAATTTGTAAAGATGTAACATGATTATATGCTTGCCGATTAATTTTGTTGTTACAATTAAAATATATTCTTCGGCTACATTAATAAATGGACACAATGATCACAATATACTCCCACCAGCAATATTTAGGTGGCCACATTGATTAGAAACTTACCATATCAACAAGGCGTATGCAAAGCCCCACGACTTTTGACCAGTTAAAGCCTCTTCAAGTCAGCAATGTAATGGAAATGCATTTGGATGAGTGGAGTGGCAATACTATTACATTCCAAGACAAACCAGTCCGCTTGCTAGGTATTCCTATTAATATTCACCTCTGCCACCAGATTGTTCAATATTTGTTCTGCATTGTTCAATATTTTTTGAATGTCCTTTTATGACACGATACAATAGAACTTTATTTACCCCAGGAGGGAAATTGGTCAGCCAACAGTCATAAAACACAACAAGATACATGAAACATGGAATTAAAGTGACGAGTGGAAAATCCAGGATTGGGGATGAGCAAAGATCGAAGGGTGGGAGGGGGCAGGAAGGGGAGTCAGTTTACTGCTTGAGGAGTTGTACTGTTTGATAGCCACAGGGAAAAACGATCTCCTGTGGCATTCTGTGCCTCATCTGTTGCTGAAGGTGCTCCTCAGGTTGACCAGTGTGTGTCATGGAGGGGATGAGTTGCATTGTCCAAGATGCTCTGAAGTTTGAGGCGCATCCTCCCTTCCAAGACCACCTCCAATGAATCCAACTCCACTCCCAGGAAGGAGCCAGCATTTCTGATGATCTTGTTGATTCTGTTGACGTCCGTCGCCTTCGCCCTGCTGCCCCAGCACCCGACAGTGTAGAAAATGGCATTGGCCACCACCAATTGATAGAACATCTGCAGCATCTTACTGCATATGTTGGAACTTCCTCAAAAAGTACAGACGGCTCTGTCGCTTCTTATACAGTGCCTCAGCGTTCCTGGACCAGTCCAGTTTACTGTCCAGATACACTCCAAGGTACTTGTACTCCTTGGTAAACTGCACATCCACACCCTTGATTGAGACAGGGGACGGGGTGTTTCTCTCCTCCTAAAGTCCACCACTAACTCCTTAGTCTTGTCGGTGTTGAGCTGCAGGTGATTCAGCCCACACACTCAGCAAAGTCGTTGACTACAACCCTGTATTCAGCTTTCCTCTCCTCACTGATGCAGCATACATTGCTGTCATCCGAAAACTTCTGCAGATGACAGGGGGCCGAGTTGTATCTGAAGTCTGAGGTGTAAATGGTCAGGCTGTGGAAAGAGAGGACCATCCTCTGTGGGGCCCCTGTGCTGCTCACTACCATGTCCAAGGCACAATTCTGTAGCCTGACATACTGTGGTCGTCCAGTCAGGTAGTTGGTGATCCAGGACACCAATGGAGCATCCACCCGCATCTTCGTCAGTTTGCTCCCTAACAGTTCAGGGCGGATGGTGTTAAAAGCACTGGGGGAGTAAAAAAACATGACTCTCGCAGTAGACTCTCAAACATGACTCTCAGTCTCAAGTAAGGGAGTTTTTGAAACTCCCATACTTACTTTCATAGCACCGCTTTGCCTTTTAACACTAAAGATGAGGATGAAAATACTGGAAATATTCAACATTTCAATCAGCACAACGAGTTCTAGATTTTTCTGCTTTTATTTCAGGTTTCTAACGGTATTTTGCCTTTGTACTTACATGGTGAAATAACTAAACAATCTAAGAATGCCACAACTTTAACCGGTACTTTCATTGAACCGGCCATTGTCCCTTCCTTTTACACTAGATTTAAATTTTTTACATTTAAATTTTAACATTTCAAGCTTTTCTCTGCATCTATAATCCAACAATTTGTGACATACAGTATTGTACAGCAGTATAAAAATGATGCTGAGCTCTGAGAAAAGATTTGAGTCGGGACCAAAGCTTCAACATCACCCAGATAACCTACTTGAGATAGAAATAAAATTTGAGATAGAAATAAAATTATTCAGCAATAGCCACATTCCTGGGATGAAGAAGAAACCCATCAAACTTTGTCCCAAGGTACAGAAAAGGGGAGATTCCAAATTGGTACATTTTGCATGAATTTAGTATGTAAACTCTTGCTTCTACATCATTATTTCTGTTTCATTAAAAGACTTCAGAACCTATGACATAATGATTAAATCGACATACGTTATCTGTTAAAAAAATTACAATAAAACTCTACACTGTTATGCTTACAACCAATGAGGAGATCAAACCCAAACCAATTTCCTTCAGAGTCAGTGTTCACTAAAGAATGAGGACATCTAATCTTGGGAGCAGATCCGGCAGAGACGGAGAAAATGAGAGTAGGGATAGCATCTTTGCAAGAAAGTGTAGTTCAGATAACTATGGGCGTCCCAGTTGCTAACCAACTGGTCCACTGTGTGGCGCCATACATGGCAGCCTCGCCATCAGCCTGTCATGTCCCTTTCTTTTTTTGTTGTTTTTAGTTAGTTTTTATTTGTATGTTTTAGTGCATCTTTAATTTTTGTATTATGTGGGGGGTTGGAGGAAACTTTTCTATCTCTTCCCTCGACGGAGATGTACCTTTTTCCGTATCGTATCTCCGTCCGCACTGTGGCCTTAACATCGTGGAGCTTGTGGTCCCTTTGTTAGGGATTGACTTTGGGAGCTCCAACCGCAGGAGCTTTGACCTCCCAGATGGCGGGAGTTTTGATCGCCCCGATACGGGGGCTTCGATCGCTGACTGCGGGAGCTTCGATCGCTGACTGCGGGAGCTTCGCTCGTCCCGATCGCGGGAGAGAAGGAGGAAAGAAGGTATATGTTATTTGCCTTCCATCACAGTGGGGAATGTGAGGTCGCCAAAAAACAAGATGGGTGTGCTGCCTGCACTGGTGAGGATTCGGAAGGAGAGCCGTGGTGCAATGATCTCAGTGTTTGCGGGGACATGGCTCCATGGGGACATGACTCCATGAGGACATCCTGGAGTCTAGTGCGAGTGTGAACGGCTTTCTGGCTGTTCGAATGGATAGGGACTGCAGAGAGAGTGATGCCGGTCGGTACAACTCTGGTCACATCACGGTTCGTTCGCTCGTGTGTCAAACGATGCATAGCTCGCTGTAGGCTTCCGTTGTCGTCCAACATGTTGACAGAATTGGTCGCCTGACGCGTCACTGAGTGCATCGTGTCGTCACTTCCGGGAATCGCAACGAGGAGGCTTCTGTCATGATCCCCCACATCATGGCGAAGGAGCGTGTGTGTGGCTCGGACATTGAACTGATGACTGTGGGTCTCCGCTTATGCTGTGTGCCTTGGGGATTTTTACATGCTGCTCTGTTGGCTGTGTTGGCTGTTTAAGTCTATGGTTAATCTTTATGTAGTTATGTATCTTGTTGCTTTTTTTTGTATGAATGTATGGTAAATCAAATTTCACTATACCTCAGTACACGTGACAATAAGGGACCATTGAACCATTGAAACTCCCCTTCCCATTCTCATTCTGACCTTGGGCCTCCTCCATTGCCAGAGTGAGGCCACACGCAAATTGGAGGAACAACGCATCATATTTCTTACAGTTTACAACTCAGTGATATTATTGAATTCTCTAATTTTAGGTAACGTATACAAATACTCACCTCCCACTTCCTCCAGTAAAAGTCGGTTAACCAGTGCTAGAGTTAGCAATGATGTATCCCTCTTAGGATCACATCGCCCCTAGACAACAATCGGCCTATTGGAATTGGAACGACCCTGCCTGATGTCACCTGTTGCCAGCTCTGATTTGTCCTGGTCTTTTCTTGCTTCTAGTTCCTCCCCCTACAATCAGTCTGAGGAAGGTTCCCAATCCAAAACATCACCTATCCATTTTCTCTGGAGATGCTGCCTGCCCCGCTGAGTTACTGCAGCTTTTTGTGTCTATATTGAGCATAGAAGATGGGATGTTATGTTACAGTTGGACAAGGCGTTGGTGAGGCCACATTTGGAAAACTGTATTCAGGTTTGGTCATCCCACAATAGGAAAGATGTTGTTACGATGGAAAGAGTGCAGAGAAGATTTACAAGGATATTGCCAGGACTAGAGTGTCGGAGCCTCTAGAGGACTAGAGGGAGAGGGTTGGGCGGGTTTGGACTTTATTCACAAGAGCACAGGAGGATGAGGTATGATCTGATAGTGGTGTTAAAGATCATAAGGGGAATAGATAGGTTAGATGCAGAGTCTTTCACCCAGTCAGGGAATCAAGAACAAGAGAACATAGATTTACGGTGAGAGGGGAAGGATTTAATAGAAACCTGAGGGGCAACCTTTTCACAGAGATGGTTGAAATATGGAAAGAGCTGCCAGAAGAGGTAGTTTAGGCAGGTACTATTGCAACATTTACAAGACATTTGGACAGGTACATGGATAGGAAAGGTTTAGAGGCATACGGGTCAAATGCAAGCAGGTAGGACTAGTGCATATGGTGCATCTTGCTCGGCATGGGCAAGTTGGACCGAAGGGCCTGTTTCCATGTTGTATGACATGAGTGAAAATACATAATTTGAAATAAAAAATAATTAAGTCCACAGTAGAGCAAGAAGGATTAAGATTGTAAAAACACAAAAGTCTGCAGATACAGGAATTATGGGGAAAACGCTGGAGAACTTTGTGTTTCACACAAGATTCCATCATCAGGAGTTACTTAAGAAAAACTAACCTGAAAGCTTTGTGCCTTAATGCGAGGAGCATTTGAAATAAGGTGGATGAATTGAATGTGCAGTTAGTAGTTAAGGGGTATGATATAGTTGTAATTACAGAGACATGGCTCCAGGGTGACCAAGGCTGGGAGCTAAACATGCAGGGGTATTCGATATTCAGGAAGGATAGACAGAAAGGAAGAGGAGGTGGGGTGGCATTGCTGGTTAAAGAGGAGATTAATGCAATAGCAAGGAGAAACATTAGCTTGGATACTGTAGAATCGGTATGGGTAGAACTGCGAAATAGTCAAGGGCAGAAAATGTTTGTTGGAGTTGTATACAGACCACCAAACAGTAGTAGGGAGGTTGGGGATAGCATCAAGCAGGAAATTAGGGATGTGTGTGGCAAAGGTACAGCGGTTATCATGGATGACTTGAATCTACATATAGATTGGGCCAACCAAATTGGTAAAGTGCTGAGGAGGAGGATTTCCTGGACTATATATGGAATGGGTTTTTAAACCAATATATAGAGGAACCGACTAGAGGGCAGGCCATCCTAGACTGGGTATTGTGTAATGAGGAAGGATTAGTTAGCGATCTTATTGTGCAAGGCCTCTTGGGAAACAGTGACAATAATATGGTGGAATTCTGCATTAGAATGGAGAGTGGCATGGTTAATTCAGAGACTAGGGTCCTGAACTTGAATAATAGACTTTGAAGGTATGAGACGGGAATTGGCTAGGATAGACTGGCAAATTATACTTAAAGGGTTGACAGTGGAGATGCAATGGCAAAGATTTAAAGACCGCATGGATGAACTCCAGAAATTGTTCATCCCTGTCTGGCAGAAAAATAAAACTGGGAAGGCGGCTCAACCGTGGCTAACGGGGGAAGTCAGGGATAGTGTTAAATCCAAGGAAGAGACATATAAATTGGCCAGAAGCAGACTGTGAGAAATTTAGAACTCAACAGAGGAGGACAAAGGGATTAATTAAGAGGGGGAATAAAGAGAATGAAAGAAAGCTTGCGTGGAATATAAAAACTGACTAAAAGTTTCTTTAGTTTTGTAAAAAGAAAAGATTAGTGAAGACGAATGTAGGTCCCTTACAGTCAGAGACAGGTGAATTTATAATGGAAAACAAGGAAATGGCAGAACAGTTAAACGAGTACTTTGGTTCTGTCTTCACTAAGGAAGACACAATCTCCCGGAAATACTAGGGGACAGAGGATCTAGTGGGAGGGAGGAACTGAAGGGAATCCACATTAGTCAGAAAATGGTGTTAAGTAAACTCTTGGGACTTAAGGCAGATAAATCCCCAGGGCCTGATGGTCTGCATCCCAGAGTACTCAAGGAGGTGGCCCTAGAAATCGTGGAGGCATTGGAGATAATTTTCCAATGTTCTCTCGACTCTGGATCAGCTCCTGTGGACTGGAGGGTAGCCAATGTAACTCCACTTTTTAAGAAAGGAGGAGAGAGAAAACGGGGATTTATAGACCAGTTAGCCTTACATCGGTAGTGGGGATGATGCTGGAGTCGATTAGTAAAGATGTTACAGCAGCACATTTGGAAAGCAGTGACGGGGTCAGTCAAAGTCAGCATGGATTTATGAAGGGGAAATCATGCTTGACTAATCTTATGGAATTATTTGAGGATGTATCAAATAGAATGGATAAGGAGAGCCAGTGGATGTGGTGTATCTGGACGTTCAAAAAGCCTTTGACAAGGTCCCACACAAGAGATTAGTGTGCAAAAATTAGAGCACATGGTATTGGGGGTAGGATATTGACATGGATAGAGAACTGGTTGGCAGACAGGAAACAAAGAGTAGGAATTAACGGGTTATTTTCAGAATGGCAGGCAGTGACTAGTGGGGTGCCGCTAGGCTCGGTGCTGGGACCCCAGTTGTTCATAATATATATTAACAATTTAGACAAGGGAATTAAATGTAACATCTCTAAGTTTGCCGATGACACAAAGCAGGGTGGCAGTATGAGCTGCGAGGAGGATACTTTGAGGCTGCAGGGTGAATTGAATAGGTTGGGCGAAAATTCCATAGCATGGCAGATGCAGTATGATGTAGATAAATGTGATCTTATCCACTTTGGTGGCAAGAACAGGAAACAAATTATTATCTGAATGGTAACAGATTAGGAGAAGGGGAGGTGCAATGAGACCTGGGTGTGCTTGTACATTAGTCACTAAAAGTAAGCAGGCAGGTACAGCAGGCAATGAAGAAAGCTAATGGCATGTTGGCCTTCGTTGTGAGAGGATTTGGGTTTAGGAGCAAGGAGGTCCTACTGCAGTTGTACAGGGCCCTGGTGAGACGCACCTGTAGTATTGTGTTCAATTTTAGTCTCCTAATTTGAGGAAGGCCATTATTACTATTGAGGGAGTGCAGCGCAAATTGGAGGAACAGCATCTCATATTTCGCTTAGGTAGTTAACACCCCAGCGGTATGAACGTTGACCTCTAACTTCAGATAACCCTTGCTTCCTCTCTCCATCCCCTACCCCTTCCCAGTTCTCCCACCAGTCCTACTGTCTCCGCCTATATCCTATATGTGTCCCGCCCCCTCCCCTGACAGTCTGAAGAAGGGTCTCGACCCGAAACGTCACCCATTCCTTCTCTCCAGAGATGCTGCCTCACCCGCTGAGTTACTCCAGCAATTTGTGTCTACCTTTGATTTCAACCAGCATCTGCAGTTCTTTCTTACACAGCATGATTTTCATGCTTGTTGCACTAAAATACAATTGCCACACGACCTCTGGGCTATGTCCTATTCCTTTATGTTCAAATATTTATACTACTTACTGTATATTCTTGTACTCTGTTGAGCATATTGCAGCAGTTTTCCTTCTGGCTTGGGTCTCTGTGGATTTTTTTTCTCTACCCTTACTCTTACTCTTCCATAATAAGGTAATGTGATTTCAATTTCATTGAGCTCAGAATTCTATTTATTTATGATTAGCTTTATACAGCACAATGCTCTGTAATGCCTGTTGCTTTTAATCTTGCTACCACCCGCACCTTTGTTCAGCAGTCTGTTCCATTTATTCAACAAAATTTAGCTGGAATTTTTTGTTGGACCAATTTATTCTCTTTCAATACAGACTTCAAATCACATCAATCAAAATGGCGCCTGTCTGTGGCGACATGCTGCAAGCAGCACAGCAGCAAATTATCAAATATAGTTCTGAGCTTACCTGTATAAAAGAAACAGCAGAAATCAGCGCTGTAACTGACAAGCTGCTAATGCATTTAAACGCATTTGCGCTATTGCGATCTACCAGCAGCAATGGAGTAAGGGAATTTCCGATCACAGGGGAATCCCCGACCTCGCGGAGGATCGCAGGAACAGTAAGTACAGTACTTGGAAACACCGGGGAGGCCTCCATTGTGGCCGGAAATGTTGCCGGCGGGCAGGACGACAAGTCGGCCTGAAGCCCAGGGGACGATGACCCCCTCTCCCTACCATCCTACTAACCAATGTTCAGTCACTGAAAAATAAAGTAGATGACATAAGCTCAAGGCTGCTTTACCAAAGGGAGCTGAGGGAATGCTCTGTGCTCCGTTTCACAGAAACATGGCTCACCCCCAGCTCCACAGACTCTGCCTTCCAGCCTGAAGCTTTCTCCATCCATCGTATGGAGTGAACACAGGCATCGGGGAAAGGGAGAGGTGGGGGCATCTGCCTCATGGTCAACACTGTGTGGTGCTCAGGCATGGCAGTTCTGTCTAACTCCTGCTCTCTGCACCAGGAACATCTGGCAGTGAAGTATCGCCCCTTCTACCTCCCGAGAGAATTCATCTCCCTCATCCTGACCGTGGTCCACATCCCACCCCAGGCAGACGTCCAACTAGCACTGGAGGAGCTGCACGCCGTGGTCAACAAGCACCAGTCAGCGTACCCCGAAGCTTTTACCATCAAAGCCAACCTGAAAACAAAGGCAGCCAATCATTCCCGAACTTTCACCGACATGTCTCCTGCAGCACCAGAGGATTAAACACCCTTGACCACTGCTATACGACCATCAGAAATGTCTATCGCTCCATCCCTCGCCCTCACTTTGGGAAATGTGCTGTGCTGCTTCATCCTGCATATAGGTAGCAATTGAAGAGCGCATCCCCAGCGCAGAGCTGGGCAGGGTAGGCAGAGGAGCAACTCCCGGACTGCTTGGAGTCAGTAGACTGGGCAATGTTCAAGGACTCAGCAACGGACTTGAATGAATATGCCACAGTCGTTACAGACTTCATAAGGAAATGTGTGTTCCAACAAAAACCATCCAAGTGTTTGCTAACGTGAAGTCTTGGGTGAACCAGGAAGATCCGCA